>CM043702.1:40430000-41630000 GCA_023935145.1 Bretschneidera sinensis | reverse complement strand
AAAAGGAAGATTCATTACTGCGACAACTAAAGAAGACCCAAGCAAACATCTAGATATGATGGTTATTGATGTCATCCTTTAAGCATTTCCAAATCATCCTAGATCACTTGGTAGAAATGGAAGTCCCTACTAATATTATGCTCTGAGATCTCTTAGCCTTGATCTACATGTCAAAGAAGAAGGAATTAGAGATCAAGTTCACCAACAAGGATTTGCCACTTGAGAGATCTCACCATTCCTAAGCTTTATACATAACTGCAAAAAGTGATGGAGAGAAGATACAATTGGTTTTAGTGGATAATGAATCCACCTTAAATTTGGGTCCTATGAGCTTTAGACCATGGACCTATAGAATATAGGCCTTGTAACAGATAATGAGAGCATATGAAAATACCAAGTGTGTTGTAGTAAGAGTGGTGACATCGCAATGTACTATGGGTCCAAATAATAAACTCATGTATTTTCATTTAATTGATTCCCTTACTCATATTTAATATTTTGCTTATAAGGCTATGGATTCATGGTTTTAGGGTAGTTTCATTTACACTACACAAAAAGTTAAGTATAAAAGAGGAGATGAGATATTGACCCTGCGTGGAGATGAGATAGGAATCTTCTCTATCTTTGATATTCAAACCAAGAGCAAAGACTTATATAGTTTTTCTTTCAAACTAATGGTCATGATTGCGAAGATCCCTATTAACTTTGATCCTTACATCAACCCTTTCACAGCCCAAATTATGAAGAACATGCACTATCTCCTTCGAACAAGCCTAGGTAAAAAAGGACAAGAGGTAGTAAGTTTCCTAAACTTCAAGTAACAAATGACAAACTTTGACATGGGGTATGATCCTAGCAAGCAAGAAGAAAAGTTAGAAGGAAAATTCCGTGGAACCTTGAATTTTTATTTTATGTTGGAAGGCAAAGACTTCCTTTAATATGGATTCCCAGAGCCATGGTTTGACAAAAATACTCTAAATAGATACCAAAGTTTCAAGATCTTCTTTGATCTCAAGTTTTCAAAAAGAAAAGAAGACAGTGTGTCAAAAATGAAACAAGTGCAAGATTAGATCGAGTACTTAAAGGAAAAACCAATAAAGATTCTTATGGCTGAAAATGACAAAAAATATTGCACCAATTTTAGATCCAAGTTGTTCATTGAGCTTGCTAATGGATATGTTGGTCATTGGAAGATCGAAAAAAAGATAGTGTTATGTTTCAGGAAAGGTCTGGTAGAGCCAAGTGATGATGAGTCTAGTGGGGAATCAAGTCATAAGTCTTTTTATCCTTTCCTTTTGTTTTGGAAGATGAGCAGAAGGATGTTGTGCTTATCCCTTTCCAAATCGAATCCATTGATGTTCTTGCTAAAATAATTGATAAGATGAGTAATGATTCTGCATATTATGAGTTTTTGTTATGTGATGAGAAAACCCTAAATTAACTTGATGAAGAATCTCCCATCTTCAAAGAGATAGTTAAATTAGTCGAAAATGAGTAAAAAAGCATAATCAAGCCTAAAATAAAAGAAAATTGAATTATTAACTTAGGTAATAATGAAAATTCATAAGAAATTTGCAATACCTCAGACTAGGATCCTTGTGGTCTCAAACTACTAGCAATAGGTGGCTAATGTGATTATAGTGCCTAAAAAGAATGGGTGCAACAGAGTTTATGTCGACTACTGAGATCTAAATCGAGTAAGTAAAAAAGACGATTTTTCCTTGCCACAGATTGACACATTTGTAGATAACATTATTGGAAAATGCACTCATCTCTTTCATGGATTGGTACTTTAGATACAATAGGATTCTCATGGCACCCGAAGATAGAGAAAAGACCACTTTCACTAAGCTATATGGTACATTTTCCTATAGAGTAATGCTATTTTAACTTAAGAATGCAGGAGAAACTTATCAAAGGATAGCCATAATCCACAAAGAGGTAGAAGGCTATGTGAATGACATGAATTTTAAGTCTAATACTAGAGAAGGTTATTGGGATGCTCTTTGAAATGATTTAAACTTATAAGCTCATATTGAACCGGTAGAAGTGTATGTTTGGAGTTACTGCAGGTGTATTGGGTTTCATGGTCATTAAGAAAGATTCGTGGTTGATCCAAATAAATTATCAATGATTTTGGAAATGTTAACACCCAAAACAGAAAAATGGTAAAAGATTTTTTAGGCCAAATTCAATACATCAGTATATTCATTGCAAAGCTCACTCACCTGCGACCCTTTGTTTAAGTTGATTAAGAAATATCAACCTATGGTTTGGAATGAATAGTATCAAATTGCTTTCAACATCATCAAAGAGTACTTCAAGAATCATTTGGTTTCAGTTCCTCCAAGATATGATGCTCCGCTTTTGTTATATCTCTCAGTCACGGACTCCACCATGGATGCGATGCTAGAGAAAAAAGTGAAGACAAAGAAGAAAAATCTGTGTATTATTTAAGTAAAAAATTAGTCTTCTATGAGTTAAACTACTCATGGATTTAAAAGACATGTTTGTCACTAGTATAGGCTACTAAGAAGCTTCAACACTATATGCAAACATTTCAGTAAAGGTAATTTCTAGGCTGGATCCATTAAAGTATCTTTTAGAAGCTCTAATTTTGAGTGGACATATGATCAAGTGGATGGTAATACTCTCTCAATTAAATCTCCAATATGTAGTTCAAAATTCAATAAAAGGAAAAGCCATTTTTGTTATTTCTTAGTTGATTTACACTGAGAAGGAAAAGAACTTGAAGAGTACCAGTTTCCATACGAGGAATTTTTGAAGTGGAAAATTATGTTTGTAACATGTACTTTGATGGTGCCGCTAATAGAAAAGGGTTATGATGGCCAAAAGATATGGTCACCACATTTTCCATCATATTGAATTTCGCTTCCAACAATAATGACGTCGGATGTTGTAAACCAATGTTCAAACCCAAGAGAGGGGTGAATTGGGTTTTTAAAAAGATTTTGCTAATTACTTTGAAAATTTATAAAAACAGTTAAATGCATAAAGCATACAAATAAGTAATGTGCTTGAAGTAAAAGAGTTTAAGGAAGAGAAAGTACAAACTCAGTTTATAATGGTTCGGCAATATCGGATTTCTTTCGACCCTACGTCCACTATCTTCAAGAAACTTCCTTGAAGTAATCCACTAAAACTTTTAGTCGTACAACTTCACAGGTGTTGTACAAACCTTACTACCAATCTCTTCCTCATGGAAGCTAATCCCTTCCTCATAGAAGCTATAAAGAAGTGTTTAATCCTAAACACTCTAAGAGTTATTACAACTCTTTTTTCTTTACAATAAATGAGATTTGTTGTAAAATAAATGGTAGAAAGATAGCAATAAGTGCTTTTACAAATGAACAATATCTCTTTTTCAATAATAAGCTTAAAAAATGGCTCAACAATAAATTTTTCAAAACTTTTGAGAATTAATGAGCAAACTTGTGAATTTAATATGTTCTTTTCTTCTTTTAAATGCTCATTGAAGTGGGTTTATATAGTCTTGAATTAATATGGTCGTTTGACACTAATTTGGTAGGTTTGAGGCATTAAATTCTCAAGTCTCGCGTCTCAAACTATCATATTTTTAAATTACCAGTCAACTGGGTCTTTGTACCAGTCGATTGGGTCAAGTGAGAAATCTCACTTTTTAGGCTGTGGGAGACTACCAGTTGATTGGGTTCTAAACACTAGTTGACTGGGAACTCTCTGTCCTGGTCTTTGACACCAGTCGATTAGGGACCTTCTGTCCCATACCCCAGTCGACTAGGTTGCCCTTCAACCCAGTTTTCATGTACCAAAATCGTTTTTGACTTGGAAACAATTGTATTAAAGGTTTTGTCGAAATCTTTTATAAAATGAGCCACACGTCAAGTTATGTATTTGAACATGAGAGATTTATAATTGTTTTAATTACCTTAATGCCTATTATAGATCTTCTGTCTTATCTTGGCGTCTGAATTTAGTTGAGTTCTTGCATCTTGTTTTATGCTTAATGTTTTTACTGCTTAAACACTTAAACAAAACTGTTAGTGCAATTAGAGTAGTGTTTTGTCATTATTAAAATCAAATATGAGTCAACAATCTCCCTCTTTTTGATGATGACAAAACTAATGAGAGAAAAACAGTTTTAAAAACTAAGTCTTGGGTTTTTAGAAAAAATTGGGCAGAGTTTCCTTTGTTTTTCGAATAAAACTAACCTGTTTAAGTAGTTTAAACTTAGTTTATAGTCAACCTAACCAATCAAAGGAAGACAAAGTTATATTCATCAATATGTTTGGAGCAATGCTCCCCCTAAATCTATGCTCTATTATAAGTTTACATTGATTTTTCTCTTTTTCTCATTTGTCTCCCCCATTTTGACAATAGTAGAAAAGGAGGTGAAAAATAAAAAAAAAAAAAAGCAAGATAAACACTATAGCTATGAAGATAAGGCAAAAATAAATTTGTGGGTAAAAACTAAGAATGTTTCAGATTTAGGAAGACTTCCCGAGAAAATTTAGAAGTTTTTATACTGATAGTTAAGGCATATAGTTGAGCATGAATGTTATAAACCAAGCAATCATGTAGCAAAAAATTATGATATATATATATGAGCTAAATGTTAAAAATGTAAATCAAAGCAACAATATAGATACATCCATCCAATGTGAGCTTATAAGAAGCTTATCTGAGTAAAAAATGTGAATAAAAAATGAATGTTCGTGCTACATCCATCTAAGAGCTATATATACATAAAAAAGAGATAAAGTATAAAGCTCAACAAGTGGGGAAATCAGATCTATCTTGTAGAAGATCCTGAAGCTCAACCAAATAGCCCTTTGTGTACTCTCGGTGCAGCTCAAAATCATCACGGAGTATGCAGAGGTCATAGTGCATAGAATCAACTGAAGAGCTCAAGCTTAGGAACCGGGACTGCATGGATAGCTGGAGGCTCATCATAGCCTAAAGTAGGTCATCATATCCAGCCTAACTGGCACCATAGCCACCATGTTGTGGACTAGGTGCATACTCATCATCACAGTAAGAGGAGCTGCATCACCACGAACCTCATCGTCCTCATCGTTGCTGTCATCCTTAGCACCAATCTGTATGTTCCTCCCTACCTTAGAGTAGATCATATCCTCTCGGATCGTGCATCCCATCTTCTTCAGGGAAGAGATGTTAATGATGTCCTTTAGGTCGATGTCCTGAGCCTCAGAGGCGGGAAGTGGGGCTTGGAAATACTAGAGGATATGGGTGATGAACATCCCATAGGGAAGGCACCAGGAGTCACTAGCTTCGCAGTTTATCATGTTGACGACCAGTAAGGGGTAGATATTGAAGTGGTGTCCAGTTTTGAGACACCAAACCAATACCGTGTCTATCTTGGAGAGATAGTTCTGACTCCCAAGTTATGGATGGATGGTCCAACTCACGATGAGATTGAACAACTTCGATTCGAAGGGCATATCACTATAGGTGTGAAATGTAGTGGGTCTAAAGATGTAGTTAGGGCCTCCCCTAATGATCTGGCATGCCTCCTCATAATTGAAGTTGTTCAGCCATCCGTCCAGACTCCATTGGATCCCTCCTATTGGGATCCTCAATATGTTGACCAAAAGGTCAGTGTTCACCTCAAACTCCATGCCCATCACACTGGTTCTGAAATAAAGAGCCAGTGGACTAGGTTTCACCAGGTTCGCGTAGAACTGGTTAATTAGGCATGGGTAGTATTTTAGGTGGATATTTACAAGGGGTGTTAGGTGTACGGCTTCAAAGGCAGGCAAGATATCAAACTTTCCATGACGAATAGAGTTGAAGTCAACAAATCTACCTGTCATGATTTTCTTGTTGTGTATAATGGAATTATACTTGCTCTTTGCAGCCTGGCTCGAAAATAATGAATCATAGAGTTCGGTTCTTGGCTTTTTGCTCAACGAACCGGTTAGCCCATTTCCACCAACGATTGTTTTAATTCTGATTCTCTTAGACATTTGGAAGAAGGCGTTTTTAGGGAGAGATTTGAGAGATTTAGTGAAATATGGATTTTTCAACTGCGAAAAGTTGAAATAGAGGTGATGTAGGATGAGATTAAGGGTTCTATGGAGTTTTTTTGGGAGATTGTGGACAGAAATCAAAGATTTTCTAGAGAGAAAGCTTTAGGGTTTTGAAAATGGCGTGAAAATCCTGAAAAAATGAAGCGACTATTTATAATATTGCGATACCAGTCGACTGGGTTAAGGCACCAGTCGATTAGGTCCTTCATTATTTAGGGAATTTTTTGCATACCAGTCGACTAGGTCATCCATACTAATCGACTGGGTAGGTTACCAGAATTTCAAATTTTGGCTCTAAACAATGTTTTGTGCTACAAGTTGACTGGTTCTTTGAACTAGTCGACTGGTTGAATTGGCAGTGTGTTGTCGAATAGAGTCATGTTACCAGACGACTAGATCCCTTAAAAATATGAGCTATGGCTTAGAATTTTAGCATGAATTTGTTTATCTATGCCATCTTGAGTGAGAGATATATTAAATAAGAATTAATACTAATTCACTAGATGTCAAATATGTATATGATGAATATTGATGCAATCAAACATACAGTTTATCATAATCTTTTAAGCCCATCATTAGTCTAATCTTACAAAGACTATCTTCACTTAAGGGTTTTGTAAGAATATCATATATTTGTTATTCTGAAGGAAAGAATTATAGTCTTATATCACCCTTTTGAGTATCGTCTCTTATGAAATGATGTCTAATTTCTATGTTTTTGGTTCTAGAATACTGAATAGGGTTTTTAGTTAAGTTGATAGCACTAGTGTTATCACAATGAATTGGAATATCTTTAAAGTTTATGCCATAGTCTTCTAGTTATTGTTTCATCCACAACACTTGTGCACAACAACTTCCAGCTGCTACATACTTCACCTCGGCAGTTGATAATGCAACCAAGTTTTGTTTCTTGGAAGACTAATAGGTTAGCATTGCACCTAAGAATTAGCATGTGCCACTAGTGCTTTTTCTATCTAGTCTACAGCCTGCAAAATCAGCATTTGAATATCCTACAAGCTCAAAAGGTGATTTTCTAGAATACCATAATCCTAGGTTTTGAGTCCCTTATAGGTATCTAAGAATTCTTTTTATTGCAATTTCATGTGATTCCTTAGGATTAGCTTGAAATCTAGCACACATGCATACACTGGACATTATATCAGGTCTAGTTGCAATTAAATAAAGTAAAGCTCCTATCATGCTTCTATAAGTTTTAGTATCTACACACTTACCTTCTTCATCTAGGTCAAGTTTTGTATAAGTGCTTATAGGAGTGCCAATTGACTTTGAGCTTTCCATCCCGAACCTCTTTAATAGGTTATTGGTGTATTTTGACTGATTGATAAAGATGGCTCATTTCAATTGTTTGATTTGAAGTCCAAGAAAGTGGGTAAGCTCTTCCATCATAATTATTTCAAATTCACCTTGCATGCACTTACTCTTGACACATAGATTTATTAGTAGGACCAAATATGATATCATCAACATATATTTGGACTAGTACTGTGTCATTTTTGTGAAGAGGGTTGTATCTATTTTTCCTCTTTTAAAATTATTTTCAAGAAAAAACTTACTTAGTCTTTCATACCATGCTCTTGGAGCTTGCTTCAACCTATATAGAGCTTTAGAAAGCTTATAGACATGATTTGGAAGACTAAGTTTTCAAATCCAAGAGGTTGCTCAACATACACCTCTTCTTCTATAAAGCCATTTAAAAATGCACTTTTTACATCTATTTGAAATAACTTAAATTTATTAAAGAATGTAAAGGCTAATAACATTCGAATAGCTTCTAATCTAGCTACAAGAGCATAGGTCTCATCAAAGTTTATTCCTTCTTCTTGATTGTTGATCCTCACCTTTATTTTAATGATGACAAAACACAACTCCTTTTATACTAACAATGTTATCTAAGCGTATTAAGCAATAAGATCACTCAACCAAGGATCAAAGTACAAGAACTCAACCCGAATCAAACATCAAGTGAAGACAGAAGAACTAGAATGGGTCTATGGTATTAAAACAAGTTGTAGTCTCACTTGTTCAGGTAATTAGCTTGTCCAATAGCTCTTTTTGAAAAAGTATTTTAACATAACCTTTTTAAACAAATGTTTTTGAAGATAAAATCTATTCAAACACATGAAAACTTTGTTGTTAAAGCAACCTAGTCGACTGGATACTTATACCAGTCTTCTGGTATAAAGGTCAATATGTTCCCAGTCGACTGGAGTCAGAGACTTCCCAGTCGACTGCTAAGAACTACCCAGTCGACTGGTAATCTAGGCAAAAGGTTTCCAGTCGACTGGTAAGTCATACCCAGTTGACTGGTACCTTCAACAGCCTTAAAAACGTGATTTTTAAAGAGGACCTAGTCGACTGGTAGTTCAAAAAAATACAACCGTTGGGATGCGAGATTTCAGTACAAATTGTACCTAAATGGACAAAATCAGTTACAAACAGGCATATTACATCAAGGCTATATAAACCTACTCTATTAAGCATTTAAAGATAGAGCTTTACACATTAAAACAAGTTTTTACTCATTGATACTCAAAAAGCTTTGAAAAATTGATTGTTGAGCCATTCTTCAAGCTTTGCCTAGAAAGAGAGATATTATTCAGTTGTATAAGCTTCCATTGTTGTCTCTCTACTGTTTTCTTTACAGTATTTATTGTAAAGGGATTTGCTTCCGAAAGGAAAAGGGTTTTTGCTTCCGAGAGGAAGGGATTGTAAGGTTTGTGTAACACCCGTGAAGTTGCACGGCTAAGTTTCTTAGTGGAGTACTTCAAAGAGGTTCCTTGAAGAGAGTGGACGTAGGGTTGGAACGATTTCGATATTGCCGAACCACTATAAACTGAGTTTGCATCCTCTATTCTTTAAAACTCTTTATTTACAGTACATATTACTTGTTATATGCTTGTTGTGTTATCTATTTTAATAAACTTGTGTTTCAATCCGCAAAAAGTTTTTAAAACCCAATTCACCCCCCTCTTGGGTTGAAACCTCAGTCTACAATTGGTATCAGAGCCTCGTTTTCAATTTTAACCTTAATATCCTTGAGTTGATCCGATGGCAGCAAATAGCTATTCTAAGGGACACTCATATACTAGACCTCCCTTGTTCAATGGCTCCAACTATAACTATTGGAAAAATAGGATTAAAATCTTTGTCGAAGGACAAGATTATAATCTGTGAAGAGTCATTGAAGAGGGACTTAGAATTCCATCAAAGGAAATCACTATTGGAGATACCATTCATACAATGCCTAAACTCAAAACTGAGTATAATGAGGAGGATTGTAGAATGATGTCTTTCAATAGTAGAACAACAAGAATTTTACATTTTGCTTTAGATATATCTTAATATAATAAAATCTCTGTATGTGTTTCAGCTAAGGAAATATGGGTTAAATTACAAGTGACATATGAAGGAACTAGTGAGGTTAAAAAATCAAAAATCTATATGCTAGTGTCTAAATATGAATCTTTTAGAATGTCTCCTAACGAAACAATTTCTCAAATGCACTGACGTTTCACAACTATTATTAATGGTCTGAAGCTTCTTGGTAGGAACATTGAGGAATTTGAATTAAAAAGAAAAATCTTAAGGTCTCTGCCATCCACATTGAAAGCAAAGAAGACTGCTATCACGGAAGCCAAAGATCTTGACAAACTTAATGTTGAGATACTTCTTGGGTCATTGTTAACATATGAGATGGAGGAAATGAACTCCATTGTCAATAATGATGAGAAGAAGAAAAAGGTGATAGCTCTCAAAGCCTCTACATACAATAGAGAAGAGGAATCAGAAGAAGAGGCAGTGAGCAGCAAAGAAGATGGTGATATGACTCTAATCACCAAGTAGTTTCATAAATTCTTGAAGAAAAGCAAGAAACTTTACACAAAGGATCCTACCTCAAAAAGGGAACCACTTGTGTGCTATGGATGCAAGAAGCCCGGTTACATCAAGACCGATTGTCTGGCTACAAACAAACCCTATAAGAGCTTCAAGAAGAAGGCTATGATTGCAACCACTTGGAGTGATGATGAAGAAGAAGAAGAATCCTCGGATAAAGAAGTTGGATATGAGGAAATTGCCAACCTATGCCTTATGGCAATTGATGATGAAAATTAGGTATTATCTTCTCCCTCTTTTAAAAATAACATTGTGAGCAGTAATGAAGAATTGTTAGAAGTTATAAATGAAATGCATAATGAATTGAAGAAATTTGATTCTAGGAACTCTACTCTTAAGAAAGAGGTGTCAACCCTTTTTAAAAAGATAATAAGTCAATGAGAAGAGAAAGAAAAATTATCTTTATTGCTATATGATGCTTCTCAAGACTTCCTCAAAGATGAAAATGAGAATTTAAAGAAGAAGATATTAGAATTGAATGGTACTATATCTAGACTCATGCTTGGTAAAGAAAAGCTTGATGAAGTGCTTTCTTGCCAAAGATTAAGTGGAGGAAAATCTGATTTATGATACTCTCCATTAGGCAAGCAAAAACCAAAAGAGGGCTTATTCATGAAAGCTTCATGTGTGAATGAATCCTCTACTTCTAAAGTTAAAATCACACCCCCATTGAATGATAGTATGTCTAGAAATACTAATTCCAATATAAGATTGAAGAATTCTAGAAATACTCATGCTTATATATATGCTCATTCAAGGAATGCTTATGCACATGTTAGGAATAATCATCATGTGCATACTAGGAACAATTTGTATACCCAAGACTTGCACACTGCACAAACATATCCTTGGAATTACTATCATAATTATTCTAGAAATAATATGCATACTCATGATAATGTAAGCATATATCCTAGGAATCATGATCATACATTTTCCGGAAATGACATGTATATTCATATTCCTTATAATAGAAACATGTATCCTAGGAACTTATATCCCAAGAATTATAGGCATGCACAACTAAAAAATCCTAGAAATTTAAATAAGTATTATCCTAGGATTGTGCATCATCAACATGTCTATAGATCACCATATGTTGTTAAGAAAATATAGGTCCCAAAAGGAACCGTATTTTCAAGGACTAACCCCAAAGGACCCAAGAAATTTTGGGTACCTAAAAATGCCATTGTGTATCCTTGTGTGATGTAGATATGTCTCCACACCAAGGAAAAGGGTAACTACTGGTATCTTGATAGTGGATGCTCAAAACACATGACCGGTGATAAAAGTGTATTCAAGGAGCTAACTCTAAGAGATGGTGGACTTGTCACCATTGGAGACAACACAAAAATAAAGATCATCATGCATGAAAAAGTTGGTAATGATTTCTCAACCATAGATAATGTATTGCTAGTACAAGGCCTTAAGCCAAATTTACTAAGTATTAGTCAACTTTGCGACAAAAGGCAACAAAGTCATATTTAAGACCTCTCATTGTCTAGTTATAGACATCAAGAGTAACAAGATTAAATTTGTTGGCTATAGACATGAAAATGTCTATATAGTTGATTTGAAATCTTTGCATTCTGAAAATGAAAAATGTTTTCCCGCCATTAGTGAAAATCCATGGCTATGGCATAAAAGGCTTGATCATATGAACATGAACTTGCTAAAAATCATTTCAAGAAAAGATTTAGTCATTGGACTTCCCAAAATCAATTTTGAAAAAGATAAAGTATATGATGCTTGTCAAATGGGAAAACAAACTAGGATTTCTTTTAAATAAAAGAATGTAGTCTCAAATACTAGACCTTTGGAACTTTTGCATATGGAATTATTTGGTCCAATTAGTACCATTAGTCTAGGTGGTCATCAATATGCTCTTGTTATTGTTGATGACTATTCAAGATATATCTTTGTTATTTTTATTGCTTACAAGGATGAAGCTTTCAAAGGATTTGAAAACTTTTGCAAAAAGGTTCAAAATAAAAAAAAAATTGTATTTCAAGCATTAAAAGTGATCATGGAAAAGAATTTAAAAACCAAAGTTTTTCAAAATTTTGTGATGAAAATGGAATTGATCGCAACTTTTTAGCCCCTAGAACTCCTCAACAAAATGGAGTTGTTGAGAGGAAAAGTAGAGTTCTAGAAGAATTTTCAAGAACAATACTTTTGGGCTAAAGTGGTAAACACCTCTTGCTATATCTTAAATAGAATTTTAATTAGGCCTATGCTTGACAAAACTCCATATGAATTACGGAAAGGTAGAAAACCTAATATCTCTTATTTTTGTACCTTTGGTTGTAAATACTTCATACTAAATAACAATAAAATTAACTTGGGTAAATTTGATTCTAAGACCGATGAAGGAATATTTTTAAGATATTCAACCTCTAGTAAGGCTTATAGAGTTTTCAACAAGAGAACTCTAGTGGTAGAAGAATCCGTACATGTAACTCTTGATGAGTCTAACCCGATTAGAAGTGGAGAAGTTTCTTTTAATGATGATGCAGATTTTATTTCAAGAACAGAAACTCCTACTCCCATTGTTGACCCAAAGGAGAGTCCACCTCAAACAAATGGAGAGATGAAAACTCTCAAAGTAGACCAACCATCTACAAGTCGACAAGAGGATAGTCTTCCCAAAGATTGGAGGTATGTAAATTATAACCCGATTGATCAAATGATTGGTGATCCTCCACAAGGGGTAATAACTCGTTCCTCTATTAGAAATATTTGCAATTATGTAGCTTATTTGTCTCAAGTAGAACCTAAGACATTTATAGAAGCTGAAAAGGATAATGATTGGATAATTGCAATGCAAGAAGAAATAAATCAATTTGAAAGGAACAATGTATGGAATCTAGTTCCTAGACCTAAGAATCATTCAATAATTGGAACTAAATGTTTATTTAGAAATAAGATGGATGAAAATGGAATAATAACTAGAAACAATGCTAGACTAGTTGCTAAGGGATATAATCAAGAAGAAAGAATAGACTTTGATGAGACCTATGCTCCTGTAGCTAGATTGGAAGCTATTCGAATGTTATTAGCCTTTGCATACTTTAATAAGTTTAAGTTATTTCAAATTGATGTAAAAAGTGCATTTTTAAATGGTTTCATAGAATAAGAGGTTTATGTTGAGTAACCTCTTGGATTTGAGAATCCTAGTCTTCCAAATCATGTCTACAAGCTTTCTAAGGCTCTATATGGGTTGAAGCAAGCTCCAAGGACATGGTATGAAAGATTAAGTAAATTTTTAATTGACAATGACTTTGTAAGAGGTAAGATAGACACAACCATTTACAAAAGCTCACAAAAACAACACTTTACTAGTTCAAATATATGTTGATGATATTATATTTGGTGCTACTAATGAATCTATGTGTCAAGAGTTTGCCAAGTGCATGTAAGGTGAGTTTGAAATGAGCTTGATGGGAGAACTTACCTACTTCCTTGGACTTCAAATCAAACAATTAAAAGGAGGCATCTTCATCAATCAATCAAAGTACACTAAGGACCTACTAAAGAGGTTCGGGATAGAAAGCTCAAAGCCACTTGGAACTCCTATGAGCACAACAACAAAACTTAATCTTGATGAAGGAGGTAAATGCATAGATACTAAATATTATAGAAGCATGATAGGAGCTTTGCTTTATTTAACTGCAAGCAGAACTGATATAATGTTCAGTGTATGCATGTGTGCTAGATTTCAGGCTAATCTTAAGGAATCACATGTAATTGCAGTAAAAAGGATCTTTAGATATCTACAAGGAACTCAAACCATATGATTATGGTACTCTAGAGATTCATCTTTTGAGCTTGTAGGATATTCAAATGCTGATTTTGCTGGATGTAGGTTAGATAGAAAAAGCACAAGTAGAACATGTCAATTCTTAGGTGCAATGTTAACCTCTTAGTTTTCCAAGAAACAAAACTCAGTTGCACTATCAACGGCCGAGGTAGAATATGTAGCTGCTGGAAGTTGTTGTGCTCAAGTGTTATGGATGAAATAACAACTAGAAGACTATGGCATGATCTTTAAAAGTATCCCAATTCATTGTGATAATACTAGTGCTATCAATATAACTAAGAATCCTATTCAGCACTCTAGAACTAAACACATAGAAGTTAGACACCATTTCTTAAGAGACCTTGCTCAAAAAGGTGATATAAGAATAGAATTCATACATTCAGAAGATCAAATAGCTGACATTCTAACAAAACCCCTAAGTGAAGCTAGCTTCTGTAAATTAAACTATTAATGGGATTGTTGGATTATGATAAACTGAATGTCTAATTGCTTCATCATTCATCATTATGCATATTTGACATCTAGTGAATGAGTATTAATCCTTGTTTAATATCTCTCTCACACAAGATGGCATAGATAAACAAATTTCGTGCTAAGACTCAAAACTGAAAATTTTCTCAAGAGTCCAATCGACTGGTAAGTCTATCCCAGTCGACTGGAAAGCCACTGCCTAATTTCTCAGTCAACTGGTAAGTCAATACTAGTCGACTAGTTCAACTAGACCTTTTTTGGAGCTAAAATTTTGAAATTCAGTTATCAACCCCAGTCGACTAGTAAGAACTACCCAGTCGACTGGTATCTCTCTGCCTATTCTTTCAGTCGACTGGTACTCTAACCCAGTCGACTGGTATGCAAAACTGTTCATCTTTGCAAAAGACCCAGTCGACTGGTATCTTTACCCCAGTCGACTTGTAACGCGATTCTATAAATAATCTCTTCATTTTTTTTCTAGATTTTCACACCATTTTCAAAAATCCTAGCTTTCTCTCTCTACAAAATCTCATCATTTTGATCTAGAAACCATCAAAACACATCGATCTACTCTTCCCAAACATCTATTTCAACTTTTTACGGTTGAAATATCTCATTTCCACTCAAAACCTTTTTTACCCAAAACTCACATTTCTACCAAAATGACCGATAGAATCCGTGTAAAATACACCACTGGGGGACCAAATGCGCCTACAAGGCTAAGGTCCACCAAATCCACTGTTCCGGATTCGAGGGGCAAGGGAATGGCGGGCTCATCCAGCAAAAAGCCCAAAACAGAGCTTGACGACACTCTGTTCTCTAGCCCAGCGACAAAAGCAAGGTATAATTCCGTTATCCATCACAAGAAAATCATGACGGGTAGAGTTATCGATTTCGACTCTATTCATCATGGTAATTTTGACATATTACCTGCCTTTGAGGCCATACACTTGACCCCACTGGTCGAGGTACATGAGAAGTACTACCCCAGACTGATTCACCAGTTCTATGCGAACTTGGTGAAACCCAGTCCACTGACTCTGATGTTCAAAACCAGTGTCATGGGTGTGGAGTTTGAGGTCAATACTGACCTCTTGATGAGTATTTTGAGGATCCCTGTGGGAGGGATCCAATGGAGTCTGAATGGATGGCCAGACAATTTCGAGGTTGAGGAGGCATATCAGATAGTTAGGGGCGACCCTAACTATGTGTACCGAGCCACTACATTTCATACATGTAGTGACATGCCCCTAGACTCGAAATTGTTCAACTGCATCGTGAGTTGGACCATCTACCCAAGACTAGGGAGTCGGGGGTATCTATCTAAGATAGATACAGTATTAATTTAGTGCCTTAAAACTGGGCACCACTTCAATAAATACCACCTACTGCTCGCCAACATGATAAATGGCGAAGCGAGTGACTCCGAGTGTCTTCCCTACGAGATGCTCATCACGCTTATACTCCAGCACTTTCGAGTGCCTCTCCAGTCTCCGAGGCTAAGGATATCGGGCCAAAGAATATCATCAATGTCTCATCGCTAAAGAAGATGGGATGCATGGTCTGCGACGGCTTCATCTACTCTAAGGCCGGGAAGCACATTCGGACTAGAGATGATGACAATAGTGATGATGAGGATGCTGCCACTACTGCTATTATGGATACGGATGCCCGAGCACCTTCTCTAGGTGACTCGAGTGCTGGTCAGGCTGGGTATGGCGATCTATTTCAGGCTATCACGAGCCTTCAACTGACTATACAGTTTCGATTTCAGACTTTGAGCTCCTCCATAGAGACTCTTCGAGATGAATTTGAGCTGTACCGAGAGTTCACCGAGAGTTCCCTGGCTAAGATTCGGGATCTCATTCGTGATGGCTCGGACTCTCCCGCTCCACGAGTCGCTTTCTAATATTTCTTTTGATGTACTTGATCTAGACCTTTTCATTGTTCTTAGCACGAACATATCTTCATATAGTTTCTTTATTTTGTACTTCTGTTTCGGCTCTACGAAGCCTACCTTGTATAGACTTTTACTCTATGTATATGATTATGACTTATGTTTAGACTTTGATTTACCTCATGTACTTGTTTTACATATGTCTGCATGCTTTATAATTCCTTAATTTAGATATATGAATCAAAACTGCTTCTGCTTGTATGGAAACTTTCAGTTCTTCCCGGGAAGGCTTCTAAACTCCAAATGATGTCAAATTTTCTTACACAAGTTTTTTTATACATTTTCTTGATGACTATAGTAGCTATATAGCTTATTTTATAGTTTCCTACTCCCTTTTCTGCTGTTGTCAAAACTGGGAAGAAAAATGAGAAAATGTGAAAACTAAGTGTAAACTCAAGATAATGCATAGATTTAGGGGGAGTATTGCTCCAAAGATATTGGAATATGATTATATATGTTATCTTGGTTGGTTGAGTTGTATATGAATTGTATTTGATCATTTTTCAGGTTGGTTTTATTCAAAAAACAGAGGACACTCTGCCCAATTTTCCAAAAAAATCCAACACTTAGTTTCTTAACTGTTTTTATTTCTCATAAGTTTTGTCATCATCAAAAAGAGGGAGATTATTGACTCTCACCTTTATTTTAATGATGACAAAACATAAATCCTTTTATACTAACGATGCTATCTAAGTGTATTAAGTAATAAGAGCATTCAACCAAGGATCAAAGTGCAAGAACTCAACCCGAATCAAACATCAAGTGAAGACAGAAGAACTAGAATAGGTCTATGGTATTAAAACAAGTTGTAGTCTCACTTGTTCATGTAATTAGCTTGTCCAATGGCTCTTTTTAAAAAATCATTTTAACATAACATTTTTAAACAAATGTTTTTAAAGTTAAAATATATTCAAACACATGAAAACAGGGTTGCTTTAACAACCCAATCGACTGGATACTTATACCAGAATTCTAGTATAAAGGTCAGTATGTTCCCAGTCTACTAGATGCTTCATACCAATTGACTGGTGTTTTGGTCAGAGACTTCCTAGTCGACTGGTAAGAACAACCCAGTTGACTAGTAATCTGGGCAGAAGGTTTTCAATCGACTGGTAAGTCATACCCAGTCGACTGGTACCTTCAATAGCCTTAAAAATGTGATTTTTTAAAGAGGACCCAGTCGACTGGTAGTTCAAAAAAATATGATCGTCGGGACGCGAGATTTCAGCACAAATTGTACCTAAATGGACAAAATCAGTTACAAACGGGCATATTACATCAAGGCTATATAAACCCACTCTGTTAAGCATTTAAAGATAGAGCTTTACACATTAAAACAAGTTTTTACTCATTGATACTCAAAAAGCTTTGAAAAATTGATTGTTGAACTATTCTTCAAGCTTTGCCTAGAAAGAGAGATATTATTCAGTTGTATAAGCTTCTATTGTTGTCTCTCTACTGTTTTCTTTACAGTATTTATTGTAAAGGGATTTGCTTCAGAAAGGAAAGGGTTTTTGCTTTCGAGAGGAAGGGATTGTAAGGTTTGTGCAACACCCGTGAAGTTGCACGACTAAGTTTCTTAGTGGAGTACTTCAAGAAGGTTCCTTGAAGAGAGTAGACGTAGGGTCGGAACGATTCCGATATTGTCGAACCACTATAAACTGAGTTTGCATCCTCTATTCCTTAAAATTCTTTCTTTACAGCACATATTACTTGTTATATGCTTGTTGTGTTATCTGTTTTAATAAACTTGTATTTCAATCCGCAAAAAGTTTTTAAAACCCAATTCACTCCCCGTCTTGGGTTGAAACCTCAGTCTACATTGATTATATCCCTTAACAACTAGTCTTGCCTTATTCCTAGTTACTATTCCATTTTCATCAATCTTATTTCTAAATACCCATTCAGTTCCTATTATAGTATGATTCTTTAGTCTATGAGCTAGATTCCATACTTTGTTTCTTTCAAATTGATTTATTATTCTTGCATAGCATTTATCCAATCGACATCCTTCTCGGCTTCTACAAACATCTTAGGTTTTACTTTAGATAAATAAGCTACACAATTGCCAATATTTCTAATAGAGGAACTTACCCCTTGTGAAGGATCACCAATCACTTAATCGATTGGATGATAATTTACATACCTCCAATCTTTGGGAAGACTATCTTCTTGTTGACTTGTAGATGGTTGATCAAGATTGAGAGCTTCTGACTTGTTTGAGGTGGGCTCTCCTTTTGGATCAACAATGAGAGTAGGTGTTTCCGTTCTTGGAATGAAATGTGCATCATCATTAAAAGAAACTACTCTACTACTAATTGGGTTAGACTCATCAAAGGCTACATGTACGGATTCTTCTACCACTAGAGTTATTTTGTTAAAGACTCTATAAGCTTTACTAGAGGTTTAATATCCTAAAAATATCCCCTCATTGGTCTTTGAGTCAAATTTACACAAGTGAGTTTTATTTTTATTTATGATAAAACATTTACAACAAAAATCACAAAAATATGATATATTAGACTTTCTACCTTTCCATAATTCATATGGAGTTTTGTTAAGCATAAGCCTAATTAAAACTCTATTTAAAACATAGCAAGAAGTGTTTATGGCTGCGGCCCAAAAATATTTTGGCAAGCTATTTTCACAAAGCATTGTTCTTGCAAATTCTTCTAGAACTCTATTTTTCCTTTCAACAATTTTATTTTGTTGAGGAGTTCTAGGAGCCGAAAAGTTGTGATCAATTCCATTTTCATCACAAAATTTTGAGAAATTTTGGTTTTCAAATTCTTTTCAACGATCACTTCTAATGCTTGAAATAAAAAATCTTTTTTCATTTTGAACCTTTTTACAAAAGTTTTCAAATCCTTTGTAAGCTTCATCCTTGTAAGCAATAAAAATAACAAAGGTATATCTTGAATAGTCATCAACAATAACAAGAGCATATTGATGGCCACCTAAACTAATGGTACTTATTGGACCAAATAAATCCATATGCAAAAGTTCCAATGGTCTAGTAGTTAAGATTATATTTTTTGATTTAAAAGAAATTCTAGTTTGTTTTCCCATTTGACAAACATCACACATGTTTTTCAAATTTGGTTTTTAGTAGTCCAATGACTAAATCTTCTCTTGAAATAATTTTCAACAAATCCATATTCACATAGCCAAGTCTTCTATGTCATAGCTATGGGTTTTCACTAAATGTGGGAAAACATTTTTCATTTTCCGAATGTAAAGTTTTTAAATCAACTATATAGATATTTTCATGTCTATGGCCAATAAAGTTGATTTTGTTACTCTTGATGTCTATAACTAGACAATGAGAGGTTTCGAATATTACTTTGTTGCCATTGTCACATAATTGACTAATACTAAGCAAATTTGGCTTAAGGCCTTGTACATATAATACATGATCAATGGTTGTGAAATCATTACCAACTTTTCCATGCCCGATGATCTTTATCTTTGTGTTATCTCTAATGGTGACATGTCTGCCATCTCTTAGAGTTAGCTCTTTGAATACACTTCGATCACCGATCATGTGCTTTGAGCATCCACTATCAAAGTACCAATAGTTACCTTTTTCTTTTGTGTGGAGACATGTCTACATTACACAAGGATACACAATTGCACTCTTAGGTACCTAAAATTTCTTGGGTCTTTTGGGGTTAGTTGTTGTGAGTTTTAAATTACTTGCAAGTGCACGAGTCGTTCGCAATATAGTGTTGTGCAAGAGTGAGGTCGAATCCACAGGGAATTGCGTTGTGAAAATATTTTTTTATCTAAACTAACCTTATTTTAACTTAGTTCCGAATTTTAGATTGTATCTTGCAAAGAAATATAAACTAAACTAAATTGATTTAAAAACAACTGATAAAAACACTAAGGTTTTTTAAATCCAGCCCACCAAAGTAAAACATATATCTTCATGTTCTATATAACAATAATCTATCAAATCATTTCATGAATCCACCATTATACAAATCACGGTGAATACACAAACTAAACCAAAACCATCCAATGTATCCATTTAATTCACAAATCACAATGGATATCGAATCTAATTTGAATGATCCGCCGTATCCAGCAGATGAAACACAAGGAATATCCAATTTAACAATTTAAAAGCAATTAATCAAAAGATTTTACTCAAATAATTGAACAAAACATTTATATATTATGTCAAATAATGGCGAGGCTTTATCTTCAACCTTAGATGAAGATTTTAACCTCTCATAATTATGAAACTAAAGTTTACAATAAAAGTGCTAAATATTAAACTTTAAAACTAAAAAGAAATAAATTAAAATTGACTATACATTGGGAGAAATTCTACTCGCTGTTGTGCAGCGCTTCCCCCCTTGGTAGCAAAGTCTTCGAGATCCACCAGAATACTAGCAGAAGTCCTCTAGATTGCACACCTTTTTTATGAAGTGAAATGGGGCTTTTATAGGGGAACTTTATGAGTGCAATATGTTTTCAATCTGATGTGGGATGTGTGGATATAGAATGTGTTTCCAACCGATGTGGGATGTGGGATTTAAACCTTCACACGCCCTTCAAAACTTCTGCCCAAGCTGAAATCTTGCACAGCCTGACCTTTGTCTACTACAACTGTCATAACTTTCTCTAGAAAAATCATATTGATGAGTCGTAAAATTCCCCAGAAAATAGACATCTAGATCTTTCCAAGTATATATTTCTCATCTCTTAGTTCTTCCTGGATCAATATAGTTTAATCCGCAAATATGACTGATCTATATAGAAAATTCTGGCAATTTAGTGAAACTCCTTTCCAAATGCTTGTAAACTTGCAAAACAACGAAAAAACAACTCAAAGTAACAAATTCTTAAGCTAACAAATGTAAATTAAGGGGCTAAAATATGCAATATTTGGCACTCATCATTAGTCCTAGAAAATACGGTTTCTTTAGGGACCCATACTTTCTTAACATTGTAAGGTGCTCTATATTTATAGATATGTTGATGATGCATAATCCTAGGATAATAGTTATTGAAATTTCTAGGATTTCTTAATTGTGCATGTCTATAGTTCCTTGGATAAGTATTCCAAGGATACATGTTTATATTGTGAAGATTTTGAACATGCATGTTATTTCTAGGAAATGTACGATAATGATTTCTAGGATGTGTACTTGCATTATAATGAACATACATATTATTTCTAGGATACACGTGATGGTAATTCCTAGGATGTGCATGTGTAGTGTGCAAGTTATGAGTATACATATGATGGTTACTCCTAGGATGTATATATGCATTTCTTGAATGATTAGCATTTGCATTTCTTGAGTGAGCATACATATATGTATGAGTATTTCTAGGATGCTTACTTCTAGTATATGCATTAGAATTTAAATTCGCATTTTTAGACTTACTAGCATATATTGAGAGAGTACTTTTGATCTTGCTAGTGGCATTGGAAGCAGAGGCTTCATTCACACATGTTGCTTTCATGAATAAGGTATCTTTTGATTTTTGCTTACCTAATGGAGAATAACCCAACCTGGATTTTCCTCCAGTTAATCTTTGGCAAGATAGCACTTCATCTAAACTTTCTTTTCCAAGCATAAGTCTTAATATAGTGCTATTTAATTCCATTATTTTTTCTTTAAATTTTCATTTTCATCTTTAAGAAAATCTTGAGAAGAATTATCAAGCATGGAAGATAGTTTTTTTTTTTCTTCCTTTAAGCCTTCCATCTCTTTAGAAAGAGATGAGACTTCCTTTTTTAGGGTGGTATTCCTATAATCAAATTTCTTCAATTATTCATGCATTTCATTTATATCCTCTATTAATTCTTCACTACTACTAACAATGTTATTATTAGAATAGGAAGAATTTGATACCTTATTTTCTTCGTCGATTGCTATTAAATATAGGTTGGCAATCTCCTCGTATCCGACCTCATTGCCCAAGGGTTTTTCTTCTTCATCATCACTCCAAGTGGTTACAATCATAGCTTTCTTTTTGAAGCTCTTATATGGTTTGCTTGTCGTTGTACAATCGACCTTGATGTGACCGAGCTTCTTACAACCATAACACACAAGTGGTTCCTTTTTTGGAGTGGGATCCTTTGTGTAAGGTTTCTTGCTCTTCTTCAAGAACCTGTGAAACCTCTTGGTGATTAGAGCCATCTCACCATCTTCTTTGCTGCTCTCTACCTCTTCTTCCGTTTCTTCCTCTTTGTTGCTTGTAGAGGCTTTGAGAGCAATTACTTTTTTCTTCTTCTCCTCATCATCATTGACAACGGGATTCATTTCTTCCATCTCGTACGTCAATAGTGATCCAAGAAGTGTTTTGACATCAAGTTTGTTGAGATCTTTGGCCTCCGTTATAGCTATCTTCTTTGCTTTCCAAGTGGATGGCATAGATCTTAAGATTTTCCTCGTTAGTTCAAATTCCTCAATATTCCTACCAAGAAGCTTTAAGCCTTTAACAATAGTAGTGAAACATGAGTGCATTTGAGAAATTGTTTCATTATGAGACATTTTCAAAGATTCATACTCGGACACTAGCATATAGATTTTTTATTTTTTAACTTCGCTAGTTCCTTCGTACGTAACTTGCAATTTGTCCTAAATCTCCTTAGTCGAAACAGCAGCAATTTTATTATATTCAAAAATATCTTAAGCACAATGTAAAATACTTATGACTATTATTTAGAGATATCATTCTACAATCCTCTTCATTGAACTCAGTTTTGAGTTTAAGCATTGTATGATTAATTTCTCTAATAGTTATTTCCTTTGTAGGAATTCTAGGTCCTTCATCAATAACTCTCTATAGATTGTAATCTTGGCATTCGACAAAGATTTTCATCCTATTTTTTCAATAGTTATAGTTGGAGCCATTGAACAAGGGAGGCCTAATATAGGAATGCCCTTTGGTATAGCTATTAGATGCCATTAGATCAACTCAAGGGTTTTAAGCCTGAAATTGAGTATGAGGCTTTGATACCAATTGTAAACTGATGTTCAAACCCAAGAGGGGGGTGAATTTGGTTTTTAAAAACTTTTGCTAATCACTTTGCAAGTTTATAAAAATAGTTAAATGCACAAAGCATACAAACAAATAATATGTTTGAAGTAAAAGAGTTTAAGAAAGATAAAGTGTAAACTCAGTTTATAGTGGTTTGGTAATATTGGATTCCTTCCGACCCTACATCAACTCTCTTCAAGGAACCTCTTTGAAGTAATCCACTAAAACTTTTAGTCATACAACTTCACAGGTGTTGTACAAATCTTACAACCAATCTCTTCCTCACGGAAGCTACAAAGAAGTGTTTAATCCTAAACACTCTAAGAGTTATTACAACTCTTTCCCCTTTTACAATAAATGAGATTTGCTGTAAAGTAAATAGTAAAGATATAGAAATAAGTACTTTTACAATGAACAATATCTCTCTTTCAAGAATAAACTTGAAGAATGGCTCAACAATATATTTTTCAAAGCTTTTGAGAATTAATGAGCAAACTTGTGAATTGAATGTGTTCTCTTCTTCTTTTAAATGCTCTTTGAAGTGAGTTTGAATTAATATGGCCATACGACACTAATTTGGTAGGTTTGGGGCATTAAATGCTCAAGTCTTGTATCTCGAACGGTCATATTTTTGAATTATCAATCAACTGGGTCCTTGTACCAGTGGACTGGGTCAAGTGAGAAATCTCACTTTTTAGGCTGTGGTAGAGTATCAGTCAACTAGGTCCTAAGCACCAGTCGACTAGGAAATCTCTGTCCCAGTTTCCAGTCGTTTGGGTCTTTGACACCAGTCGACTGGGGACCTTCTGTCCTATACCCCAGTCGACTGGTATATTGAGCCAGTTGACTGGGTTGCCCTTCAACCCAGTTTTTTATGTATCAAAACTATTTTTGACTTGGAAACAATTGTATTAAAGGTTTTGTCAAAATATTTTGTAAAATGAGCCACAAGTCAAGCTATGTATTTGAACATGAGAGATTTACAATTGTTTTCATTACCTTAATGCCTATTCTAGATCTTCTGTCTTATCTTGGTGTCTGAATTTAGTTGAGTTCTTGCATCTTGTTTCTATGTTGAATGTTTTTACCGCTTAAACACTTAGATAAAACTATTAGTGCAATTAGAGTAGCGTTTTGTCATTATTAAAATCAAATACGGGTCAACAAATATGAAGCATGCATCGCTGGTTTAATAGTGTTAGTCGCAATTGGAGCACAAGATGTTGAAGTATATGGAGATTCATTTTGGGTAATTTTTTGTCACAAAGGAAATGGAAGACTAAAGATGAAAGGTTAAAGTGATATCTAGCCTAATTAGAAGAACTTGTAAGGCCCATAACCATGATGTAATTGTAAATTACAAAGTGATTTAAAACATAAATTTGAAACAATTTTGAGGTAAGAATTTGAAAATGTATTGAAAAAAAATGAGTTGGAATGCATAAAAGTAGTGAAAATAATTTTTTAAGGCTTCAAAAAGGGTGTTATTAGACTGATAAGTTGATTACTAACCTGATCATTCGATAGGTAACTGCTGAACGATCGATTACTAACTTTGGGGCGGTCAACCAGTAAGTTGACTGGTAACTTGGCCAATCGACTGGTAAGCAAAAAAAAAAAATTAGTATATAAAGGTTTTTCACGACCAAAATTCGTTTTTTTCCTTCATTCAAACACCATTTTCTCTTTCTAAAACTCATTTTCTCTCTAATTTTCTCTCAAATACTGAAGAATTAAAAGATTTCATAAACTATTGTTGAATTCAATCAATTCAATGACTGATTCTAGGAATTTATGAGAAAAGCATTATGAAGGTAATTTTTACTATTTTTTGTTCTTCCATATAAAAACTATGATTTTGAGAGTATAAATCTTTATGTTCTTCTTAAAAGGAATTGAATTTGATGAAAGATAAAAATGAAAGGAATTTAACTAGAAGTTTGAATTTGAGACTAAGATGGAGCATGCATACATATTCATGAATTTAACCCAGTATATGGTTTGAAATAAGCTATAAGATAGTGAGATTAATAATCATATTCTAGTTAGGTGGAGGTGAGTCATCTGGTGGTGCCACTTAAAGGAGTGCAAAAGATAAGGAAGTGATCCATAAATAGTGTTAGTCCTTCGTGGTGAGTTCAATTACTTTTAGTAAGCAAGAAGAACTAAATATATGAATAAAACTTGAAATAAATAATATTATGAGAAAAGCTACTGAGTATATTATGAATATATTTGATTTAATGAAATACATGATATATATTAATTAGATGATTTAAGAGAAGTATGATTCATGAAATGACTGAAAATATTAATATATGATAAGTTAATGAAATTTATCCTTGAAAGGATAAGTAAAATTCTTATAAAAAAAATGAAATTTTATGAAAAGAAAATCTTTTGATTGACAATTGTACTAGAGACTGATATGGATACCCAAAAATGGATGAAATTACCCATTCTTGTGATCGTATGGATGGGAAGTGAAAAATAAAAAGAAAGACAAGAAAAGGAAAAAAAGAAAAGTATTAAAAGAAAGAGAAGAAAGGAAAAAGTAAATAACTGTAAATATTTGAAAGAAGTGTTATACATGTACATATATCAATGTAAATTATTTTATAAGTTTTGTATGAAATTTTGTATCTCATCTACAAAAGAGTTGAGACGAAAATTTGTAAGTATATTTCAAGTTATAAATGCAATAGTTGTTGCATATAAGTCGTGCTTCATGTTGAAAGGTGCAATACCGTCTTGAGTAGGGCCTACCTAGGATGGGTCATTATAATTTTGGTATCAGAGCTATAGGTTTAAGATTCTGTAGCCTGCATGAAAATAAATTGGTAAACTGGAATCTAAAATAAATTATTTTGATGTAGGTCTGAGAATGCTGCGTGGATGGGTAGACCTAGAGCTAGGGCTGTGGGACAGAAAGGCAATGGTAGGCCCCTTTTGTTTAAAATATAGGGGGTTGAAGTTGAAATTGAATCTGTGGTTCGTGAGATGAAACATGTTGATAGCGCACCTGGTACTAGTAGTGCAATAAGGAATTCTATTGCTAAAAGAGATTAGTTAAGAAAAGCTCTTACTCAGACTCTTGATAGATTGAACTAAGCAGAGGGTAGAGCTGATAATTTGCAATGTAGGTTAGATGAGCAGGTTAAACCAGATCTAGATATGGTAGTAAATCCTATGATGATTCCTGAAAGATATGTGGTTCAAATGGGAGAGTGTGGTTTTGTTCAAGAGATCTAAAGAAATTGTTTTGCTAGATTTATTAAAATGAAACCCCAATCCTTTAAAGAGTCTGAAAACCCTTCTGAAGCAAAGTTTTGGATTAAATGGATTGAGTGATTATTTTGAGTATTACTAGTGACTGATAGACAGAAGGTTGCTTTTGCATCATTCCAATTAGAGGGTGAGGCTTCTAATTGGTGGGATGATATTTCCCTAGGCTGAGTATGGATATAGATTAACCCTTAACCTTGAGTAGGTTTAAGGAAGTATTCTTTGCCAAATACTTTTCCAATACATTTAGATCTCAGTAAGAGATGGATTTTATCCAATTAAGGCAGAATATGATGAACACGACTCAGTATGATGGTAGATTTGTGACCCTGTCTAGATTTGTACCTAAGCTGGTGAATATTGATGAGAGAAAGTGTAAGAGAGTTCTTGATGGGTTGAATTTTTATATATATTCTAGACTATCCTATTTGAGGCATATAAATTATTCTGCGTTGGTGGATATGGCACTTTAGATAAAATAGGACATATCTAGAGGACGTTAGCAGTAGCAAAAGATGAGTAGATCTGAAGGTACTAGAGGTGGTAGTATAAGGATACAGAGAGATTGTCCACCTTAGAAGAATTGTTCATTTTCACAGAGATCATTTATAGAGAGTCAGTAGAGGTAGAGTGGATCAATGACCTTTGTTGCTCAAAGTTCAGTTGGAGGAATCCCTAGGTTTGGAAAACAACCTATGGGAGTATGAGGATTTAGTAGAGGTGAGAGTGTGCTAGCAAGAAGAGGTGGTAATGTTGCATCTGATAGGAAGAATATAGTATGTTTAAGGTGTAATCAATTAGTACATTTGTCTCAGGATTGTCCTACTTTGATTCGTTTCGTTTGTGGAGAGGATGGACATAGAGGTGTGGATTGTCCATTGAAGATTAAACCAGTTGAGGTAGTTATTACTAGGGGAGTTGGGAGAGGTCAGTCAAGTAGAGGTGAAGGATTAAGGAATATTTGTAGTGGAGCTTAAAGTTGATGAGTTATAACTGAGAGAAGACATGTTAGTCAGACATAACCCAAAGAAGGCAGAGTGTATGCACTTACCCAGTAGGATGCCCAAGCTACACCTGATGTCGTAATAGGTGCAATATCTATCCTTCATAAACTTTCTAGAGTATTAATTGGTCCAGGAGCGAATCACTTATTTGTATCTAAGTATTTTATGAAGTTTGTAGATGCATATGTTAGTCCTTTATTTCATAATATAACTGTTGAGGTTCTTACTGGAGATAAAGTTGAGATTAGAAAGATTTATTATGGATGTGTTATTCATATGGGAGATAGAGAATTTGAAGTAGATTTATTACTTCTAAATATGGTAGACTTTGATATGATATTAGGGATGGATTGATTATCAGTGTATCATGTATGGGTTGATTATTTCAGAAAGAATGTAATTTTTAGAATACTTGGGAAGGAAGAATTTAGCTTTCATAGAGAACGTAAGATATTTTCTAATTGTCTTATTTTCACCTTGACAGATAGTAAGTGGTTGATGAAGTGTAGTTAGGGGTACCTAGCTTATGTGGTGGATTCTAGTAAAGAGGGTAGGAAGATGGAAGAAATATAAGTAGTGAGAAATTATCCGGAAGTATTTCCTAAAGAGTTATCGGGTTTACCACCTAGTATAGAAATTGAGTTTTCCATTAATTTAATTTCAGGTTCTACACCTATTTCTATATCACCTTATAGGATGGCACCAGATGAGTTGAGGGAGCTTAAGGTACAACTTTAAGAGTTGTAAGATAAACAACCCATTCGCCCTAGTGTGTCACCATGGGAAGCCCCAATATTATTTGTAAAGAAGAAAGATGGTACAATGAGATTATATATAGATTATAGACAATTAAATAAGATTACAATAAAAAAAAAAACAAATACCTTTTACCCAGAATAGATGATTTGTTTGAACAATTATAGGGACCTAGGGTATTTTCCAAGATTGATTTAAGATCAGAGTATTAGAGAATGAGACGTGCCTAAAACTTCTTTTAGGATACATTATGGACACCATGAATTTTTAGTAATGCACTAGGTTAACTAATGCTCTAGCTGCACTTATGAATTTAATTAATAGAGTATTTAAACCCTTTCCAGATAAATTTGTGGTGGTGTTTATTGATGATATCTTAGTATATTCTAGGAGTGAAGAAAAACATGAAAGACACTTAGAAATGGTATTAGAAATTCTGAGAATAGAGAAATTGTATGCGAAATTTTCTAAGTTTGAATTTTGGTTAAATGAGGTAACTTTCTTGGGGCATGTAGTATCAAGAGGAGGAATACCAATTGATGCTTAAAAGGTTAAAGTAATGTTGAGTTGAGAGAAACCAACTAATGTAACAGAAATTCGAAATTTCTTGCGGTTATATGGATATTATAGGAGGTTTATCTAGAACTTTTCAATAGCTGCAACACCTTTAACCAAACTGACTAAGAAAGAAGTGAAATTTGAATGGTTTGGGGAGTGTGAGAGGAGTTTCCGATTGTTAAAAGAGAAATTAACTATTGCTCCAGTATTAGTACTTCTTTCTAGAGATGAAGGATTTTTAGTGTATAGTGATGCTTTGTGTTGACCCTCACCTATACTTTAATGACGACAAAACACAACTCTCATTATACTAACGATGCTATCTAAGTGTATTAAGCAATAAGAGTATTCAACCAAGGATCAAGGTGTAAGAACTCAACCCGAATCAATCATCAAGTCAAGATAGAAGTTCTAGTATAGGGACAAGGTATTTAAACAAGTTGTAAATCTCACTTATTTAGGTAATTAGCTTGTCCACTGGCTCCCTTTGAAAAAGCATTGTAAAAACTAACGTTTTAAAATCATAAACTTTTAAAAGAATGAAAAACTTGGTTGAAAGGCAACCCAATCGACTGGGTACTTACACCAAAAGACTGGTGTTCTGGACAGTGTGTCCACAGTCGACTGGATGCTTCATACCAGTAGACTAGTGTTTTGGACAGAAAGTCCCCAGTCGAGTGGTAAGAACAACACAATCGACTGGTACTTTGGGCAGATGGTTCCCAATCGACTGGTAAGTCATACCCAGTCGACTGGTACTTTCAACAGCCTTAAAGATATGACTTTTAAAGTGGACCCAGTTGACCGGTACTAAGACCCAATCGACTGGTAGTTCAAAAAAAATGACCGTTGAGACGCGAGATTTCAGCACAAATTGTACCAAAACATACTAAATCAGCACAGAATGGGCATATAACATCAAAGCTATTTAAACCCACTCCATTGAGCATTTCAAAATAGGGGAATACACATCCAATCAAGTTTTTACTCATTGAAAAAAAAAAAAAAAGCTTTGAAATACTGATTGTTGAGCCATTCTTCAAGCTTTACCTTGAAAGAGAGATATTATTCAGTTGTATAAGCTTTCATTATTGTCTCTCTACCATTTACTTTACAGCATCTATTGTAAAGGGATTAGTTTCCGAAATGAAGGGATTTTTGTTTCCAAGAGAAAGGGGTTTTGCTTCTAAGAGGAAAGGATTTGCTTCCGAGATGAAGGGATTATAAGGTTTGTGCAACACCCGTGAAGTTGCACGACCAAGTTTCTTAGTGGATTACTTCAAGGAGGTTCCTTGAAGAGAGTGGACATAGGGCCGGAACGAATCCGATATTGCCAAACCACTATAAACTGAGTTTGCATCCTTTATTCCTTAAACTCTTTATTCACAGCACGTATTACTTATTTATATGCTTGTGATGTTATCTGTTTTATAAACTTGTGTTTAATCCGTGAAAGTTTTAAAGCCCAATTCTCCCCTCCCCCTCTTAGGCTGAAACCTCAGTCTACAATTGGTATCAAAGCCTCATTCTCAATTTTAGGCTTAATATCTTTGAGTTGATCCGATGACAGCAAATAGCTATTTTGAGGGACACTCATATACTATGCCTCCCTTGTTCAATGACTCCAATTATAACTATTGGAAAAATAGGATGAAAATCTTTGTCGAATGACAAGATTGTAATCTATGGAGAGTCATTAAAGAGGGACCTATAATTCCATCAAAGGAAATCACTATTGGAGAAATCAATTATACAATGCCTAAACTCAAAACTGAGTACAATGAGGAGGATTGTAGAATGATATCTTTCAATAGTAAAGCAACAAGTATTTTACATTGTACTTTAGATATATCTGAATACAATAAAATCTCTACATGTGTTTTAGTTAAGGAAATATGGGATAAATTGCAAGTTATATATGAAGGAACTAGTGAGCTTAAAAAATCAAAAATCTATATGCCAGTATCTGAATATGAATCTTTTAGAATGTCTCCTAACGAAAAAATTTCTTAAATGCACTCACGTTTCACAACTATTGTTAATGGTTTAAAGCTTCTTGGTAGGAACATTGAGGAGTTTGAACTAACAAGAAAAATCTTGAGATCTCTGCCACCTTCGTGGAAACCAAAAAAGACAACCATTCAGGAGGCCAAAGATCTTGACAAACTTGATGTTGAGACACTCATTGGGTCATTGTTAACATATAAAATGGAAGAAATGAATTCCGCTATCAATGATGATGAGAAGAAGAAAAAGATGATTACTCTCAAAGCCTTTACGACCAACAAAGAAGTGGAATCGGAAGAAGAGGCAGAGAGCAGCGAATAAGATGATGAGATGGCTTTAATCACCAAATGGTTTCATAGATTCTTAAAGAAAAGTAATAAACCATACACAAAAGATCCCATCTCAAAAAGGGAACCACTTGGGTGCTATAGATGCAAGAAGCCCGGTCACATCAAGGCTGATTGTATGGCCACAAGCAAACCATACAAGAGCTTCAAGAAGAAGGCTATGATTGCAACCACTGGGAGTGATAACGAAGAAGAAAAAGAATCCTCGGATAAAGAAGTCGGATACGAAGAAATTTCCAACCTATGCCTTATGGCAATTGATGATGAAAATGAGGTATTATCTTCTCCCTCTTCTTAAAATAACATTGTGAGTAGTAGTGAAGAATTTTTAGAAGTCATAAATGAAATGCATGATGAATTAAAGAAATTCAATTCTAGGAACTCTACTCTTAAGAAAGAGGTGTCATCCTTTTCTAAAGAGATGATAAGTCTAAGAGAAGAGAAAGAAAAACTTTCTTCATTGCTTTATGATGCTTCTCGAGATTTCCTCAAAGTTGAAAATGAGAATTTAAAGAAGAAGATATTAGAATTGAATGGTACTATATCTAGCTCATGCTTGGAAAAGAAAAACTTGATGAAGTGCTTTCTTGCCAAAGATTAAGTGGTGGAAAATCTGCTTTAGGATACTCTCCATTAGGCAAGCAAAAATCAAAAGATGGCTTATTCATGAAAGCTTCATGTGTGAATGAAGCCTCTACTTCAAAGGTTAAAATCACACCCACATTGAATGATAGTGTGTCTAGAAATACTAATTCTAATGCTTATATAAGATTGAAGAATCCTAGAAATACTCATGGTTATATTTATGCTTATTCAATGAATGCTTATGCACATGCTAGAAATAATCATCATGTGCATCCTAGGAACAATTTGTATACTCAAGACTTGCACACTGCACAAGCATATCCTAGGAATTCAATCATAGTTATTCTAGAAATAATATGCATACTCATGATAATGCAAGCATGTATCCTAGAAATCATCATCATACATTTTCTGGAAATGACATGTATATTCATATTCCTCACAATAGAAACATGTATCCTAGGAACTCATATCCTAAGCATTATAGGCATGCACAACTAAAGACTCCTAGAAAATTTAATAACTATCATCCTAGAATTATGCATTATCAACATGTCTATAGATCACCATATGCTGTTAAGAAAGTATGGGTCCCAAAAGGAACCATATTTTCAAAGACTAACCCCAAAGGACCTAAGAAATTTTGGGTACCTAAAAATGTCATTGTATATCCTTGTGTGATGTAGATATGTCTCCACACCAAGGAAAAAGGTAACTGTTGGTACCTTGATAGTGGATGCTCAAAACACATGACTGGTGATAAAAGTGTATTCAAGGAGCTAACTCTAAGAGATGGTGGACTTGTCACCATTGGAGACAACACAAAAATAAAGATCATCGGGCATGGAAAAATTGATAATGATTTCTCAACTATAGATAATGTATTGCTAGTACAAGGCCTCAAGCTAAATTTACTAAGTAATAGTCAACTTTGTGACAAAGGCAACAAAGTCACATTTGAAACCTCTCATTGTCTAGTTATAGACATCAAGAGTGACAAAATCAAGTTTGTTCGCCATAGACATGAAAATGTATATATAGTTGATTTAAAATCATTGCATTCCGAAAATAAAAAATGTTTTCCTGCATTTAGTGATAATCTATGGCTATGGCATAGAAGGCTTGGTCATGTGAATATGAATTTGCTTAAAATCATTTCTAAAAAAGATTTGGTTATTGGTCTTCCCAAAATCAATTTTGAAAAAGACAAAGTATATGATGCTTGTCAAATGGGAAAACAAACTAGAATTTCTTTTAAATCAAAGAATGTAGTCTCAACTACTAGACCATTGGAACTTTTGCATATGGACTTATTTGGTCCAATAAGTACCATTAGTCTAGGTGGCCATCAATATGCTCTTGTTATTGTTGATGACTATTCAAGATATACCTTTGTTATCTTTATTGCTTACAAGGATGAAGCTTTCAAATGATTTGAAAACTTTTGCAAAAAGGTTCAAAATGAAAAAGGAATTTGTATTTCAAGCATTAGAAGTGATCATGGAAAAAAATTTGAAAACCAAAGTTTTTCAAAATTTTGTGATGAAAATGGAATTGACCACAACTTTTCAGCTCCTAGAACTCCTCAACAAAATGGAGTTGTTGAAAGGAAAAATAGAGTTCTAGAAGAATTTGCAAGAACAATACTTTGTGAAAATAGTTTACCAAAATACTTTTGAGCTGAAGCAGCAAACACTTCTTGTTATATCTTGAATAGAATTTTAATTAAGCCTATGCTTGATAAAACTCTGTATGAATTATGGAAAGGTGGAAAGGTTAATGTCTCCTATTTTCGTACTTTTGGTTATAAATGCTTCATCCTAAATAACAATAAAACTAACTTGGGTAAATTTAACTCTAAGACCGATGAAGGAATCTTTTTAGGGTATTCAATTTCTAGTAAAGCTTATAGAGTCTTCAACAAGAGAACTCTAGTGGTAGAAGAATCCATACATTTAACTCTTGATGAGTCTAACCCAATTAGTAGTAGTGTAGTTTCTTTCAATGATGATGCATATTTTATTCCAAGAACGAAGTCACCTACTCGCATTGTAGACCCAAAGGAGAGTCCACCTCAAACAAATGAAGAGATGGAAACTCTCAAATTGGACTAACCATCTAAACGTTGACAAGAGGATAGTCTTCCCAAAGATTGGAGGTATGTAAATTATCACCCGATTGATCAAGTGATTGATGATCTTTCACAAGGGCTAAGAACTCGTTCCTCTATTAGAAATATTTACAATTATGTAGCTTATTTGTCTCAAGTAGAACATAAGAAATTTATAGAAGCTGAAAAGGATAATGATTGGATTATTGCAATGCAAGAAGAAATAAATCAATTTGAAAGAAACAATGTATGGAATCTAGTCCCTAGACCTAAGAATCATACAATAATTGGAACTAAATGGGTATTTAGAAATAAGATGGATGAAAATGGAATAGTAACAAGAAATAAGGCTAGACTAGTTGCTAAGGGATACAATCAAGAAGAAGGAATAGACTTTGATGAGACCTATGCTCCTATAGCTAGACTAGGAGCTATTTGAATGTTGTTAACCTTTACATACTTTAATAAGTTTAAGTTATTTCAAATGGATGTAAAAAGTGCATTTTTAAATGGCTTCATAGAAGAAGAGGTTTATATTGAGCAACCTCTTGGATTTGAGAATCATAGTCTTTCAAATCATGTCTACAAGCTTTCTAAGGCTCTATATGGGTTGAAGCAAGCTCCAAGGGCATGGTATGAAAGACAATATCGACAATAACTTTGTAAGAGGTAAGATAGACACAACCTTCTTCACAAAAACTCACAAAAATGACACTTTGCTAGTCCAAATATATGTAGATGATATTATATTTGGTGTTACTAATGAATCTATGTGTCAAGAGTTTGCCAAGTGTATGCAAGGTGAATTTGAAATGAGCATGATGGGAGAGCTTACCTACTTCCTTGGACTTCAAATCAAACAATTGAAAGGAGGCATCTTCATCAATCAATCAAAATACACTAAGGACCTACTAAAGAGGTTTGGGATGGAAAGCTCAAAGCCACTTGGTACACCTATGAGCACATCTACAAAACTTGATCTTGATGAAGGAGGTAAGTGTGTAGACACTAAATATTATAGAAGCATGATAGGTGCTTTACTTTACTTAACTGCAAGTAGACTTGATATAATGTTCACTGTATGCATGTGGGCTAGATTTCAAGCTAATCCTAACGAATCACATGTAGTTGCAGTAAAAAGAATCCTTAGATATCTACAAGGAACTCAAACCCTAGGATTATAGTACTCTAGAGATTCATCTTTTAAGCTTGTAGGATATTCAGATGCTGATTTTGCTAGGTGTAGGTTAGATAGAAAAAGCACAAGTGGACATGCCAATTCTTTGGTGCTATGTTAACCTCTTAATTTTCCAAAAAAACCAAAACTCCATCGTACTATCAACCGCCGAGGCGGAATATGTAGTAGCTGGAAGTTGTTGTGCCCAAGTGTTATGGATGAAACAACACCTAGAAGACTATGGCATGAACCTTAAAAGTATACCAATACATTGTGATAATACTAGTATTATCAACCTAACCAAGAACCCTATTCAGCAATCTAGAACTAAACACATAGAAATTAGACATTATTTCTTAAGAGACCATGCTCAAAAAGGTGATATAAGACTAGAATTCATATCTTCAAAAGATCAAATAGCTGACATTCTTACAAAACCTCTAAGTGAAGCTAGTTTTTGCAAGATTAGAATGTTAATGAGATTGTTAGATTATGATAAACTGAATGTTAATTGCTTTATCATTCATCATTATGCATACTTGACATCTAGTGAAGAGAGTGTTAATCCTTATTTAATATCTCCCTCACTCAAGATGGCATAGATAAACAAATTTCATGCTAAGACTCAAAACTAAAAATTTTCTTAAGGGTCCAGTCGACTGGTAAGTCTCTCCCTAATTTCCCATTCGACTAGTAAGTCAATACCAGTCGACTAGTTCAACTAGACCTCGTTTAGAGCCAAATTTTTGAAATTCAGTTATCACCCCAGTCGACTGGTAAGAACTACCCAGTCGACTAGTATCTTTCTGCCAATTCATCCAGTCAACTGGTACCCTGACCCAGTTGACTAGTATGCAAAATCTCTTATCTTTACAAAGGACCCAGTCGACTGGTATCCTTACCCCAGTCAACTGGTATCGCGATTCTATAAATAGGTTGTTCATTTTTTTTTTCCAGATTTTCACGCTATTTTCAAAAACTCTAGCTTTATCTCTCTACAAAATCTAGCCATTTTTATCCAAAAACCATCAAATCACTACCAAAACACATCGATCTACTCATCCCAAACATCTATTTTAACTTTCTACGATTGAAATCCATCATTTCCATCTCAAAACTCTTTTTACCCAAAAACTCTTTTCCCCAAAAATATCCAATTGAATCTAAGTAAAATACACCACTGGGAGACCAAATGTGCCTATAAGGCCAAGGTCCACCAAATTCATGATGCCAGATTCAAAGGGGAAGGGCGTGGCGGGCTCATCCAGCAAGAAGCCTAGAACAGAGCTCGATGACTCTCTATTCTCCAGCCCGGCGGCTAAGGACAGGTATACCTATGTAATAAGGAAAAAGAAAATCATGACGGGTAGAGTTGTTGATTTCGAATCTATTCGTCATGGTAATTTTGATATTCCACCTACCTTCGAGGTAATAAACTTGAACCCATTGGTCAAGATACATGAGAAATACTACCCTAGACTGATTCACCAGTTCTATGCGAACTTGGTGAAACCTAATCCATTGGCTTTGAGATTCAGAACCAGTGTCATGGGTGTGGAGTTTGAGGTCAATACTGACCTCTTGATGAGCATTTTAAGGATCCTTGTGGGAGGGATCCAATGGATTCTGAATGGATGGCCAAACAATTTTGAGGTTGAGGAGACATGTTAGATAGTTAGGGGCGACCTTAACTATGTGTTTCCACCCAGTACATTTCAAACATGTAGTGACATGCCCCTAGACTCGAAATTGTTCAACCTCATTATGAGTTTGACCATTCACCGGAGACTAGGGAGTCGGGAATATCTATCTAAGATAGATACAGTATTGATTTGGTGCCTTAAAACTGGGCACCACTTCAATATATACCCTTTGCTGCTCACCAACATGATTAATGGCGAAGCGAGCAACTCTGGATGCTTTTCCTACGGGATGCTCATCACGCTCATACTCCAGCACTTCTAGGTGCCTCTCACAGCCTTCAAGGCTCTGGATATCGGCCTCAAGGACATCATCAATGTCTCATCACTGAAGAAGATGGGATACACAGTCCGAAATGGCTTCATCTACTCTAAGGCCGGAAAGCACATTCGGATTTAAGAGGACGACAACAGTGATGATAAGGATGAGGGTGCTGCTACTGCTGATATAGATACAAATACCCGAGCACCTCCCATGGGTGACTCGAGTACTGGTCAGGCTGGGCACGATGATCTACTTCAGGCCATCACGAGCCTCCGGCTGACCATGTAGTCCGGATTCCAGACTTTGAGCTCTTCCATTGAGACCCTTCGAGATGACTTCGAGCTGCACCGAGAGCGCACTGAGAGTTCCTTGGCTGAGATTAAGGATCTCATTCGTGACAGCTCAGACTCTCATTCTCCATGAGTCACTTTACTATCTTTCTTTCTCGATGTACATTTTGATGTAGACTTTTCATTGTTCTTAGCACAGATGTATTTTCATGTTGATGTAGTTTCTTTATTTGTACTTCTGTTTCGGCTCTACGAAGCCTACATTGTATAAACTTTTGTTATATATGACTATGACTTCTATTTCAGCTTTGATACATTTCATGTACTTGTTTTACATATGTTTGCATGCTTTATATCTCTTTAAATTCAGATATATGATTTAGAAACTGCTTCTGCTTATATGAAAACTTCCGATTCTTCCGGGAAGGCTTCCAAACTCCGAATAATGCCAAATTTTTGCATACAAGTTTTTTTATGCATGCTCTTGATGACTATATAGCTATATAGCTTATTTTTTTGGTTTTCTACTCCTTTTTCTGCTATTGTCAAAATGGGAGAGAAAAATGAGAAAATGTGAAAACTAAGTGTAAACTCAAGCTAATGCATAGATTTAGGGGGAGCATTGCTCCAAAGATCTTGATATGTGCTTATATATGTTGAGTTAATTGGTTGGGATGTATATAAACTGCTCTTTACCTTTTACAGGTTGGTTTTATTCAAAAAATAGAGGAGACTCTGCCCAATTTTTCAAAAAACCCAACACTTAGTTCTTTAAAAACTGTTTTTTTCTTATAAGTTTTGTCATCATAAAAAAAGGGGAGATTGTTGACCCTCACCTATACTTTAATGATGACAAAACACAACTCTTATTATACTAACGATGCTATCTAAGTGTATTAAGCAATAAGAGCATTCAACCAATGATCAAGGTGCAAGAATTCAACCCGAATCAATCATCAAGTCAAGATAGAAGTTTTAGTGTAGGGACAAGGTATTTAAACAAGTTGTAAATCTCACTTGTTCAGGTAATTAGCTTGTCCAATGGCTCCTTTTGAAAAATCATTGTAAAAACTAACATTTTAAAATCATAACCTTTTAAAAGAATGAAAAATTGGGTTGAAAGGCAACCCAGTCGACTGGGTACTTACACCAGAAGACTAGTGTTCTAGACAGTGTGTCCATAGTCGACTGGATGCTTTATACCAGTCGACTGGTGTTTTGGACAAAAAGTTCCCAATCGACTGGTAAGAATAACCCAGTTGACTGGTACTTAGGGCAGATGGTTCCCAGTCGACTAGTAAGTCATACCCAGTCTACTGGTACCTTCAACAGCCTTAAAGATGTGATTTTTAAAGTTGACCCAGTCGACTGGTACTAAGACCCAGTCTACTGGTAGTTCAAAAAATATGATCGTTGAGATGCGAGATTTCAGTAAAAATTATACCAAAACGTACCAAATCAGCATAGAACGGGCATATAACATCAAGGTTATTTAAACCCACTCTATTGAGCATTTCGAAATAGGGGAATACACATTCAATCAAGTTTTTACTAATTGAAACAAAAAAAAAACTTTGAAATATTGATTGTTGAGTCATTCTTCGAGCTTTACCTTGAAAGAGAAATATTATTCAGTTGTATAAGCTTTCATTGTTGTTTCTCTACCAATTACTTTACAGCATCTATTATAAAGGGATTAGCTTCCGAAAGGAATGGATTTTTGCTTCCGAGAGGAAGGGGTTTTGCTTCTGAGAGGAAGGGGTTTGCTTCCGAGAGGAAGGGATTATAAGGTTTGTGCAACACCCATGAAGTTGCACGGCTAAGTTTCTCAGTGGATTACTTTAAGGAGGTTCCTTGAAGAGAGTGGATGTAGGGTCAGAACGAATCCAATATTGTCGAACCATTATAAACTGAGTTTGCATCCTCTATTCCTTAAACTCTTTATTCACAGCACATATTATTTATTTATATGGTTGTGATGTTATATGTTTTATAAACTTGTGTTTAATCCGCGAAAGTTTTAAAACCCAATTCACCCCCCTCTTGGGTTGAAACCTCAGTCTACACTTTGTATCAAGGGTTAAAATGTGTTTTGATGAAGCATGGGAAGGTAGTAGCTTATGCATCTAAGTAATTAAAGAAGCATGAGAGAAACTGCCCTATCCATGACTTAGATTTGGTTGCTATAATATTTGCATTGAAGATTTGGAGACATCATATGTATAGAGCTACTTGTGAAATACACACTAACCATAAGAGTATCACGTATTTACCTACTAAAAAATAATTGAATTTGAGACAGAGGCAATGGATGGAATTGATTAGTGATTATGATTGTACAATTTATTACCATCTAGGGATGGCAAATATAGTAGTTAATGCTTTAAGTAGAAAATCCACAAGAAGAGTAATTGCTATAAAGACCCATAATGTGAATTTGATGGTAGAATTGAGAAGTATGAGGATAAAATTGAATATAAGTGAGAGAGGCGGATTAGTAGCAAACATGATACTGTAATCATCCATTATAGGACACCTTCTAGAAATTCAAGGTAAAGATGAGGAGATAGAAAAGATTAAGCAAGAAGTACTAAGTTAGAAACAATAAGAATTTAAAATCAAAGAAGATGGTATGGTAGTATTGGGACATAGAATTTGTGTTACCAATGATATTGAGTTAAGAAAGGAGATACTGAGTGAAGCATATAATGCGATATATTCAATGCACTCGGGAAATAATAAAATGTAAAAAGGATTGAAACAAAGTTATTCGTTGTTAGGATTGAAGAGTGATGTAGCAGATTATATTTCTAGTTGTTTAGTTTGTTAAAAAGTGAAATAAGATAATAAACATCTAAAAAATTTACTGCAACCTCTCCATTTGCCTGAATGGTCTTAGGAGAATGTAAGTATAAATTTTATTAGTAGATTTCCCTATACTCAGAGAGATCGTGATGTTGTTTGGTAAATTATAGATAGGTTGTCTAAGTCTTCTCACTTTCTTCCTATTAGAACTACTTGGAGTCCAAAAAGGTTGGTTGAATTGTATGTAGCAAGGAGAGGCTTTAAGTAAGCCATGGGCACTCAGTTATAGTTTAGTATTGCTTTTCATCCTCAAACAGATGGTCAGACTGAGAAAGTTATTTGAATACTAGAGGATATGTTAAGGTCAAGTGTGATGAGCTTCTCCGAGAGTTGGGATGCTTACTTACCTTTGATAGAATTTTCTTACAATAACCAGTTTCAAGCTAGCATTAGAATGACACCATTTGAGATCTTGTATGGTAAGAGATGTAGAACTCTTATATGTTAGGAAGAAATGGGAGAGAAAAATATCTTTAGTCCAGAATTAATAGACTTCACAACTGAAAGGATTAAATTAATAAGAGAAAACCTAGAGTAACACAAAATAGACATAAAAGTTATGCAGATAACAGAAAGAGACCTCTTCAATTCCAAGTTAGTGATTGGGTTCATTTGAAAATATCTCCATGGAAATGAGTGTTGAGATTCAAGCAGAAATGAAAGTTGACTCCAAAGTATATTAGATCGTATGAAATCATTGAGAGATCGGATCAATGGCATACAAACTGGAGTTACCTCCAGAATTAAAACAATTGCATAATGTTTTTCATGTTTCCTTTTTACGAAAATATTTACTTGATGAATCCCATAAAATTCCATATCAATCTGTAGACCATCAAGAAGACTTATCTTTTGTATAAGTTTCAATCAAAGTTTTAGATACAAAAGAACAGGTCAAACGCAATAAGGTCATTCTGCTAGTTCAAGTGTTGTGGCGAAATCGACATGCTGAGAAAATCACGTGGGAACGTGAAGCGAGCATGAGAAAACAGTATCCCTATTTTTTTCATGATGGAGTTAAGAAAATTTCGAGGACAAAATTTTTATATGATGGGTAGAAATGTAAGGCTCATACCTTTGATGTAAAGATAAATTGATAAATTATAAATTGATATTATAATCATCATGCATACATATGCAAAGTGATTTAAAACTCAAGTTTGAAGCAATTTTGAGGTAAGAATTTAAAAATATACTGAAAAAAAATGAGTTAGAATGCATAAAAGTAGTGAAAAATAAATTTTTAAGGCTTTAAAGGGGGGTGTCGGTCGACTGACACCAGTCGACTTAGCGATCGATTGGTAACTGCTAGGTAGTTGACTAGTAAATTTATGGTGATCGACTGGTAACTTTGAGATGGTCGATCAGTAAGTCGACTAGTAATCTGATTAGTCGACTAGGTGGTCAACTGGTAAGCAAAAAAATTTAGTATATAAAGGTTTTTCACAACCAAAACTCATTTTGTCTTCATTCAAACTCCATTTTTTCTCTCTAAAACTCTTTCTCCCTCTAAAATTCTCTCAAATACTAAAGAATTAAAGGATTTTATAAACTATTGTTGAATTCAGTCAATTTAATGATTAATTTTAGGAATTTATGAGAAAAGCTTTGTGAAGGTAATTTTTACCATTTTTGTTCTTTCATTTAAAAACTATGATTTTGAGAGTATAAACCCTTATATTCTTATTAAAAGGATTTGAATTTAATGAAAGATAAAAATGAAAGGAATTTAACTAGAACTTTGAATTTGAAACTAAGATGAATCATGCATACATATTCATGAATTTAACACAGCATAGGGTTTGAAATAACCTATGAGATAGTGAGATTAAAAATCATATTCTGGTTAGGTGGAGGTGAAGTGTCTGGTGGTGTCGTTGAGAGGAACACAAAAGGCAAGGAAGTGATACAACTAGTGTTAATACTTCGTGGTGAATTCAGTTTATGGTTAGTAAGTGCGAAGAACTAAATATATGAATAAAACTTGAAATGGATAAAATTATGAGAAAAACTAATGAATATATTACAATATGTTTAATTTGATGAAATACTTGATATATGTATTAATTGGATGATTTAAGAGAAGTATGATTCATGAAATGACTGAAAATATGAATATATGTTAAGTTGATGAAATTGTATCCTTGAAAGGATAAGTAAAATTCTTATGACAAAAATGAGATTTTATGAAAAGAAAATCATTTGATTTATATGATGATATCCTATGTTTGCTTGTATGTGTTTACTCATATGCATTGTCGGGCCACTAGAGAGATTGAATTGGTCGTCCCAGGGAAGGTCAAAACCATGGCTGGTTTAGATGAAACATGTCGACATGTGGGGAAACGTCCCGACTGCTGTACCAAAGACTGGTATGGATACCCAAAAATGGATAAAATTACCCTTACTTGTGATAGTATAGGTGTGATGTGATATGATGAGAAGTGAAAAATAAAATGAAAGAAAAGAAAGGAAAAGAAAGGCAAGAGAAGAAAAGAAAAGAAGCAAGAAAAAAGTAAATATATGTAAATATTTGTAGGAAGTGTTGTACATATACTTGCATTAGTACAAATTATTATGTAAGTTTTGTAATGAAATTTTGTATCTCCTCTATAAAATAGTTGAGGCAAAAATTTGTAATTATATTTCAAGTTATAAATGCAATAGTTGTTGCATATAAGTCGTGCTTAGTCTTGAAAGGTGAAAATACTATCTCGGGTAGGACTCACTTGGTATGAGTCGTTACAAAACTCGTGCAGTGTTTTGACGAAGTAAATTTCTCCTATCTTCAAAGTGCCCAAAATTAATTTGGAGACACCTTAGCTTCTTTATCTTCCATGTTAGAAATACTTGAGAGGGTTGAGTCCATACTGTTGTGCGGTTATCTACCTAAATTAATGAGTAAATAATCGTACTAGTTATACTTTCAAGTGCACAAGGTCATCAGTGTAGTCTAGTGTGCGAAAGCAAGGTCATCTCCACAGGAATTGGTAAAGTTGCTTTTTAGAATTAGTTTCTCAAAAGTAAAAAGAGATAAATATTTGTTGGAAGGTGATTTGATAATAATAAAGACATAGGGCTTTGATATCCACCACTAGTCATACATTCCCAATGTGTATAAGGTATCAGTGCACTAGCTTTATTATGTATACCTACTGGTTGCCAACCTAAGGGCATGGTACCTACTCCTTAAGCTTTTGATTTCCCTAAGCAACGAGTTAGGCATGGTATCTACTCTAACTCTTTTCTTCCTTAAAGGATTCAGCATGGTATCTGCTTGAGTTGTTCCTTAAGAAAACATAGGTACTGTGGAAATCGACAACCACATGAGACCTAGGGCATGGTATCTACTCCCGGTTTCCCATGTTGATTAACCCGGGTATCCGGATAAGATGGTCCCTTGTTACTAATGTTAGACCCAGGACTCGGTCATCCAAATTGATCTAACTAACACATCCATACCACATGCATATGTTGGCCTTACACATACATATGAGGAATTTAAATAAGCACAGGTGTTAATCAAGTAAAGTAACATAATAAACTATAGGCAAAGATTTAATCAATGAATAAAAATATGGGAATGCATAACTAGGGCTTCAATCGAGCCCTATAAGAGAGTTAGTTACACATACTAACTGAAGTAAACATTATAAATAAACTAAACATAAAGGAGAAGAACAAACCCGAGAGAAGAGGCATTAATTCTCTCCCAAGCCCTCAACTCCAAGTAAAAGAAAAGAGATAAGTGTTTTCTATCTAAGGTGTGTTTTTGTGTGTGAGTTACAAGTGTATTTATAGGTCTTTGAGAAGTCCTAAGAGACCCATGAGTCCTAAACCTTCCTAAAACGAAAATCCTATACTTTCCAAAATAGGGTTCTGCAGTTTACTGTTCACGCCCGTACATGTGCGCTCGATCGCATGTGTCCTTGCGCTCGATCGCAGTGTGCACTCGATCACATGTGTGCTCGATCGCCTTGCATGGTGCGCTCAATCGCACTTTGTCCAGAGAGTGCTCCAAGGCTTCTAGATTTCTTCCTTAAAGTGCCAAAACTGCTTCTTTTTCTCCAAGACCCTATAAAAACATGTAAAACACACAAATGGAGTAAAAGAGACCAAATTAACGTAATAAAGGACCTAACAAGTGTAAATAAGGGGGCTTAAATATGTATATTTAAGCGTCTATCACATACCTTCGGTAGTAAAACAATGAAGTAAACCAACTTACTATGCAATAATTGAAATGCAAGCCAGATCACCAAATGGGTTGCCTTGGTACACAGACATATCCTTAATCCCAAGAATCTCCATAGATATTAATAGAGAACACCTCATCTATATAGATAAAAAGATATCGTACCTTATTTATAATCCATGTTAAGTAATGCCATAGAATAATCAAATCACAAGAACAATCCTTTAGCAAATCAACTAGGTGTTTCTATTACCTATTCTCCTTTACACTAGCTTAAATAGGAAAAGCCTTAAACCCTAGAAGTGTAGTGAGCAAGTAATCTCTAGAGTTGAGAATAGGATAAGGGGATCTAATTTATACTTTATATAGTGATCCAATGGTTCACTTATCTCATACTTAAGGGTCAATTATATTCTATACTATCTAGCTCATATTAGATTCAATAGGGGCAATATAATGTTCTATTGGGTTCTTCTTTAAATCTCACTTGGTAAACCAATACTTAGCACGTTTTGTGACAAAACCCAATAAACCTCAATTAATGTGAGCTCGCCATAGGAGAAAATTCTAATAGCACATGTATTGTGACTGAGTCTTTTCCTCTGATTTGTACCTGACTTGACGCTAACTTGGGCACGAAAACTAATTTCGTTTAAGTTCTTGATGAAAAATCTGACATAATCCCTACATTGAAACATTAATAAAATTTGCATGATCAAATTGAAATCTAGTGACCAAATTAAAACATTATTGAAATCGGATGACCAAAAAATTAAGCTAGAAAGGAGAGTCCCCTCTTAATGTGCAGTTCTATGTTTGAGCGTCCAAATTTCGACATCAACATATATATACCACATAGTTTGTCTAGAATTTCCGTTAGTTTGGTGGCCACTTTTATACTATTCTTGCTTTTGAATAAGGAATAAGTGCGATAATGAGAGAGAATATTTACAGACAAATTTGCACATAAAAGAGATTCAAAGACACCAAAAGAGGATCATTGATGCCATGGTCTTGCCTATCAATAATTGTAGCTTCCCTGAATTGTGTTAAGAACTTTGAAGACATCGAAAATGAAGCATGGAGATAAACGAAGGGTAAAAGAAGTAAAGTATGCAAAGAAGCATATGAGTGGCACGTCGCGTAGAATAAGTATTGGACCATGTCTCTTAGAAAGACATTAAAAAGAATCATACATTCATTACTTTTCTTTTTCTCTCGGCTAAGGAAAAAAGAAAAAAGTTAAACAACGTTATATTATCGAATAAATAAATGAAATGATCACAATCTCTCGAGTCATGAATAAACGTATTTAGATGATAAACAAGCGAGTTATGTCGGTATGGATTGGATTTTACGAGTAAAGAATTAATGGGTACGGATTAAAAATGTTCCTTTCTTAATAAGTTTTATTTTTCATGTTCATACTTGTGTTTTAACGGACGAATAACGAGTATTGACAAAAATTCTTTTATTTAAGTGAGAAAAGAGCGACCCAAGCTATATATTGATCGTGTCTTACGAGTAACGGATTAATAAATACAGACTAAGAATATTTATTTTTTAACATATCCTTTTTTATATTCATATTATTTTTTAACCGATAAATAACAGATAAAGTAACGGTTACATAACATACTATTTTAAGAGATACAGTCAAATTACTTTGTCAATAAAGAATCAAAGTTTATCCAATGACAATTAATTTAGTTTTTTTTTTCATCTTTAGTTTAAAGACGATAAATCAAGAGATGATGACAAGCATGCTAGACATGGGATCTTCCTTAAACTTAATTAGATGATGTGATAACACTTTCATTTCCTGGTGGACCTCGACAGCATCTTGTATGCAGAGATTATGCTTACTTTATAATATTCGAATTAAATCCTAAAAAGCTAATTTTCATATATTCAACAATGTGATTATGATACTGAGGGAAACAAGGCCCATGCAAATAAGAAAACAACAGTAATGATCTGTACCTACCATGGTATGATTGGGCGGCTTTTCTCGCGATGCATTGTACTGAACCACATAAAAGTCCCCCATGACTTATCTGTAAGAACAGTTTATGATTTTATTTATAATTTATTATAAATCAGTAGTTGTATTATAAATTATTTAATATTTGATAAAATAATAATTAATATTTTTTTATTAAGACAAATTTAGTTTTTTAAAACTAAAAATTATTTCATAAATTATTTTATGAATCGTGAGTGTTTTGTGGTTGGTCTAATTTTTGTAATTCCGTTTATAAAGATAAAAATCATGTCATAAACAGAGTTTGTTTGGAAGACTTTATAAAATCGTTTATATTTTGTGAGTCTTTTTTCTTATATTTTTTGTGTTGTATGTGTACTTTCTTTGTGTTCATTAACTTTTTTTTCAAAAAAAAAAAAAGTTGGAACGAACATTATTGATAAAATAGTTTATGAAATAGTTTTATTTATAAGAAAGTGAACTTGTGTTAAAAAAACATGTTCTCACTATTATTTTATCAAAAAATAAATAATTTATAATTTTATTATTGTTTCAACGTAAATTACTTCAAAAAAACATTTTATAAAATATAAACCGTTAATTTCTATTACTAGACCATATGGCAACTTAATCTAAAATAGTATTTATCTTATCAAATTTTGTATTACATTTAATTAGAGATGGATTTGAGCTGAGCTTTTATCAAGTTATTCGAGCTTAAACTCAGTAAAAGCTTTGTCAAAGCTCGGATCGATCGAGCTCAAGATAGACTCGATTAGCTTATCGAGCCGAACTCGAATACATTAAGGATTGGTTTGAAAGGCTCTCAAACAGTTCGATAAAGTATTATCGAGCTCGAGTCAATATTGATATTTTTATTTATTAAAATTAGAGTCTATGTTCAAACTCGAGCTTGAACTCAAATGGGCAATTTAAAGCTCAGAACACAAATAAACTCGTTTGCTATCGAGCTTGAGTTTAATTTTTGAGTTTAATTGAAACTCGAGTTTATTTATTTTAAGTTGAGTCGAGCTCGAATACCTTAATATTTGGACTCGACTCAGCTTAAGTCCACCTTTACATCTGATTATATAGAATTGAAACTTAAAATTGAAGTGAAATTGTATTTTTTTCAAAAACATATTTTAATTATAATTCTAAATCTCAATTCTATACTGTTATCCTAAGTTTTCATAATTCAGGTTAACTAAAGCTTTTGGTCAAAGTGAACTTTTTTTAATAATTAGGCTAAAAGTTGCAAAGATAAAGTGGAAACTTGAATAAATTTTCTCACCAGTGAAGGAAGAGAGTAGACTAGACTTGAAAGTTTTACCTTTAGGAGACAGGTAAACGGTCAAGTTACCGGTTTTACCACGCTGGGTCATTAACTCAATCATTGTGGTTTACCTCCGACAACTAAACGCCGTTATGTCCCCTAACCAGTTACCACCACATATTCTGACGTGGGAATATCTGAACCGTCTAGTTCTTCAATTTTCTTTGACCTTCAGATCATAAGCATGCGACTCCTTTTTTGAATTACACAATTATTACAATAGATACAGGCGTGGTAACAAAAGATTCACCCCCTGACATATTACTGAAGGGAACAGTAAAAACAATTACTACTAGTGGTAATAATTATAGTCTACATCATCGATGAGTTGGTAAAGATAGTGACGGCGTTTAAAATTGATAAATTTTAAAATATATGTAAATGTATATATAAAAGGGGATTTTTGGCTTGGTTTGGTTAAAATTTAACCCAGAATTATTGAAGTGCTTTTTTAAAATAAAAAAATAATCAAATTAAATAAATCCATTTATTAATTATTATTTATCTGTAAAAAAATATTAATAAATATTTTATTTTATTTTTTAATTTAAAAAATAACATATATGACAAGTCATAAAAGAATAAAAAATTCTTATTTAACATAAATTTATTAAAAATAGATAATATAAATATTTATTTTACCATTAAATAATATAAAAAAATATTTTATTTTTATTTAAAAATAAAATATGTGTCGTATGTCTTTTTAAACTCAAATTAGATAAGAATTTTTTCTTGTTCAATTTACGTTAAAGCCCTTTTTTAAAATATATATTTCCTATCTTCATTTTTTATATACTAATGCTCCCCGCTATCGTGCGCCGAATGATTCCGTGCATTTTAGTAACATACCTACATATATCTTAGTACCTACCAATAAGGAACACTAAAAAAAAAAAGTTGCCGGCAGTAGTCAGTCAGTTGTCGGTGGAGTTGATTTTAAAAAGCTTACAAAGATTTTGAAAAGTTGGTAAGAGCGAAAGAAAAATATTGTTTTTTTAATAAGTAGTTAAATCTTGTTAAATGTAAAAAGTAAGTAAATAAATAAATAAAACGTACTAATAATACCCAAACCTGGTCATTATGTCAAAAACAAATTTGGTTTCTTGTTATAATTTTTTTAAAAATTTAAATAGTTCATAAATTATTAATGATTTGTGTATATAAATTTATTAACGGAAAATTTTATTGAGTGATTAAGTTGTTTTTTTCCTCAAAATAGAGGAAAGAAAGTAGAGTATATTTGCATATTTTGTTTAAAACAAAAATGTTTAATGATAAGAATTTATCAGGCTGAGTTGATACACTTTTGTTATGATTTTTATTTTAAACAAAAATATTTATCTTTCAAGTTTCAAATATTGATGAACCTTTAAAAATGAATAAAAAAAAAATTAATATGGGTACTAAACATTTGGTCAAATATATGATGAAATGAATTAAAATTTGATTTTAAGTTGGTGAAAAAAAAAAACCTTCTGTTGCCAAAATAAAAAGCTTCACAACCCATTTTGGAAACAGCTTAATATATTTGATCAAATTAAACAGAGCATAACTCAATATCACATTTCTCCTCTTTATAAAACATGGCAAGTTCAAATTTTTCTCATCCCAATTATTAAAAAGAAAAAACCATTTATTTTTTATTCATTTGCATAATTGAATTTAGTAACCCTCATGCCATCCTAAAGATATCTAATCTAACTTCTTTTAAAAAGGAAAGAAAAACTTTTTTAAACATTCTAAAAAAAAGTTCATTTTTGCTAGAAAAAAGGAAAACAATTGGAGTATATATTAAACGAAAAGCAAAGCAACGTAGAAGAAAGCCCAAAGAAGCTTCTTTTATGCGTCAACAAACCAGTTATTTACAGACCAAAAAAGGAACCGCTCTCAAGTGCCTAACCAGAGTGCCTCTCTCTCAAGCTGCTATAAGTTCTTCATATTTGTATAGTTCTGAATCTTTTTCCTTTGTGTATATTTAGAGAGCAAAAGACTTACATGTCTGTACCATTGGAACATGATTACATAGGCTTAACAGAGAGTACTTCTCCAATGGAAAGAAACTCTAACAACAAAAGCAGCAACAATATTGGTCTTAACCTCAAGGAAACTGAGCTAAGGCTTGGATTGCCTGGTTCGCAGTCTCCTGAGAGAAAACCATCACATGGGGTCTCTCTCTTTGGCAAAGATTTGGACCAGAACACAAATGGGTATTCTTTTAGCCCTTCGAAGAACCTCGTCTCTGGTGCTAAAAGGGGTTTCTCAGAAGCCATTGATGGGTCTTCTGGGACATGGGTTCTCCGTAAATCTGAAGTTGATATGGGTAAAGGTGCTGTTTTGTTCTCTCCTAGAGGTTGTTTGGAGAATAATAAGAGTAATTTGCATCCATCTTGTGTATCTAAAGAGGTTGGTGTTGTGCCTCAATCTCCAAAGCCAGTTCAAGAGAAGAAGAACCAAGTTTCTAATACAAATGAGCATACTAATGCCCCTGCTTCAAAGTAAGCTTATTCTCAAATTTATCCTCTCTTCTTTTTTTCTTTTTTTATTGTTATTCCTATGATTTCTCTCCATTGCTTATGAAAATTGTGGAAGCGGGAAGAAAATTTAATTTTTGATTCTATGCTTCTTGTATTTTTGGGTTTTATTAGAAATATTTGTGGAATATTCACCTTATTGAGAAATTAAATTATGTTATCAATTATGTTTGGATTGGAACCCCAAGAAAGAAGAAATTGTAGTCGGAAATCAAAATTAATGTTTCCTTTTTGATGTAATCTTGGAACCAGTGGGAGCATTAATGTTTTCTGTACTTTTTTTTTCTGCTTTTGTGATCTTTCGCTTACTTGTTTATTTTCTTTGCGTAGTCTCTTTATATAATAACTGTTTCTTTCTGAGTGGTTTAACTAATCTTCTGCTGGCTTATTCGCTAGACAATACTATAATTGGAAGTTTTCTGTTTTCGCTTGCCCTAAAAAGTGTTGGTTGGTGGAAGGTGGATGCTTGTTTATTGCTTAAGAGTTTTTCTCTTTTTCTTTTTTAGTTTTAGTCTCCATCGTAGGCAATTTGTGTGCTTAATTTTGTTCAGCTGCATATAAAACAAATACTGTGAGTTGTACTATATTTTTGTGGAATTTCTGGTTTGCTAAATGCTAATATTGTTTGCTTGTTTGATTTTCTCTTCTTTTCCTTCTCTACACGGTCACTTCTTTGTCTTAAATGCTTTTGATTTTCAATGATAATGGTATGTTCTTACATGTATGGGGATTGCAGTGCTGAATTAGAAGTTTCTGTAACAGGGCACAGGTGGTGGGTTGGCCACCAATTCGTTCCTTCCGGAAGAACACCATGGCTACTAATTTAGCAAAGAACTGTGATGATGCCGAAGGTAAATCAGGAGGATTCGGGTGCCTCTATGTAAAGGTTAGTATGGATGGTGCTCCATACTTGAGAAAGGTTGACCTCAAAACCTATAACAACTATGTGGAACTCTCATCTGCTCTTGAGAAGATGTTCAGCTGCTTTACCATTGGTATACTCTCTTACTTAATATGTCTCACACATGCACTTGAGAAATTTTGCCTAGCACCTGTTTACGAAAGGTCCATGAAAGATAAATGGCATAAAGATATTTTTAACCATTGGATGGTACAAGAAGAAAGAGAAATGGAGAGATCTTCTCATCCAATGGTTAAAAATGCCTTTACACCATAAATTTTTCATGGAGCTAGGCCAGAATTTTTCCATGCCCTCATATGGAAACTTTACGAGCCATTTCTTTTGGTGAATGACACCTGCTCGGCGTGCGGAGTTGGTTTATAAAGGGAAATAAATGCTTGACTTATGAATTCCCTGTATCAATTAGTACTATGACTAGCTGCCCGGCAAAATGATTTATATGGTTCTCTCTTTCTTATCACCTGGTTGCCCTGTTGTTTGTAATTTTCCTTCCCTGTACTGTACCCTTCAACAGAAATTCAACCCTTGAATTGTTCTACTTTACAGTTTATTTGGTGTAGAAGAACAAAATATATTGTATATTTCTTCAATTTTGTGCTTGAGATCTAAAAATATCTAAACTGAGAACACAACCCGGCTACACATACAGAAATTTTAATTTCCACAGTGGCCATGTATTTTTTTAGGGCCTCACCTGTAAAAATGAATTGGTGACTCAAAAAGAGTCTTGTCCATGCCAAAATATTGCTATGTGAGAGCTCGATAATATGTACTTTACCATTGATTGCCAGTGAAGAATATTTTGCTCCCCTTTTCCCTCGTTTTCCACTATATTTCTATTAAAATGACTTGGAAAAACAGTTTCAAGACGATATATTCACTCTACGTCCTCGCTATAATACTGTTGTGAGATTGACTTGTGTTTATTAATTATTGTGATTCAGGACAGTGCAGTCCTCAAGGACTTCCCGGGCGAGATGGGCTGAGTGAGAGTCATTTGATGGATCTTCTCCATGGCTCTGAATATGTGCTTACATATGAAGACAAGGATGGTGATTGGATGCTTGTTGGTGATGTCCCATGGGAGTAAGCACTTCTATCCATTCAAAGTCTTGGGTATTCGGCTACTATATTTTTTTCATGTCCTTGGATAATTTCTTGTTAGGTGTTTTTTTTTTTGTACACTAGATTTCATAATTTGTGTTAGAAGTGAAAATGCAAACTAGTTTTTACTAAGTTATATACAGCAAAACCTTGACTTTGAGGGGTTAATTATTCCCATTTGATATGCGATCTGCTGGCCTTGAAAAGTTAAGAATCACTTGGCATCATCTGACATGCAACTTGGCATTGTATTTTTTCACTTTTATTAATATATAACCTCCTTGATCTGAATACCCTGATCTTGTTTCGTACAATTAGTTAATGAATTATATTCGTATTATCCTTACAGATTCCCTTCTGATTTTTTTTTAAAAACTTTGGTATCAACAGGATGTTCACATACTCGTGTTGGAGACTAAGGATCATGAAAGGTTCAGAGGCAATTGGATTAGGTATGTTTACTAAATAGTAACTTATTACATTGGCATTATTTTTACGACTTTATCTGTCTTGCCATCTTGGTATATCAAATCCATTATTCTGTTTTCTAATGAGAAAGGAAAAACAGAACTAGAGACCAAATTGAATTTGACTTGATTCTTGAATTTGTTTAATGGTTTTACTTTTTAGCATTTATATCTAAATCATCTTGTAACTGATCCGTAGCATCTGTGTGCTTGCAGCCCCGAGGGCGATGGAGAAGTGCAAGAGCCGGAATTAGTGCTAAAGTATCTTGAAGATTGAAAAAAGCAGCATTTCCTTTGACTTCCTAAAACCTTTGGAAGTGTTTATGTTGAGCACTTTTAAAAAGTAAAAAACACTTTATGTATTTTCAAATATTATTATATAAGTAGTGTGTTGTATTTAGTGAATTGCAAAAACTTACTACTAGGCAGAAGATGGCATTGGAGACCTATCCAATTACAGTATTAAAGTTTGTTCTAGTCTACTAATTATATTCTCCTATATTTTCCTCCTGTGCATTTTTTTTTATTGGTAAAGTTAATTTTATAGATCAAAAAATTATATACAAAAATACACTGGGCATATTCACGAGATAAGAACATTAAGACTAATTACAAGCATAATATGAATTCAGGAAAATTAGTATATATAATTCTGTAGACATGTATTTTAATTTTCTTAATAATGTTGCTTGGGGATACAACAATTCCTTCAAACTGTCTTGCATTTCTAGCCAAATATGGTGGACCATATTGGCCAAAGCAGCTCGCTTAGCCTTGGCAGATGGGCCAGTCCCCCTAGCTTCCTTGTGGATTCATTTTGCTGCACTTTTGATGGTGTTCATGCCCTTTCTGCTGCCTAACCAGTCTTTAATATCTTTCCATATAGACTCACTGATTCTGTAGGAGAAGAAGAGATGATTTACTGATTTTTTTGAGGCTCTGCACAGGGGGCAAGTTTTGTCCATATCAGTGAAAAGGAGTTTGTCCTTTGTGAGCAATTTATCCTTTATGCATATCCATAAAATGAAGGCATGCTTGGGTGTACAGCTGCTGCTCCACACCACTGGTGCCCACTTAACTTTTGATTCTTTGGGCCTAAAGAAGTCATAAGCCTTCTTGATACTTATCGAGTTCTGCTCTTCCCATTGCTGTATCCTGGCCACTGCTTGCTGAATGGAAACCTCAGAAGAGATAAGGCCATTCTTGATTTCAAGTATTTTTTTCCATAAGGGAGAGTCCTCATGCTTTGGGCATAAAGTCCATATAGAAGCCCCTTGCATATAGAAATGATTTACCCATCTAACCCATAGCGAATTTTTCTTATGATGGATGTTCCACAAAGCTTTGGAAAGCAGCGCTGAGTTCCAGCTTTTGAGGTCAATGAAACCTAGCCCACCCTCAGTTTTAGGTAAATAAACTTCCTTCCATGCAACCAGAGCCTTTTTGGTGTCTGAGTTCTTACCACTCCATAAAAAAGATCTGCATATTCTGATTATATTGTCCATGATATTTGCTGGAATGGGGAAGATAAACAACCAGAAACACTCCACACCCTGCAAGACAGATTTAATTAACTCTGCTCTTCCAGCAAAAGAGAGAGATGTCCCAACCTATGCATTGATGTATGTGGAGATTTTCTCAATAAGAGGGAGGTAGTGCGCTGTGATGAGTCTTGTTGAGGCCAAGGGAACCCCTAAATATCCGAAGGGGATCAAGCCTTCTTCAAGGCCTGTGACCCTTCTGATTTCATGAAGATCTTGACTAGAGATCCCTGCAGTGAACATGCTTGATTTGGGAAGACTTGCCTGCAGGCCAGAGCAGTCACTGAAACTTTTAACACATTCTATAATCATACTGACTGACCTAACATCTCCTTTAGCAAACAGGATGAGATCATCTGCAAATGCAAGGTGGGTAATCTTGAGTTGCCCACACTTTGGATGGGAATTAAATTCAGGAGATTCATTCAGCCTTGACAGTAGTCTTGAGAGGTATTCCAAGCAAAGAACAAATAGGAATGGGGATGAAGGGTCTCTTTGTCTGAGACCTCTCTTGCCTTCAAAGAACCCATGGAGACTCCCATTAAGTGTGATTGAGTATGTTGTTGTAGATACACACTCCACAATCCAACCTATGAACTTTGCTGGAAAGCCTAAACCCTTGAGCATATTTTCCAGGAATTCCCAATTAACTGAGTCATAGGCCTTCCTAAGGTTAATCTTCAGCATACATCTAGGAGAGATTCTCTTCCTGCCATTTTTTTCCAGATAAGCTCTTGCACTAAGTAAATGCTCTCTATCATACTTCTGTTCTTAATAAAGGCAGCCTGGGCAGGATTTATAATGCTTTCCAAAATGGAAGATGAACGAGAGGCAATAATCTTAGAGATGACTTTATATACCACATTGCAGCAAGCGAGAAGTCTGAACTCTTCCACTCTTGCAGCTTGCTTAGATTTTGGGATCATTGCCAGTGTAGTGTGGTTGATATGTTTAAGAAGTTTGCCATTTCTGAAAAACTCTTCCACAGCCCCCACAAAATCTAATCTGATAGTCTCCCAAGCTTTCTTGAAGAAAGTAGAAGTGTACCCATCAGGTCCAGGGGATTTATCCTCTCAAATACTAAACAATGCTTCTTTGATCTCTGTTTCAATGACTTCTCTAAGCAGAAGGCCTGCTTGCTCCTCGTTCACTTTGGGACCCTCATCAATTACCTCTGTGTCAATGAGGCAACAAATTTCTGTCGAGCCCAACAGATTCTTATAAAATCGAATAAATTCAGTTGCCACTTGAGCCTCAGAGGTAGTCTGTTGACCATCCTGTGTTTCCACTGCAGCTATGTGATTCCTGTTCATTTTCCTCTTCATCATGGCATGGAAGAATTTAGTACCACTGTCGCTATTCATTTTTGCTTTTAGCCTGCTGTGAGTAGAAACTCCTTTCTGCTTCAGCTAGATTGAAAGTTTTAAGTCTTTGTTCTGCCACCCTCACTTGCAGTTTAGTATATGAGATGTTATCATGCAGCTCCTGTTGCATTCTTAATAATTCACTAGACGCCTCAGCAACTCTAGTAGAATATGACTAAAATGCCTATCATTCAGATGCTTGAGAGGGCCTTTAAGCACTTTCAGGTTCTTACACAGCTTGAACATCTTATAACCTACAAGATTATTATTCCAAGACGCACTAACTGTCCCCTGGAAATTATCATGAGAAGCCCACATGTTAAAGAACTTGAAAGGTTTTTTCCCACCCCTCTCCTCTTCAAACAGGGATACTATGCAGTGAGAGTGATCAGAGAGGCAGCCTGGAAGAATAAACTTGGCGTGAGCATGAAGTCCTATCTGAATCCATATACTGTTCACCATAACTCTGTCAAGCTTGCACCAAGTATGGTTATTTGACCACGTGAACAAACACCCAGTGAAGTTATATATCTGTTAGACCCGTTCCCTTACAGCAGGAGAAGGGGTTCTTTAATTCATAAGCTGAAACAGGCAACCTATTCCCCTTTTCTTCCACAGAAAACACATTATTGAAATCACCCATAACCAGCTATGGGGAGGAAGAGTTGTTACTGAATTCACAAAGGTTATCCCAGAGTGGTCTGCGAGATACAATCGTATGGAAGCCATATACAAAACTAGCAGTAAATTTTATAGAAGAAATTAAGCATTTTATATCACAATGAACTACTTGAGGAGTAGAGTCAATAACAGACAAGCTGACCTTTGGAGGGTTCCAGAGGACAAGAACTCTACCAACATCATGAGTGTGGAAGTTGTTAACTTGGTTCCACATTCTGAACTTCTTTTTTATAATCTTGCTGAGTTTCTCTTCACACAACTTCGTCTCCAGAATACACATAATATCTATATTATTTTTGTTCATGAGGTGCAAAACCCCATTGTGCTTCAGGGGCTTATGGAAGCCCCTGATATTCCAGCTTGCTATTTTCATGTATCAGCAAGAGGGGCATCCCCCCTTCCCTTCCTTTTGAGATTCAATTAAAGGACCTTTAGTCTTTTTCTTCTTTGTGATTGTTCGGTGTCTAGCTGACTTAGGAGGCCTGTTATCTTTATCATTTACCCCTTTAGTACTTGCTGGATGGTTCCCATGATTAGCCTTCTTAGAGCTAGAAGCTTTAGATATAACCTGATGATGGTCCTGCTGATCTTTAGAGGTCTCTTCACCTGGAGACCCTGATCCAGATAGAAAGCTTTCTTCTGGAGTTTCTGCCACTGCTTGTGTGCCTTTTACTAGCTCAACAGCCCCTTCCTGAACATCTGTTTTCTTCTAGATTGGAGCAGAGCTGGTTTTAAACTTGCAACTCTCATCAGAGTGCCCAATTACTTTACATCTTCTGCAGAACTTTGGCAGGTTTTCATATGTAATTCTTTGATCAATTGATCTGCCTCCTGGGAGTTTGATGGAAACCGAGTGTTTAACCTCCTTTGCAACAGCAACCTCTATCAAGATCCTTGCATAGGAAATTCTATTTTTCTTAGAAATGAGCTTGTCTGCATACATGGGTTTCCCTAATCTCGACCCTATCATACTGAGTACTTTAGCTGATCACAATTCTAGGGGCAAATTCTTCAGCTGAACCCATACAGGCATAGAGCTAATCTTCTCATTATCAAACTGGAAAAACCTTGGCATGATTTTGAGGAGCAGTGGTCTTCCATATATGATGTATCGGATCTTCTTGCATTACCTTCATCATGCTTTCAGAGCTCTCAAACTTGAATATGATCCATCCACTTTCATGGAATTGAGTTAGAACAGCAACCCTCCAGGAATTCGTAATTTGTTTCAAAGCCATTTTGCTTGGGAATTTTCCTGCAAAATACCCAACTAGGCAGTGAGGCATATCATCAAACACATTATCTACATCGTCTTCTGTTATACAAACCTCTTCCTGATCGAATTCCATGGCAGACAGCTGCTTCACATTGCTGGGTTTCCTATTATCAGCAAAGAGGCTGAACCACGAGGCCTTCTTGACCTCCTCATTTCGAATCCCTTTACTGTTCACATTCGTACCAGCTCTAGTTGGAGAACCAGAACGGGGTGGGCTCACTGTTCTTGTCTGTTCACAGCCGTGACTTTCTGAGCTAGTTTCATCATCCTCCTGTCCAATGGAACTTGAATCCTCCTCACCCAAGGTGCAGGAGACGTTTTCAGACTCCATTTGTTCTACATTTGCAGAGAACTGTTCTTCATCTACATCAGCATTCATTTCCGTCAATTTTACTGTAGCATTTTTCTCTTTGAAATATTTCTGCACATATTCGACATCTTTCTAATCTTGAGCTGAAACAATTGATTTACGATTTGATTTCTTCTTGCCCATTGCAAGAATTAAGTTGCAGAAACGAATGGAAAGGGGGTGATTTGAAAGGGGGAATACATGGAAGAGAAGCAATTACGATTTTGCTTGAGAGTTTCTGTGCATTTTAATTGCCGTGTAAATGAATTGCTTGCCGATTGTATCTCTCTGTGCAATGCATTAATTTATTCTAGTCAATCAGACAGATAGCTGTGGGCCCTTCCTGTTGTCTGCTACATATAGTATAGTTTCAAGGTCATATTAGACATATTTGTCAGCAATTAAGCAGAAGTTGGGTGCTAGCTAGTTTGGTCGGTGAAGTTATCTTTTCACCAGAGACTTGGGGTTGCACAAAAGACATGGAGTTGAATCACGCTCACACGACGGATTGGAGGGAATAAGAGACGGGTGAGTGTTATCCTCGTTGTGTAACCCAAAGCCCGATAGACCTCATATGAAACCAAAATAGATGCTAGGTTTAGAATATCAATACTCTTGGCGTATTTTTCTGACATACAGTTTATATGCAGTTAAAAGCTTTAAAATATGAACCATTCATCATCCCAACATTATCATAAGGATATATCTTTTAAATACGTGACTAAGCAACAAAAAATGGGCGATGATCTTGACCATCAAATTACAATCACGTTAAAATGCAATAAAGAAAGAAATATCTATTAAAATTAAGTAATGATTAATCTGAAAAGCTGTGACAAAAAATGCAGTAATATTAACACAACTTGGAGTTCATTCTAATGGCAAACAGCTCATTTTTCGTCTATTCTGTCAAAGCGCTACGATTCTGGTTTAGAAATTTGAAGATATACCATTTGGGTATATCCATTGAATACAGAAGTCTCAATCCTACCTAAACCAAGCCGTTGGAACAAACCATATCGGCCATCTTCAACAATAGGACTAGGTGCACGAGCAGGATCATATCGTGATTGATGAGTGAGGGAAGGGCCAGCTACAGGAGGTAGCTCCCAATACACATCTAGAATAGATTCAACAAACCGGCTGTTCTGGAAATGTTCTGCATAGGTGATTGGCTTGTTACTGTGGTTGAAGTTATCCCGCATCTCCCCTCTAACACCCCACCATGCTTCACTTGGTCCACATAGTTCATCAATATCTACTGCCTTCTCCCAGAATTTCTTCCTTTTTGCTCTAATCCTGGCTTCATCACTATCTTTAAAGCAGCTGTGGCCACCTCCTGGGTAAATAAGCCTCACAAAATGAGATCAATCTTCACAATATGCAAGATTGTTAGGCTTCACAAAATACAAAATTCAATATTACTTGATATAAAAAATACAACATCTAATATTTAGCTTATATTTAAATTATCAAACTCCTCTAGTGATGACCAAAGAAAATATAACAAGAATTTTATATGAAAAAAACACAGGAGAAATATCCACAAGTTTAATATTATCCATGATATAAATACCAATAAATGATTAACTTAAATTTGAACATAAAACTATTGACCTTCGTCCTCAAATGGATTTTTGTTTTCTTCTTTTCCCTTTCTTCTTCATGGTCCCAATAATGCCAATGTTTATTATTCTACTGTTTAATTTCAGTATAACATATGTATGTGTTATGATCTGGAAAAAAATATGAACGTCTTAAGTAAAGGTCACTGCCCATAGTGAGAGGATCTCTCAAATGGTGATGCATCTTTCATGAGAAACAGATAATAAATTCTTAACAGCATAAGCACTGCAATAGAGTCCTATTTCTTAAATTTAATGTAAGGAGAACTTCACCCGTCTATATCCCGATCATTAAAACCCCAATATTTCCTTTTCCATGGATCCTTCATCATTCTTACCCACTTAGCAAGAACTCGACCTCGAGTTCTGAAATAATGAAATATAAAGATCTGTGATGCTTGGAGAAACATGGAATAGTCTTGAAACTTTTTGAACTCGAAGTCTCCATGGGATGAAAAAAGTTTGTTGTAAATGTCTCTTATTGAGGAGCTTGAAATCATGTAGGAAGGATAGAATCGACAGCAGAAACATGCGTATCAACCATAACCTCAATCTTGTTTCATCTTTGTCTTGAACTCGCTCAACATACTCAATATGCTCAACAAATGCATCATTATGTTGGACTAGTTCAACTTAAACAACCTCACATGTGACTTGCTCAACAGGTGCAACCTCAGTTCGAACATCATCATCCTTGGCGATAACTTCTGGTTCTTCAATATGAGGTGAGATTGGTGCATGCATTGATTGCTCTGGAATGTGACCTTCACGGTTAAATGATTGTTGAAAGTATTTAACATCTCTTTTTATGTCCAGTAGAGCGAAGTGCAAGTATTCATGCAAAGCTGAATCTAACTTTGGCTTTGGTTCTATTACAGTTCCACCAAAAGCATAATCATATCCACCAAAAGCATCATCATATCCATAAACATGTTCATACTCGTACTTGTACTGCGATCCTAGTTCTTCAAGTCTTCATTTGTTATAATGAACCCAATGTTTGAGTTCTCTATATTGTTCCTTTAAGTTGACGACCAAGCGATTAAGAAACATAGCTACCTCTTAGAGAATGCAACTCAGCCAAACGAGTCCAATGTTTGAGTTCTCTATATTCTTCCTTTAAGTCGATGACCAAGCGATTAAGAAATATAGCTACCTCTTAGAGAATGCAACTCAGCCAAACAAGTGGAGTCAGCCACAAGTTGAGCTCTCACAATTCTTATATTTTCCAAAGTAAAGAGGGTCATAGTAGGCCAACTAAACATTAGAGGTTCTCCTGTAGAAATTTTCTTTTCTTCCCTTTTTTTTTCCTTTTCTTTTTTTTTTTAATTTTTTTACTGATAACCCAGAAAATAAATATAGAAATAAATCATTTTTAAAAAGCCTAGAAATTTTCTCCTGCCAAAATTCTGCAAGTCAAATTGGTGGCGGCGGTGCAAGCCCGGTGTTCAGCGAAAAGTGATAAACCAGTTTTGAACCAGATTTCTGTTAAAGTTTTGTTGATGAAGACCAAAGTTTCTGCTATCACTTGATGCCAAAAAATAAAGAGAACCAGAATAATAGTAATAAAGAAAAGTTGATATTAGGGCACAAATGATGGATGAATCACAATAATCTGTGATTCCTCAATCGATGTACTAAGTTTTACATATGCTATATATAGCACCAAAACCCAAACACAAAGGAAACTAATACCACATAATAATACACCTAATAGAAATCCTAACATATCCCTAATATCAAAATAATATATTCTCCCTTAATTACAAAAATACCATACAATTAAAACCTCAATATTTCCTTTTCCATCTCCATCAAAATCACTCCATGAGGAAGCTTAATGTGTTCCTGGCATAAAGGTACTTTTGGTAGTTTTGTCTCGTCCAGGAGAGATGATAGCAATCAAAAGCTAAACGTTTATAGGAGGAACAAGAAAAGGCAGATTTATAAGCCTTGATCTTTGATTTGGTGGGATGATGGTGACTCGGGCTTTGTGTGGGAATTGAAATTAAGTATCGTGCTACTTTTGTGGGCAGCACTGTTCACAGTACCGTAGCATTGGGTTTCTTTTATTTTTATTTCCTGTTTTATGGGTCCAATTTGCAGCGTTTATTTATGTCTTTTTACGGAATTTTATTGGAGGTCATTAGGTAAATTGAATGATCCATATTAGTTTATTTCCATGGTCGGGATTAACTGTCATTAAGTTCTAGAGTGAACACTATATAAAGCATTGTACTGAGCTTTTTTCTTATGAATGAAGTAATTTTTCAGAATTTCAGTTTATTACAAAACCCTAGAAAGTGAGGCTTTCTCCCTGGGTGTGATTCCTAGAACCCTACTAGTGTGAGGCTAGTGGTTTAATCTATCAGTTCTTATTATTTAGATTTTTACCGAACCTAACAATCGTTCCCAAAATTCTGCAAACCCTAACCCTAATATTAACCCTTAAAAGGTTTCCCTTTCGTCCTATATCACCATTAGTCCTTTTATTCTAGTGGTAATAAATATATTAACTATTGCAATGTTCACTGATTGGAGAAAATGATGTGTAGCTAAACCCTAAAGTCGATGCTTCTGTAGTAGAGATCTATTTGTTTACACTAGATTATACATCCCATGGAACCTCCTCTGCAGTCAGTGATAATCAAAATTCTCAAAAACTATTTGCCAGAAACTCCTAAAGCAACAATTACTTTCTCTAAGTTTGCTTTGTCAAATTTCACTTCTTCAGTCTTTTAAAAAATTTCACTTCTTAGATAGTCTTTCTAACACTAACACAAGGAACATATATGCGAGTTTCTTGAATAAAAGGAGGAAAATTATTTTGGTTTAAAGGCTATAAAAAGGGGGAGAGCATGCACCTCTTATATATAACTGATCACACATCTGCCTCAATGAATAATGATCTCCAGTTCCAGTATCATAGTTATCCTCAAAAACAAGATGACAAAAGCCAGCTTGCAGTGCCTGCTTTAGTCTGCACATCATAGCATTAATTAAGCAAAATCAACATAAGCAATTTTTTTTTTTTTTGATAAAGTAAATAAAAATCAACATAAGCAAGTTAAAAATACATGAAGGCCTGAAGTGTGAGATTATTGATAACCATAAACCATGAGTACCTCTTTAGTTCATTTTGATGATCATCAAAGAAAATAAGAACGCGACTGAGATCCATAATCCCATGCTTCTTCATCACACTCTTCCAATCAACACTTCCAAAATCCACAAAATCTTTCCCAGCAAAATATGTGCAGTTTCCATCAACATAAGCAGGCCCCTTCTTTAGATATTTCTCAGGATGCCTGGGTGAAAGTGACATAATTGGTGTGTCTGGCATTGCCTGCCGCAAAACCCAAGTGGAATGCCCCTTGAACGCGCCACTCTCAATCATTAGATCAGGCTTCAGCCACCGGGCAATGAACCAAAGCCCAAAGCTGTGGTCAAAACCCATTCCGTACATGTTGTTTTTTATTGGCCGTGTTTCATATATTGGTACAAACTCTTCCAGACCCTTGAGTAAATCCTTGGATGTCCATTCAACTGTTTTTCCATGTTTCGATCTGCCTTTTGCCAAGGATAAGAATTACACTGTAAGAACTTGATGATTTCAGACTGAAAATCAGTTATATAACTAAATCACAAGATCAACAAACAAATTTTTTTTTAATAAGACACGAGATCAACAAACAAAGTTAAACAATCATATGTGCGATCCCATTTCTTATTAGCAAATTCCATAATGTTAAGCAGCAAAAAAATCAACCAAGCAAGTAAACTTAAAAGTACACTAAAAACAAAAAAAAGAGGAAAATTTCCTCACACAGTATGGAAAAATAATTGAAGCAACACAAATAATGCAGCAAAATTATAAATAAAAATGATAAAATTCTGTTAAAAAGGGAAAATAACATGGATGAATTTGAAAAGATAAAAAATAATCTTATACTTAGCATTTCCACTCGTTACTTCAGAATGTAACATTGACATGAACCACAGCCATCTATTGCTTAGAAAAGGTTTAAGAGGTCAGCTTTGGATTCCAGCTAAATCTATAGATGACTTTGAGATAAAAAAAACTCAAGGATCTCAAATATTTAGAAGAAATTACTACAGGAGTAGTGATGAGAGTCAAAAAATGCATCTTAATAGTGTTTATTTGTTAGCATTTAGGGTTGATTTAGAGCTGGATTACACATTTATGCCTTAAAAATTCTTAAGTGTCATTCTTGGTATATTGATTTATTTCGATGCATTTTCAGGTATTTTGGGTTTAAAAGAAATGAAAAAGGTAACATTGATTAAAGCACGAAGATTCTATGCATGTTCACAAGCATTTGGAAATGAGTTTCACTAAATTGCCAGAATTGCTCATACAGATCAATCATTTTTGCGGATTAAACTGTATTGATTCAGGAAGAACCAGGAGATGAGCCATATGTGCTTGGAAAGATCCAAATGTTTATTTTCTAGAGAATTTTACGACTCATAAATATTATTTTTCTAGAGAAAGTTATGGCAGTTTTAGTAGACAAAGGTCAGTCTGTGCGCGATTTCAGCGTGACAGATCAGTCATTTTTGTGGATTAAACTGTATTGATTCAGGAAGAACCAAGAGATGAGCCATATATGTTTGGAAAGATCTGGATGTCTATTTTCTGGAGAATTTTACGACTCGTAAATATGATTTCTTCTAGAGAAAATTATGGCAATTTTAGTAGAAAAATGTCAGGCAGAACTGGGCCTGGACAATAGCAGAACTGGGCTTGGATAACAACAGAAGCACACGGCCTGAACAAAAACCCAATGCGACTTTTCTGTCTACAAAGCCATTTCCATACAGCTATGTATAGGAATTGAGACTCAGAGAATAGGGGGAGAGGAGAGTTTTTGAAGAGAGCTTCCATCTTCTTCTTCTTCAAGGTGATCAAGGATGAACTCCATGTCCAACTAAACTCCAAGCAAGGCGAAAGGATGAGTTTCTAGGTGTAGTTGTTCTTATTTCTATCTTTGATTCAGTTGTATGGATTGATTGTTAAACATTGTTTATGATTTACTCTTTGATTAAATAAGAAGGATTTGAATTCAAGTGACAGCTGTAATTTATGTTCTTCTTCTCTTAGATTTTCTTAATCAGGTGATCTCATTCTTCTTCTCCATATAAGTCTAGTCAAGCTTTTTTTATGTCAAAGTTGTTAGATGCAATTGATTTCGGTAGATCTATCTTATAGGTTTGTCCATTACTGTAGTATTATTATTGAAATATATTGTCGCTTCTTGATAATTTATAAGATAGATCTTGTGTGTTTGAATTGGAATTAAGGAGCAATTTATAGCAATTATATTAGGGTATTTATGTGCTTTGATTGAATATTTACCAATTGCTTGTTTGGGATGTGAAACTAGTAATTGAGATAAAACATTTGAGTCAAGATAAGAATAAGGCAACGAACTTAGGAAGGATTCCTGGAACCTTGTTATTTCTTTATTGAATTCTTCATCATATTTTCACAATACTCTAATATAACTTCATTCGTAAAACTCAGATTTTCTTATTTGAACTTTATCGTTTAGTGTTAAGGTTTACACTTTCTCTTGTAGTTCGCTTTCCTCGTGGGATTGACACCTCAGCGATACACAATAATCGAGTGTCAGTTTGAGCGTTATCAAATTTTGACGCCGCTGTCAGGGACTACGCTTAATTACAAGGAAGATTGTTAACTTTGAGACAAGACGGTAACATTGTTCTTTGCTCTTTGTTTTGAGTTTCTGTTTTGATTTTATTTTGTTTTCTTTATTCGTCTCTCCTCTAATTCCTTTGGTGTATGCGTAGACTTAGAGATACGCGAGGTAGATTCGTTAAAAGACCCGAAATAGAGTTACCCTCTCCTTCTTTGTCCTATAGTGAAAGCTCGCCTAGATCAAATCATAGTGCACACCCAAATGAGAATTTAGAGAATTTTGTTAACATGGCCAACAATGACAATGAGAATATTGTTAGGACACTTAAGGACTACTTGCACCCTAGCCGAACGGCGACACTATCTTGTATCATGTTCCCCCTAATGTTCAACAACCCGAGTTTTTAAGCCGGGCATGATCAAATTGCTACCAACTTTCCATGGATTAGAGAATGCAAACCCCTATGTCCATATTAGGGAATTTGAGGAAGTAGTAGCAACCTTTCAAAGTAGGGCCGATATGCTAGACACCGTCAAACTTAGGTTTTTCCCCTTTTCGTTTAAGGATAAGGCCAAGGTTTGGTTGTACTCGTTAAGGCCTAGGTTTATAGGTAATTGGGATGAGATGACACAAGCCTTCTTCCAAAAGTATTTCCCAACCCATAAGACCAATAACCTCAAGAGACAAATCTCAAACTTTGCACAAAAAAAGAGTGAAACCTTATATCAAGTTTGGGAACGTTTCAAAGACCTTTTGAATTCTTGTCCACACCACGGGTATGAGAGTTGGCGGGTAGTTAGTTATTTCTATGATAGACTTCTAAGTAGGGAAAGACAATTTATAGAAATGATGTGTAATGGAGATTTTCTTCAAAAAGATCCCGACGAAGCCATAGATTTTCTAGATGACTTATCGGAAAAAGCCCACACTTGGACGGGACCCAACGCCATAGAAATTACTAAGAGAAACCAAACCGCTGGAATTTATCAACTTAAGGAAGAGGATATCCTTAAAGCCCGTTTAGAGGTCCTAACTAAGGAAATTGAGGTTTTAAAAACCAAGGATACTAGAGCCCCCGAACCGGTTGCTAGGGTAGAGTCCCACGAACCTTGTTTTATGTGTAATGGGGTAGATCATGTACCTAGGGATTGTCCAACCTATTTTGAGATGAAGGAAGAATGTAATGCTTTAGGTATACCCTTTAGGAAAACAGACTCACCCTACTCTAACACCTTCAATCCCGGTTGGAAGAATCACCCTAATTTTAGTTGGAGATCTGATACACAACCTTCTACCCAATCTACTACCCAATGGAGACCGGAAGCAACTTCATCAATGCACCACAACAATCTTTACCTTTGGAAGATACTTTTAAGTCATTTATGCAAGTACATGCCCAGAGTGTGGAAGAGCAAGGCAAGATAAATCAACAAGGGGTAGAGGAACAAAAGGTGATAAAGAGCCAACTCACCAAGTTGACTAATTTATTGACGGTTCAAGAGCAAAGTCATTTCCCTTCACAGCCACAACCTAATCCAAGGGGACAACATATGGCACAAACCTCCAATCCCGACAATCAAAATGTTAAAGAGGTTAATGTCATGACTACTCGCAGCGGTAAGGAAATTGATGGACCCACTCTACCATCAAACTTGATTCCTAACACCATGAGTAACAAGGATGAAGCCCCCAAGGAACAAGATACCCATAGTGAATCCATACCGATGCCTTTCCCTCAAGCACTCCTTAAACCTAAGGAGAGAAATTCGACATTAAAATGTGAGATTCTTGAACAACTTAAGCAAGTTAAAATTAACCTTCATTTTCTTCATGTCATAAAACAGGTTCCCAACTATACTAAAGTCATTAAGGATCTATGCACACTCAAGAGGAGGCACAATGTGAAGAAGACGACATTCTTAACGGAGCAAGCAAGTGCGGTAATTGATAGCAAGACACCGCCCAAGTATAAAGATCTGGGATGTCCTACGGTGGCTTGTCAAATTGGAAACAAAGCTTGTGGCCAAGCATTGCTAGATTTGGGGGCTAGTGTGAATCTCATGCCCTACTCTGTTTACTTGCAACTCGGTCTAGGTGAGATCAAACCGACTTCCATGGTACTTCAACTAGCAGATCGATCCATAAGAAAACCAAGAGGTATTGTGAAAGATGTTTTAGTGCAAATTGACAAATTCTATTATCCCGTTAACTTTTTGGTGTTAGATACCATTTCTATTGTGAACACGGAGTCAAAAATTCCTTTGATGCTTGGAAGATCATTCCTTGCCACTGCCAATGCCCTCATTAATTGTAAGAATGGTCTAATGACATTATCATTTGGAAATATGACTCTGGAGGTGAATGTTTTCCGAGTCTCAAGGCAGCCACATGAAGAGGATGAGTGTTTCAACACTTACATGATCGATGAGCTTATTTTGGAAGATGAGTAAATTAAAGATAATTCTAATTCTTTGGAATCCCTTCTTGATAATTTTGATTTTGATAATTCTTCAATTTATCCCCATGCCGTTGATGTTGTTGATGTTTTTGATAAATCGCATAGATTTATTAAGAAATCATGGCAACCGTGCTTTGAGGAGTTGCCTAAAGAGAAGGAGGCACCCAAACCATCTTCCGAGGAGACACCAACGCTTAATTTAGCTCCGCTGCCCAAAGGGCTCAAACATGCCTTCTTAGGCCCAGGTGATACCTTTCCGGTTATTATTTCTTCCGAACTTAGTGATGTGCAATGTGATAAATTGTTGAATTTGTTAAGAAAGCATAAATCTACACTAGGTTGGACTATAGTCGACATAAAAGGTATTAGCCCTTTAATTTGTTCCCATAGGATTTATCTAGAAGAAGAAGCTAACCCTCGTAGAGACCCACAAAGAAGGCTAAATCCAACTATGAAAGAGGCAGTTAAGAAAGAAGTCTTAAAGCTATTAGATGCGGGAATTATATATCCAATATCTGATAGTAAGTGGATTAGTCCAACTCAAGTAGTTCCTAACAAAGCCGGGGTGACCGTGGTAGAAAATGAAGAGCGGGTGTTAGTACCAACTAAGGTAGTGACCGGGTGGCGTATGTGCATTGATTATAGAAAACTTAATTCGGCTACTCGGAAAGACCATTTTCCCCTTCCATTCATAGATCAAATCTTAGAACGTGTGGCTGGTCATCCTTTCTATTGCATTTTAGATGGGTATTCGGGATACTACCAAATAGAAATTGCCTTAGAGGATCAAGAGAAGACCACATTTACTTGCCCTTTTGGTACTTTTTCTTTTCATAGAATGCCCTTTGGTTGGTGTAATGCACCGGCTACTTTTTAAAGATGCATGATGAGTATTTTTAGTGACATGGTTGAAAAATGTATGGAAGTGTTTATGGAAGATTTAACCGTGTTTGGAACTTCTTTTGATTCATGTTTATCTAACTTGAAAAATGTTTTATGTAGGTGTGAAGAGAAGGGGCTTGTGCTTAATTGGGAGAAGTGCTATTTTATGGTGTCTTTTGGAATAGTTTTGGGCCATATAGTGTCCGAAAAAGGGATAGAAGTGGATAAATCGAAAATTGAATTAATCTCTAAACTACCCACTCCTAAGAATATTAAAGATGTTAGGTCTTTTCTAGGGCATGCTGGGTTTTATAGAAGGTTTATTCAAAATTTTAGTGCTATCTCTAGACCCTTATATAACCTTTTGTTGAAGGATACCGAGTTTAAGTGGAGCCCCGAATGTGAGAAAGCCTTTAGGACACTTGTCTCTAAGTTTACAACCGCCCCTATTATGCAATCACCCGATTTTACCTTGCCTTTTGAGATTATGTGTAATGCTAGTGACTATACTTTAGAGGCTGTTTTAGGACAAAGAAGGGAGGGAAAACCATTTGTTGTTTATTATGCTAGTAGAACCTTGAATCATTCTCAAATGATGTACACCACAACCGAGAAAGAATTACTAGCCGTAGTATTTGCATTGGATAAATTTTGCTCTTATTTAATTGGTTCACCTATCACTATATTCACGAATCACTCCGCCCTTAAATTTCATTCCTAAAAAACGGATGCTAAGGCCCGTTTGATACGTTGGATTTTGCTTTTGCAGGAATTTGACTCAACTATCAAAGACAAGAAGGGGGTGAAAAATGTTATTGCGGACCATCTATCTCGTTTGGAATTTAAGAATGATACCGATATTTTGCCCATTCACGAAGCCTTTCCGGATGAAAATTTATTTGTTGTCCTTTGTCACACACCATGGTATGTCGACATTGCAAATTACTTGGTTTCCCGTCAAGTTCCATCTACATGGAGTGCACAAGATAATCGTAAGTTTTTTGCTGAGATAAAGAATTTTTATTGGAATGATCCTTATCTTTTTAAATATTGCCCTGATCAAATAATAAGAAGATGCATTCTGGATATGAAAATTGATAGTGCGTTAACTTTTGGTCATACCTATGCTTGTGGTGGTCATTTTTCTATTAAAAAGACAGCTACAAAAATTTTGCAATGTGGCTTTTATTGGCCCACTTTATTCAAGGATACTAATGAGTTTTCATCGTTCATGTGAAAGATGTCAAAAGCTAGGTTTATTGTCCTGCCGTCATATGATGCCTCTCAACCCAATCTTAGTGGTGGAAATCTTTGATTGTTGGGGGATCAACTTTATGGGACCATTCCCACCTTCTTTTAGGTATCTTTATATTTTGCTTGTCGTTGATTATGTTTCTAAATGGGTTGAAGCTATACCTTGCCACACTAATGATAATAAAGTTGTTAAATTTCTTAAAGATCATATTTTATCTAGGTACAGTACTCCACGTGTTATAATTAGTGATCAAGGGTCACATTTTTGTAACCGTTCTTTTAAGGCTTTGATTCGCAGGTATGGAGTCACTCATAAGGTTTCTACAGCTTATCATCCACAAAATGGCCAAGTAGAACTAGCAAATAGGGAGATTAAGCGAATACTTGAAAAAAAGGTAAATCCAAATCGAAAAGATTGGTCTTTGCGCTTATCGGATGCGCTTTGGGCATACCGGACAGCATACAAGACAGTTCTTGGAGCATCTCCTTATCGGTTGGTATTCGGCAAAGCATCTCACTTACCGGTAGAACTTGAGCATAGAGCATATTGGGCTATTTGAAATTTTAATTATGACTTGAAGATGTCCGGTGAGGAGAGAAAAATGCAACTTTGTTAACTTGCGAAGTTGAGGGATGATGCATATGATAATGCTAAGGACTTAAAGTCAAGAATGAAAGCGATATATGATCAGAAAACACTCCGGAAAAATTTTGAACAAGGTAATCGAGTTTTTCTTTATGATTCTCAGTTACACTTCCATCCGGAAAAATTACGATCACGATGGAAGGGACCTTATGCTGTGAAGAGTGTTTTTCCAAATGGAGTGGTAGAAGTTGAAGATCCCTCCGACGGTCATGCATTTCGAGTTAATGGCCAAAGGTTGAAGCTCTACTTGGAACATGAACGTGTTGAAGATAGACCCGAAGAGATCTCTTTGGTGCCCCCGGTTTATCCTTCTTAATCAAGTCCTTTTGTTCCATTGTACATTAGTTTTAATTTTGTTGAGTTTTTGTTTTTTTATTTTATTTTCGGATGACTGTATTATTTTTTATGTCGTACTCTTTTTCATTATCTTTATTTTTCGTACTTCATTTTTCATTTTTATTTATTTATTTAATTTTTTTTACCTTTTTTTTCTTTCTTTCTTTCTCTCTATTTTTTCTTTCACATTTGGGACAATGCAAGTCTTAGGTTGGGGGTGGAGGAAAGACATTTCCTATTTCATACCATTGAATTGTTTGGTGTCATTTTCCCTTTTTCGTTTTAATTCGTTTGTTAGGATAAATTGTTAGAAAAAAAAAACATTTGAAAAATTTAAAAAAAAATTAGGTTTGGTTTTGTTTGTTTTTAGTATGTTTTGTGTTAGTTTTGGAGTTAATTTACATGTCAATGATATGATTATAATTGAGATAGAATATAGTTTTTAGAAGAAGTTAAATCTTGCTTCGGTTTGAGAATAATTTTAAGTGTCGATCTTCATTTAATTTGAGACTCTGGTTTGCGGTAACATTGCATGATTAGTCTAAAACATTTAGAGAAGTTTTATGTGCGAATGTTTTGTGAATACTTTTGCGGTCTCGACAAGCTCTAGAACTTATTTGATAATCACTTGAGACAAAATCCAAGAATGCACACTACTTAGGATATGATGTAGGCCTAAAAATATTTTATCCTTACCTTTCTTTTAAGAGAACTTAGTTTATACACATTTGTTGAGAAGCACTTAAGAGGAATAAGGGTGGAAATATGAAAAAATATTACTACCATAACCCAAGTACATTAAAGGAGATAGGTTGGGGGTTGTGGAAAAGAGTAAAGAATGAAAACGGGGGTGAATGTTTATGTGCCATAAAAGAAGAAAAAAAAAAGAGAAATTATGTGCTATAACAAAAAGCAGTGAATTATGACAAAGAAAGAAGAAAAAAAGTGTTGAATTATTGAGAGAAATGCTCGAAAAATGGTTAAATGAGTTGGGTGTTGAAGTAAGGTTATTTAGTGCTTTAAAATGTCGTGTTTAAAATTAAGAGACTGGGTTCTTTTACTTGTTTAATCCTTCCCGTTCTTTCTTGACCTTTACCTTAACCTTAACCTAACGTTACAAGCCTATTAAAGACCTAGTGATCCGACCTAGTGATCCGACGTAGTGTGATTTTTCTACATTAGTGGAGAGTGATTTGAAAAGTGAGCCTATGGAGTTTGATTTGTGATTGATGTCACGCAATTTATGTTGTGTGTTATGTGCAATTTTTGAGACAAAAAGTTGAATTAATATTGGATTAACGCTAACATTGCTTTGTTTTGTTTTTTAGGATTTTAGGTTTTGTTTTGATTTCTAGTATAGAATCATTTCATTTTTCTTTCGTTTGAATTACTAGGGACTAGCAATAAGCTAGTTGGGGGTTATAATAAGAGTCAGAAAATGCATCTTAATAGTATTTATTTGTTAGCATTTTGGATTGGATTACACATTTATGCGTTAATAATCCTTAAGTGTCATTCTTGGTATATTGATTAATTCGATGCATTTTCAGGTATTTTGGGTTTAAAAGAAATGAAAAAGCTAACGTTGATTAAAGCACGAAGATTCTATGCATGTTCACAAGCATTTGAAAAGAAGTTTCACTAAATTGCCAGAATTGCCCGTACAGATCAGTCATTTTTGCGGATTAAACTGTATTTGATTCAGGAAGAACCAAGAGATTAGCCATATATGCTTGAAAAGATCCGGGTGTCTATTTTCTGGAGAATTTTACGGCTCGTAAATATGATTTTTCTAGAAAAAATTATGGCAGTTTTAGTAGACAAAGGTTAGGCTGTGCGTGATTTCAGCATGACAGATCAGTCATTTTTGCGGATTAAACTGTATTGATTCAAGAAGAACCAGAAGATGAACCATATATGCTTGGAAAGATCCGAATGTCTATTTTTCAGAGAATTTTACGGCTCGTAAATATGATTTTTCTAGAGAAAGTTATGGCAATTTTAGTGGACAAAGGTTAGGCAGAACCGGGCCTGGACAGTAGCAAAACAGGGCTTGGACAGCAGCAGAACCGAGCCTGGACAGCAGCAGAAGCACACGGCTTGAACAGAAACCTTAGGATGACTTTTTTGTCTACAAAGCCGTCTCCATACAGCTATATATAGGAATGGAGACTCAGAGAATAAGGGGGAGGAGAGTTTTTGAAGAGAGCTTCCATCTTCTTCTTCCTCAAGGTGATCAAGGATGAACTTCATGTCCAACTAAACTCCAAGCAAGGCGAAAAGATGAGTTTCTAGGTGTAATTGTTCTTATTTCTATCTTTGATTCAGCTGTATGGATAGATTGTTAAACATTGTTTATGATTTACTCTTTGATTAAATAAGAAAGATTTGAATTCATGTGAAAGCTGCAATTTATGTTCTTCTTCTCTTAGATTTTTTTAATCCGGTGATCGAATTCTTCTTCTCCATATAAGTCTAATCAAGCTTTTCTTATGTCAAAGTTGTTAGATGCAATTGATTTCGGTAGATCTATCTTATAGGTTTGTCCATTACTGCAGTATTATTATTGAAATATATTATCGCTTCTTGATAATTTATAAGATAGATCTTGTGTATTTGAATTGGAATTAAGAAGTAATTTATGGCAATTACATTAGGGTATTTATGTGCTTTGATTGAATATTTACCAATTGCTTGTTTGGGATGTGAAACTAGTAATTGAGATAAAACATTTGAGTCAAGATAGGAATAAGGCAACGAACTTAGGAATGATTCTTGGAACCTTGTTATTTCTTTATTGAATTCTTCATCATATTTTCACAACTCTCTTATATAATTTCATTCGTAAAACTCAGATTTTCTTATTTGAACTTAATCGTTTAGTGTTAAGGTTTATACTTTCTCTTGTAGTTCGCTTTCCTCGTGGGATCAACACCTCAGCTATACATAATAATCGTGTGTTAGTTTGAGCGTTATCAAGTAGCTCTCTAAAGAATCTCAAAATTGCCAACCAATGTCCACCACAAATGCCAATTAGAAACGCTAACCTAAGTCTCCCCCTCTTTTTTTTGTAGATAAATAGAACTCTCTTTTTTTGTTGATAAATGGAACTATCTCTTCTTTTTTACTCAATCCTCATGGTTCTTCTTCACATTATCGACAAAAGTAGTGTCCAAATATGAAGATCTCTACAACCGATACTTTTAGAGTGTCTAGTAGGAGAAAAAAGTACGAGGAAAGAAAAGTAAGATGATGGAAAACTAAAAGAATAGAAAAGTAAGAAAATTTGACTTTTTCTTTCACATCTTTAGTAGGGAGGATGGAAAACTAAGAGGGAAACAATAATTTTCTCTTACCCTTTTCTTTCCTACTAAACAAGAGTAAAATTCATTCCACACACTTTTCTTTCCTCTTGCTTTTCTTTCCTCTAACATTTCTCTCCTATTAAACACACCCTTAATGATTTGTATATAAGTATACACTTTGTTGGCCCTTTTTAATTGATTTTACTTATTCAATAGTAAAAAAATTACATCAATTATCAAAAAATACATCAGTTTTACTTGAAGGTCCCGTATGTATGTGATTAAGCTCAATTGAGCAAGCAGAGTAGCAGACATCTTTTCTTGAATTCAGCACTGGCTTCGTTTGGGTTATAGCTTATTTTAAAATAAGCATCACATTAAGCACTTAGTTACTCAAACACTAAATCAGCTTAAAGCATCATCAATAAAAGCACGTGATTATAATTTTAAGCTAAAAACAAACTAACCCAAACAAAGCCAGCCAATATTTGAAATGGTTCTGTTGCTTCTTTCATAACATTTTCTCGGCTAGCATGATTCAATAATCTAATCTATCTCAAACATAATTTGCAACCCTTTATTTTCTCTGCTCAACTAATTCCCTGCAGACACTAACCTACTTAAAGTAAAATCCCCATCTCTTATGAAACACAAATACAACACTTTTTTTATTAGAGAAACACAAATACAACTCTAGCCTTGATGGTACAAATGTCTGTTTCCTTTCCTTTACACCATTTTCCTAGCAACCAAACAATGTCAGAAAATCAAGAATTAATATTGGACCCATGGCTGACCCATACCTCCATTCCACACAAACAAGCTTAGCACAACCAACCACTTATTTCACTCCAAAATCCCATTATGAGAACAACGATGATTCTGACCTACCCTTATTTCCCCAATCGACACCACAACTTTCAAAAGTTGTTGGCCTAGGGATTCGATATAGAAGGCAACCAGTGAGCTAATCACTGCTTATTCAAAATCCCATTTGGAAACATACAAACAAACACATTTCCCCTTTCTGACACTCCCTTTTCTAATAAATCACATCAAATTCAACGACGAAAACAACAAACCCTGATCCAAGCCACCACCTTCACATAGCTGAAACAAACCAATACTTCCTAGATCAAATCAAGCATTAAATTCCTATGCTTTTACAACTACAAAATCATCTCTACCCATTCAAGTATATATGCATATCAATAGATGAATGCACGCACTTACAACAAGATACAACCTAAAATCCCACACCCAAAGCAAATAAACAGTCCCCCAGATCAAATTCTCACATACATGCACTCATACATGCAAATATACACATCTACATTTACTTGAAATCGTACCAGTATGTGCAGAGAGGCTCACACCCAATACAAGTCAACAATTCCCCAGATCAAATCTCGCATATATACACCTATAAATACATACATACATATATATTGACTCAAATACACACAGCAAATGACCTTCTAATGGGCATGAGCAAAGACTTTACACAAGGGCACACCAAATCAAATTAACAATTACCCAGATCACATCACGCATATACCAAACTATACATGCACAATCACGTACATAGATATAAACATGTATGCACGTGTTAAAATCTATGGAATTATAAGAACAAGTAGAGAGGGCTTACACCAAGGGACACCAAGGGCTCCGAAGTCCGATTCGAGACCATCGAACCCGAAGAACCCGGCCCGGGAGGCGGGATCCAAGGGGGGGATGCAGACTAAGCTGCGAGAGTGGAAGGCCAAGGAAGTGAGGCAGAGAAGGATAAGCAAAACGAGGCAGAGGATGAGAAACGGCCACCACTGGTTTCCCATCCGAGACAGGAAGTTGATGGCCAAGAGGGAAATGTGTGGCCGCTTGGTCTTCGACTCGTCGCCAGCGGCGCCTTTAGAGTCGTCTCCAGGGGATACGGCGTCGGAGTCAGCGTGGGGAGCCGAGCGGCGCGAGGAGAGCACGCGCTCCAGCATCTTGGTCGGGGTTTTGGGTGACTGTGAGTGCCAGAGTGGTGGTGTGGGATTCATGGCTCTAGAGTTGAGAAGTGTTTTCTCAGTACAGATTTTTTTTTCTTTTTTTACGGTGTGAGATCATGTGATTAAAGTTATGAGCTGGTTAAGACGTAAAAAGGGCAAAAAAAAAAGTTAAAACAAAACTGGTTAATTGTTTTTTTCTAATTAAAATGATGACAAGTGGATCGAACAAATTTTAGCTGAGAATAAAGTGAAAATTCATATATATTTTGGATATATATTAAATTCTTATGCCAATGAATATGTAAATTGTTGATGAAAACAAAAATACTATAAATTATCTTTCTCTCCCATCAATTATTATAAATGATTTAGCTACATGAATTTAATATATGCCTAAAACATACAAAAAAATTTGGAATAAGAAAGTTTAGTTAAGGGTATTCTTAAAGGCACTTAGTAAAAATTATTAAATAAAATAGTTATACCATAATTATTATAAAAAAATGATTTGAACTTTATTTATTATTAGCTTATTTTTTTGTTAAATCACAACTATGAAATAATTATTAGATTGAATAGTTGAGACCATTTGAGTTTTAGGGTTTTTACATTTAATACATTTCTCTTTTGTCATCACAATAGTTTTTTTGAATTACAATTAATTTTATACATAGAATGACTTTTCTCTCACTTTGAAAAGTTTTACAAGGTTTAAAAAATCACTCCCCTTTATTTTGTTCATAATACTTCTTTACCTAGATTTCTCTCTTTTCCGTTTGACATAAGTGCTCGTGATCATTTAACACCCTGTTATAAGGGAATGTCCTATTGTAGACATTCTCAAAGTATAAGGTTGTCATTATCTCAATTAGAAATACAATGTGTTAATTGAGACAAAGGCCAAAAGTAAACATATCAATGGATCGAGTTTTAATCAGTATATGATCCATATAGTCATATAAAAAAGGATATTGATCTGTTAATTCGATTTTGATCCGAATTCGTTAATTTATTTAACAAATAAACCAAATTTGAATTTAAATTTATTTTCTCTGATAATCCTAATATGATTTTAATATTATATAGTATATAAAATATTATTATTTGTATTATGTTTATAGTAACCTTTTTTTATATGAATCTCACAAGCTTTCATTAAGAAACTGGAAAATTACAATCCAAAGTTAAAAGAAGGGAAGTAATAAATCCGATGGATCCTCTACCCAGGTCACTACATTATAAACCAGATAAGCATATCCAGGAGCAACCTGGTTACTCATTTTAGGCGCAAAGATCACAGAGTATGAACGAAACCAAGAGGTAACATGTTTTGCATCTTCCGCTTTAGATCCAGTAAGAGACAAATTCTCAAAATAAACAAACACATCGTTTCTTAGCCGCAAAAAAAAAAAAAAAAAAAAAAAAAAAACCACACATGAAAAACCAGTTTCTTTCACAAACAATAACCCATTTCTTAGCATAAGTGCCTCAAACAACGTAGCATCCTGAACCCGCTACTTAATAAAGGCCTCATTGGCTCTATGGACAAACAAAAAGTTTCATTTTTAATTTTTTTTTGTTTTAATCATTTTTGTGGTCTCCATGGTCACACAACATCATAAAAACCATATTATGATGCCATATTACCCTAACTGGTCATCTCTCATGAAATGATCATCATACATATGACATAAGCTTGTGAATGGATGCACATATGCACAATATAATCATTTTGCATGCAGTTGCAGTTCATGTGGCACATGTAAAAACCGGATTATGATGTCAAGTAGTTATATTTCTCTTTAATTTTCTTTTTCTTTTTCATATTTTTCACGGTCATCATGGACACACAACATAATAAAAACCAGATTATAATATCAAAATTAATTTCATGTTACCCTAATTAATTATCTCTTATGAAATTACCATCATACATGGGACATGAGCTCGTGAACACACACATATATAGTCATTTTGCATGCACATGTAGCTCACGTGGCACCAACATCTAGAAACCATATTATGAATTTCTAATGTCAAGCAGTTAAATTGCTCTTTAATTTTTTTTCCTCATTTTTTATAGTTTTTATGGACACACAACATGATAAAAACCAGATTATGATGTCATAGTTAATGTCATGTTACTTTAACTGATCTTCTCTCGTGAAATGACTATCATAAATGGGACATGAACTCGTGAACACACACATATGCATAATATATAGGCTATGTTTGGGAATAGATTTCTGTTTTCGAAAACTATTTTTGAAAATGAAAATAGAAAACAGTTTTCAGATATGTTTTGTATATATAAAAAAAAAAAAAAAACGTGTTTGGATAGTCGTAATTCGAAAACATAGTGAAAAGTCATTTGGTTAACTTGTTTTGGACAAAAATGAGAATAAAAAATTGTTTGGATACATCTATTTTTTTTTTTTGCCAACTCTTTTTTGTTTTCACTTTAATTTTGAAGTCTATTAATTTTATTTTCTTAATTATACTAAAAATCTTTCTTTACCAATGCTAATAATTTGACGTTTGTCAACTTTATATAAAATTATCAAAAGAAAAAAAACTCTTTTTTTGCTCTAAATTTCACTATTATAATAGCAACAAACAATTAAAGATCATTTGCAAACTAGTTAAGAATTAGAAAAATTGTCTCATTGTCCAAAATAAAAAGTTTGGTACAATTTTTTAAGATGACAACAATGATTGATCAAATATGGCTTTCAACATATAATAAAATGGGAATGTTCAGCCCAAAATTCTTCTTACAAAAGAGCAATGATTTGCAAGATCTTTCTCCAAAAATATTCTTGGAACTTCAGCTATAAGTGTCTAAATTTCACCTAGATCTCATTAAAGCCAATATTGAAGAAATTCCTCTATGATCATTTTAGAAATTCATAAATTTACATACAAGGTATTCTCAAAAATAAATAAATATATAGAAAAAATACCAGAAATTCGATCTATGTATAATTCTATATAGATTCATAATATATCAAGAAAAAAGAAAAAATTCGTAGAACACACAAAAGAGAGATAAAAACAAACGAATAAAAAATAAAAATAAAAACTGAGCTCAGATTGAGGTTGAGTTCAAGGCTGAGGAAGATGACAGAGAGAACAATAAAAGAAAGATCATGTAGAGAGAATAATGAGTGGGATCTCGCTGTAGAAAGAAGCATGAAGAGAGAATGTTTGATATCGGCCGTAAAGAAAACCTACCTGATTGAGATTGAGGTTGAGAAAAACAATAAGAAAAAAAAGAAGATACCAAAAAGTGCTCATTCGAAGAGAGTGATGTAGGGAGCTCTTGTTGTAGAAGGAAAGAAGTGTGAAACTGTCAAAAACTCTATTCTCCATGTTTTTCCAAATGGTTTTGCATAACTATTTTCATGAAGGTTTGAAAACAGCCTAAAGAAGTTTTCTAAATTTGGTGTATAAAACATACTTTTTTTGTAAACAATTTTTTTTAAAAAAAGTTTTGAAAACCAATAAACCAAACATCAATTTAAAGTTTAGAAATTGCTTCCAATTTTTAAAAGTAAAAAACATTTTTTAAACAATGCTCCCAAACATGCCCACAGCCATTTTGCATGAACAAGCAATTCACGTGCCATCAACATGTAAAAACCAGATTATGATGTCAAGCAGTTAGATTGATCTTTAGTTTTCTTTTTCCTTTTTTTTTTTATTTTTTTTGTGATCGCCATGAGCAAACAACATAATGAAAATCAGATTATTATGACATAGTTAATGTCATGTTACCTTAACTAATTATCTCTCATGAAAATGACCATCATACATGAGACGTAAGCTCATGAATGCATATGCACATGCACAATATGTAACTATATAGTCATTTTGCATGCTCATGCAGTTCACATGGCACCACCATAAATGATGTCAAGCAATTGGACTGTTCTTTAATTTTCTATTTGTTTTTTTTTTCTCATTTTTTGTGGTCACCATGGGCACACAACATAATAAAAACTAGATTATGATATTATAGTTAATGCCATGTTATCCTTACTCATCATCTCTCATGAAATGACAATTGTACATGGGATAGGAGCTCACGCACACATATATATGCATAATATATAGTCGATTTACATGAATATATAGTTCACATAACATTAACATGTAAAAACCAGATTATAATGCCATGAAGTTAGATTGCTTTTCAAGTTTCTTTTTGTTTTATCTCTTTTTTTTATTTATTATAATGGGCACAAAACATAACAAAATATTGGATAAATTACATGAACCTACCTGATGTTGGTCCATGGTTACACTTACCTCATCTAGTTTCTAAAATATATCTTTATCTATCTGTTGTTAGCCTTATGTTAATCAAATATTCAAAATTCTGTCAAACTTTGTGCTAACTCATCAAAACTTGTTTGAAACCCAACTTTACCCATAATAATTTCAAAATCCAATCAAACCTTTTACCAAAGTAGCACCCATACCTTGACTGAATTTTAAAATTATTAAAGGTAAATTCATGCTTCCAATAATTTTTGATAAGTTGACATAAGATTTGACTAGATCTTGAACAGTTGACTAACTGAATTTAAACAGAAGATTAACAATAGGTAAGTAAGTGTATATTTTAGAAACTATGTGAGGTAAGTGTAACCATGAACATTAACCTCGAGTAGGTTAATATAATTTACCCTAAAAAATTATTATGATGTTATAGTTAATGTCATGTTACCCTAATAGATCATCTTTTATAAAATGATCATCATACATGGGACATGAGCTCGTGAATGCATAAACATATGCACAATATATAGTCATTTTGCATGCATATATAGTTCACGTGGCGTTAATATGTAAAAACCAGATTAGGATATCAAGCAATTAAATTACTTATTAATTTTTTTTTTGTTTTTCTCATTTTTTGTGGTTGCCATAGGCACACAACATAATAAAAATCCGATTATAATGTCATAGTTAATGTCATGTTATCGTGATAATCTTTCATGAAATGATCATCATTCATAGGATTTTAGCTCATAAATGCACAAACAAATACATAATATAAAGCCATTTTGCATGCACATGCACTAACATGTAAAAACCACATTATGACATCAAGTAGTTAGTTACTCTTTAATTTTTTTTTCTCATTTTTTTTTTTGTGGTTTCCAGAAACAAACAACATAATAAAAACAAGATTATGATGCCATAGTTAATGTCACATTACCCTAACTAATCATCTATCATGAAATGACCATCATACATGCGATATGAGCTTGTGAACGCATACATATATATGCACAATATATAATCATTTTTTGTGCATTGTAGTTCAATGACACCAACATGTACAAACTAGATTATATAGTTATGCAGTTAGATTGCTACTTAATTTTGTTTTTGTTTTATCTCATTTTTTGTGGTCGTCATGGTCACACAACATAATAAAAACTTAGATTATGATGTCATAATTAATGTTATATTATCCTAAATGATCATCCTTCGTGAAATGACTATCATACGAGGGATATGAGCTTATGAACGCACATGTGCACAATATATAGTCATTTTGTATGGATATACAATTCATGTGACACCAACATGTAAAACCAGATTATTTGTGGTTATCATAGGTGCACAACAAAATAAAAATCATATTATGATTTTATAATTAATGTTATATTACCCTAATTGATCATCTCTCATGAAATGACCATCATACATGAGACATGATATCGTGAACGCACAAACATATATACAATATATAGTCATTTTGCATGCATATACAATTCATGTGGCACTAACATCTAAAAACTAGATTATGATATCAAGCAATTATATTGTTCTTTAATTTTTTTTTGTTTTTTTTTATTTTTGGTTGTCGTCATGGAGCAACAATGTCATGTTATCTTAACTGATCATCTCTCGTGAAGTGACCATTATTCATGGGACTTGCGCTCATGAACTTACAAATAAGTGCATAATATATAGTCATTTTGCATGCACATGCAATTCATGTTACACCAACATGTAAAAACCAGATCATGATATCAAATAGTTAGATTATTTTTTAATTTTTTTTCTCTTTTTTTGTGAGCACTATGGGTACACAACATAATAAAATCAAGGTTATGATGTCATAGTTAATGTCATGTTACCCTAACTGATCATCTCTAATGAAATGACCATCATACATGGGACATGTACACATGAACGCATATACATATATGCACAATATTTAGTCATTTTGCATGCACATGCAGTTCACCTGGCACCAACATGTAAAAACTAGATTATGATATCAGGTAATTAGATTGCTCTTCAATTTCGTTTTTTTATTTTATCTCATTTTTGTGATTGTCATGGGCACAAAACATAATAAAAAACTAAGATTATGATGTTATAGTTAATGTCATGTTTTCCTAATTGATCATCTCTCATGAAATGATCATTATAGATAGGACATTAGCTCATGAACGAATATATATATACATAATATATAGTCATTTTGTATTTACATGCAGTTCATGTGGCATCAACATGTAAAAACCAGATTATGATGTCAAACAATTAGATTGCTTTTTATTTTTTCTCATTTTTTGTTGGAAAAATATCCACAGTCAACAATTAACTAAATACCATAATTTTATCAAAAATCAGTATTAAATATAATCATAACCAAGCTATATACAGAAAAAAAACAAGTACTAAATAAAGCAACCAACCAAGAACACAATAATTTACGTGGAAAACCTTTCAATGTAGAGAGAAAAAACCACAGGATAAAAGAGCAACTCATCTATGTAAATAATGACTAAAAAGTTTATGTCTCAAGTTTATGCCCAAACTTGAGACTTACAACTTACAACAATTTGGTAACAATACAAAATTACTTCTCTAAAGAAAAACCATTATTGTACTACCAACTGCTAAAATATGAGAAGTCTCTGCGTTTCACCAAAATCATTCACCGTGATAAGAACTACAAACTCCGAGTAACTTAATTCTTTGTGACCAAACACTTTGAATAATACCCTAGAGAAAAACCCCAAATAATTGTAACATTTTCTCTCTACGGTTAAAGTTGAAGAAAAATAATTTTTCTCTGTTGCTCTCATTTTGATCTATAACTCATTCCATCACAAAAAGTATTAAACCTCTTTATATAGCCGCTTTGAAGAATTCATTTTTTAAAGTGTTTCGTAATTCGTGCTTTACTAGGTTTTAAAACCAATTGCCAATAGTATTTAGGTTTGTAACAAAACCTTATTTGGTCCATTATAGGATACGCAACCATTAAAGCTACCGAAATAATATAATTATAGGCTATTAATTTTTGTTTTCCTTCTATTTCCTTTACTTATTTTTTTTCTTTTGTTTTTTGTTTTCATGGTCCATGGGCTGGACCAAAAGCCCAACATTTTTGTGGTCACTATGGGCAAACAACATAATAGAAACCAGATTATGTGTTTTAGTTTATGCTATATTGTCTTAACTGATCATCTCTCATGAAAATGACCATCATACATGGAACATGAGCTCATGAGCGTACATATATATGCATAATACATAGTCATTTTTTATGCACATGAAATTCACTTGCACAAAACTTGTAAAATCCATATTATGATGTCAAGCAGCAAGATTGCTCTTTAATTTTATTTTTGTTTTTTTTTCTCATTTTTTGTGTTTGTCGTGGACAATTAACATAATAAAAACTAGATTATGCTGTCATAGTTAATGTCATGTTAAATGACCATCATGCATAGGGCATGAGCTCATTAATGCATACATATATGCACAATATATAGTCATTCTGTGTGCATATACAATTCATGTGGCATCAACATGCAAAGGCCGGGTCGTTACAAAACAAATCAAAAAAATCTCAATTATGCAAAATATATAGTCATCATCCACAAGAACATCAAGACTAAAAAGAATAACTGACGTATCAAAGTTCCCCTTTGGCTTCGATCTTGTTTCATACAAATGTAAAATATGAGGCCATTCTTACACTTCTCATCTATAGCCAATCCAAATATTAGATTATTATCGTAAAATAACAAATGCGCCATCTTACTCTTCACATATGCTATATGAATCATTTAAAATAAATGTATTGATGAAAAGATAAGTACTTATAAAATATTTAGTTTTTTTTTTTAATTTATATGGATAAAGCAAAAAAAAGTATGGTTTTATAGTCGAATAAGCTTCGAAGTATCCATTAAGTAAGCTAATAATCCGATTATAATCCAAATTTTGAATTGATTCGGATTTGAATTAAGTATTAAAATATCCAATGAAAAATTGGATCCAAATCCTATTTGATAATTTTTTAACAAATGGATTTGGATATACCTTAATCCGATCAAATCTTATTCATAGCCAAAAGTATTTGGTAATTTTTGTAATAACACATCAAAATATCAAGATTTTTTTTTGATAAGGTTGAACTGAACCTAAAGATGTGTATATTGAAAAAGAGTTTAGCTAAAATTTTAAAATAGATTCGAAAATTGATAATTATGATTTTTTTCCAATTTTTTCTTTAACGATTTTTTTCTTTTCAATTTATTATTTTTGTTTAGTCTAAGTGTGTTAATATGGAAACTCCAACCATGGAACATACTATTTGGTTTAAGGGTCTATTTTGGTATTGTTTTCGTTTTTTATTTTTTTGTTTTTATTTTTAAAAATAAAAAATGATAACAAAAAACACGTTTGATTGCATTTTACTATGTTTTGCTATTTCCAAAATAATGAAAACAAAATTGAAATTGCAATAGTAACTTGGAAACAACAAAATGTTGTTTCCACAGTTTTTGAAAACCAAAAAGATACGGAAATACATTTTTTTGCATCTCCTTCTGTGTTTAGGCCCTCTCATGTCCACAGTTTGAGCATACATATGGTAACATGCCTTTTAGCCTTTTTTCTATACACTGAAAAAAAAAAATAAAAGTCAGACGGTCACTTTCTTCAGTCATTCTAAGGCAAAATTAGGGCTTCTTTCAAATGCTCTCTAGCTTCCTGCGACAAATCATAGTATGTACCATCTCTTTTTCTCAAACTCTCTGGCTTATTACTCTCAAACTCCCTGTCTCTTTTTTCATAGTTTCTTCATGCTTGCTTTTTTTTTTTTAATCAGGTTGTCTCCTGCTATTTCATCGTATCTCCTCTTGGATTAATCTCCCAACAGGTTTTCCTTCTTCTCACTTTTATTTACTATGAAATTTGATGATTATTTATGTATAAATTGAACTTAAAAAAATAGAATCTTGTTGTCTAACACTGTCTCTACATAAAAATTTGAATTTATTCACTTTTTGGTTTTGTGTTTTTCTTTTTGTCGTTACTTGTCAATTAGTTTCTTGAAAATTGCTTCAATTTCTGATTAAAATTATAAAGACTTGGGGATGAAGGTTGGGCTGTTTCAATTTTCTCTGAGTCGATTTTAATTACTTGAGTTTGATTGATGGTTTGATTATGGGATATTTTGATTTGTTGCTTCAATGGATGAGTTTTTGAATTGTTTTGGAATTTTTACCAAGTTGTGGTTAACTTGAAGGGTGTTATTGGAGACTATGCAGGACAGGCTATGAATGAAGGTCTATTTGTTATAATTCAATTTTGCTTTGGTTTACTCTGTTGAGTTGGTTGACGGTTTGATTTGTTTGCTGTTATCAAGTTTCAGTTGGGCCTTTCTTTGTTTGGGGAGTCTAAGCAAAATTGGGTTTCTTTTTCGTGATAATTTAGTTTGATTGCAAGATAATGGAAGCTGAGGTTAGATTTTATAGAGAAATCTTGTATTTTTGGTTGGAGTGAATGGTGTAGCCATTAAGGGTCCAGCCTAGTTTTTCAGTTTTTTTTTTGGGTTTTGCTTCGTCTATATATTTTCTCACTGTAGTTATTTTATTGGATATTAGGATTGTGGATGGGATGTTGGTAAGTTTAAGTTAAAAGTGGGGGCCATTTTGTTTCAGAGAAAGGTCGAGTTCAAGGTCTGGGTAAATTAGGAGATGTTTCCATTTTGCTCGTGTGAGGTTAATCTCGTTCTGGTATGTTCTAGCTAGTGTTGCAAAGAATCAAATAGGTATCAAGTTTGTAGTTGACTTTGAATGTATAGACGTTGGAATAATATGTTGGAGTCAAGTTGTATGGTTTCTTTCTTTTTTCTCTCTTAAAGATCAACAAAAATCTTGTTTGATGTTCAAAAAAAAACATCATCTAGTCATTATGATGAAATTTGAGTGAGTCGTTTGGTCTTAGCATGTGATTGTGTGGACAAGATTGATAGTTCAAGCCATTCTTATGTTGAATTGGTTTAGACTGAAGTTGTATACTTGGTAAGATAAAGATATTTAGGCCTCATATTAGATAAATAATGCAATTAATGAAGTCCTTGTATTTGAATGTTATACTGCATGGGATTGAGTGGTTGATCAATGAAGAGTAATAAGCTGCCTTATCTTTTTTGTTTTCATTTCCTGCTTCTCTTCTTAGGGCTGGGTGTGGGGTAGGTGGGTAGTTGATTGTTGATCTCAAAAATTCATTTGAATGTTCATGGCACATCTAGTGCCTAACAAAGAACTGATTGTAATTGTAGTGTAGTAGAAAAGATGATATAAGACAAGTCAGGAAAATGTAAAGCTAAAATAGAGAAAAATTCTACATATTCATGGATAACTGTGTCAAACAGAGGTAGAACTAGAAAATTTTCATTTTTAGAGGCCATATGGGTGTAATTGCACTTAACTTATAAATATTACATATTAAATGTCAAATTTTCAAAAGGTAGTGAAAAAATCTATAAAAAAATTTGTATTATTTAATTAATTTCATACTCGCTTATAATTGTTAGAATAATGAAACTTCAATTTTGAAAGTTTAAAAATTTTATTAACTCAAAGTGTGAATTTTGTCAATCTTAATGTGCTAAACAATGACATATATAATGACCCAAATTTGTTTTGTAGTCTCTTTGTTCATATGCTGTTAGAAACACTCATAGAGTTAGTACTTGCATTGCAAACATGAAGTGGAAAACTCACCCTGATATGGAATCATGTTGTAGATACAATTGGAAGCACTACATTGTTTAGATGAATTTATATATTTTATTTTCAGCTTTTATGTGTGTCTCTGTTATTTCATTGATTCAGTTTATTGAAAACTGCTTTAGTTTCTATTTAAAATTGTAGATGAGTTAAGGTTTCTTTGTTTATGTGTGTATTGATTAATTGTACTTCAAGCTACGTATAATTGAGCAATAATCAAATAAATTTTTTATGTACTTGGTTTATCCGAAGTAAAAGAATACTATTGATAGTAGAGTGTTCTTTTGTTGTAAGCAGTGCATTAATATGAACCCAACTGATAGTGATGGTGACGATAATGAGTTATGTGAGATTGGTGATGATAGACAAAATATATGGAGCAAAGGAAGAAAAGTGCTTTTTATTACACTAATGGAAGATAAGGCTCCTAAAAGGAATAGATCTATAACAACATTCACTAAAAAATCATAGCGTTATATCAAAGAAGAACTAGGTAAAAAAACCATGTTCAACTACACTGACAAAATTAAAAAATAAGTTTAATCAATTGAGAAGTCGTCATCGAGACTTTGGCAAATTGTTGAAAGAGACGAGTATGAGATATGTTGCTTCTATTGGTCAAGTTACAACTATAGAAGAAGTGTGGCAACGTTTATACATGGTAAATATATGCATTTAATTAGTAAAGATTTAATATCTTTTTTACAGTCTATTGAGTTTATGTCCAATATTATTAGTGGAATTTAAACTATATTTTTCCTGAACATAGGTGCAAAGGAAGGCTAAATATTTTCGAAAAAAAGAATACCCAATGTTTGATAAATTATCTGTGATTTTTGGAGACACTACAACAACTGGATCAAATGCTCGTCTATCAACACATAGCCCATCTGATTCAGATGAACCAAAAAAGGGTCAAACCACTAATTTGGATGAACAAGTAGATGATCATTTAGATGGTGTGAGTAGTGATGGTGTTAGTGATAAACCTCAAGATCAAAAGCATTCTAATACACCTTTAAACACATGTAAGGGAAAGAAAATAAATTTTTTTGCTTCTATCACATATGCTCTTAACACCCTTAGTGAAAATTCAAAAAGGAAATTTGATGTTTGGAAGAAAATTATAAAGAGCTCATTTATGTCATTTACTTCCACCCATAACATCACTTCTGAAGTTGGGACTGACTCTCCATCTTCTCGCATGAAGTTTCTAATGGAAAGCCTTGATGCTTTAAATGCACTCGAGGGTATTGATGGAGCATCATATGCACAAGCAGTTGAAAAATTTCATGATGATAAGTTATGGAGACAATTTTTTCTTGCAATGCTTAAAGTTAGAAGGAAAGATTGGGTGTTAAATTTAAAATGATGTTCTTTGTTCGAGTTGTTATGTTGGATTTCATGTTTCTGATGTACTTTTTTAGGGTGATTTCTGTTTAACTTTAGTTATAGTTTGTGTGTGCATTAGAATGTTCTAATCGTGTATTTTTATGTTTAAATATTTTAAGGCATTTCATTTTGTTTGTTGATTGGTAATTTTTTTCTTATTTGTGTTGTGTATTTCCATTGATAATTCAAATTTAATAGTTGTATATGCGTCTAACCATTTTCAACTTGATACAATGACATCAAATAATATGTATTTACTGTCTTTTTTTGATGAGTTAGAAGAAGAATATGCCAAAATAGAAAAAATGATACTGCTTGTAACTATATAGTACCATAATCGTCACATATGTAGGATGCCTTGTAGAACATCTTTATTAATGGGACATGCATATGTGCAAGAGATTCTTCATGAGCATGAGGCAACGTGTTATGATTCTTTTAGAATGGAATCTAGAGTTTTTATTGACTTATGTGATACTTTACGGGAAAAAGTCTTGTTAAAAAAAATTCCAAGTTCATCTCTATAGAAGAACAAATGGCTATTTTTCTACTTGTTGTAGCATATAATGAGCGGAATTGCATCATTGTTGAGTGTTTTCAAACAATTTCTTGTCATTTTAAAAATATGGTGAAAGTTGTTGCTTGCCTTAGAAAAGAAATTATAAAACCACCATTATTTGACATGACACTTCTAAAGATTCAAAATAATCAAAGATATTATCCATACTTTAAGATATTGGTTATTATTATATGTTAATTATTTTAAGTTAGTATTTCTCATAAAATTAATAGTAATGAGTTTCTTTTTCTTTGGTGTCATAGAATTTTTGGCGCCATTGATGAAACATATGTTCATGCATGAGTCCCAACAGATGAGCATATACCTTATCGTGGGAAGAAAACAGAACAAACTAAGAATATCATGTGCGTATGTTCGTTTGACATGAAATTTACATTTGTGATAGTCGGATGGGAAGGAACAACTAATGATTCCAGAGTTTTTCTTGAATGTGTTTCCATTCAAGAAAATCAGTTTTCTATGCCTCCTCAAGGTGAAATTATATTAATGTTTCTTTATTTTATTTTTTAAAAATATTTTCATTTGTATATCATAAAAGATTTTTTTAATTAATTCAATTAAACATACAACTTATAACAGTGTACTACATAACAGGTAAATATTACCTTATCGATTATGGATATACAACTATGCTTGGTTTTTTGTCGTCATATGGTGGAGAAAGGTGTCATTTAAGAGATTATAGAGGTAGAAGACGACAACCCCATAGTCCACGAGAGCTTTTTAATTATAGGCACTCATCTTTGCGTAATTTCATTGAATGATGCTTTAGAGTATTGAAAGTTTTATTCCCAATCCTCAAATTAATGCCACCATATAATTTGAGGATGTAACGTCTCATTGTCCTAGCTTGTTGTGTGCATAATTTCATTAGGGCACATAGAATAAAGATTCTAAGTTTGAAGAATTTGGAATAGTTTTCAAATAGAGACAGATGAAGATCACTGAGAGACTAGTACATCATAAGAGTCTTTGGAAGTTAATGTAACACAAAGCCAATTGTGTTATATGGCTCACATTAGAGATGAATTTGCTCGCCAAATGTGGGAAGGCTGATAAAATGTTACAGTTGTTTAAACAATACCATCTTTCTTTATTAAGGATTTTTTTGGGTTATTGCTAATTAACATATAATTTATAGACTTTTGTAGTATTTTGAATTTCTCGTCAATTAGTTGGTAATTTATTCTATTATGATGTAGAGATACACACATGCATTAAAACTATTATAATTTTAAAAAATAAAACTAAAAATTGAAAATTAATTTCTGTTGTTAAACATGGTTTTTTGTTTTTAGTTTTTAAAAACTGGAATTAGTTTTTATCCCAAACATGTTTTCTGTTTTCAAAATATCAAAAACAAAACAAAAAACAAAAAATTGACAAAGATTCCAAAAGCTACTTAAATATTTTGAACTTCACTAGTATTTTTTAAAAAGTTTTTTAGGTAGTTATCAACTTTTCCTTTTTTTCCCATTGAATTTTGCTTCATCATACAAACTAGTTTGTCAAAAAAAATTGAAAGGCCTCTATTATGAATATTGTTTCAAATTCAAATTCCCAGGAAAGCATAATGACTCTAGAAAGTGAGGCATTTGGTTTATGAAATCTAACTAACATTTCTATCAATAAAGAATCTGAGATTATCATGTTAGTTTCATTCCAAACTTGCTCAACTCGAAACCTAGATGTGGGATTATTAACGGCCCATACCCGCTAAAATGTGAGTATGAGCTTAAATTTTAAAATTTGTTAAAAATTGTCTTATGCTCGATCTAACCCATAAAAATCCAGATTAGGCCAGATTCACCTGGGTTAACAAGTCTACCCGTTTAATATAAAATTTGTTAAATTACTATTAAATTCAAGCAAATAAGGCCAATAATTAACCCTAAAAAAGGATGCTTAAACTTTTATATAGCCCATAAATTTAACATGATGGTAAACCAAATCCACCTATATTTATTGTAGTTTGTTCCTTTCCCCAACTGATGTACAATTGATGTGAGATTCAGTTACACTCCCACATCATCATAGAAACAATTATTGATTCTAAAATTTCATAAATATATTCTAAAACTTCTTTCATATACCTTCACCAAAGCCTTAGCCAGACCTTGCAGTTCCCTATTCCTTCTTACAACATTTAAGAAGAAAATATGTTTTTTTTATAAAAAAAAAACAAAGAGTTGGTAACAAATGCATACACAAATTCTTACATACCTAGGGCAAAATATGGAGATGTTATCCTCACGAGCCTACAAAAATTTGTCATCTCCTTGTTTCCTTAACTAGGTCTTATGTAAGCACATCATCACACGGTCTTTCCTAAACAAGGTCTTATATAAAGCTTATGCAAATTTTTTATCTCATTGTTTCCTTGTATTCTGTAGTTCTAACCAAATCCTTCACTTCTACATTACGCACAACATCACTGTTAACATTATTTGGATGTTGTAAAGCACTTTTAAGTTTTATCAACTTGATTTTGTTCAGTATATGATTGTACACAAGGAAGTTTGTAAGTCATTCCCTTATACAACACTACTGAACTGCCAGATCTCTCAATTCCTTCTTACAACATTTAAGAAGAAAGTATAATTTTTTTTTTGAAAAAAAAAACAAAGAGTTGGTAACAAATGCATACATAAATTCTTACATACCTAGGGCAAAATGTGGAGATGTTGTCCTCACGAGCCTACAAAAAATTGTCATCTCCTTGTTTCCTAAACTAGGTCTTATGTAAGCACAGCATCACAAGGTCTTTTCTAAACAAGGCCTTATATAAAGCTTATGCAAATTTTTCATCACCTTGTTTCCTTGTCTTCTGTAGTTCTAACCAAATCCTTCACTTCTACATTACGCACAACATCACTGTTAACGTTATTTGGATGTTGTAAAGCACTTTTAAGTTTTATTAACCTGATTTTGTTCAGTATATGATTGTACATAAGGAAGTTAGTAAGTCATTCCCTTATACAACATTAATGAACTACCAGATCTCCCAATAACCAAACAAATGAGTATTTAAGATAAATAAAAAAACAAAACAAGAAAAACAAAAAAACAAGCAAAGGTACCAAATCCCACATCGCTTAGGAGGTCATATAGAGGGAGAGAGAAAAAAATGGGTTGGTAATTGTGACCTGTGTTCATCCATTTTTTTAATGGGTCGGGTATGGACATGAAATTATAGACCTGTTAAGAAGTTCACCTTTACCGAAGCCTACAAGCCAAGAAAATAAAATGGCTCAAATAACAGTAATTTGGATGCATATTGGACTAACATAACCGTTTCCATTTCAGAATTAAGTCGTTTCTAATTCTGAATTAAGCCCACTCTCTGCTTCGACTTTTAAAATCATGTCCAACCCAGTTTGGGTACCTGCAACTTTTTTTGGGTGAATGGTACCTGTGACTTCAAAGATAACCTTCTTAAGTTACATGGAGGATAAATAAAAATATCTAGTAGATTAGCACCACTTGTTAAAACATACGCGAGCTTGATATATATTGTCGGTATATTTCTTTTTATTAATTTAAGTTTTTGTGATCATTGGTAGTTAATAATGGTATTAGAATAAAGATATTGCATTCGAATCTTAATTACCTCCGGATCTTTGTATCAAAACTACCTTTATTCAATTTTTTTTAACTTTTTATTAGACATAAAAAAAAAACCCAATTCAATATAACATCTGACTAGAAAATTTCGGCAAACTCAACAAAGGATAAAGAGTCCTAATTGTAGTACAATTTCATAATAAAAAAAATGTCCAAATTATCCTAATCATACTAAAACTCTTTCTAACCTACCTTAAAAATCATCTTATCATCCTAAGTTATTTTTTATGCGAAGTAGTCCTCTGGTAGAAGAGTACCTTTTGATGCGTATAAATACATGTTAAACTCTTCACTTATTTCACATTATCAAACACAATATTTTTTTTTGTTTCTTTGATTTTATTATTGAGTTTTAAGAGAGAATAGGAGATATGGAGATTGATCTTTCACCAAAGTTGTCTAAGCAGGTTTATGGAGGTAATGGTGGGTCCTACTTTTCATGGTCACTATCAGAGCTTCCCATGCTACGAGAAGGGAATATTGGTGCAGCCAAGCTTCTTCTCCAGATGAATGGTTTTGCTATTCCTCAGTATTCTGATTATGCTAAGGTGGCTTATGTTCTCCAAGGTAAGTTTTCCATAGCTAATTCGACTTTTGTTAATGTTTCTTGTACTATATAAATGTCTTAGTTTATTTAGTTTCATAAATTTGTTTGTTTATGGTGTGCAATTTTTGTTTTTTATTATATCATGTTCATTGATGAGGAATCTTTATACTTCAATTGCTTGTTCTTTTGTTATGATCTTTCTGAATTAATCATGTTGCTATTGGTTGTATTGTTTAATTGTTTTTTTCTTCTATTACAGATTAGATTGATTAGTTATTTTGATGTAAATTAGTAAGTTATTGTTCTACTTGCAAATTTTCAACTCATGAAGACTAGTGATCAGATGGGTTTCAAATATTTTTGTTGTTTCTTTAATTACTACTGTCTATTTTCTTTTCCCCCATTTTCTCTATCAGAAATCAAAATCCAATTCCTAAAATTTCATAGAATTATAGATTTTTTTTCTTTTTTTCTTCAACTTGATGCAATTACCCTCCTATTTGGTGTTGTTAAATGGTGGTATAACAAAGAGGACACTGAGTTAGTCCTCTTCTTGGGTGACACATCAAAAGCACACAAAGCTGGTGAATTCACTGATTTCTTTCTCACTAGCTCTGACGAAATTTTCACTGGCTTCTTAGCCGAGTTTGTGAGCCATGCTTGGGACCTAGAAGAGAAAAGTGTGAAGACCCTTGTCCAAAATCAGACAGGTAATGGAATTGTCAAGCTTGAAGACAATTTCAAAGTGCCTAAGCCAATGAGTGAATATGTTGAGATGCTTCTCAAATCCCACATCGAAGAAAAATGTTCTTGTAAGTAGTTATAGTTCCGCATCGTCTATGTGTCAAAAGGATATGGGTATTAGTTATTTTAAATATATGCTTCAAGAGATTTAGTTTCTCACACCTATTCCTTAATTAGGAATAATTGGTCAGATGAGAATGTAGTAACCAAACACCAATATAGGGATCTAAATGTTGAGTGAATATTGGGTGTATTGGGGTTTTGGGTTGTGAGATTGGGGAGAGTTTTAAAACAATTTTATCTAGAAAAATTGTGTGTTGTTGTGTAGTAAGTTTTAACAGTTTCCTCCATCCAAAAGTTGCAAAAGTAGTGGAATAAGAATTAGCTCGTAGACTTAGGCAAGAGGTGACGAACCACGTTAACAATTTGTGTGTTTTTTTTTTCTCTTTATTTTTGCTATTGTGATTGCGTATTTGTTTTAGGATGTCAGAATTCCTAACAGAATACAGAGAAGGCATGGTATTGAACTGTGAGGAAGCTCATCTTAATGTTGACATCAACAATGGTGGAAGGGTTGTTGTGCTGAACACTAAAAACCTTCCTTTGGTTGGTGAGATTGGGCTTGGTGCCGATCTTGTTAGGCTAGATGGAAGTGCAATGTGCTCTCCTGGATTTTCTTGTGACTTTACCTTGTGACTTATGTTGTTAGGGGAAGTGGTCGCGTTCAGGTTGTTGGTGTTGATGGCCGTAGAGTCTTGGAAACTACTTTGAAGCTTGGATGTTTGTTCATCGTACCACGATTCTTTGTGGTTTCGAAAATTGTAGATCCTGATGGCATGGAATGGTTCTCTATCATCACTACTCCCAAGTAAACTTTTATTTCCCTTTCGTAATCATTTTATCTGCTTCTTCACTTCTTTGACCTTGTTAATGTGTTGCCTAATGAAGTGTTTGTGAGTCTAATAGTATCTGCTCCTTTATATATTGCACTCCTATATTTACTCATTTGGCTGGAAGGACTTCAATGTGGAAGACCTTGTCTCCACAAGTGCTCGAGGCACGTTCAAAGTGGCTCTTGATGTTGGGAAGCTTTTCCAGTCAAAGAGGACCGCTGATGCCATTTTCTTCCCCCCATCAAATTGAGATTTGTTATGTTTTTTTAGTTATTTCAAGATTAGAGGTTTAGTTCTTACTATTATATATATATATATATATATATATATATATATATATATATATATATGTGGTATTATTTGAGATATTCTAAATATTTTTCAGTTTTGAATAATTAGTTTTTAATTTAATTATGATGCATATGAGTTGATGAATTTGTCTTTTGGGGTTTCTTTCATAGTACTTCATGATATACAAATATTCTTCAAGTCAAAACTGAACTTTAATGAGTGTAAGCTTTGGGCATATTGCAGTCAAGAGTCCAAGCAATTTCTCCCTTGATGAAAGTGGTGAAAGAAACGCTTGAAATTAACAATTTGTAATTTATATGTAGCACAAGAACTCCCTAGAGAGGTTCATTTTAGACCCATTCTTATATTCTTGAATCTCTATCATCCATCGGGTATGAATTTATAGTAGTGAAACTCAAAAATTGATTATGAAAGTGGTGACATAATTTTTTTTTGGTAATCAACTTGTAGTCTCCAAAATATTTACCTACAAACTCATAATCTCATTCATTCATTCAGATCCCATGAGTTATGGTTGTTCCCTAATTAAAGTCAATAGTGCATTGAATTTTATGAAAACCTCATGTTTATTAACCCTTTTGTTAACCTAAATTACAGATGAGTAGTCTTCTTGTCAAAGTTTATTAGAATGAATAATCTACTAACCCCAAGGTTAGCAATCATATTTATATAGAACAGAATAATGAGAAAGTATATAAGTATCCTTATACTCTAATATACTCTAACACTCCCCTCAAGTTGGGGCATATGTATCATATGCACCAAACTTGTTATATATAGATTTAATACAAGTCCTATCTAAGGGTTTAGTGAAGAATGTATATTTCACATGTCATGTACTAATCACATTTTATAATAGTTTCTCTCGAACAATATGACAATCCATATCAATATGCTTTGTCCTCTCATGAAATACAAGATTAGTTGCAATATGACTAGCAGGTTGGTTATCACAGGCTAAACTCATAAGACAAGACTATGTAAACCCAAGTTCAACTGGAATTTGTTTTAACCATACAAACTCGTAGGTAGTGTGGGCCATAGCTTTGTATTCAAGCCCCGCATGAAGCCTCGCAACCAATGTTTGCTTTTTACTTTTTCATGACACCAGATTACCTCCAGCAATCACACAATATCATGTAGTGGATCTCTGATCTGATGGAAAACCCGACAAATCTGCATCAGTATATCCCTCAATTTGAGTATGACCATGATTCTGATATAAACTACAACCGATAGCACTTTTAAGATATCTCAAAATGAGGATAATTGCATCCCAATGACTAGTCCGTGGGGCATCAAGAAAATAACTAACCACACTCGTAACAAAGACTATCAAATCTAATGAGGAGGGGCGAAGCCAAGGCTGAAATATATGATCGATAGTATGGTCACTTAATCAAGAATTTTTTTTTTCTTTAGTTGCTTAGTAATTATTATAAGTCCAAAAAATACATAAAAAATTTACTAAATAATATTAGATTTATATATATCTTCAATAAGACATGCTTCGCACAACCAAAACAAGTAATAATTAAGCCAATATGTTTTAAAGAAATATTAAAAGTTGTATAGATATTGCACGAAAGTAATGAAATGATAAACCTTATAACATAGTATATTTTTTTTATAAGTAAAAAATATATTAAGATACGCACCAAAGGGGTACTTGACATCTCCCCCCTCTTCCGAGTCTATCACAAGGGAAACAAAAACCAAGATTTGCTTTATCCGGAATCAAACGTGAGCTACAAGCAAATAGAACACCTTTCAAGAGTATCAATACCGTCACATGAATCGTAAATGCATGAATGTGATGTACCAAAAAATCTGCGGTTCCTAATGGAATAGATAACAAAGCAACTTTTCCACCCACTGCTACTAAATCACCACCCCCGCAAGTCAAACTGGTGCTCATTGTTTCACCAGGGGCTGTTGCACCAGGTGCTAAAGCATGGGTATTTTGTATCCATTGAGCAAAGACAGGTTGTAATTGTATAGCGGTATCTGAAAACATATCTTGTGGACGCCCTAAAGCACTCATGGTATTCAAATCAATCTATATTGATTGACTGCCTCCATTATGTTGTTGTTGCTAGAAAATACCACTATTTTTGGTTTTGGATCTTCCAAATAATTCCTGCAGGAGATCTGAACTTTTTTTTTTTTTTCCTGATCCTTCGATAAAATGATTCATTTTCTTCATAAAAAATAAGAGGTAGAACCAATAAAGATTTATTTTTCGATTCATCCCTGGAGTTGAATACCTCATTCAAGAATTTACTAAATAATATTAGTTTTATATATACCTTCAATAAGACATGCTTCACACAAACCAAAACAAGTAATAGTTAAGACAATATGTTTTAAAGAAATATTAAAAGTTGTTCAGATATTGCACGAAAGTAATGAAATGATAAACCCCATAACATAGTATATTTTTTTTATAAGTAAAAAATATATTAAGATACTCACCAAATGGATGCAACCCATTTACAACGATTTTCTATAGGATAGAAACTCTATAAGTTTTAAAAGACCTATATCATTTACCAAAGAATTCTCTTTAAACAAAAAATTAAGGGCATTGAACTAACTATCTCTAATTTCATCAAAATTTCTTTCAGTACCCTCAAAAGATATCTACTTCTCGACCAAAAGTAAATAAGCTCCAATAGAAAAGCTAACCTGATAATTAAGAGTAACACTTCATTTACAATACAAAACTAGAAAATAGAATACATGATAAAACTTTGATAATAATATCTATTTTTATTGAAAAAATATAAAACTAAGAAATACAATAATACATTCTATATAAATTGATCTATGCGTTTCATCTTTGAAGTAAAATCATCTATTATTTCATCAATAGAAAATTGAGCTTTAAAGTCATTCACAGAATACATATAGAAGCATGCAATCTCTAAAAAAATCTATAAAGCTGAGTTTTGATAAATTTCATTGCTGAAAATGCTCGTTTTGAACTTGCTATTGAAACTGAAAGTGTCAATACCAGATGTAACAATGCTAGCTGAACAAAATATTATCAAAGGTCAAACTTGCATAAAAAACCCACAAGCTATTAACTCTATCAAGCTTATTAAAATTAACGCTCTAATTTGAATGAATCATATGATTTTACCTAAAAATCTAATTTTATCTGTAACTAAATTGTTTGATCCACAAACGGGGGCATGTAATTCTTGAATATAAATCTGTAATAGCAATGGTATGCATTGTTTTACACATTACTAGCCCAAGCCGAAGCCAGAAAACAAGCCATTTCATTAAAATTTGTCCGACCAAGTATTACATCTGGGCTGTAAGGTTGGGCTACAAATCTGGAATGTTGGGCTTAGATATACCTATCAGATTTTTTTCTTAAAAAAATTGAGTCCGGGCTTTAACCCAAGGCCGCTTGGATGGTGGCTCACCTCTGCTTTATGACAGTTAAGTAATTCAAAAAGCGCTCATTAGTAATTAGACATGGGATCCTGTATAAGTTCTCTTGCCTAAGTTACCCAGGGATCTCTCACTTACACATTGAGCCTAATTCTATTAAGTTAATATATAACCCTTTTTTTTTTTTTTTTTTTTATCACGTGCGGAAAAGAAAGAAAAGAAAGAGAAACATAGGTTAAACAGCTAATTAAACTGCATTTGTGGAGAGATATAACAACCGTAATAAGGTCATATAAAAGTAAACCACGTTCTTCGATTCAACATTACATTGAAGTGCTCATTAAATACGCAGCACTTTTACGATTCGTTTGGTTTACAGATAAGATTATTATAAAATAAAATTAGTATTAATATGAGATAGGATAAAAAAGAATTAAAGTAGTAATACCATAATATTATGTTTGGTTTATGAAATTACTGGATTGTAATTAAAGTGAGATAAAAAGTCTAAATACCAAAATACTTTAACACTATTTATCATTCTTAATAATCTCTAATTTTTTCACACACTTTAAAATTTAATTATTATAATAATAATATTTTTATTATAATAATTAATAATCATAATTATTATTATCATTAGTATTATAATTATTAGTATAATTATAATTATTTCTATCATTATTATTATAACTATAAGAATAATATTATTGCCAGTATTATTATAATAATATTATAAATACAATTATATTATTATAATTATAATAGTTACAATCATTATCATTATTATAATAATAATACTTATTATCATCTTTAAAAATTTATTACATTTCTTATCATAATAATAACAATAATATAATATTATTTTTTTAAATTATAATTCCTATTAATAGAGTGATAAATAATATTTAATATTAAATTATTATTTTTTATCATCATAATTATAATTATAATATATTAAGAATAATAATTATCATAATAATTGATATTATTAATATAATTAATGTAATTATTATTATTAATATAATTATTATAATTACCATTAATATAATTATTATTTTCATCAATATGATTTTAATATTATTATAATTAGAAAAGTACTATCAATAGTTTTATTATTGTAATTATGATAATAATAATAATAATAATTATTACTATAATATTATTATAAATATGATTACATTATTACTATTATTATAATATTTTTATCTTATTTATAATAATATTATAGTAATAATTATTATAATTATGATAAAAATAATAATTATTATAGTTTTATATTTATTATTATAATAATAGTAATTATTATTATTTATTATTATAATATTATTAGTATTATCATAATGTTATTTTAATAATTATTATTCAAGGGTAAAAATAATAAAAGAAAAAATTTTAGTCCTACAAGCATGTGATAAATTCTATCATATAGGGAATGTGGGACAAAAAAAGTGAGATTAGGACTAATCTTATCCCACCTTAATTCTACATGAATAGTGAAACCCTCTAACTAAATGAGGAATAACTATTTATGTGGAATTAATTTAGTCAAATCCCACAAGCCAAACAAATCCTTAGAGTATGTTTGGTTTACAGACATGATTATAGTGGGATAAGATTATGATTAAGGTAGAACTACCTTAATGCTATGTTTGGTTCACAATATTTTTGAATTGAGATTAAATTAGGATAGCATATATAAAGACCAAAATACCCTAACAATTTCTCAAACTTATCTGTCTGTTCACCATATATTTTCACTTTCTTAATAAAAAATCAACAGATTCAACACTACATTTCTCTATCGCTTTATAACAATCCATAAAATCATCACAAAATCCCCAAAAAATCACGCAACAAAATATCAACACAAACCCACAAATTTATCCAACAATCAACAAAAGCCCACAAAATTATCCAACAATCAACACAAACCTCAGTGCAAAATATTTTGAAAAAAAGATTAACCAACCCAGTCGCGTGAACCAGAGAAGAAGAGGCCGCACGATGGTGTGAGAAGGCAGCGTTGAGGAGAGGCAACGCAGAGAAGTGGCGGCGTGGAGGAGTGGCAGCGCGGAGAAGAGGCAGAGTAGATTTAGGAAAATAAGAAGGAGGAGGAGAAGAGATGAAGAAGAAGGAGGAAGAGGAAAAAAAAGGAAGGAGGATAAGAGGCGGCGAAGGAAGAAGAAGGAAGGAGGGATGAACCCAAATCGAGAATGGGAAGGAGGAAGAAGGATGGATGAGGAAGGAGAAGGAGGAGGAGGAGAAGGAGGAGAAGGAGGAGAGGAATGAGGAGGAGAGCAGCCGACCGCACGATTTGGTAAGGTACGGATGAGGAGGAGGGGGAAGGAGAAGGGAAAGGGAAAGGAGGAGGAGGAAGAGGGGATGAGGAGGAGGAGAGGAAGAGGAGGAGGAGGGGAGGAGGAGGAGGAGGAAGAAGAAGAATTTCTATCTACCATGGAAGTGAAAAAGATGAAGAGAGAAAGAGAGAGATCATGCGTGGGAAAAGGGTAAAATGGGATTGAGCAAAAAAAAAAAAAAAATTAATCCCAAAGCAAATGGATTAATTCTATCATAAAAGGGGGGGGGGGTGTAGGATAAAATTCATGGGATTGAGACTAGTTTAGTCCCAACTTAGTCCTAGATGAACAGTTAATCTCTCAAACTAAATATGGGACTAACTGTTCATGTGGGATTAAGTTAGTCAATCCCACATTAGTCCTATGAAGCAAACATGCCATCATTGTATGACAAATTCAAAGAATTTTATCTTACTTATGCTTGCAAATCTGATTAGGATCTTATGCATTTGAAATTCTGTGTAGTTATCGTTATACATCATTGTTAGATAGTATGACACGTTATTTAAAATTGAATGTACAGTTTTACATCACATCATTTATTTTAGTTATCATTATTCATGAGTTCATATTTTAAATTGGATGATGACTTGGTAGTAGTCTTTTTTAGAAACTTAAAGTAGTTATTGATTCAATTTTAAATGAGGTGGCATAGTATCTCACCGTGAATAACATTAGGGGTATTCTAATGGCCAATTAGAATTTTTAACCAATATTTTCAGTACAAATAAATTTTTATTGTTTCGACCGAATTAGAATAGTTCTACCGATACTATTTCGATTGATTTTATTTTGGCCAATACGACCGGTTAATTCGATTGAATAGATAAAATTGATTTTCATATTTCTATATTTATTATTAATATTTATTTCAATTTAATATTAATATTAATATTAATTTAATGAAGTATTAACATTGATCTTAAGACACTTAACATTTATATATTTGTTACTAATATTTAATTTAAATTATAAATCGATATAAATTTTGGTTGATTGATTAAAATTCGATATAATCGATCAATTAATCAGTTAAATTGAGTAACTTTTTAACCATTCAGTTTATTAAAATGAGTAGTGCTATACATATTTTTGGGTGTCTGGATAGCCAGACAGCTCCAGTGTTAATCGTTGGAAGCTCCCGCTGGTAATTTGTGCAATTTACCATTTTACCATTAATGAAATCACTATAATGAGTAGGCTATAGGTAACTCCCTTAGCCATTTTTGAGGTCTCATTGGTAACATCAATATTTATTTTGGGTGTTCCAATTTATAGTAGATATATCATTATCGTACTAAAATAGTTCATAACATTTCCCGAACATTGGAAATAACCTCTAACTAGCACTAACTAACTACAAAAGATTCCAAATATAGATATCCTGAATTCTTGCAAATGAGGATTTGTGCAAGAATTGTATAAGTTTACAAACATAGAATACGCAACGGAAAATTACAAATTTTATGCCCATAAACTTAAAACTCATGAAAAATCTTTATAAATCTATTACAATGATGATCTAAACAATATTTTCACACAAGATTAGAACTTTTTATCTTTGGTGGAGATTCTTGTTGTTCTTTGAAAAGGATTCACGAGTCGTTCAAAAGTCCGGTCTCTAAGCGTATCCACAGGATGAATCAAGAACAATGATCTTCTTCTCTGAGATGTCAAACATTTCTTGAAGAAGAACAAATGGGCTGCCCGAATTCTCTATTAAGTGCTAACTCTAGATTTTTCAGCCTTTTATGAGAGAGATATAAAAAAATTCTTATTTTTAATCTCCACAATAATTGTATTATGTTATGTTAAGGTTTCCATCAAATAGAACCTTTAAATAGTGCCCTTACTCTTAAGAGTATTAGGATTTTAAAATTTTCAATTAAATCCCTAGTTTAATTAATTCTTAAAAATCTCTTTCTTACCCTATTATTTTTCCTTATTCTTGCAATTTCTCAATTGTATGTGACCCGTTAGGTTCAATATTGCACTGGGAATAAGTTGTAACAATTGGATCTCGTCCAATTAATTAAAACTCTTTTTAATTTTAATTTGAATTAAATCTTCTTTTAATTATTCTCTTTAATTAAGAATTAATTCTTAAGGGCTTCTACAAGTCATGATTGACACCTACTAGTATGTGATGACTACCTAGACAATATGAATTAATGTGAACCTTTCTGTTGACAGTTAATATAGTTTAATCATTCCATCATGCAATATCCTTGATTAAACCTAAGGTGTGGATTTACTATCAATCTTTAATTATTTAATCATATATATCTAGATCTCAAGTTCATAGCTTAAATGGTGAAATTAGAAATTCCTTTCTAATTTTCACCCCAGATTGGCCAAAGAATCTTCAAGTTATAACTTAATCAGGTCACATAGGACATTCTCTCTTTTAGTGATGAATTATTTATTGTACACTCACATACCTCCATGCATAAGTGACCATACCCACTTACTACCATTTTGTAACCCATGATTAGAATCACATTTATGCAGCATCAAAGTATGATGACCCATACATAAGATATTTATGGTTCTTAAAGTCCAATGATCACTTGCATAATAGCAACGCAAGAATTCCTATTGGCAGCTAGTAAAATGTCCATTAGGAATTTCTTAATTGAGTCAGTTCAGTGTACTCGTTCTCTAACAATTATCAACATAATTTGTTTTAGTGTCTCACACACTAGTGACCGTGAGATCAATCGCCTTCAGCTCCTTGAGGAAACATAGTATGTACAAATCTATCCGGATTCACTAATGTCATTCTTAGTGATCTTATGATTAGGAATATATAAGAATATACATCTCACAAGGATGATCTCATCATGTGCTTCTTTCTATTGCTCTTATTCTACGGATTTTATCATGTAATGCACATGTGGTGATTTGTGATGAACATGATAAATAAAATAAATGCCATTAATAGTTATTTATTGTAAATAAATGAATAAAATTAATTACAAGTAATGTGTCCATAATGTCAAATGCTATTGACTTGTAGGACATATTACTATCATTATGGTATGCTTATTTGAAAGTGATTTCTATCTTTGGTTAATGGTTGCTCTGATGATCCCTGGAGACATCGCAATACCTTCTTGGCAATCAAACGTGTTCTGTCTCAGCTTAGCAATATCAGAACTAAGCATGTCCCTAGGAGTGCTAAGTCCTTGGATGACTTTCTAGCCAAAATGGGTATTGACAGAAACAATAATATGGTGGCTTGGCTTTGGCTATGAATCTTGTTATGCTGATGTTAAGAAATTCTGTCTCAATTGGTAATACTTAAGAGTGACTGTTGGTTCCTGTCGATGCTGATGCTGTGCTGTTAATGTTCCTGTTGCTGTTTTATTGATTTCAATTGTTCAGGATGGCTGCTCTGGTTTTTGTGGTGATTTAGTTATTATAGTTGTCCTCTTTGGATGGTGGCTATGGGTTGTTCACTTGCTGTCTGTTGATGCCTTAATCCTGAATTTATGCTTGATGCTCCTTGGTGATTATGATCTCTTAGAGGATTGGAGGTATGCTGTTGTCTACTCTTTTAGCTAGTATGACCCTTCAGGTGTTCGCTACGAGCATTAGCTATCATCAGGTAATTTAGCAAATTATTCGTGTATTCTATATGAGAAATGAACTCTGCTTCCACAGTTCGACCTCAATTATTTGAGGGGACAGGGTGCTAGAAAGATTGATGATGCTGTTGGTCCACAATAATGGGAGTGTACTTAGTGGTCCAATTCTATGTACTTCTTCAAAGGCCCCTTAACACAGCCCTATAAAAATATGAGAAGTAAGCTGAAAACTTTCCCAACGTGAAGAATTTTGAGAGAAAAGAGGTAATAAAATTAATGACAAAGAAGCAAACACTAAAGTCTTTAGGACACTGTAAAAGCTATAGTACTGAATGTTTATTTCATATCAGTTAAAGTATATAGATAAGGTAGCCCTTGTAAATGAACCTTCGTTTTCAGCTGATGAGATATTTGAATTAATATCAGCCTACCACATAAACCTACCATACCTCATTGACCCACAATACTTACCACACCATTTATAAATTAAGTGTGTCTTACAAATCCTTGCCAATTTCCTTGCATTGCACGAGAACAAGGGATGGCCTCATTGAACTCCCCTGATTCCCCTCCAAACCGATCTTTTGCAATAAGAGAAACGACCCGTAACAAGTTCTTGAGAAGTATCTCCACAAATGAACCCTCTTTCTCAGAGGTTCCCTACCTCCCACCATGCTTGAGCACTCCTGATTCCTCTTCTCTCCATTCCTTTACCCCAATTAGCCGCACCATCAACCTTGAAGTCTCGTATCAATGCATATCTTCAATCCTAAAAAAGGATGGCCACATATTATTGGTAGCTATATCGAATGATCTAGTTTACACAGGCTCCCATACCAATTTAATAAGAATATGGAAGTTACCAGAGTTCAGGGAGTGTGATCAACTTAAGACTAGGACATGCATGGTGTTTGCACTATCAAATGATAGAGTTTATGCTGCCTATGGTGATGGCAAGATTAGGGTTTGGCGCAGAACATGGGATGGTGTAATGAGGCATGTCCGATTAGCGACGATCCCTACCATCGGAGGTTATGTCCTCAGATATATTTTTGCAAAAGATAAAATGGTAATTGCTGTGCATTATAACTATATTTACTTTTGATGTTCGTTGTAAGCTAGGGGTATACTTAATTGCTATTTTGTAAGACCCACAAATTCGTTTAACGAGACAAATGCATGAGACAATGGTTGGGTAAGTAATTATAATTGGTTGTTAAAAAGGATTTAGGGACTTACACTACAAGATAAATTGTCAGCGCCGGCGCTTTTTTTTGCATATTCCGACGCTTAAAAGTGCCGCAATATGAATTTCTGGCGCTTTCTGCAAGCGCAGGATCAAGCGCTGGAAAGTGTAGTGACGAAACGCAAATACCGGCGCTTTGAAGAAGCGCCGCAATAAGCAAATTTTTTCGGCGCTTATATAGCGGCACTTTAGAAGAGCCGGTATGTAGCGGCACTTTAAAAGCACCGGTATGTAGCGGTCCTTCAAAAGCGCCGGTATATAGCGGCACTTTTAAAAGCGCCGGTATATAAGCGCCGCGAAATATACAGTTTCTCCCCCGCACATGTTTATTTCTGTTTTTACATATCTTTGACTTAAATATCAACATTCCATATGCAAATGTTCTTCGATATATAAAATGCATCATCCATAAAGATTCTTTCAGTCAACATAAACGTCTTATTTATACAAAAAAACAATCATAGTTCATATATAAAATTCATACAAAAACAAGGTAATGGAAATGTAGATAGTATGAAAAATTATTTTAACATTACGAAATCAATCATGAGGTCCTCTATTAACCAAATGCTGTAGTAAAGACTTTAGCTCATCCATTTGGGATTGCATATTATTTATTTGATTATCGTGTCTCGCCGTTATTTGTTGAATTTGTTGCGCATGCTGTTGATTGTTTTCTTCTATTTGTGCTCTCAAACTATTTATCTCTTCAGCATATACCCCATGGTGTCCCATATCATTCCTTATTTGAGCTGAATGTCCAAACACAGCAGAGGGTGTAACTCCAAAACCCTGATCTCGGACATGACTGGAACTCTCTTCACCCATAAATTCGGTGAAGACTTCATTTTGTATTGCTAAATTATTGCTAGCATAAGAGGATCCTGAAGCTGCAACAAGTTCAGCAACACGAGCTTCAGCTGTCACCTATAATTAAAAAACAATAAAAATTAAACTCCCAAAATATTTAGTAGCTAATAACAGCGCAATATACATAAAACAAAATGTGTTTATCATATTTTATAGAAAAACGAGCAGCATTTCCCCAATTTTTTTTATAAAACCTCTTGCAAAATAAAAGCAAATATACAATCCAAGCAATGTACCTAATTTAGACAAAATGTGCAAATCAACAAAGTATCATCTATGCTTGTCGGTGGTCACCACCATACAAAATCATCCCACTTTTATCAGCACAATTCAAAAAATGTAACTAGGTCACCACCATACATTCAGCTTCCTTTGTTTAGTACATAAAATCTTCACGATACATAAAATTTGTTTAGTGCTAATTTAGTTTGGAAAAAAATGAACAGCATGATCAAGTTCCCAACCTCACCTGCTGCCAATCAAACACATTTACTGATCTAAGATTTAGATCTATATCTAATCAGTAATTAAAGAAATAACTATTGATCATTAAGGCTATGCAGAAAACGGATCATATTTCAAACACAGCTCTAATATTTATGTCAGGATCACATTGCCCAACAGATTATTCCTAAAGGCACAAGAACCAGACAAATGTATTCCAAAGGCACTAAGCGAGTACTACATGTGTACACAACAAAAGAACCATTTACAAAAACAAGAGAAAGCGCCAATGAAGTCTATGAAGTCATCCTCATTTAAAAAAAAAATAATAACATCAAACTTTTGGGTCAAATATTTTATCACCCTTCCTGGATGAAAACTATACATTTCTTAACTTAATTGAAGGCTCTCTTCTTTCTTTCATTCCACATCAAGTGAAAATAGGAAGGAATTAAAAAAAAATTAGGCTTTTTCCCTATTTTTAAAGATGTTCAACTTACCATAAATTGTTGTGATGCATCATCAATAAAAGTTCCATCATTGCGTTTATGAGTTTCAGCAAAAAACTCTACGCGTCCGGGCTCATTCCCATGTGTCATCTCCTACCATGTATGGAAAAAGATTTAATTGTGACAGTGACATCTTAAATGAAAGATTGGATTAATAAAGCAAATTAACTCACATATTCATCCCGTCGTCTAGCAAAACTCTTTGAACCAAACGTGTGAGGATATTATTGTCTTTCACGTGCCGCTGTCCCTATAGTCGAATATTTCTACACCAATAATAAACCAATTGAATAATCAATCATTAATAGAAAAATAGAAACATTGAGAATCCAAATGACCATTATTGTCTTAAAACAACCTCATTCTAGTCAGAAAACCAGTAGTTCACCAGTTGCTTCCACTGGTCTTGATCTACGCCTTTTAGAACATCATTGCTCAAAACTTCTTGTTTCGTTTTGTTCCTCACGTAGTCCCTTTTCAGCACATATCGGTAGTCCCTCCATTTTTTCCCTATCATCCTCAACAAAATGTTGTCTATCGCTTCAATCGTAGGGTAATGGAACTTCCTCTACCACAGAAAAAGGAAATCGATGTCAAATATGCACAAATAAACAAAAACAGAAAGAGAGATTGGAGGCAATCAATGGTTATTAAGTTGTTACTTACCCGAATCAATATAACAAGGTCCTTCTTGTAGCTAGAAGGGACCTTCTTCCAATCCGTGTAATTAAGCGGACAAAGGTTCCCTCTCTTCGCTACCTTCCCCAACCAGCTACTTAACATTTGGCCACCTTTCTTAATAGGTTGATGACGTGCATTGAAGTGGACCACAATTTTTTCTCCATGTTCAAGAGATCACACTTGTGAGGTTCTCAAGACACGTGTCTACTTCCTCACCCTCCCTTCAGAATCTATACATTGAAGACATAAATTATATAATTAGTATAACAATGTTGTATCAAACTAGTTATAGATAGAATGTATTGTACTACAGAAATTACCAATTATCTCGTATTGTTCACTATCATTGTGCTCACTTCCCGATGTTATTGGATCGGTCTCAGAATCAAGTTGCGTGTCATCATCATCGTCAAGGTGATAGTCATGCTCATTGTGAATATCTTCTTGAGGGTGTGAAGACTCAGCTGCATACTGGTTTGACATGTTATCTCTAACCGATGGAGGAATATTTTTTGACCTATACATCTTGCAATCTGTAGAGATACAAACATTAAAATGATTATATCTCACACTATCAAAAATACTATGAAAGTTAACAATAATTAGAAGAACCACACCTGAAAGATAGGAATGGTCAAGGAGTCGCAGCAAATGCAGCAATCAATTACTTCTGAGTACCTGAGAAGTTATGAACAAATAAATGATTCAAATTGGATTTAAAAAACAAACAATAATCAATGATACAACCAAAACAGACATTTATGACAGTCTAAAGTAACATTTCACAAACTGTACGCAAAAAAATTCAGGACTTTTGTTACGTGTGATAGAAAGCAGCAGTAACCGGATAGATTTCAATAAAACCTTACAAAACTCGTTGACACACATGTCCATCACATAAATACACATCCAAATATAATTACATGGAAATGCACATAAGATTAGTTGGTATCTTCGTCAATGTCCATCCTAGCCCAAGTTAAGATACAATCTAATTGATCGTCTACCACTACATTAGAAGGCATGCACTGATTGTAAGTGTCATCATCCTCTTCCTGCCTTTTTTCCCCTATTTCATATAGGTCCCTTGGCTTCGTGATCACAACATGATACCATTCCTTCATTGTTGGGTCTTGCACATAAAACACTTGCTGCTTGAGATGAAAGTACGAACGGGTCATCCTTCAATAAATGACCAGTGTGTATTAACCTATTCAAGTTCACAAGAATGCAACCACTTGCATCTTTCTTTAAACCCCTAGGTGAATTAATATCCATCCAATCACAACGGAACAACACAATCTTAAACGTCCCATAGCAATCCAGCTCGATGATATCGTTGAGCACACCATAATACATTTTATCATCCGTTTCAACCATCACTCCCAAATTTTGAGATCGTCTACACCTCTCACGTTCCTTTATGTGGAATTTAAAGCCATTGATGTTGAATCCATTGAATCTCCTAATAACATTATTGGGACCTCGAGCAAAGGCAATTAGTTTATCTGAATAATTGTTATCCACCATCCACGACACCTAAACAATTTCCAACAATTAATATGAGACAACATGTTTTATTTATAACACTTATAGAAATCGAAGACTCTTGTTATTATGCCTAACCTGCCTCATAAGCCATGAGGGAAATTTCTCAACCAACCACTTTTGTTCGAGACTTTGTATTGGTCGATTGGAACGGTTGGTTAGCCTTTGAGCAGCCAAAAATGAGCTGCAATAATTGATGTTTTTATGTAACTGTTAGCCATCACAGTGCTAACAACAAGTAATAAAAACTCAATTTAAACACATGATATCATATTAAGTTCATTTATCGATACTAACCTACGAAGGTCAGAAAGTTTATCATTATGGAGCAACACATAACGATGCGCTTGAGCCAATGACATGTCATCGAGCTCAACACTCACAATCTTTCTCATTATCCGTCCACCAGAGGAAAACATGTATTCATCCAGGAAATTTACAGTATCATTGTTCCTTTGGGGACGGTTGAATCTTGTCTCTACACCTTTGAAGTATTGGGAGCAATATGTTAGACACTCTTCCCCATTGTACCCTTCAGCAATTGACCCCTCGGGTCGACTTCTATTACGTACGTAAGCTTTCAAGCGCACTAAATACCTTGCGAAGCCAAACATTATAAAGATTAATTAAGTATCCAATATATAACAAAAAAAAAAACAAAGTGCACAAAATATCTTTGAACATCTAACCTGTCAACAGAATACATCCACCTGTAGTGTACGGGACCCCCAAGTCTAGCCTCGGAGGCTATGTGAACGATAAGATGAACCATAATGGTAAAGAAACCCGGGGGGAAAATTTTCTCCAAATGGTAGAGTGTCAAAGCAACACGCGACTCCAATATGTCAAGCTCATGGGGATCAAGGGCTTTAGAGCATAAAGCTTTGAGAAATGATGATAACTCAGACACAACTGCTAGAACATGTCTAGGCAAAGATGCTCTTAAAGCAATCAGAAGGATTTCTTGCATCAATATGTGACTGTCATGACTCTTTAAGTTTAACAGCTTACGATCCTTTAGGTTAACACATCTCGAGATGTTTGATGCATACCCATCAGGAACTTTAAGATTTGCCAAAACTGTCAAGAAATTCTGCTTCTCCTTCGTGGACATAGTGTAGCATGCTGGAGGCGAGTGATCTTTTCCATTAGGAAGAACAACTAAATGGAGGTATTTCCTAATACCAATTTCCTCGAGATCGCGGTGTGCCTTCTTATTATCTTTAGTCTTACCATCTATATTCAATATTGTTCCAATTAAATTATCACATACATTCTTCTCTATATACATCACATCTAAATTATGATGTAATAGATTGTCTTTCCAATATGGTAACTCAAAAAAAATGCTTCTTTTTTTCCACACCGTATCTACAACTCCCTCATCCATGGGAATATCCTCATTATCAATATTATCAAGAAATTCGTCCACACCCTCAAAAATATTATCACCTTCATCCACTAGGACTTGCCCCGTAGAGACACCAACATCCTCTCTTGTCCTCTTCTTAGAAAGCTTCGAGGTTTTAACATAGCTATAGTTTCCACCCTCTAGTTGTCTTAAAACATCGTGCCCAAACGGTGGAATAGGAGCAGATCCCAACTCTTTGGTGCCATCAAACTGATCATTTTGAAAATGAAACTCATGGTTTTCTGCTAACCATAGACGATGACCCATATAGCAAAACTTTCTCCCGTGCTTTAACCACAGAATGCGTAGATTCCCCACAACATGGACAAGTAACCCGACCCTTGGTGCTCCAACCAGATAAGTTTGCATAGGCTGGAAAATCATTAATGGTCTAAAGAAGAGAAGCGCGAAGCTTAAAGCTTTGATTGGTGGACGCATCAAACGCATCAACACCATCCCATAATTGTTTCAACTCTTCAATTAGAGGCTACAAAAAGATATCAATATCATTACCGGGGCTTCTCTCACCAGGAATCACCATTGAAAGGATGAAGGATGTTTGCTTCATGCAAAGCCACGGTGGCAAGTTGTATGGAACCAAAAGAACGAGCCATGTGCTATAGGTTGAACTCATTGTTCGAAAGGGATTGAACCCGTCACTAGCTAAGCCAAGCCTAACACTCCGAGGATCAGCTGCAAAATCGGGATACAATCTATCCAATTCATTCCAGGCTAATCCATCCGCAGGATGTCTTAAAATCCCATCCTTTGTCTGATCTTTGTCATGCCATCTCATCAACGAAGCCGTTTTAGATGACATATATAACCTCTTCAATCTCGGTATTAGCGGAAAATAACGCAATACCTTAGCTGGCTTTTTCTTTTTCGATTGACCATCAATCTCATTCAGTGGATCCTCATCATTAACTGTGTTTTTGACCCACCGTGCCACGCCACACGCATGACAAAATTCATCATTCAAATGCTCGCCCCAATACAGTGTGCAGTCATTACGACAAACATGAATCTTCTCATACCCAAGACCCAATCCTTTGATAATCTTCATGGCTTCATAATAATTTGATGGCAATGGTGCACACATCGGAAATGCCATGTTGATAAACTCAAGCAACATAGTAAGAGATTTGCCAGACCACCCATTCAAACATTTGAGGTGTAGTAAATATAACATGAAACTTAACTTTGTGAAATTCTAACAACCCGGATAAAGTTCAGTATCGTAATCTTTCATCAAGTTACGATACTGAGTCATCTCATCAATAGCAGAATGAACTGGATGTTCGACGTCTGAAGGATCACCACAATTATTGAACTCAACCGCACAATGAGCCTGTTGCTCTTCACCATGCTCATTTGAAGATCCCACTTCGATTCCTAAACTTAACGGTTCATTGTTTGAGTTTTCACAAGTAACCTGGAAGGCACCTCAGAGCAAATCCAACACGTCATCTCGTCCCATGAAGCCACCTGGAACACTAGTGGGTTGTGAACTAGTGTGAGGGTGGTCTATACGAGAGACTTTTTCCCCATGAAAAACCCACTCGGTGTAACCGGGACTAAACCCATTATACAATAGATGCTCCTGAACAATTTCTGGTTCGAATGAATAACAATTACCACATCTCCTACATGGACAAACAATACTACCACGAGCAAAAGCCTTCTGACACGCAAATCTAATGAATTTTGCAACACCATCCATTTAGGCTTTACTCGGCCTCGGTTTATCTATCCAACTTTTATCCATTTTTAGTTGACGCCAATAGACTTTCCTAAAACAATGTTAATCAAGTCAGTATTGTAATATTTTTGGCAAAAGTATGCATAATCACAAACTTCGATTTGATTGGTAAGTGGATGAACTGAAATTGATAACAACAAATTGATACAAACTCATGTTGGCAATTGGTCTCAGCAAATTCTTAATATTATTAATTATTACTGTCTTATTATAAATTAGTAACAAAAAAATTATTGAAATCATAATAATAATACATTAATAATGATAATAAATATATATAAGTATTTATAATAATTGTATGTTTTTATAGTAATTTATTATAAATATTTATTATTATTACTATTATTAAAATATGATTATTACTAATTTCATTTTATTATAATAATTTACGAAATTAATAACATATTATTTTTAAAATGAATATTTATAAAATGGACATTTATAAAATGAAAGTAAGAAGTGTATTCATGGAGATTGAAGGAAGCAACTCCAAATCATTTCATAGGCACTCCTCTGATACTAGAAGTAACAGCTAGCCTGCTTCTCTTAACATTAGAAATCCTCCCACGTGATTGTAATTATGAACATCATCATGTCTGATAAAAGAGCTTCACACATTACAATATAATCATATCTGATGAAGACAAATAGGTTTGTAAAAGCAAAATCTCATTTTTTTTTTCCTGATGGCCATGAAATCCTCATTGTTCATCAATTTCAGTGCTAATCTTAGCAAAATCATGGCCTAATGATATCACCTTAATCTTTCTTGTTTTATATGTAAGATCCAAACATGTGTTACAACTTCCATAAACTAATTTTGTCAACAGACTCAACACCACTATTTTATTTGTAATCAACACTCAAGTGATCTCTTCCTCAGTATGCCAGATTGCCAGGTAACTCACAGGCAAAAAGATAAGAGCTGTAATGTGACACTTTAAACAACATATCCAATGTTAACATAATTGAAGGCTCCATTTCTTATCATCATACATATATCCTCAATAAAACCACAAATTTTATTCTAAATAAACATTTTATAAAGGTCACCATGGGATGCCACCCAAGTATAAAAGATTAATCTATTTCAATGAAGTCTACTAATCTATTTCAGTTACAAAATAAGTCCCATTAATGATTAAACAAAAACCCAAAAGTATTATGCTACCTAACCTTGATGGCCATATATCTCGCAGAACACTAGCTAAATATATTAAGCTACAATTTTTTTTAACATGCAAAAGTTTTATTTTTTGAGTTAAATACAGACGAATTTCAATAAAAAAAGAGCTATAATTTCAATAAAAAATCTAAACCCAGGTAAAGGAAACTCAAAATCAAGCAAAAAAAGAAAAACAATTGAATCAAAAAGAAAAAAAAACATACATGCCCGTCTAAAAAATCAGAGCAAGAAACGAGTTTTCCCTCTTTTCAAAAGCCTTGAGGCTCAGAAATCCAGCAAGAATGAGGACATAAAAAAACTCAGGAGAGATGCTACTCACCGGTGGAGGGAAGAGCCCGGTGGAGGGAAGAGCCCGGTGGAGGGAACGGCGCGATGAAGGGAACGGCGCGGTGGAGGGAACGGCGCGGTGGAGTGAAGGGCGCGTTAGAGGGAAGGGCGAGTAGAAGAAAAAATCTGGCGCTGGAAATGGGGAAAAATCTGGCGCTAGAAAATATATAGTGTACATTACTGGCGCTTACAAGCGCTGGAATATGCCCATTGTCAAATACCGGCACTTTGTTAAGTGCCACAAAACAAGCGCAAGCGGGTACTATATTGCGGCGTTTGTGGAAAACGCCGGCATTTAACAATTCTGTTGTAGTGTTAATTCCTACTTTACATTAATTAGGGCTTTAAGGTGGTGGGATTCGAACTTAGGATATTTTCTTTAGGAAAAATTCTTTTTAGTTGGAGTTCATGAAAAATACATGACATAAAGGTTTATTTCGTCACTGGATAAAAAAATATATTTTTCTTGCTCTTCTCATGTCATCCAATGTTGACATGAATCTTTGTACTATATATCTATGAACCTATACAAAGCAAGAAGTTCTATCTCTTTAAAGTAGAATTGTAGTTACTAATTAGACTATGCCCAAGCCATACATGCATCCTCACTCTTAATTTCTACTTCGTGACCAATGTCGTGACTCGTGACAAATGAGTAACGATTAGGCATTATTCTATACGACTGTAGAATTGAGCAATGTTTTAATTTAGGTTTATTTTGCATCATAAATATCACTCCCAATTCGCATTTGAAAAAAAAAGCTTTCAATAGAAAATCTTGTTAAGTTGTAACTATCATTATACAAAAGTCAATAGGAAAATATTGGAGTTACACTCATGCTGACATGGTACTCCCCACCCATGAAAGGATGCCATACTTTTGGTACTCTGGTTAGGATTCTTCATGGAGTCTTTACTTGACGTTCTCTCACTATACGAATTGATGAATGCACAGAACTAGTTGCTCTGACTTGCTGAAATATTACTCTTGCAAGTAACATCTTTTTTGTAGTTGGATTAATTAATTTATTTTGGAAGTTGTTCACATGATTTAATGTTCATAAATTGTGTCAGCATTGTTAGAGTTGGTGCATACTTCACGGGACCAGATTTGTAGAACCCCGGACGAACATGGGTCCCTGTAATACCCGTATTCGTAAATTAAAGGTAAAGAAGTAATTTAATAAATATGTCATGAAATTAACATAATATATATGTGAAGGATTTAGTATTGAATAAAATAATTCTTTTAAAAAAAACACTGAACACGTGGGGGTGTAATTACAAAAAAAATGAAAAAAAAAATTGGACGGGTACAGCGTGAAAAGGAGAAAAGAAAAGAAAACAAATTTTTTTTCTTGTTTTTCTTAAAAAAAAAAAACGTGGCAATAAGTGGCAATGCCTATTGCTTGCCATCTGTTGCCAAAAGAAAGAAAAGTCATGCATGTAAAACACATGAACTTTTCGTGGGAAACACGGGAAGGGGGGGGGGGGGGGAGGTGCTGAAGTAAAAATGTATAAGTGTGTGTGTCTATATATATATATATAACTTTAAGTTTATATTATTTAATACTTACCAAATCCTGTTTGGTTTTACTTAAATTACTCTATTTCTTTAAACACTTGGGGACCGAAAGAAATATTGAAAGAGCAAAATTTTGAAGGGATTTATGGGAGAATTTTATAGAGAGTCACGGGAAGCTCTAAGAAAAACAGAAGGTAATAACGTAAAGTTTATTTTTGAAATTTAGCATATATAAAATTTTTCGGAATTCAAAGTGAGAATTTTCAAAGGGTGTGAATTATGGAAGAATTGAAGAAAAAATTAGAAATTTTAATATAAATATTATGTTAGGTGTTGACAATCAACAACCTGGGGAAATTGCTGAGAGGAGCATGAAAGGCAAGGAGATGATCCATGGGTAGCTCTAAGTGCTACGTGGTAAGTTAGATTTATTTTAAGTAATCAAGATAAATATGAAATGTCTAGTGATAATATTAGAAAAAATTATTAACTTATGCTTTGGTGATAGATGAAAGTTGGTTGTTAGGTGTGATAAGAATAGTGGATGTGTAGAGAATTATTTTATGAGAAATAATATTATTGGAATAATAGATCGATTAAATAATAAAAGCGATAAGTGAAATTCTTGATGAGCTATGGTTAATGATTTGATATGATTTATGAGGAGAGGAAATTTAGTGGATCTTGACAAGCTATGATTGATGATTTGATGTGATTTATGAGGAGAGGAATTTAGTGAAAATTTTCAAATAACAATTTGAGAATAATTAGGATAGCTAATTTAAATATTTGAATTCATGTTTGTTTTTATATTATTGTTCATATGCATATTTCATATCATTGTTCATATGCATATACATGAAATAAAAGAACCGGGAGGGGGCCGGTCTAATTGAAAAACTGTGACAACCGGTATATGCTGAAAACAAATGAAAACCGTGATAGCCGGTATATGTTGGAAATAAAAGAACTGGGAGGGGGCCGGTCTAAGATAAAAACATGTCGACATGTGGGAAGACGTTCCCTAATAATAATTCATGCATTGCATCTGTTTTAAATATTGATTGTATTGCTGAATTGCTGAAGTGTTGTTTGTTATTGTACATTTATTTATAGATGAATGAGTCTCATAGAGAGACAGTTATGCTGAGAAAGAAATATAGAAATATGATATGATAAGAACCATCTAAATGGTAGACTTTATGCCGTGAAACTCATTACGAGGTAATTATGAGATAATTGATGGTCTTAAGGTGAACCAATATATAAGAAGAAGAGATTGATAGTGAATGAGACTTATGATATCAGTAGTGATAATAGAATGTTATTATCAAAATATATGAGATATAGATGAATAAATATTGGAAGACTAATTATACAAATTGAATACTTCTAGTAAGTTTAATTCACTGAGCTTGTGGAGCTCACCCCTCATTGTACAAGGATTTCAGGTAGCAGACATGACAAGTAGTTTGGTGAGTTGAGGTTCAGACGAAATCATTATCCGTAAGCCATGTACGTGTCCACATTCTCAGACTAATGAGAACATAAAACAAAAATTTATTTGTAAATATTCATGCATTTTACGTTATATAAAATGTTTAAGTCTAGATCATAATGTTGTATCTCCCCTGTTGAAGGTTGAGAAGTGATGTAAAAATTTCTGTTAGTATTATTTTTATTGTTGCATATATGTGTAATGTTGGGATTTTCAAATGTGATGACACTGTCAAGGAGGTGGCCAACCCGGGATGAGTTGTTACAATTTTGGTATCAAAGTATTAGGTTTTATGATTCTGTAGACTGCATAAAAAGTAAGAAAGTGGAAGATTAAAATAAATTATATTTTAATAGTCTGAGGATGAAACGTGGATGTACTAGAACTAGAGTTAGAGTTGTTGATTTGAAAGGGAGCAGTAGGCCCCCAATACTTTGACAAGTCAAGGTTGAGTCTAAATGTCATACCCGTATTTGTAAATTAAGGGTAAAAAAATACTTTAATAAATATGGCATAGAATTAAAATTATATATATATATATATATTTAAATGCAAAAAGTCAAATTTTTTGTAAAAAAAAAAATCTAGGACGTGGACGTCTAGAAGAAGAAGAATAATAATAAAAAAATAGACGTTCGTCCAGAAAGCAAGGAAAGAAAAAGGGCAAAACGTAGCAGCAGGTGTTGCCACCTGCTGCCAAGTTAATTGGAGGTTGCCAATGCAATTTGAATTGCCTTGCATGTTCTACAGCAAGGCAGTAACGTGGAATTGTTTTGGGGAATGATGACAGCTGATTTTGCCAAAGTTTGTGAAGCTGCAGAGATTTGTTTTTTGTTAAACTTATATATATATACACTGATACTTAAACATAAAATATATACTTACCACATTTTGTTTAGTTTCCTTCAAATGATTCTATTTCTTTAAACACTTGGGGACCCAAAAAAAGGTTGAAAGAGAAAAATTTGGAAGGGGTTTACAGAGGAATTTTATAGAGAGTCACGAAAAGCTATTAGAAAAATAGAAGGTAATAACATAGTGTTTATTTTTGAATTTTTAGCATACATGAAATTTCCCGGAATTCAAAGTGAAAATTTTCAAAGGGTTTGGTTTATGAAGAATTGAAAAAATAATTAGAAATTTAATACAAATATTATGTTAGGTGTTGATGATCAGCAACCGGGGAAACTTGCTTAAAGGCAAGGGAAAGGCAAGGAGGTGATCCACAGGTAGCTTTAAGTGCTACGTGGTGAGTTAGATTTACTTTAAGTAATCTAAATAAAAATCAAATATCTAGTAATACTATTAAAATAAATTATTAGCTTATGCGTTGGTGGTAAATAAAAATTAAATTGATAGGTATGATATGAATATTGGACACGTAAAAAATTATTATGTGAAAAGAAATATTATCAGAGTAATGAGTTGATTTAATAGTGATGGTGATAAATAAATTCTTGACGAGTTTTGGTTAACAAATTGATGTGATATATGAGGAGAAGAAAATTGTGAAATTTATCAAGCAGAAAGTTGAGGAAAGACCAGACAGTCAAATTTAAATATTTTGAATTCATGTGGTTTTTTTTTTTCATATTACTTTTCATATATATATTTCATATCATTGTTCATATGTATACGCATTAAATAAAAGAACTGAAAGAACTGAGAAGGGGCCGGTCTAATTGAAAAACTGTGACAACCGGTATATGCTGGAAATAAAAGAGACACCGTGACAACTAGTATATGCTGAAAATAAATACCGTGACAGCCGGTATATGCTGGAAATAAAAGAACCGAGAAGGGGCCGGTCTAAGATAATAAAAATATGTCGACATGTGGGAAGATATTTCCATAATAATAATTAATGCATTGCATCTATTGTATAAGTTGATATTTTTACTGAAGGTTGTTGATGTTATGCATTTATTTGTAGATAAATGAGTCTCACAGAGAGACAGTTACAGTGAGAGAAAGACATAGAAATATGATATGACGGGAATTATTTAAATGATAGGCATTATGCTATTATCCAGTTATAGGAGAAAAAAATGATTAAATATTAAAGGGCTATTTATGAAATTTGAATATTTGTGAAACTCATTCTTCATTGTACAATGATTTCAGGTAGTAGACAGGACAAGTAGTCTGGTGGGTTGAGAGTCAGACAAAATCATTTTTATAATCCAAGTACGTGTCAATATCCTCAGACAAATAAGAAAATGAAACATTAAAATTTTATTTGTAAATATTCATGCATTTTGTATTGTATTTTATGTTTAAGTTAATATCATAATGATATAAAAGAGATTATGTTAGTATTATGTTTATTGTTGCATATGTGTCATACTAGGATTTTCAAATTATGATGATACCGTCTCGGGGGTGGACAACCCGGGATGGGTCGTTACAATTTTGGTATAAGAGCATTAGGTTTTAAGATTCTATAGATTGCATGAGAACTTAAAAAGTGAAAGATCTAAATAAACTATATTTTAAATACATAATCTGAGGATGACACGTGGATGTGCTAGAGGTAGAGGTAGAGTTCTAAATCAGAGGGGATGTGGTGGACCCCCATTTTTTAAGAGAACTGAAGCAGAAGAGGAAGTTGAGTCTGTGGTTCCTACGAGGGAACATGTTGATAGTGCAGCTGGTACTAGTAGAGCTGGGAGAGAATCTGAGGTTAGGAAGGATGAATTGAGAGAAACTCTTGATCGTGCTATCAAGAGGATGAATGCAGCTGAAGAAAGGGCTAATAATCTGCAGAGAAGATTAGAGGAAAGAGGTAGAAGAGAACCTGATGCGGTGAGGCAAGAGGTTCATGAGGGAGAAGAGGTGTTTGCACATGAGATACAAGGTGATTGTTTTGTGAAATTTCTTAAGTTTAAACCATAGTCTTTTAGAGGATCTGTAAATCCTGTAGAAGCTGAGCAGTGGATCAGACATGTCAAAAAATATTTTGAGGTCTTACTAGTGTCAGGTAGACAGAAGGTTGCTTTTGCTTCATTTATGCTGGAGGGTGAGGCTTCTCAATGGTGGGAGGATATTTTGCCCAGGGTAAGCACATGGGTAGAACAACCTTCAACTTGGAGTAAGTTTAAGGATGAGTTCTTTGCGAAGTATTTTCCAGATACCTTTCAGGCACAATAAGAGAGATTTTATTCATCTAAGACAAGGAAGTTTATCGGTGGCTAAATATGATAGTAGATTCATAGCTCTGTCAAGATTTTTATCTGAATTAGTGAATACAGAGGAGAGAAAGTGTAAGAGATTTTTAGACGGATTACACTATGACATTCAGACTAGACTCTCTTATATGGGCATAGAGAATTATGCTGTATAGGTGGATAAAGCATTATAGATTGAGAAGGATTTGATGGAGTTGGGAGATAAGAGGGATTGACTGAAGAGGTTTAGATTTGAGGGACATAGAGGTGGTAGCAATACGGGTATAAATAGTGGAAGACCACCCCAGATGGGGCGTTCCTTGTCATTAGGAACTATAGTGCAGAATCAGAGCAAGCAAGATCTGTTGCTTCTATAACTCAGAGCAATACCGGTGGAACCCTTAGATTTGGGAGTTATGGTAAAGGAGTAAGTATACCACCAGGGGGAAGTGGTAATCTGATGTATGGTTGAAAGGCAAGGGCTTGCTTTAGATATAATCAAATGGGGTATCTGTCTCGGAATTGCCCTACACAGATATGCTTTATATGTGGTAGGGGAGGACATGTTGCTGCAGATTGTCCAGCAGAGAAATCTACTGACGTAAGCATTGGAAGTGTTGGGAGAAGATCAGTGGAGAGAGGTGGTGGATCAAGGAGTGTGCGGGGCAGAGGTCTAGGATCAGTGGTAAAGTGAGGGTGTGGCAGCTAGTTTCAGTCCAGAGATAGCAAAGTCTATGCATTGACCTAACAGGATGCACAAGCCACTCCTGATATTGTTATGGGTATGATATCTATTCTTGGTAGGCTTGCTATATTATTGATTGATCCTGGTGCAACCCATTCTTTTACATTTAGTAGTTATATGAAATCTATTGATGCTAATGCTAGTCCTTTGATGCATGCTATTGTAGTTGAGGTTTTTACTGGAGATAGAGTTATTATCAGGACAATTTATCGAGGTTGTATGATTAATATTGCTGATAGAGAATTTGATATTGATTTATTGCCTTTAGATATGACAGATTTTGATTTAATTCTAGGGATGAATTGGTTATCTGCATATCATGCTTAGGTAGATTGTTTTAGGAAAAATATGGTGTTCAAGATACTCAGACAGGAGGAGTTTAATTTTCAGGGAGAACGTAAGATACATGCTAATTGTCTTATTTCTGCCTTAACTTCTAGTAAATGGTTGAGGAAAGGTTGTGAGAGGTATTTGGCATATGTGGTGGATTTTAGCAAGGAGAGTAGGAAGTTAGAAGAAATCTTGGTAGTGAAAGATTTTTCTGATGTTTTCCCTAAAGAGTTGACTAGGTTGCCTCGCAATAGGGAGATTGAGTTTTCTATTGAGGTGATTCTAAGATCAACACCCATATCCATAGTACCATATAGAATGGCACCGGCTGAATTGAGAGAGTTGAAAGTTCAGCTTCAGGAGTTAATAGATAAACAGTTTATTTAACCTAGTATGTCACCCTAGGGAGCCCCTATGTTGTTTGTCAAGAAGAAGGACGGGACAATGAGGTTGTGTATTAATTATGGACAGTTGAATAAGATCACCATCAAGAATAGATATCCTTTGCCTAAGATAGATGATTTATTCGAGCAATTACAGGGAGCTAGAGTGTTTTCTAAGTTAGGCCTGAGATCGGGTTATCATCAATTAAGAATAAAGGAGGGGGAAGTGCCTAAGACTGCTTTTAGGACATGTTATGGCCATCACGAGTTCTTGGTGATGCCATTTGGGTTAACTAATGCTCCTGCAACATTTATGGACCTTATGAATCGAGTATTTAAACCATTCTTTGACAGATTTGTGATTGTGTTTATTGATGATATTTTGGTATATTCCAAGAATGAAGAGGAGCATAAGCAACATTTGGAGATAGTGCCGGAGATTTTGAGGAGAGAGAAATTATGTGTGAAGTTCTCTAAATGTGAGTTTTGGTTTAGTGAAATATCTTTCTTGGGGCATGATATGTCGGGAGAGAGGATAGTAGTTAACCCACAAAAAATAGAAGCAGTGATGAATTGGGAAAGACCCACGAGTGTAACTAAAATTAGAAGCTTTTTGGGGTTAGCTGGTTATTATAGGAGATTTATCCAAAAATTTTCTATGATTGCTGGACCATTGACTAAATTGACCAGGATGGACATGAAGTTTAGGTGGTCAGAGGAATGTGAGAGAAGTTCCAACTGTTAAAAGAAAAACTGACTACTACCTTACTATTAGTGCTTCTTTCTGGTGAAAAATGATTTGTGGTTTATAGTGATGCGTCACATCAGGGGTTGGGATGTGTGTTAATGAAACATGGTAGAGTTATAGCTTATGCATCTAGGCAATTGAAGAACCATGAGAGGAACTACCAGACCCATGATTTAGAATTTACTACCATAGTTTTTGCTTTGAAGATTTGGGGACATCATCTATATGGAGCCAATTGTGAAATTTTACTGATTATAAAAGCTTGAAGTATTTATCGACCCAAAAGAAGTTGAATTTGAGGCAGAGGATGTGGATGGAGTTGATTTGTGATTATGACTATACGATTCATTATTATCCAGGAAAGGCTAATGTAGTAGCTGATGCATTGAGTAGAAAGACTACAGGAAGATTAGTTGCTATTGGAAGCCATAATACTAGCTTGATTATAGAAGATTCTTTCAGAAATTTTCTATTATTATAATACTGCTGACTAGATTGACCAGGAAAGAGGTGAGATTTGTATGGTGTGGGAAGCGTGAGAAAAGTTTCCAATTTCTAAAAGAGAAATTGACTATAGCTCCAGTATTGGTGTTTCCTTTTGGTGATGAAGAATTTGTGGTGTATAGTGATGCATCCCATCAAGAGTTGGGATGTGTGTTAATGCAACATGAGAAGGTAATGGTATGTGCTTCTAGGAAATTGAGGAATCATGAGAGAAATTACCCTACCCATGAGTTAGAGTTGGCTGCCATAGTCTTTGCTTTAAAGATTTGGAAACATCATCTGTATGGAGACACTTGTGAGATATTCACTGATCATAAGAGTTGACATTCTTACCTACCTAGAGAGGGTTGAATTTGAGACAGAGGTGGTAGATGGAGTTGATTAGTGACTATGATTGTATAAATTCACTATCATCTAGAAAATGTGAAGGTGGTAGCTGATGCATTGAATAGAAAATCTACAAGAAGATTGTCTGTTATTAAAAGTCATGATGTGTAATTGATGATAGATTAAGAGAGATAAGAATGAAGTTGAATATCAGTGATAGAGGATCATTGTTAACAAATACGGTTGTACAGTCTTCCATAGTAAAATGCTTGTTAGAGATGCAAGGTAGAGATGAAGAGACAGAAAAGATTAGTTAAAGATGCAAGGTAGAGATGAAGAGATAGAAAAGATTAAGCATTGAGTGCTTACTAGAAAGCAATATGAGTTCAAAATTTGAAATGAAGGCATTTTGGTATTGGAAAATAGGATTTGTGTTCCCAATAATGCGGAGTTGAGAAAGAAGATTTTGAGAAAGGTACATGATGATGTATATTCGATGCACTCGAGTAAAAATAAGATGTATAGAGGGTTAAGAAAAAAATACTGGTGGTCAGGATTGATGATGATGTAGCTGAATACATTTCTAGATGTTTGGTTTTTCTATAAGTGAAGTTTGAGAATAGATATTCATCAAGCTTATTACAGCCTCTTCCTGTGCATGAAAGACCATAGAAAAATGTGAGTATGGATTTTTTTTATGAATTTTTTCATACCCAGAGAGATCACGATACAGTGTAAGTGATAGTAGATAAACTTTTTTAGTCATCTCAATTTCTTCCAATTAAAACTAATTGGAATCCTAAAACATTGGCTAAACTATATGTAGCTAAGATTGTGAGGTTGTATGGAATACTATTAAGCATAGTGTCAAATAGAGATGTTAGAGTTACATCTTGGTTTTGGAGAGGCTTTCAGATAGCCACGAGTACGCAGTTACAATTTAATATAGCTTTTCATCATCAACAGATAGGTAGAAGGTACAAATTCTAGTATGTTGGGAAGAATTGGGAGAAAGAAATATATTTGGTTCATAAATTATTAAGTTAACAACTAAGATGATCAAACTGGTTAGAGAGAACCTTAAAGCAGCACATAGTAAACCGAATAGCTATGCTGATAATAGAAGAAGACCTCTTGAGTTTCAAGTAGGTGATTGTATATATTTAAAAATATCTCCATGAAAAGGTGTGTTGAGGATAAAAAAGAAAGGAAAGTTGAGTTTGAGTTAAGTGGGACCCTATGAGGTTTTTGAGAAAGTTGAGCTAGTTGTGAGTAGCCTGGATTTACCTCCAGAATTAAAACATTTATATAATGTATTTCATGTTTCACTTTTAAGAAAGTGTTTACATGATGAATATTATAATATTTCGAGCTAAGCTATAGAAATTCAGAAAGATTAGGCTTTTATACAAGTACCAGTGAGAATTTTAGACAAAAAGAACAAGTCTTATGTAATAAATTAATTGCATTAGTTCAAGTTCTATGGCGGAATAAAGATGTTGAAGAGATTACGTGAGAGCGTGAGACAACTATGAAGAAATATTATTCACAAGTGTTTCTTGAATTAGGTAAGGAAATTTCGGGGACAAAATTTTTATAAGGTGGGTAGAATTGTAATACCCGTATTCGTAAAGTAAGAGTAAATAAATAATTTAATAAATATGTCATGAAATTAAAATAATATATAAGTGAAGGATTTAGTATTGAATAAAATATTTCTTTTGAAAAAAAAAATGGACGCGTGGTGGCGTAATTACAAAGAAAATGGAAAAAAAAACTGGACGGGTCCAGCGTGAGAAGGAGAAAAGAAAAAAGAAAAGAAAAGAAAAAATAAGTTTTGTTTTTCTTAAAAAAAAAAAAGTGGCAACACCTGTTTCCAAAAGAAAGAAAAGCCATGCATGTAAAACACATGGACTTTTCGTGGCAAACATAGGGGGGAGGTGCTGAAGTAAAAATGTATAAGTGTGTGTGTGTGTGTGTGTGTGTGTGTGTATATATATAACTTTAAGTTTATCCTTTGTATTACTTAACAAATCATGTTTGGTTTTTCTTCAATTACTCTATTTCTTTAAACACTTGGGGACTAAAAGAAATGTTAAAAGAGCAAAATTTTGAAGGATTTTACGGGAGAATTTTATAGAGAGTTACAAGAAGTTCTAAGAAAAACAGAAGGTAATAACATGAAGTTTATTTTTGAAATTTAGAATACTTGAAATTTCCAGGAATTCAAAGTGAGAATTTTCAAAGGGTGTGAATTATGGAAGAATTGAAGAAAAAATTAGAAATTTTAATATAAATATTATGTTAGGTGTTGACGATCAGCAGTCAGGAGAAATTGCTGAGAGGAGTAAGAAAGGCAAGGAGGTGATCTACGGGTAGCTCTAAGTGCTACGTGGTGAGTTAGATTTGCTTTAAGTAGTCAAGATAAATATGAAATGTCTAGTGATAATATTAGAATAAATTATTAACTTATGCTTTGGTGATAGATGAAAGTTGGTTGATAGGTGTGATAGGAATAGTGGATGTGTAAAGAATTATTTTATAAGAAATAATATTGTTGGAATAATGAGTCGATTTAATAATAAAAGCGATAAGTGAAATTCTTGATGAGCTATGGTTGATGATTTGATATGATTTATGAGGAGAGGAAATTTAGTAGATCTTGACAAGCTATGATTGATGATTTGATGTGATTTATGAGGAGAGGAATTTAGTGAAAATTTTCAAATAATAATTTGAGAATAATCAGGATAACTAATTTAAATATTTGAATTCATGTTTGTTTTTATATTATTGTTCATATGCATATTTCATATCATTGTTTATATGCATATGCATGAAATAAAAGAACAGGGAAGGGATCGGTCTAATTGAAAAACCATGACAGCTGGCATATGCTAGAAATAAAGGAAAACCGTGATAGTCAGTATATGTTGGAAATAAATGAAAACCGTGACAGCCGGTATATGCTGGAAATAAAAGAACCGATAGAAGGCCAGTCTAAGATAAAAACATGTCGACATGTGGGAAAATGTTCCCTAATAATAATTCACGCATTGTATCTGTTTTACATATTGATTGTATTACTGAAATGCTGAAGTGTTGTTTGTTATTGTACATTTATTTATAGATGAATGAGTTTCATAGAGAGACAGTTATGGTGAGAAAGAAACATAGAAGTATGATATGATAAGAACCATCCAATTGGTAAACTTTATGTTGTGAACCTCATTACGAGGTAATTATGAGATAATTGATGGTCTTAAAGTGAACCAATATATAAGAAGAAGAGATTGATAGAGAATGAGACTTATGATACGAATAGTGATAATATAATGTTATTATCAAAATATATGAGATATAAATGAATGAATATTGGAAGACTAATTGTACAAATTGAATACTTCTAGTAAGTTTAATTCACGGAGCTTGTGAAGCTCACCCCTCATTGTACAATGATTTTAGGTAGTAGGCATGACAAATAGTTTGGTGAGTTGAGGTTCAGACGAAATCATTATCTGTAAGCCATGTACGTGTTCACATCCTCAGACTAATGAGAAAATAAAAAAAAAATTATTTGTAAATATTCATGCATTTTATGTTGTATAAAATGTTTAAGTCTAGATCATAATGTTGTATCCCCCCTGTTGAGGGTTGAGGAGTGATGTAAAAATTTCTGTTAGTATTATTTTTATTGTTACATATATGTGTCGTGCTGAGATTTTCAAATGTGATGACACCGTCTCGGGGGTGGCCAACCTGGGATGGGTTGTTACAGTCCCGCTCCTCGGTGAGCGGGTAGGGGTCTTGCTCCCCGGTGAGTGAGCGGGGTCCCGCTCCCCTGAGAACGGGCGGGGGTGAGGGGGCAGCGCCTTCGAAACTTTCAGACCATGTACATGAGTTGGGCCTGGTTTTTTGTTTGGCAGTTTGGGCTTGGGGCTATGAATAGCCGTAGTTCTGTAGCAAAACGAAATTCTTAATTAGATCCTAATTAGGACGTCTTAAGTTGCTTATAAATACCCTTTATGTACTGAGCATACATTGTAACGAGAGATTTGTGAGGTTAATAATAAAAAACTTCTGGCAGGACGTAGCTATGTTCTAGGGTGAAACTTGGTAAATCTTGTTTTTTTTTTTTCTGTTTATAATTCGTGTGATTGACAGGTCTCGAATCGTTTAAGCATGTGATGGATCTCATTAATACACTCCTCCTGGTTGTCTTATTTTCTGAAATATAGTTTATATATATGGAAAATTTTCTGAAGAAAAATAATTTGGTTTTCACAACTTGTTCTTTTTTCTAAAAGATTTTCACAATTTTAATTTCCTTTATATTGAATTATTGTGGTCAACAGGGATGGTACGTGGAAGCTCTTTGTTTTTGATGTCGTGCATGAGAGTTTGTATTATATTAACGTAAATCAAGTCGTAAACGTTGGACTTGTTATAACCGTTTGGAATTAGCAAATAGTTGTATCATGGATCTTTAATCAATTTAACAGATTAAGCATATGGGCCAATAACTTCAGTAGCAATCAACGTGTCAGATGATATCCTATACTCAGCCTCCCTTGATAAAACAGTGAAAGTATGGCGATTATCTAATTTCAATTGCATTGAGACAATCCAAGCTCACTCAGAGCCAATCAATGCCATTGTTGTAGCTGATGATGGAGTACTCTACACCGCCTCTGATGATGCGGCTGTCAGAGTTTGGCGCCGCAATTTCTGTAGAGGTGACCGTCCTCACTCACTCATCACGACCTTGCTTTCCAAATACTCGCCTGTAAAAGCCTTAACCCTAACCCCGAATGATGAAATCCTGTATGGGGGGTGCACCGAGGGGTACATACATTACTGGCACAAGGGTTGGTTCTCAGGCCAATTACAATATGGTGGTTCACTCCAGGGCCACAACCATGCAGTAATGTGTTTAACCAGTGTAGCTAATTATGTGATTAGTGGTTCAGCTGATGCAACCAGTAGGGTTTAGGCTAGAGAGCAAGGCAGCCAACATGTATGCCTAGCAATTTTGGTTGGTCACAGAGGACCTATTAGGTGTGTTACTGCGCTTTCAGGGCAATTAAAGGAGGAAGGTGAGGATGGTTGCACAATTTGCACGGGCATATAGTCTTGATGATGTCCTAAAGGTTTTGCGTGTGACGCAGATGAATAATTCAAGTGGGCACTTAACAACTCTTAAGCCGGAATAATTTCGACTACTTTGAGCTTCAATAACAGCTTTTAATTACTTTTGTTTTAATTAAACATTACATTTCTCATTCCAATTCTCAACTTTTGCCACCGTTTTTTCTATATGCCAGAATATATGTAAATGACACCAACTTTCTTTTTTATTGTGTGGCCTAAGTATTTAATGGTAAGGTTCTATCTTCTATTGACTACTGATCATCTTAATTTCATGGGAGGTGAGTGGTGGTCCTTTCCTTTCTGCTTTGTATTATCTTTATTTTTTTCCTTTTTTTTATTGGGATATATATAAATGTTGCAAATTCATCTGAAACTAAGGAACCACAAGTTACAACTATCTTTGTTTTGTTAACCATTATTACATACAACATATTAAAATCCTATAGTTGGCTTAGACATTTGATGTACAAAAGCAATCTTTTTAAAAAAAAAAAAATAAATTACATAAACCATGAAGTAATGAAGAATGGCATTTCATCAACAAAATTAAAATGGCATCTAGCCTGTAATTAGAATACATGATTAGCTTAAGATGACATATTAATTAGCAACAAAGGGGGAATATAATTCTCCTGCTAAGTTCACAAACTTGCTCTCTAGCAATTTCCTCCTTAGGCAAAACTATGCACATACCTAATGTTCGCTGGCTGCATTTCTAACCGGTGGTTCGGATTTCCATCACCATGAGAATCCTCTCTCTTCAATAGCCGATAGAAGATGTAACAAATTATATGCAAACCGCAAAGAATAGCTATAATCACCAAAGCTGATAGAATGTTATATCCTTGACAGAACGCAGGTGCTTGCGCTTAAACAAAACTCCAAGGCTCACCATCTTGTTAAACAAAACATGTCTTTAGATGCTTAGGGATAAAAACAACATAAACTTGAACTTCATCTTGACCGGGTTCCATTTTTTTTGACAACAGGGTTCCTTGTTTATTATAGAAGATTTCTAGGTGTTGGTTTATAGGAGGGTATACTTGGTTTATTCTTGCCTTCAATTTGAGATAGTTTGATCACTTCTCTGTCAAGTATGGTATAAGATAATACTGCAGGGTTCCTATGAGAAAAAAAAGTTAAAATGAGAACCTCCTTCCTTTTGGGCAATTCATATTTTTAGCTTTTGCAGTATTTTTATTTTGGATAAATGTGAAATTTTTATTACCCCAAGAAAAATACATAAAGCAGTAAAACTGCACAAAAATACAGAGAAAACAAGAAAGAGCTTGCAAGCTCTTTACAGTAACAACAAAATATATGATCAATCAGGGCTAAAACTGTAACGACTCATTCCGAAAGGATCAAATGGGTTCCACTCGAAACGACATCATTACCTTTAAGCATTGAGCATCTGAACCTGTAATACAACGTGTAAATCCTGTTCTTTACATCATATAATATATTCCTACTACATACATGCATACTTCCACATTTCCTTTACTCTATGTACATTTCATCTTGGTTAAGACCAATAATTTATACAAGATACGACTTTAGATAAAACTATATCCATATCAATTTAAAAACATGTACATTTTTCCAAAATGAAGATATATACATTAATATAAACTCCCAACAAAATAGGGTGAGGATGTCCCACATGAAAACCCACCTAAAGATATCATTCTTCTTCACTTTCTTTAATAATTTACTTCAATTCTATTCAGTGACTTCCTGAAATATTAAAATAAAAAGGGGATGAGCTAAAAATTCAGTGAGTAATCACATTACTCGAAGTAATCGTTATCAAGAAATTTGAATTTATAAAGTCACAATCATAAATATATAAACATTCTCATGCTCATCACAAAAATAAAAATTTCAAGAATACATTAAGACGTCCAACAATTTACAAAATTCAAGCCATTTCAAGAAAGCATTTACATGTTATAAATCTAATTCCATTCTCTTATTAATACATATCTCACAATTGAGACATGTTCTACCTGTACATCCAATATCACATTATTCATCCACTCAGTTCCATCTCTCTTTCTATTTCCACTCGGTTATGTCTTACTTTCCACTTTCACTCGATTCCATTTCACTTTTCATTTCCACTCGGTTTCATTTCACTTTCCACTTTCACTCGGTTCCATTTCACTTTCAACTTCCAATCGGTCCCACAATATTATCAAATAGTTCAATTCTCATTAAACACAAATCATAACACAAGCAATTTATCAATATAATTCTATCAACTCATTCACATTCAAATTTACTTTCGAACACATATCAAGACATACCATTAATTGTTTCTTAGACATAAAATACATAATTATTCATCATACTTACTAAGAGTAAGGTGAAACTAACCTTCGATATGCCGGGCTACCAAGAAGTATGTGTGAAATTAGTATTTATCTTTATCAAGTAACTATAAGAAATAATTAAAATAATACAATATTACAAGCTTTCTTTTTCTTTGGCTACCTTTGCTTATTCTTTCTTTCCTATGTTTATCAAATTTGAGATTCATATCTCACAACAATGATACTTTTTAATTTACTAAAGTAAATTTCAAGTTAAATTATGAGAAAGTTTAAACTTCTTAAGTGTTAAGACTAATTAAAGTGGCTTGTTTCACTTACTTCCAACATTTCTTTTTTCTAAACTTTTTACTTAAAAATCTTTTACCAACTACTCAATAGCTCTTCCAAATTAAAGAAACCATACTAATAAAAAAATCAGTATACCACAAAGATTTTAAACTCATATATTTAGCATTTCCATACATTAACTTAGATTAATTTACATAACTTCAAACACCCATCTATAGAATTCTTCCCAAACTTTCACTAAAATCCTCTCAGCTCAATAAATTCCTTTAGCTCTAGATAGTAATATACTTCAAAACCTAAAACTTACATATCTAAAACTATCTCAAATCACAAGTTTTAGCTATTTCATGCTATAATTCAAGGTTATGCAAAGACAGACCATAAATTCACATTCCAACTTCAAAAACTCATAAATCCATCAATCTTTGTACTTCCATAACTTTAAATTTATATTTTTAACAATACCCAACACAAAATTTTATTATCTCATTCCAAAGTTTAAGATTTAATCACAACCCCTATCAACAACAACATACTTCAACTTCCTATAGCTCAAAACCAATCAATTTAAACTCAAACCATCTCAAACAAAACCCAATAATTAACTTTGGGAAGTCTAATTTAACTTAGAAAAGATTAGAAATCAAATATACCACAAATTCTTGATGAAAAATGCCAAGAAAATAAAGAGGAAATTAATCCCTTGTCTGGAGTATATACTTCACACGCTGCCTTCCACAACTCGTCGCAACCCACCTCTCGGACCGGACGAATCCATCAGTTGGAAGAAGATGATTCCCAAGGTTTGAGGGGAAAAGGACTAAGGATGTGAGGGTTAAGGCTAAGTAAAGTTGGGAAAGAAATGGGTTTTCTCTCAATTTTTTTTTCTTCTGATTTCCCTCTCTTTGTCTACCCGAGCTTCTTGAGGAAGAATAGGAGACTTGTACTTTTTTTTGCCAACTTTTAGCTTTATATAATCCCACTATCCTTAGTCATTTACTAGTTTACCCTTCCTTTCTTTCTTTAGTAAAATTGCAATTATTTCCTCCTTTTTTGTTTGACTCTTTCCTACTAACACCTTCTTTATAAGAAGTCCTTACTAAATACTTCCATTTCCTTTATGTTTACATTACCCATTAATCAATAAGTCCTACACAGGTCTAGCAACAATTTAATTCATCAACAATCATAAGTTAAAAATTTTAAAATAAAGATCGGACTCTACAAAGACATAAATTTAGAGCAATATCTTTGTCAACAGGGACATCTGCAGACTTTACAAATGAAGCCTAAAATTCTCTCTATGAAAAATTCTCTCTGAAATTAGCTACAATATATTCTAACGTTTTGTAAATGGATTGAAAGACTAGTTGATGAAAATATTTTCCTATTTATTTCCTGCCACAAATGATAAATATGTGAACACTAAGCTTTTGCAATATTTATTTTGAAAATTAACAAACATGTTAAACAATATCTTATATAGGATACTCCTTTACCTTTGTAACCTAAACAAGATCAGTTGATGTGGATTTTTAACTCCTTCTAGGGTTCTCAATTTCAAGTTTGCTTATAACATACATGGTTTCTAAATAAAAAAGACCCTCTATTAACACCTCCTCTACCATTGCAAACTCTTTGGAAGTTAAACTTCCCACTCAAAATTAATTTCTTTGCATGGTTGACTGCTCATAATAGAATTTCAACTGTATCTCTTCTTTATCCTAAATCCATTCTTTCCTTTCATTTATGTAGGATTTCAGTATGCTTAATCCATAAAAATCCATAGATGAGTAGAAAACACCTAATCTATAGATAGAAAGTAAATAATGTATACCTTAGATCCTTAGTTCCATCTTTAATAGCACAACAAAAATCTTTAGCGAATTGAAACGATAAAGCAACCTCTGTTAGGAAACACTAAGATCTTCTACTCCTTAGTTCTCCTTTAGCACACATTAGCCTCAATGGGTGGCTATCTCTTATGTGTAGAGAATATAATGTATAGGGTTGAGAATCGGAGATAGGACCTATCTTATACTTTATATAGTGATCCAATAGCCAACCCATAAAAAGGCCCAAAAGTCAACTATAGCCTACACTAGCTAGCCCATATTTGACAGATTAGAGTATTAGGCCCATTGTAAATAGATTGCACTATCAGGCTCACTTTATGTCTCACTAAATTAAAAAACACTTAGCCTGTTTTATGACAAAACTAATAAGTCCCAATTAATGTAAGCCACATATGGAATAATTTTAACACTCTCCCACTTAGACGATATTAATTGTGGCCAATTTTAAAAACGACTCCCACGCTAAGATAACTATAATGCTCTATGCACGAAATTTACAACATTGGTCTAGAGACTAATCTAAGTATCAATCCAGTCCAATGGAGTCCTCAACGCCGAATTATGGCGATAACTGCATCTTTTGAGCAATACAAGACCTTCCATGGTCACGACAGTCAATAACCTCCATTGATATGGATATAATATGGTAGTGTAGTAAACATAAAACATCCACAAAGTGATCCTTTACATGTTGTCACCTTGTCGATCACTTTTGATTTTCTCTTCCTTAAGTAGCACAAGCATACTAGAGAAAATCATTATGGGTTTCAACAAAACCTATATGTGTTATCTTTAATATCTCGAGATATACTTCATGTATCACAAAATACACCCTTGAGGCTATAAACAGAATGCCCCAGCCTTTGCTTAAGACTGACACATGTCTTAAGACTTTAATCTTTATATGACATGTCACAATACACATCAAGTATCCACATGCATTATATCACAGTAATATCAAAAACCATACAGATATCAAACTATATATAACTGAATGACAAGTGATATATTTTAACCGAAATACATCACCAAAAAAATGTAAAGAATAAACTTTTTTCTTTTACAATGATTGGAATTTAAATATGTAGAAGGTACAAAGAGATAACAATTAATTCATTACAAATAAAGGTTATCTCTCTTTTAAGAATAAGGCTTTAGAAATGGCTTAAGAAGAATTTTGAAAGCTTTGATGAATAATAAATGAGATTAAGAATGAATTAATTATTCTTGAATTGTTAGGTTTGCTCAATTATAATGGATTTATATAGTCTTAAACCCATATGGCCAGTTTGGAGCAGGTTAGAGCATTAAATGCTCTGAACAACATTCTTAAATTCAAATTATAGCCGTTATAATCGAGCATTCAGTCTACTAGATGCTTGTTTGGTCGACTGAATCAAGTGAGTTTGTTTCAGGTTTTAATCATTCAGTCGACTGTATGTTTAATTCAATCTATTGGACTAGAGAGATGAAACTCTCTTTCTTTCATTCAGTCGACTAGTTGATTCATACAATTGACTGGGTCATAGGTAAGAAAGAGATAACCTTCATTCAGTCAACTGTATGTTTAATTCAGTCGACTGAATCAGAAGGACAGGACTTTTTGTCCTTCATTCAATGGAATGTATAAACCATTCAGTTGATTGAATCCTTTGTAATAATGTTTTTATGTTTTAACAAAACTTTATAAATTTAAGATAAAGTTTAAGTATTTTTGTTAAAAATATTTTGAGCCATAATTAAAGCTATATAATTGAGAGAAGATTTATAATTGAAATAACTATATATGAGCTTCTAATCTTGTTCTTCATAATCTTCTCTTTAAGGTGCGTGCTTCCTTGAATAAAAACCTTAAACACTTTAAACGCTTAGACAATTTGGTTAGATCAACTCAAATTGGTATTGTTATCATTAAAATCAAGTTAGGGGTTAACAATTTCCCTTGTTTTGATGATGACAAAACCATTTTAGGAAAAAACTTTTAAAAACTAAGTATTTGGTTTTTATAAAAATTTAGACAGAGTCTCCTTTGTTTTTGTGAAGAAAACCTCCTGCAATAGTTCAAAACAAAAATCTTAACCAAGCAGTTTAAAGTATTTCAACAATTTTAAATAACTAAGGAGCAAGATTCCCCTTTAATCTATGCATACACTTCACATAACTACACTATTTTTCTCATTTCTCATTTTTTTTTCATTTCTCATTTTTCTCCCTTTTTTTGCCATCATCAGAAAAAGGGAGACCCAAAGAATAGAAAATGAAAAGCAATTACCATAGATAAGCACGTAAATAGCCAACTAACATTCATACAAATTTTTAGCTAAAAATAAAGAGTTAAAACTCTCATGAGAAAATCTATAAATGCAAACATAAGGCTCAAATGAGCATAATATCCATGAATGCATGAAAATCAAAATGTGAATGTACTTGCAAAAGTTCCATGGAGCCAAAAAAAAGATAGAAACAAGGAATAAGGATCAATGCTCAAAGAATCCCTCCATCACAGTCTTGAAGATGGTCTGTTCATCGTAAACTGAATTCATCTCGGTTGTGGACAAATAATTGGAGACTTGTAAGAGCTTGAAGGATCCTATCAAATGAATTGAACAACTGAGATACCCTGACTAAGCTGTTGAGTACCCATATGAACACCATGTTCCTCTTCCTCTTCATCCAAGTTTTCATCACCAATTCTAATGTTCTTCCCAAGCTTGAGGACCACAATACCATCTTTAATTACACATCCCATCCTCTTGAGAGACGAGACATTGATCAGATCAGTGGTCTTAATATCATTGGCCTCAGTATCAGGGAGGGGAATCTTATAATGTTGTAGGATAAGAGTGATCAACATTCCATATGGTAAACCACCTAATTCACTCTCATTTCCAGCAACCATGTTGTCTATGATGAGAGGGAAAGGGTTATAGGCTGTACCAGTTTTAAGGCAGTAGATCAACAGGTATCTAATTTAAAGGGGCTGATACGGCTACCTAGTCTAGGATTTATGCACCAGCAAAGAATTAGATTTAACAACCTAGATTCTAGGGACATATCATGATAGGTGTTATAGGTCTAAATTCTATATACGTATTCAGGATTGCCTTTCTGTAACGACCCATCCCAGGTCGGCCACTCCTGAGACGGTGTCATCACATTTTGAAAATCATAGCACGACACATATATGCAACAAATAAAAATAATACTAACAGAAATTCTTTTACATCAATCCTCAACCCTCAACATGGGAGATACATCAATCTGATCTTTAAACATTATATACAACGTAAAATGCATGAATATTTACAAATAAAATTTTATTTTATTTTATCATTAGTGTGAGGATGTTGACACGTACGTGGCTTACATATTTCTTCTGACTCTCAACCCACCAAACTATTTGTCCTGCCTACTACCTGAAATCATTATAAAATGAGGGGTGAGCTTCACAAGTTCAGTGAATTAAATTTACTAGAAGTACTCAATTTGTATAAATGTTTCAATATTTAATCATTTATATCTCATAAAACTTGATACTAGCATTCTAGTATCACTACACATGTCATAAAATCCATTCTCTATTAATCTCTTTTTTTTATTTGTTGGTTTACCTTAAGACCATCAATTATCTCATAATTACCTCATAATGAGGTTCACATCTTAAAATCTACCGTTTAGATGGTTTTTATCGCATCATACTTCTAGGTTTCTTTCTAACCATAACTGTCCCATTGTAAGACTCATTCATCTATAAATAATTTCACACACAACACATTAGCATTTCAATGATGAAGTCAATATTTAAAACATATGCAATGCATGAATTATTATTAGGGAACGTCTTCCCACATGTCGACCTGTTTTCATCTTAGACTGGTAGCCTTCGCAGTTCTTTTCTTTCTCATTTAGACCGGCTGCCTTCTCGATTCTTTTATTCTCATTTAGACCGATTACCTTCCTGGTTCTTTCATTTTCATTAGACCGACTTTCTTCCCTGTTCTTTCATTTTCATTAGCTGGCTGCCTTCCCGGTTCTTTTCTTTTATTTAATGCACATGCATATGAACAATGATATGAAATATGCATCTGAACAATAACATAAAAAAAAAAAACAAACACGAATTCAAGTATTTAAATTTAGCTATCCTGTCTTTCCTCAAATTATTATAAAAAAATTCCACTAAATTCCTCTCATCATAAATCACATCAATCATCCATCTTAGCTTGTCAAGATCCACAAATTTTCATCTCCTCATAATTCGTATAAAAACATCAACCATAGTTTATAAAGAAATTTCACTTATCACTTTTATTATTAAATCAACTTATTATTCCAAAAATATTATTCTCTCACCTAATACCTTTCTACATGTCCAAAATTTCGATCATACCTATCAATCAATTTTTCATCTACCACCAAAGTATACGTTAATAATTTATTTTAATATTATTACTAGATATTTCATTTTTTATTTAGATTACTTAAAGTAAATCTAACTCACCACGTAGTACTTAAAGCTACCCGTGGATCACCTTCTTGCCTTTCCCGTTCCTCTAAGAAATTTTCCTCGGTTGCTAATCATCAACACCTAACATAATATTTATATTAACTTTCTAATTTATTCTTCAATTCTTCATAAACCACACCCTTTGAAAATTCCCACTTTGAATTCCGAAAAATTTCATGTATACTAAAAAATAAAAAATAAACATTATATTATTACCTTTTATTTTTCTGATAGCTTCTCGTGATTCTCTATAAAATTCCGCGATAAATTCCTTCAAAATTTTGCTCTTTTAACCTTTCTTTCGGTCCCCAACTGCTTAAAGAAAACGCATAATTAATGTACAGCTAAACGAATTTGGCAAAAAAACTTAAGTTTCAGCCATCCCTTACAATTTGCCATGATTTTTGGGACGTGGCTTACATGCAAACTTGGCAGTAGGTTGCCACCTGCTGTCGCCTTTTTTTTTTACTTTCATTTTTTTTATTTTCTTTTCCTTTCTACTGTTCATGTTTTTTTTTATTTCCATTTTTATTTGTTTTATTTAAATAATAATAAACCTTTTACATATATTTTATTTTAATTTCATGTTATATTTATTAAATTATTTATTTACCCTTACTTTACGATTACGAGTATTATAAATCTACCCACCTTATAAAAATTTCGTCCCCGAAATTTCCTTACCTAACTCCAGAAACAAATGTGAATAATATTTCTTCATAATTGCCTTACACTTTCAATGAAATCTCTTCAACATCCTTATTTCGCCACAGAACTTAAACTAATGAAATTACTTTATTATACAAGACTTGTTCTTTTTGTCTAAAATCATCACTGGTACTTGTATATAAGCCCAATCTTTATGAATTTCTATAGTTTAGCTTGAAATATTATAATATTCATCCTGTAAACACTTTCTTAAAAGTGAAACATGAAATACGTTATGCGATTGCTTCAACTCTGGAGGCAAATATTCACAACTAGCCTAACTTTCTCAACAACCTCACAGGGTCTCACTTACCTCAGACTCAACTTTTCTTTCTTTTTAATCCTCATCACACATTTTCATGGAGATATTTTTAATTACACCCAATCATCTACTTGAAATTCAAGAGATCTTATTTTATTATTAACAACTATTCGGTTTACTCTGTCCTGCTTTACGGTTCTCTCTAACCAATTTGATCCTCTCAGCTGTTAACTCAATGATTGATGGACCAGATATATTTCTCTCTCCCATTTCTTCCCAATATACTAGAGTTCTACACCTCCTACCATATAAAGCCTTGAAGGGTGCCATCCCAATACTAGTTTGATACTAGTTATTATGAGCAATTTCAATCGATGACATGTAAGCATCCCGACTTACTGACATTTGCCCTTAAAATATCTTCTAGTACTTAGACATCTTTTCTATTTGAGCAAGAAAAATTATATTAAATTGCAACTGTATACCCGTGGCTTTCTAAAAGTCTCTCCAAAACCAAGATGTAAATCTAGCATCTCTATTCGACACTATGCTCAATGGTACTCCATACAACCTTGCAATCTCAGCTACATCCCTCTTCAATCCTGACCATCAGAATTTCTGTCTCAATCCTCTATAAATCTTATTGTTACTTGGTTGCATCGAATCTACATCATCATGTGCCTTTCTCATTATCTCATTTCTCAACTTCGCATTATTAGGAACACAACTCCTATGTTCCAATACCAAAATACTCTCATTTCAAATTTTGAACTCATATTGCTTTCTAGTAAGCATTCAATGCTTAATCTTTTCTATCTCTTTATTTCTACCTTGTATCTCTAAAGCATTTTACTATGGATAACTGTACAACCATATTCATTAACCATGATCATTTATCACTAATATTCAACTTCATTCTTATCTCTTTTAAATCTATCATCAATTTCGCATCAGGACTCTTAATAATCGTTAACCTTCTTGTAGACTTTCTACTCAATGCATATGCTATCACCTTCGCATTTTTTCTAGATGATAATGAATTGTACAATCGTTGTTACTAATCAACTCTATCCACCATCATTGCCTCAAATTCAACTCTCTCTAGTTAGGTAGGTATGTCAAACTCTTATAACCTATGAGTATCTTACAAGTGGTTCCATATAGATGATGTCTCCAATCTTTAAGGTAAACACTATAACAACCAACTCTAAGTCATGAGTAGCATAATTTTTATCATGAATCTTCAATTGCCTAGAAGTATGGGCCACAGCTTTCCTATGTTACACATATCCCAATCTTTGATGTGACACATCACTATACACCACAAATCCTTCATCACCAGAAGGAAACACCAATACTGGAGCTGTAGTCAATTTCTTCTTTAGTAATTGGAAATTTTTCTCACACTTCCCTCACTATACAAATCTCACATCTTTCCTAGTCAGTCTATTTAATAGTATTACAATAATAGAAAAAAATTTGTGAAAGAATCTTCTATAATAACCAGCTAGCTCCAAGAAGATTCTAATTTTAGTCACGCTAGTTGGTTTCTCCTAACTTAACATTGTCTCTACCTTTTGTGGATCAACTGTTATGCCATTTTCAGATGTTACATGTTCCAAGAAAGTTATTTCATTCAGCTAACACTCACACTTAGAGAACTTTGTATATACTTTCTCTCTCCTCAGAATCTCCAACACACTATCTAATGTTTCACATGTTATTCTTCCTTCTTAGATTATATCAGAAAATCAAATACAACCATAAACTTGTAAGATATAGTTTAAACACTCTATTCATCCAGTTCATGAATGTTTCTAAAACATTAGTTAATCCAAATGACATCACAAAAAGCTTATGACCATAACGTGTCCCAAAAGTAGTCTTAGACACGTCTCCCTTCTTTATCCTCAATTGGTGATAACCTGATCTCAAGTTTATCTTAGAAAACACTCTCACTTCTTGCACTGCTCACATAATTTATTTATCTTGGGAACAAGATATTTGTTCTTATTCAACTATCTGTAGTCCATACACACTCTTATCGTTTCATATTCTTTCTTCACGAACAACACAGAGGCTCCCCAAATACTTTAGGTCCGAAAAATTGTTTATTAAAAAATTCTTAAAATGGTACGTTCAACTCTCTCAATTCAGCTGGTGTCATTCTGTAGGGTGCTATTAAATATATGTGATGATCCTGACATCACATCAATAGAGAATTTAATCTCTATACTTGGAGTCAACTTAGACAACTAATCAAAAATTACATTATAATAATCTTTCACCACTAAGATTTATTCTAACTACTATTTTCCTTTTTAGAATCCATTATGTATGCCAAATACTCCTTACAACCCTTCTTCAACCATCTCCTAGTAGCTAGAGTAAAATAAGATAGTTCGAGAGTATTTTATGTTATCTCTGAAAGTTACACTCCTCATGTCTATATCTTGAACACTACCTTCTTTCTGGAACAATCAACCTAATTGTAATACATTGATAACCAATTCTTTCCCAAAATCGAATGAAGAACTATCATATTCAAAGGTAATAAATTAGCTTCAGATTCTCTATCACTGATATGAATCACACAACCCTTGTAAACATTTATAATTATCACTCTATCTCTAGTGGGAACTTCAACAAAAATATTTTGCATCAAAGGACTAATACATACTTTATATGAATACTGAATGCAAAAGAATGGGTTGTACCAAGATCAACCAACATTGATATGTCCACCTTTTCTATATAAAAAGCTCCTCAAATTAGAACAATTATGGGATAAATATCTTATTTGAATATATCTATGACAAACTTCTGTCTCTCAGTCATACCGCAGAATACCACTTCCCATTGGTGGCATACTTACTTCCTCTACCATGACTCCCAGTTTCCCATAACCTGTCTCCCAAATCTAAGGGTCCCACCGATAGTATTCTAAGCTATAGAAGTAACAGATCCTGCTTGTCTCTAACTCTGTACTTCAGTTCTTGTGACAAGGAATGCCTCCCCTGGGTGGTCTTCCACCCTGCACACTTATACTACTACCACCTCTGGGTTCCTTAATTCTAGACTTTTGTCGCCGATTCTTCCTACCTCTGATTTCCACTACATTCTTCTCAATCTGAATTGCTATATCCACCAATCTGACATAATTTATATGCCTCATGTAAGATAGTTTTGATCAAATCTTAAAACATAGTTAATCTATGAACTTCTTACACTTCTTCTCCTCTAGGTCTACCATTTTCGGTACAACCATTGATAAGACCACAAATTTGCTATTGTACTGAGCCACATTCAATCCATTTGCCTCAAATAAATAAAATCTCTATCTTCTTGGGCTCTAAAGGTCTAAGGAAAGTATTTATCAAGGAAAACCTCCTTAAAGCTATTCCAGGTTAAGGGTCTATCAATATCTGTACTTACTTGGTGAAGAATATCCTCCCACCATTCTAGGGTCTCTCCCTCTAATTTGAACGTAGCAAAGATGATCCTCTGCCTATCAGTTATTGGTAAAATATCAAATAATCTTTCTACATGTTTTACCCTTAACTCAAGCTTAAAAGGGTTTATAAATCCTTTAAGCAACAAAGCATTCAGCTTAATGCATCTTCTTGCATCTCATGCATAAACTCACTTTCCCCCCTTTTTAAACGTCTATCATTACTGGATTAACAACCTCAGGTACTGCTCTAGCCTGTTCATCAATTCTATGCTATAAGTTATCAACTCTATCATCTGTTACCATCATTTCTCAAGAGCATGTGTAAAAGCTTATCTTAGCTCATCTCTTTCAACTTCAGATTCTCTCACACCTTTACTAATATTAATTATATTACTAATATCAATCATACTATCAACATGTTCCCTTATAGGAACCACATATTCAGACTCAACCTTGACTTGTCAAAAATATTGGTGGCCTACCACGCCCTCTCAAATCAATAACTCTAACTCTAGCTCTAGCGCATCCACGTGTCATCCTCAGACTGTTCATTAAAATATAATTTATTTTAATCTATCACTTTCTTTCTTCTTATGCAGTTTACAGAATCATAAAACCTAATGCTCTGATACCAAAATTGTAACGACCCATCCCGGGTTGGCCACCTTCGAGACAGTGTCATCACATTTTGAAAATCCCAGCATGACACATATATGCAAAAAATAAAAATAATACTAACAGAAATTCTTTTACATCAATCCTCAACTCTCAATAGGGGAGATACATCAATCTGATCTTTAAACATTATATACAACGTAAAATGCATGAATACTTACAAATAAATTTTTATTTTATTTTATCATTAGTCTGAGAATGTTGGCACCTACGTGGCTCACATAAAAAGATTTCGTCTGACTCTCAACCCACCAGACTATTTGTCCTGCCTGCTACCTGAAATCATTGTACAATGAGGGGTGAGCTTACAATCTCAGTGAATTAAATTTACTAGAAGTACTCAATTTGTATAAATGGTCTTTCAATATTTAATTATTTATATCTCGTACAATTTGATACTAGCATTCTACTATCACTACACATGTCATAAGATCCATTCTCTATTAATCTCTTTTTCTTATTTATTAGTTCACCTTAAGACCATAAATTATCTCATAATTACCTTGTAATGAGGTTCACATCATAAAATCTACCATTTAGATGGTTTTTATCGCATCATACTTCTAGGTTTCTTTCTCACCATAACTGTCTCACTATAAGACTCATTCATCTATAAATAATTTCACACACAACACATCAGCATTTCAATGATGAAGTCAATATTTAAAATGGATGCAATGCATGAATTATTATTAGGGAACGTCTTCCCACATGTCGACATGTTTTTATCTTAGACCAACTGCCTTCCCCCTTTTTTATTCTTATTTAGACCGGTTGCCTTCCCTGTTCTTTCATTTTCATTAGACTGGTTGTCTTCCCGGTTCTTTCATTTTCATTAGACCGGTTGGTTTCCTAATTCTTTTCTTTTATTTAGTGCATATGCATATGAACAATGATATGAAATATGCATATGAACAATAACATAAAAAAAAACAAACATGAATTCAAATATTTAAATTTAGTTATCTTGTCTTTCCTCAAATTATTATAAAAAAATTCCATTAAATTTCTCTCATCATAAATCACATCAATCATCCATCTTAGCTTGTCAAGATCTATAAATTTTCATCTCCTCATAATTCGTATCCAAACATCAACCATAGATTATCAAGAAATTTCACTTATTGCTTTTATTATTAAATCAACTTATTATTCCAAAAATATTATTTCTCACATAATACTTTTCTACATGTCCAAAATTCCTATAAATCAATTTTTAATCTACCACCAAAGCATACGTAAATAATTTATTTTAATATTATTACTAGATATTTCATTTTTTATTTAGATTACTTAAAGTAAATCTAACTCACCGCGTAGCACTTAAAGCTACCCGTGGATCACCTCCTTGCCTTTCCCATTCCTCTAAGAAATTTCCCTCGGTTACTGATCGTCAACACCTGACATAATATTTATATTAACTTTCTAATTTATTCTTCAATTCTTCATAAACCACACCTTTTGAAAATTCCCACTTTGAATTATGAGAAATTTCATGTATACTAAAAAATTCAAAAATAAACATTATGTTATTACTTTATGTTTTTCTGATAGCTTCTCGTGATTCTCTATGAATTTCCACAGTAAACCCCTTCAAAATTTTGCTCTTTTAACCTTTCTTTCGGTCTCCAAGTGTTTAAAGAAAACGCGTAATTAATATAAAGCTAAACGAATTTGGTAAGAAATATTTATGTTTTCATAATATATATATATATATATATATATATATATATATATATATATATATATATATATATATATATATATATATATATATATAAACTTAAGTCTTAGCATCCCTTACAATTTGCCACGATTTTTGGGACGTGGCTTACATGAACTCAAACTTGGCAGCAGGTTGCCACCTACTACTGCCCTTTTTTTTACTTTCATTTTTTTTTTGTTTTCCTTTCTACTATTCACGTTTTTTTTTATTTCCATTTTCTTTGTAACTATGCCTCCACTTGTCCAGATTTTTTTGATTTGTTTTATTCAAATAATAATAAATCTTTCACATTTATTTTATTTTAATTTCATGTTATATTTATTAAATTACTTCTTTACCATTACGTTACGATTACGGGTATTACACTTTCACTATCCTACATGTTCCCTCAAAATCAAAATACTCAGACCAACTATCTCAAACCATCCTTAGGCAATTTCAAAACAATGCGTAAAACATCAACATTTACAGTAAATTCTTTCCCCATAACTATGGTTTTGAACAAAGGGGCAATGGGTGAGGGTTGTTTGAGATTTGCATAAAACTAATAGATTAACCTAGGGTAGAGTTTTTGGTGAATGGTAATTAGCTGTGCCCAACTAAGAGCATCAAAAAAAGGTTTTATATTGAAATTCCCAAAGTGTATAGATGGGAAATCAACAAATCTACCGGACATTACCTTCTTGACACGAATAACGGTGTCATATTGTTCCTTGGCATCAACATTTCGAAAGCTAGTTTCATCAAGGTTGTTCTTTACCTTTTTGCTTCCCTCACCAGCCTTTTCTTTACCATTGTCCCCTTGAGAAACTTTGAGTTACCTTTTTGGAGGATTTGGACCAGATTAGGTGAGTTTGACTCGTGATCTCTGAGACATCTTGGAGAAAGGCATGAAAATGAGAGAATTTGGAATAGGTAAGTGAAAAAGTGAAAGGTTTTGACTGGATTTGACAAGAAAAATGATTTTTCTAGAGAGAGAAGAGAGAATGATTGAAGAAATTCTAATTTTAGGTTGAAAATGACGTTTGCAAAAAATAAGAACGTATTTATAGTATTGTGGGTTCAGTAGATTGGATCCCTGTTCAGTCAACTGGATCTGCTACAAATTTTAAAGAACATGGGCATTTAGTCGATTGGAAAGAATGGCTCAGTCAACTTAATGAGAGGCAGTAAGTCATAAGTTTTTTAGGGTAGTGAATTCAGTGGATTTAATAGGTGATTCAGTCAATTGAATCAAGTATTTTTCAGAAAAATTCTGAACTCTAAGTTAAAAAATTGCAAGCATATATTTCTTCATGCCATCTTTGAGTGAGATAAATATCAAATTAAAATTAATGCTAATTCACTCAATGGTACATATGCAAATCATATAAAATTTCTCATGTCCATTAACATTCTTATCATACTAAATCTATCCATAATCAAAAGTTTAGTACGGATATCAGCAATAAATTTTTTTTGTAGGAATGAATTCAAGTTTGATATCACATTTTTTCGTATGATCTCTTATAAAGTGATGTCTAATTTCAATGTGCTTGGTTCTAAAATGCTGAATTGAATTCTTAGTTAGATTGATGGCGCTAGTGTTATCACATAAAATTGGAAGTTTTTTAAAACGCATACCAATGTTTGCAAATATATTTTTTTGTTTCTTTCTCATTAGTCTGAGGATGTGGACTACGTGGCTTATAGAAAATGATTTAGTCTGAATCTCTACTCACAATTCTATTTGTCGTACCCGCTACCTGAAATCATTGTACAATGAGGAGTGAGCTTCACAAGCTCATTGAATTAAACTTAATAGAAGTATTCAATTTGTATAATAAGTCTTCCAGTATTCATTCATTTGTATCTCATATATTTTGATAATAACATTCTATTATCACTACTCATATCAAATCCCCATCCTTTATTAATCTCTTCTTCTCATATAATTAATCATCATCTTGAGACTATCAATTCTATCTTATAATTACCTCTTTATGAGGTTCACAACATATAATCAGTCACCCAAATAATTCTCATCATTTCATATTTCCATATTTTTTCTCAGCATAATTGTCTCTATGTGAGACTCATTCATTTATCAATAAATTTACAATCATGAATAGCACTTTAGCATCTCAATAATAAAATCAATATTTAAAACAAATGCAATGCATGAATTATTAATTAGGAACGTCTTCCCACATGTCGACATGTTTTAGCTTAGATTGACTGCCCTCCCAGTTCTTTTATTTTATTTAGACTGGTTGCCTTCCCAGTTCTTTTATTTCCAGCATATATCTGTTGTCACAATTTTCATTTATATCCAACATATACCAGCTGTCACGGTTTTTATTTAGACCAGTTGCCCTCCCGGTTCTTTTATTTTCATTTAGACCAGCTGCCTTCTTGGTTCTTTTATTTCATGCATATGCATATGAATAATGATATGAAATATGCATATGAACAATAATATAGAAACAAGCATGTATTCAAACATTCAAATTAGCTATCCAGATTATTGTCAAATCATTATTTGAAAAATTTCACTAAATTCCTCTCCTCATAAATCATATCAAATCATCAACTATAACTCGTCAAGAATTTCACTTATCACATTTATTATGTGTCTTACGTGTCCTGCATGCAAGACATGCAAGACACCCACTCCACTTATCCTTTCTACACCTGGACTATTAGCGCCCAAGAGGTTGTTTTCTTTTTCTTTTTTTCTGTTTATTTTTCTTCTTTTCTACTTTTTTTTTCTCTTTGAAATCATAAAAGTTTCACCTAGACGTTCCAGGCGTCCAGTTTGTTTTTTTTTTTAAAATATATATATACCTTAAAATTACAAATCTACCATCAACCTATTAAATTTACAGTTCTGCCATTCATTATTTACAGTTCTACCACTGGTCCTTAGCCCATTGTTTTTTTTTTTTATAGTTTTGCCATTCCTTTTAAAAATCATTTTTTTATCTTTTCTTTCCTTAAATTTTATTTTTTTAAAAAAAATTATAAAAATATTTAGAAACTTATATTTTCTTCCAACAAATTTTCTAATTAATTTTCTTCAACCTTATTCTACATTTTTCTTCAAAATTCTTTCATTTCAACTTGAAATTTCATAATTTTTAGTACTTTCTTCATAAAAAAAATTCTATCTTTTTCAATAAAATTCTCAATGTCATCTTTCAATTATTATTTCAAATTAATGATAAATCTTTCATATCTGCATAATTTAATTCACTATAATATCTATCAAATTACTTTTTTATCCTTACTGTAGGAACACGGGTATTACACCTACTGAGCAGAATTAATGCTCGATATTGAGGTCTTGGCAAGAGAACTTGAACCGGGAGCTATAAAATTGTTTGTCATTATTGATGATGAGTATCCTCGATATACCAAATCAACATACAATCGACTTCCATATGAACCCCCAAGTCTAGTAGTTAGTGATGCTGGCAAGAGGCTCGACCTCTATCCATTTGGTGAAATAGTCAATAGCTACTATCAGATGATTCTTCTGCCCTAGAGCTTCTTGGAATGGTCTTAGTATATCCACTCCCCATATGGTGAAAGTAAGTGGGCTGGTGATTGATGTTAAAGGATTGGCGGGTCGCCTAGATACGTTGGTATGTTGCTGACATATCTTACACCTCTTGACCATCTCGGTTGCGTCTCAAAGCATCTTTGGTCGGTAGTAGCTATGTCGGAGTACTTTTTATGTCAGAGCTCAGCCTCTTAAGTGGTTACTGCATATGCCCTCATGAACCTCTCGGAGGGTGTAGTCTGCATTGGCTGGCCTGAGGCATTTTAGATAGAGAGTTATGGGACCTTTTTTGTAAAACTGTCCTTCGATGATAGTATACCATGAAGTGCAGAAGATTATATTTTTGGCTTCATTCCTCTATCTAGAGAGTGTTCCATCTCTTAAGTACTAGAAGATTGGGTCCATCTAGGTTTGTTCCTCAGCTATGGGCATGACCGATACTTTATTGATGCTGGGCATAACAAGGGTCTCGAGGTAGAATACTTGTGTGAGATCGGACTCCCTAGAAAAAGCAAGCCATGCTAAAACATCTACTTTTGAATTTTGTGCCTGTGGCCCTTGTGTTATCTGAAACCTCTTGAAGGATGTAGCGAAATCGTGAGCTTTTTCGAGGTACCTAATGATTTTCGCACCTCTAGCTTCATACTCAGTCATCTGATTGACTACCAACTTCGAGTCATTGTATGTTTCCAAGGCTTCGACAGCCAATATGTTTGCCAATTTCATCCCTGCAAGCAATGCCTCATACTCGACTTCTTTTTTTTAGGCTTTGAATTCAAACTTGAGAGCATACTCCACCATAAAGCCTTCGGAACTGCTGAGGATGAGTTTAGTTCCGCTGTCGATGCTCTTTGAAAACCCATCAACATACAATGTCTAACTCAGTGTCTGTTCATCTTCCTCGAACTCTTGCTTTTTTGCGGGCATTTTTATGAACATAGTTTCCACTATAAAATATATTAAGTTTGTACCTTGATAGCCGTTTAGGGTTGAACTCTCCCAGTTCTATAGATCACTTTACTAGTCTTCCAAAGATGTTTGGCTTATGGAGCACATGCCTTAAGGGCTGATCAGTTAACAGGACTATGATGTAAGCCTGAAAATATGGTCTGAGCTTCCAAGTTGTGATCAGAAGGGCGTAGGTCATCTTCTCAATAGAAAGATACCTTACCTCGGCATTGTGTAGAATTAGACTAACATAGCAGATAGGTTTCTAAATCCTACATTTGTTCTCGAATCAAGACTGAGACCATTACATCCTGACCCGCTGATATGTAAAGAAAGAGTTATTCTCTAGTGATCAACTTAGTTAGGAACGGCAGTGAATTCATATACTTTTTTAATTCTTCAAAGAATTTTTGGAAATCTTCGGATCTAACAAAGTCTTTTGCTTTTTTGATCACTTTAAAGAAAGGTAAACACTTTTTGACTGATTTGGGCATGAAACGGCTGAGGGCGGCTATGTGTCCAGTTAACCTATGTACTTCTTTAATGTTTCGAGGAGAGCTCATGTCCAAGATTACTTTTATCTTCTTAGGATTAGCTTGCATCCCTTACTATATGCCATAAAGCCTAGGAACTTACTAGAGGTGACTTTGAAAGCACATTTTTCTCAGATCCAACTTCATTTGATAGTGTCGGAGTATTCTGAATGCTTCATTTATATTAGATTCATGGTCTTCAGCTCTAATGCTCTTGACAAACATGCCATTAACTTAAACTTCCATGTTATTCCTAAAATGTTCCTTGAAAATCTTATTGACCAACCTCTGGTAAGTTGCCCCAACATTTTTCAACCGAAGGGCATTACCTTACAATAGTATAGTTATCGATCAGTGACGAATGAGGTTTTGGGTTAGTCAAACTTATACATGATGATGTAATTGTAACCTAAATATGCATAAAGGAAGCTGAGTAACTTGTGCCCGAAAGTGGCATCGAGCAGCTAGTCTATCCAGGGTAGAGAAAATTTGTCTTTTGGACAGGTCTTATTTATATCAGTAAAATCCATATACATCGTCCATTTTCCATTTGCCTTCTTTACTATTACCACATTGGCGACCTATTCTGGTTAGTGGGCCTTTCGGATGAATTTGGTAGTAGAGAGTTTCTTTACTTCATCTTCTATGGCTTATTGTCGTTTTGGAGCAAAAGATCTCTTCTTTTGAGCAAGAGCTTGTGGGTTAGATCCACGTTCAATCTATAAACGATGACTTAGGGATCAATCCCGGGCATGTCGGAGGTCGACCATGCAAATAAATCCTAATTCCTTCGGAAGAAAGAGATCAATGACTCATTGAGTTTCTCAAGAAGGCTGGACCTGATTTGTACAGTCCTCGATTCTCCATTGTTCAAGGGAACAACAATTAGTTCTTCAACAAGTTAGCCCTGTGGAATCTTGAGCTCATCTTATAGGCCTTCAATGTCTAAAGGTAAAGTTTTGACCTTTCTCTGCCCTCTGATGGAGTTCAAATAAAAAGATTGGGAAGATTGCTGATTCTCGCGGACCTCCCCCATGCCTTGTTCCATGGAGAATTTCATTTTCAGATGATAAGTGGATATCACTACCTTCATCTTGTTCAATGTTGGCCTTCCAAGGATTACGTTGTATGAGAATGGAGGCCTGACTATCAGGAATGTGGTCATTACAGTAATGAGCTACAGAGCTGTATCTATAGTGACAGGAAGGATTATGCTACCTTTGGTAAATACTGGTGCTAATGATAAACACATATAATAGAGAAGACATTAGTTTGAGTTGATCATCTTTTATCTTCATTTTCTTGAAGGTGTCATAGTAAAGAATGTCTGTCGAGCTTTCGTTATTAAAATCCTTTAAACATTATAGTTAGCAATGAGGAGTGTGATAACCACTACATCATCATGGGAGTTCTGTAACCCCTCCAAATCATCGTCCGTAAAGAAGATTACCTTATATGTCTTGACCCATTTGTGAGATCCACTGACTAATGCCATTGACCGGGCATAAGTTTTCCTTACATTGGAGGACTACCCTCCAGCTGTTGGTCTCCCAAAGATAGTTCTGATGGTCCCTGTAATTGTGGTTGTGTGGCTTTGCTCATTTTGAGGGTATCTATCACGTCTCCTTGGTCTCGTCCTAGGGCTTTGCCTATGACTGCACTTGGGGCTTCGTCGGTCACTCCGATCATGTTTGGGGTGCTCAATAGTCCACCTATACAAATGTCTAGGGCTTCGTCGGGGGTGGTCTTAGTCACCTTACGATGGACGAGGCCCAGTGTACTCCTTTAACTACCCTCTACGAAAGAGGGATTCAATTTGATTTTTGAAGGCGTGACATTCCTCGATATCATGCCCATGATCTCTGTGGAAGTAGCACTATTAGGCCTGATTCTTGTTCTTGGCAGTGTAGGGAAACTTCTAAGGCTAACAGAGAATATTTTAGTCATGGATGGATGATTTTTTCATTACCCTCTTGGTTGGGCTTTTTTTGCATTGTTTTTCGACTCATTGGTGCCCCTTTCCTTTTTTCCATTCCTGCTTCTCTTTCACTTCGGAAGGCCTAATCATCCTCGGCGATCATATATTCTTCAACTCGAGCAAGGATCTCATTCATATCCTTAGGAGGGTGCATAGTGAGCTTGGAACCGAAAGCTCCCAACCTGAGCCCAATTTTTATGCCAAAATCTATACCATAGGATCAAAGTCAGAAATCTCCCATGCGGCGATGTTAAACCGCAAAATGTATTCTTGGAGCTTTTCTCCCTTACATTGGATGATACTTAATAGACTCTCCTATGCTTTTCAAGGTCCCTTACTATTGAGAAAGTGTGCTGTAAATGCACAACTTAGCTCCTGAGAAGAGATAATACTAGTGGGCTTGGGGTGTGAATAGCAGGTGATGGCAGCCTTTTCAAGGTTCAAAGGGAAGGATCGGCACAACACTATGTCTGGGTGACAATGCAACATCATTGTTGTCTTATAGAGTTGGGGATGGTCTATGGGATCGGTAGAACCATTGTATGCCTTTATGATAGGCATTAGGAAATGCCGAGGGAGGGGGGTGTTGAGGATGTCTTGTGTGAATGGAGGAGCTTGGGTGTTGAGTTCATCCAGCACGTTGGTGTTTCTGCTTTTGAAAGCCTCTCCTATTTGTTTATCCATTTCCTCCAGCTTTTTGTCCAAGTCAGTATGGTTCTTTGAGGTGGAGAATCCTCTGGACTTCGACTCGGGGTGGGGGGAAGATCTAATAGTGGAGTAGCTGTGAGCTAGTTTGTTAAGATTCAAGTTCCTCATTGACTGAGGGCTTCGGTGGGGTGGAAGTGAAAGTGAAGGAGAATGAACTCTTTCCTCGAGTTTAGCAACCAAATTGGTGACTAATTGAGTAAGCTATAGGAACTACTAATGCGTAACCGGTGCAGCCGGGATTGGTTTAGTAGGTCTCTTTGAACTTCCTTAGGTGCTAGGGCCCACTAGGTTAGACTAAGAGGGTTGCTCGTGTCTGGTTCGTCCATCAGATGGTTCACTGTGGTTCTGATCGAAGGTAGTATGTTCTAAAATGATAGGGAGCTGTTAGCTAGATTGTTGGCTGTGAGTGGATACCCGTGTGGCTATTAAACTTAAACTGGTACCGGCAGTGTTCTTAGGCGACATTGTAACAAATGAGCTCTTTATAGTTCACAAAGTTAATAAGTTCCCACAGACAACACCAATCTATTGATGCTGAAAATTTTCCAGGAATGCGACTAGCTATGAAACGGAACCTACACACATGAAACGAGGAGACAACTTAAAGTTACCAGAGGATTAGAGGGGTTGTGCCTCCGGAGGACTCTTCAATGCCTAAGTAAGATTAGGGCTTTTGAAAGTATGGAGAGTTGTGTATTAGAATTGAATGTACCTTTTTATAGTGAGAGCCCCCTTATATAGTGTATCGAAGCAGAGTCCGATTAGGAGAGTGAATGATCACTAAGTATTAGGATAGGAATACAATTCCCGTAGATAAGGTTGAAGTTATCCGTAAGCTGGAATGTTTATCCATAGGCTGGATTTGTTTAAATAATAGTTTATTTATAAGATGGATAATATTTTATCTATAAAATAGAGTGTTGTACGGGGATATTGGTGTGAAATTACCAGTATGTCCTTTGCCAAGTGTGGCGATTTAATTGGTTGATATGCCTAAGTTGTGAAATGACTTTTTACTCTTGGAGACTAACATGTGCCGCAATATCATTGGATAGAGAATTTTCCCTTACATCAAGTATTGTGATCAAATTAATGCATTATTGTACTCGTATAACATTGTTTCAAAAAAAACTTGTGAGAGTAAGACACATAACTTTCATTCTCTTGCGGTTTTATGCAAATAAATATCCACTTTTGGTATCATTCATTGCCAATTATATCCCTGGTTATTTTTCTTAAAAGTAAAAGAAGTAAAATCTATACCTTAAATATTAGAATTGATATATCATAGTGGAGACATCCAAGGCAATGACCAATTCTTGTGGAGAGAGTAGCCATAAACCCAACAAATCTTCTTCAAACTGAAGAGAAAAAAAAAAGTTTATTATGGAGAGAGAGAAAATATGTTTAATAAATTACAATGCAATTTGAAGAGAAGATTTTCGAATTCAAGATTTCTGTCAGAAAAATATGATTATTAATTTAATTATGTTTCGATCACACTTAAAAAAATTAATACAATAAGAGCATAAAAAATTATGAAACTCTTCCATAACTTTATAAGTGATGATATTCATCCCAACATTTGGGATCACTAAAATGGATCAAGAATGTCACATAAACGTTGACAACTTTTCAAATAGCTAAACTCATCATGATTTTATTAGATATGCATATGAATGTTTGATTGATGGTTTATTTTTATAGTCTGAATATCATTAGTGTTACTTTACCGTTTCATCGCTCTCCCCTTAATTTATCTCCTTGAGATATCTTATGTCACGTTTGATTGACTGAATCAAGGACATAATAGAATGTCCATTCACCTTGACCATTACACTGTTTGGTTGGATTAAAAATGTTAGAATGAGTAATACATATTTAGAGTCCATTACATCAAAATGGAGTAATGAGCATTACAGTCTTAGGGGTGTAAGGGTCGTTCCATTATGACATTGAGTCACTCATGATTATAATTAAAATTTAATATAATATCAAATATCATCCCATAATAAATAAATAAATAATAATAAAAATATAAAAAAATAAATATTTTTATTTTATTCATATTAAATATCATAAAATAATATATGAATGGTAATATAATATTATTGTAGTAAATAATATATCATATATCATATAATATAATAATATAGTGATCATAATTATGAAAAGTACCAAATAAATTATTTTAAAACTAAATAAAAGTAACACATAAGTTAATAAATATAAAAATATAATTAATTATTAATAAAATCATAAATAAATATTAATAATAATATAATGAACTAATATAAGATATTTAAATAATATATTTAGTAATAACATAAAAACGAAAATAAAAATAAACTCACGATAAAATATAGTAAGGATATAACAAATTAAATATTTTTATTATAATAATATAATATTTCAGTTTCATAATATAAATAATTGTATTTAAATTAATAACAATAAATGATAAAATTAAAATAAATTAAAATATAATATAATCTTTTGAATAATATTAAATAAAATTAAAATGAGAATATAATAAAATTAATAATTATTAGTATCATAAATAATAAATTAAATACATCATAAAATTTGAATAATAATAATATATAATATTGATATTAAAATTAGATATTTCTATTATGATAATATAGTAAATTAATTAATAAATAATAATATAACATGCTTAATATAGATAGATGAATAAATAAATATAATAAAATAATTAATATGATTAATTATAAATAGAATTTTATACTCAGGAGGATCTTAAACAATTTTATTTAATTTTTATGGTGTGAAAATGTAAACCAAATTAACACTGTAATCAACCCCAGTTTAATGAAAGAGTCTTTTCCATGTTCTAACCAAATAAAACTATCAGCTTTCAACCTTGATGACATTATAGCCTCGAGTTCATTAGGTCATTTTATCATTTGATTGATTAAAACATTCTGAGATCGTCAATTGTTGGTTCTGGATTGAAGTCTATAAAAGAAATGAAATCAATTGAGATATTTAACTATAATTTGAGCAACCAAAAAAACAAATTGACTGATTTTATCAATTCATACTTGTTTCAAACGGTTTTATAGAAAATCAACCAACTCACTAGAATCGTCTTTAGTGTCGCATTTAATGTGACACTTTCCCTCACACTCGAGTTTCGTGGTGGGGGCATGAAAGCATGCTTTGGTGCAATCTTGATAGCAAGCATTGCCTTTCATAGCCTCAGTGAGATGCATTGCCGCGACGAGAACAAAGCACATGAGAAACACTGCAACAAGCTGTTTCTTCGCCATAATTGCCTCTTTCGTGCAAATAATATTTTTCTGCAACTTTACACTACAAGAAATGAATATGTATTTATATGCAATATTGGTGATGCTTTCTGATCTAGCGATTTGTGGTGTTTCTTTGCGACTAATTGATAAATTAGTGATATAAATGAATACATATTTATATGCAATGGGGTTGCTTATTTTTGGTAATTATTAATTTGAAGCTGGAAAAAGTCTATGAGGTGTGTGGTTAATAATTCATGCATGCTGGAATTAATAGGGTTCGCTAAATATTGAAGTCACTCGGTTGGTGGATGGAGAAACTTAGCCAAATTTTCTGTTTTGGTGTAAAATAATAAAAGGACATACAACGTTTTATTGAAACAATGTTATAATACAAGTAGTTCATTTAATTACAATATAAATATTTATATTGTAATTTAAATATTTCAATTTCTTACACTCGGCATGCATTTGTTTGATCCTTCTATATGAAATTCACATCAAGTAAACCATATATATATGTATTACAAGTAAGTCTCACGTCCAAATTAATGTGTATTTAATATTTTTTTTTTCTTCATAAATTCCATATTTTAATTTATTACTTAAGAAAAACAAAAAAAAATGTATCTTAAAATCTAAGATAAGTGTCACTACTTAATTAATAATTCTCTGTAAGGCTGATGAGTTTTTGGTCTTATGGTCAAAACTAAGGTCTAGGAACTACAAGGTCTCGACTCGATTCCCACAACATTATATTATTGTGAATCAATTTCCATTACCAACAAAAATCAATACGGTGGCTCTATGATTATTTTACCAATGACAAATATCATTCCGAAAAAAGCATTCACAACGACATTTTCTAGTTGCCAAAAAAATGTTTTGGAACAACAATTTTGCATTGCGCAACGAAAAATTGTTGTTGCAAATGTTTAAATCTATGATATTTCAAGTTTTGGCAACAATAAATTCTCATTGCCTACAATAAATTTATTTTAGTTTTAGATTTACCCATTAGTGTTTACACATATAATCATTTGGCACCTAAATTCTATTAAAGCATAAATACAAATCCAAGATATTATATACAAAAAATGCTTCTAATTCAATTAAAGTATTGACACAAATCCAAATACTATTACTCATCCATAAAAATACTTTTGATTCAATTCACACATAAAATTTCCTTATTCTTTTGGTAATGGTGAAAATTAATTTTGTTAATAGTTTTATATCGTCAATGTAAGAAAATTAAATTAGGTTGTAAATAGAGAAACTTAATCAAATTTTCTTGTTTTGTGTAAAATAATCAAGGGACATACAATTTCTTTTTATTGAAACGATGTTATAATACAAGTAGTTAATTTATATTGTAATTTAAATATTTCAATTTCTTACACTCAGCATCAATTTGTTTGATTCTTCTATATGTTAATTTGCATCAAGTAATTTATCGCACATATTTTTACTAGGTAAATAGTTGAAATTATTAGGAGCCAATGTTCATAATATTAAACCGTATATATACTTATTAATCTTTTTTTTTTCAAAAATTTCATACTTTAATTTATTACTTAAAAAATGTATATTAAAATCTAAGATAAGTGTTACCACTTAATAATTTCTCAATAAGACTGATGAGATCTTTGTTTAGTGATCAAAATTGATGTCTTGAAACTGTAATGTCTCAAGTTTGATTCTCACAATGTATAAGTTATTTATTTGATTTTATATCGAACTTTAGCAAATGAAAAATTTGTTGCAAGAAACAAATTCATTTCGCTTGTACTTATTACGTAAAGTACTTTACAACAAAACCGAAAAGAATGGCAACAAATCAATATGGTGGCTCTCATATTATTTAGAAACGACAGATAAAAATCCAAAAGAGTTGTACAATGATTTACTACTACGAGTTTCATCACAAATACAAAAAGATTAAAAAACCTTGTTTCCACTTTTCTTCTTCATGGCCCAATCATACTCGAACCTGGAAAAAATAATTTAAAGAACAAGTATTTATATCTTCCATATTTATTTTTGAAGATTAAATTGTAAGAATGTCATTAGCTACTATTCAATAATCACATCCCATAGAGTTCACATAAAAGTAATAAAAGGACAAAAAAGATTCTTAAAACTACATAGAAAATAGTTCCTGCAATGTGCATCTACCATAAAAAGCTATTCTATCATAGTCATTTACTGTGCATGTAAAATATCATGAAGATGCAACTTATCTCCAAAGCTGACACAAAAGTTAAGGCAGAATCCATTGAAGTCCCACAACTCCATAGCTACAAATATCATGACACTTCTTCTATAAGTACACCTATCCAAACATTTTTTTTTGAAAGAACACAACTTTCAAATTTTAGCAAATGACTCCTATTAATTTAAAAGTTTGATTCTTTTACAATTTAGGTTCCTGGGAAGGCACTAGAACAGTCCTGAAGGGCTGCATAGGTGCCAAGTAAGGCACAGAAACACAAGGGTGAGCCGGTGCCTTACTTGGGACCATGCAGCCTTGTGCAAGGATGTTTAGGTGCCTGGAAACCCCACCTAAAAACTAAAGGTCTTGCATACCTTTAGTTTAGTACTAAGATGGGTCTAGTTCATTGCTGGTAAGTGGAAACCTGTGTTGAGGAAAACATTTGATTTTCTAATTTGTCATGAGAATTCAAAAGGTATATATATGTAAACAATTGCATTGAACTATTTACCTATTCCAATAAATAATATAAGAGGAGCAAATATGCATAGTTGAGGACCACAAATTTTGTCTAATTATGGCAAAAAAGCACATGTTAGATTAAAAGTAGACATAAAGAAATAACCCTTTATTAGTTTCCAAGACCCAGCCTTTCTGCATCAAAATTATCAACACATTTCCATCATGGAACCTTGAGAAATCAAGTAATTTTTAACTCATTGATTCATGCCTTACTAGGCCACCTGATATATAGATAATGAACACTGTAATTGAAAGGAAAACCCTGTTATAACTCTCTAAGTTTAGTGCAGACTACAGAATTATTTTACGTTATATATTCATAAAATACAATGCAAGTAAATCACTAAAGACAGTACCTTATGTCTGTCTATCAATTCAAAAGACTCAAAATCCACAACCAAATGGAAGAAATCTCACCCAAAATTACAAAAACAAACTTCAAACTTGAACTGAAGCATATGCGTTCACACAGGAAACATTCAACTAGAACAAAATGAAATGTGTCCTCTTCCCTTTCCAAGCATTTCCATGAAAACTTAATTTTGATACTGCCTCACTAATATTAATTGATATATAACCATTATCATAAAGTAAGCAGCCAGGGAACAAAATTGCCCTATGTTGGTATGCCATGAACTATATAAAAAGAAAAACCATAACAAACGTACACCTATGCTCCCATCATAATCTCAGCATAAAACAAATAGGCTTTTTCACAAACAGAATATCTTTTTTCTGATAAGTTTCACACCATAGCCCAGAATCATGCCAATTATATAGATTTCTTTTTCCTTGAAACATGGCAATAGATAAGGAATGAGAAATGGAAAAAGGAAAAATCTACTTGAGGAGAACAGAACCATTAACTTTGCCAGAAATGAGTCCAAGTTAAATTTTTCAAAGAATACAAATTACTTACTTGAGATTGAGATGGCTCTGCAAGGCAAGCATCTAACATAGCTCTAAACTCTTGTCGACGGCATTTACTTTCATCCTCACATTCAACTCGTTCAGCCATAATCCTTTCATGGACACTTTCAAGCTCTCTCTCTAGCTCCACTATTCTCTTGAGCTTTTTTTTAAAACTTTTTTCCTGGACAAGAGCAGATACCCATCATTGTTTCTGAGACTGCATCCAATATACTCCATTACCAAGCACCAACAGGGGAAATTAAACATTAAAAGGAAAAAAAGAAGAAAAAAAGCAATCTAAGCCCTTACTTGGAAATGCATAATCCTTAACCTTATTTAACAAATTAAATAAGAAGATCATATCATGCAATATCTCTAACATTTATCATGGATGTGAACAGATAAAAATTCAATTTACGTATACAATCACACAATTTACCTCAAAATCGCAGACATGCACACAACAACGATATTAATGAAGCTAGATATAGTAAAATCTAGTGACATGTTTGTACGGAGTCCACATCACGAACTGATACATATGAAAAGAAATATTAAAGTGAAAGGAAGAAGGTAGGGAGAGGACATCAAAATAATGTGTGTGTGTGTGAATTTATATATATATATATAGAAAGAGAGAAAGGGAAAGGGATTTGAACCATCAATTTCTGTGCCACTAGAATTTTCAATTGTTGTTCCATTCATGTAATCAAACAAGTTAATAAAACCCTACTGAATAATCAACCTTATACATCCTTACTCTAGCAATGTGACAACACTGACCAATGGACCATGAAATATTTATCTCATTGTGCATGCTTTATATAAATAACTAATGCAATGTAACTCTTAATTCATTATTATTTTGAGGGCTGATCCTACTATTTGATATCTTGTTTTTTAACCCCCTTTCTAGTTGCTAATCAATTATTAGATGTAATCCCAAACTTGGACTCTCAAGCTGGCCATGAGGGGCATTGTGATTAGTCTATCAAATAAATATTTAATCTTATTTTACCTACAATCTTGTTCTAGAATCATAAAATGGCTCTATTCTTATGTAAGATAGGCAGAAGGACGATTGTCACCTACACCTTCATGCTTGCTCTTGCTCTTTTGAGTTGGACTTAGAGAAGATAAATGCTAGCACCTCCCTTGTTCGCTTGAAAGACAAGACTTTCATCAATATTTCTTTAGGACTCTGACTCTGTCTATATACATACGGCCCCTAGAGTGAAAATTTCAGTTTAAACAATCTTAAGGGTGAATCTGCACCAACATATTAAAATTTGTCAATGAAAAATAATTGCTTTATAAATGCCCAAAAGAATAATTCCTCCCATGCCATGTTAGAGTCCAATTGACTTGCTTCATTATCTTTTGTTAGGAATGCATACATTGGAAAATGCTTGCTAGCAACCATCATTTGCAAAGCATACATACATCTATAAATCAGAATCAACTTTTCAACAATCAGACCAGAGGACAATATTAAATCTTCCATGTGAAAAAGTTACCATTTCTAAACTTGATATCAATTAGACCGAGCAGTTGTAAGCATACAAGAAGGCATAGTTAACGATGCTTTATTTCTTCATTATGTACCGAAATTCCATTCTAAACCTTGAAGAATAATGATTCAAAAACAAGAAATCCCCAAACCTAAATGCCATAGCACAATGAACTATGAACAATAGTATATCAAAGAATTTTACCTCTTGAAGTTGAATATATTATGAATTTGATGGAGATATCCTTTACATTGCTTCAAATCTGGAGAAGGTCGAAATGCAAGCTTGGAGGTCCACAGAGAGGAAGATATATAAAGAGAGGGAACTATATTCAAATCTGGATGAAAGAATGAGCTACACAGAGGAAGGGGGGGGGGGGGGGGGGAGAGAGAGAGAGAGAGAGAGAGAGAGAGAGAGAGAGAAAGACAATAGTCTAATGGAGTGGTTCAAAAAATGCATGAGGTCTATTTTCCTTTCTATCGTTAGTGTATTTTGAGTATAGTATATTTTCTTATCCTCAAGAGTACTTTAGATCTTTATATATATATATATATATATATATAACTATATTCAAATCTGGATGAAAGAATGAGCTACACAGAGGAAGGGGGGGGGGGGGGGGAGAGAGAGAGAGAGAGAGAGAGAGAGAGAAAGACAATAGTCTAATGGAGTGGTTCAAAAAATGCATGAGGTCTATTTTCCTTTCTATCGTTAGTGTATTTTGAGTATAGTATATTTTCTTATCCTCAAGAGTACTTTAGACCTTTATATATATATATATATATATATATATATATATATATATATATAGAGAGAGAGAGAGAGAGAGAGAGAGAGAGAGTGATGGGGACCAAACCCAACCAAGCTTGGCCCGAACCTATTCAAGGGGCACCCATAAGATATCTTGGACTTAATCTTAGTTTTAGTCTTAATCTTAATAATTATTTTTATTATTTATTTTAGAGTCCTCTTATTTACAGAGTCCTTACTAGGGTTAGCTTGTTTTCTAGTATAAGCATATGATTGTATTACAGTCCAAAGACACTTTTAGCTATTGAATAAAATACAGTGAGATTAGATTTCTTCTTCCCTAAGGTAGCCTGATTTTCTGTTCCAATCCCCAAGTCTGCTTGGTTTTTTCTCTTGTTTATTCTACATCAGTTTGGTATCAGAGCCTAAACAGATCCTCAAACTCAACTCCAAAAACAAACCCACAAAGACAGCCATCCCATAAACACTAGTACACAATCTACCCAGACACATATTCACGAATCAAACAGGGCCTAGGTCGAAACGGATTTAACGCAAATTCATCACTCTCCGGTCACCACCAACCGACATCGCCACCACCAATCCCTCGTCAGGCTTGGGCAACCAAAACCAGAGCCCCTCGGTCCAATCCTCCACGTGCCACCCCGGTGCAACCACCCACCGTAACCAATAGACCTATCCTAATCGGAATCCTTCGATCTCCTCCAATCTGGTGCCCACGCATCAAGATCGTGACTAGATATCGATCAACGAAGCCCAGCACCGCCGCACGCCATCACTGTCGATCTCCAACTTCGGCTGCTCCACCACGGCACCGCCATCACTTGGGACTTTGATTTCAAGCAATCCTGAAGGATCCCAACTCCGACCGTCCATATCCACCACCGTGAAGCAGTCCCGATCGCGCCAACGAGAACACGAGCCGTTGAACTTTTGGGTCTTTATTTTTCTCCTCTGTTAAGAGGCGGTAAGGCATAACTTATTTGTATTTTGTTTTCATGTTTTATTTATTTCTTTAAAAAAAATCACATTACCTTGACTTCCGCTTGACCAGGAGCTTATTTCTTTACTTTTGGATTTTTGTCTCATTATTCTTGGAGCTTTAGTTTGCCAGGGGTTGAATGCACGTGTTCGGAATTGCACCGTTTAAACCCAACTCTCATAGTCTTCCATTAAGGTAAATCGAACCTCACAAAAGATACAAGCCTTCACTTGATATTGTTTTAATATTCATGTCGTTTGGTTAATCAGTAATTAGTAGTTAGATAAAAAAATGCTTCATGTTAGGTTCTTTATTTACTAGTGGTCATCCTTGTAGTTATAAGTTATTTACTTGTCGTTTTGAATCGAATTTTCAATAATCCATTAATTTTACACCATTCCCTATCACAACAACAATGACTCTTAAAGACCTTGACGAGAAACATGAGAACTTAATTAAGCGATTCAATGCCTTTGAAATTGAAGTAGGCCAGACCATAGATACATATTTGACCACCTTGCGGGGTGAAGTAAGCAAACTCAACTGTTAGTTAAATACAAATCACATTGAGGTGCTTAGAGCCTTAGCCTCTTTCGACAAACGATCCTTAACCCATAAGATCAAGTGTAGTAACCTAGGAAACAACTACTACTCGAGGTATTATAGAGGCACCCAAGATGTCCCCTCCTGGGGAATTACTATTAAGGAGCCCAATTATCAGCCTACTAGAGCAACACACGCCCAAGTAGACAATATTCCAGCTACGCATAATAGGGCTACTTTAGAGAACGTTTCAATGGGAGAGTGTTTCGACACTACGGGTCTGTTTCATGATAGAGCATTTGATCGCCTCTATGAACTACTTAGGACTTATAACCAGCCTAAGAACCCTCTGGATGATGACCTTACAAGAAAGGTCAAGAAGTCCCCAATTTTGATGGCAAATTAGATCCAGATGTTTTTCTCGAGTGATTATCCCAGTTAGAGAAGTTCTTTAAGTGGCATAACATGATTGATGAAATCAAGCTTGCTTTGTGAGGATGAAATTAGTTGGCTCTGTTGATCGCTATTAGCAGACGGTCCAAAAAAATCGGGAAGATGATCTGATCACCTCGTGGCGTGAGATGAGGGGACAATTGCCAAAAAATACCTTTTGCACTATTATAGGAAGAAATTGGTGGAAAAATGTTAAACTTGAGACAACCCACTACTGTATGTGAATATATCAACCGTTTTGAAGAGCTCACATCGAAATATGACTACAAGAAGAGACAATGGCTGTTGTTTATAGATTTATCAATAGATTAAAAGTTGATCTTAAAAGAGATGTTAGTTTGCTCTCCCCCAAGTCATTAGAAGAAGCCTTTCAAGTATCTCTCAAGTATGAAGAGTAATTTAGGTAGTCTATCCCATGGTGTGGTGATTATGCCCAAAGAGTAACACGGTAGTTATAGCACAACTTTGGGGTGTCGATTCCACAGGGAAACAAGTTAACTACAAAAGAATGTGTGAACCATAACACAAACGATAAAGATTTAAGTGAGAAAATATGAACTTTTGATAATGAAGTAATTGTGTAAAATAGATTGTAAAATATAATAGAGGAACAACAAGGTTTTGGGAATCCTCCCTAGGTTCGTTGCCTTAATCCTAACTTGATTCAGTTGTTTTTATCTCGATTGCAAGTTTCACATCCCAAACAGGCAATCGAAAAATATTCAATAAGAGCATATATAAACCCTAATGTAATTTTTATGAAATACTTTTTACTTTCGATTCATGCACACATGATCTATCCTATAGGTTTATCAAGAAATGAAAATATTACAGTAATGGACAAGCCTAAAGGATAAATCTACCGTACTCAATCATATCCAAACAATCTTGACATAAGAAAAGCATGACTAGATTTATATCAAGGAGAAAGATACAATCACTGGGTTCGAGAAAATCTTATAATTAGATAGCAAAGTAAATCATAACAATGTTTTGACAATAAATCCTTATTACAACTGAATCAAATAAAGGAAAATAGGAACAACTACACCTACAGATTTATCCCTTCGCCTTGCTTGGAGATTAGTTAGCCATGGGGCTCATAGTTGAACACTTTGATGGAGGAGAATTGGTTGCTTTCTTGAGTTTTCCAGGCTTAATGAATGTTCTCTCTTCAATCCTAAGTGATCTATTTATAGTACAAGGGTCCAAGGGTGTTTCCGGGTTTAATCTATTGTTAGAACCCTAATTAGGTTCTGACTCGGAGATAGAAAAACGTGTGCGCGCCGCGGCTCTTCTTTATGGGCGCCGCGGCCTTGCCTTCAGCTTTGGTTGGGTATGCTTCTGGGCGCCGTGGCCTGGGCTGAGGGGTGCCGCGACACACACTGGTGGTTCAAGCTGTGGAGTTGCTAGGCGCCGCGGCCCTGCCTTCTGGGCATTGCGGCCTTGACTCTTGCTTATTCTGGGCACCGCACCTCTCCTCTTTGGGCACCTGGGCTTCCACTGAAGGGCTTCTTGCTCATAAACTCTTTGTTTTGTCCTTTCGGAAACACTCTTTCACTCCGATGTGCATGAAATCTTCGAGCTTTAAGCAATGATAACTTTTCCATCTCTTTCAAACATAAAATACATGAAAATGCACCAAAATAGATCAATGATCCAAGAATATCACTTTAGAGTTATTAACTTATAAAAGTGCAATTAAGACCGAGATCAACCCTAAAATGCTAACAATTAAGCACTGTTAAGATGTATTTTATTACTCTCATCACAACCCCCAACTAGCTTATTGCTAGTCCCTAGCAATTCAAGCGAAAACAAGAGATGAATTCTAAGGTAGAAGTCAAAACAAAGTGAAGCAATGCTAGCGTTAAACCAAGAGTAATTCACTTTTTGTCAAAGAAATTGCACATAATACACAGCACATAGAATCATTAAATATCAGTTTAGTCAAAAAATAATCCAAGCATCAATCTTAAACTCGTTATTGACTCTTATCATCCGTCTTACCACAATCCATTAATTCGAACACCCGGATGATTTTATGCATAACATTCATGAATACAAGTCTTGGTCTCTAAAAACATAATAAATTGCATGATATCAATCACATAAACAAGCTCCATAGGCTTATTTTTCAAATCACTCTCCACTATTGTAGAAAAATCACACTTCATTGGATCAATAGGTCTTTAATAAGCTTGTAACGTTAGGCTAAGGTAAAGGTTAAGGAAGAACGGGAAGGATTTGCAAGTAAAAGAACTCAATCTCTTAGCTTTAAACGCAACCACTTTTAAGCACTGGATAACCTTACTTCAACACCTAACTCTTTCAACCATTTTTTTATGAGATCATATCTCTTGATAAGTCACCACTTTTCTTCTTTCTTCTTTTTTCTTTGCCATATTTCATTCTTTTTCTTTTGTATTTTTGGCATAAGACCATTCACCTGCTTTTCATTCTTATTTTTGTTCACAACCCCCAACTTATCTCTTTTAATGTATTTGGGTTATGGTAGTAGCATTTTTTTTCTCATATTTCCATCTTTACTCCTCTCAAGTGCTTCGCAACAAATGTGTATGACTAAGTTTTTTCAAAAGAAGAGTAAGAATAAAATATTTTTAGGCTCATGAAGGTAAGTAAATGGGTTATCGAAAGAAACGAGGCTCAAATTCTTTTTCGAGAAAAGGCTCAAACAGGTGAATAGGGATAAATATAGCAATGGTAAGTTTGAAAGGCTCAAACGGTCCAAAAATGGCCTATATCATATCCTAAGTAGTGTGCATTCTAGGAATTCACCTTAAGTGATTATCAAATAAGTTCTAGAGCTTGTCGAGACCATAAAAGTATTCACGAAATAATCACACATAAAACTTCTCTAGACGCTTTAGATTAATCATACAATCATACCGTAAACTAGAGTCTCAAACCAAATGAAGATTGACACGTAAATTATTCTCAAACCGAAGCAAGATTTAACTTCTTCTAGATGCTGTATGCTATCTCAATTAAGCTCATATCATTGACATGTGAATTACATCCAAGGCTAACACAAAGCATGCTAAAATCAAACAAACAAAAGGAAAGTAGCACCAAGAAGTTCAATGAAAAATAGAAATACGTTTCCTCCACCCCCAACTTAAAAACTGCATAGTCCTCAATGTAAAAGAAAGAGTAAAGGAAACTCCCTTTGTAGCCACAAGTGCACAACAGCTGAAAATTGTGCACCACCATTTGAACTACCTGCTGAAATTCCTATTTGATGCCCACAAGTGGAGAGAAGGAAGACTACCCACCAATTTGAAATGTTCTTGAAGAACCCAAAATCTTCCTAGAACCAAGCTTGTTGGAGAGATTTCTAGCAAAATCTGCAAAATTGGTGAGCAATGTAGCAAGAATTGATGTTGGAAACAAGAAATGTTGAGGAAAAATGAGTGGGTAAGTGAGGGTTGTGAGAGAGGAAGAGAGAGAGAGAGAGAAATGGGGCTGCTGTTTTTCCAAGTTGAAATGAAGAAGAAGTGCAGGTTTTAGGGTTTTAAAATGCTAAAGTTTGGGTGGGCGCTGCAGCATAGGCTGATGGGTTGGGATGCGTGCAATCTGGGCGATGCAGCGTGGGCATCTGGGCACTGGGCCTGGCATGCTGGCTGGGCCTGTTTTCTACAAGAAAAATTTGTTGGTTTGCAAAATGAAAGAGAAAAATAAAATAAAGTCAGCTAAATAAATAATATTATAAAAAGGAATCCTTAAAATTAGATTAAATTAAAAAAACTAGAAATTAAGATTGAATAAAACTTTAATTAAAAACGAAACAAACAAATAAAAATAAATAAATAAATAAAAAAGTACCTGTGTGGTATAGTTAAGGGGAATAGACCGAATCCATAAATGGAATGTCTTCCACTTCTGGATCTTGCCTATCGATTAAGACTTTAAGACGCTGGCCATTCACTCTAAAAGTCTGACCATCCCTAGTGTCCTCTATTTCCACCGCTCCATTTCAAAAACATTTTTCACTATGAAAGGACCGGTCCACCTTGACCGAAGTTTTCCAGGATGCTTATGGAGTCTAGAATTGTATAAGAACACCTAATCATTAGGTTTAAATGTTTTCCTCAAAATGTTTTTGTCATGGAATACTTTCATTTTAGCCTTATAGATTCTAGAATTCTCATAAGCATCGTTCTTAATTCCTCTAACTCGGTCAACTGGTATTTCCTAAGCTTACCTGTTTCTCTTACGTCAAAATTGAAAGACTTGATGGCCCAATAAGCTCAATGCTCGAGATCTACAGGTAAGTGGCACAACTTTCCAAAAACGAACCGATAAGGGGACATACCTAAGGGAGTTTTAAAGGCTGTACGATAAGCCCAAAGCGCATCAACTAGTCTCAAAGACCAATCCTTACGATCTGGGTTAACTGTTTTTTCTAAAATTTGTTTAATTTCCCTATTAGCAACCTCTACTTGTCCACTAATCTGAGGATGGTAGGAAGTAGAAATTTTATGTAACACCCCATATTTTCTAATCAAAGCTTCGAAAGAACGGTAGCAAAAATGTATACCTCGATCACTAATTATAGCGCGTGGTGTACCAAATCGAGATAACACATTTTCTTTAAGAAATTTAATTACCGTTCTATTATCATTGCTTCGGCAAGCTGCTGCCTCTACCCACTTAGATGCATACTCTATTGCCACGATGATATATTGGTATCCAAAGGAAGGAGGAAAGGGTCTCATAAAATCAGTGCCCCAACAATCAAAGATTTCAATTACTAAAATAGGGTTTAAGGGCATCATATTTCGACGAGACACAGCTCCTAACTTCTGACAGTTCTCACATGAGCAACAATAGATGTTTGCATATTTAAACAAGGTAAGCCAATAAAATCCACACTGTAAAATTTTTGCAGTGGTTTTTTTCATTGATAAGTGGCCTCCACAAGCTTGGGAATGACAAAATTCCAAGACGTTAGCAATCTCTTCATTAGGGATGCAACGCCTTAAAATTTGGTCAGGGCAGTACTTGAAATAGAGGTCATCCCAATAAAAATTACATACCTCATATAAGAATTCCCTCTTGTCTTGACCGTTCCAATCCTTTGGTGTCTCACCTGTAGCCAAATAATTCACAATGTGAGCAAATCATGGTAAAGAGGTAACGGAGAATAAATGCTCATCAGGAAAGTCATCCTTGATTGGCATGTCGTCAGAGGTGTCCTCGAATGTGAGCCTTGAAAGATGGTCAGCCACGACATTCTCTACTCCTTTCTTGTCTTTGATGGTGATGTCAAATTCTTATAGGAGTAGGATCCATCGTATTAGTCTTGCCTTAGCATTCTTCTTTGTAAGAAGGTACTTGAGGGCTACATGATCTATAAAAATAAGGATAGAAGAACCAATTAAATAGGCATGAAATTTATCCAAAACAAATACTATAGCTAGCAATTCTTTTTCAGTAGTGGAGTAGTTCATTTGAGCACTATTTAAAGTTTTACTAGCACAGTAAATGACAAAAGGTTTCCCCTCCCTTCGCTGTCCAAGAACAGCACCTACAGTATAGTCACTAGTATCACACATGATTTCAAAGGGTAAAGTCCAATCAGGTGACTGCATTATAGGTGCTGAAGTAAGCTTGCCAATCAGCATTTTAAAGGCCTTTTGATAAGCTTGGGTCCACTCAAAGGGAGTGTCTTTAACTAGGAGGGCATATAGTGGTCTAGATATGTTCGAAAATTTTTGTATGAACCTCCTATAAAAACAAGCATGACCAAGGAAAGATCTCACATCCTTTATTGTCTTATGGGTAGGTAATTTAGAAATTAATTCAATCTTAGATTGATCAACCTCTATTCCTTTAAAAGGGACAATATGCCCTAGGACAATACAGGATGGTACCATGAAATGGCATTTTTCCCAATTTAAAACCAATTCTTTCTCCTCACAGCGAATCAACACTCTTTCTAAATTCATTAAGCATGCATCAAATGAAGATCCAAAAACAGTTAGGTCATCTATAAAAACTTCCATGCAATTTTCAACCATGTCACTAAAAATACTCATCATGCAACGTTGAAAAGTGGCAGGGGCATTACACAATCCAAATGGCATTCTACGAAAAGCATAGGTGCCAAAGGAACAAGTGAAAGTGGTTTTTTCTTAGTCTTCTAATGCAATTTCAATTTGATAATAACCAGAATAATCATCTAAAAAACAGTAAAAGGGATGACCAGCTACACGCTCAAGAATTTGATCAATAAAAGGGAGTGGAAAGTGGTCTTTCCGAGTGCAGCATTTAATTTTCTATAATCAATGCACATATGCCACCCGGTCACAAGCTTGGTAGGGACTAACTCTCCTAGGTCATTCTTTACCACAGTGACTCTAGATTTTTAGGAACGACTTGCGTAGGACTTACCCATTTACTATCAGCTATGGGATATATAATTCTTGCATCTAATAGTTTTAGCACTTCATTTTTCACTACTTCTTTCATAGTGGGGTTAAGTCTACGTTGAGGGTCTCTACGAGGACTAGTTCCTTCATCCAAATTTATTTTATGTGAACAAATCAGGGGACTAATACCTTTTAAATCAGCTATGCTCCATCTTAAGGCCAATTTGTGTGCATTTAGAGTTTGAATTAATTTCTTACCTTAGGTCTCAGATAATTCAGATGAGATAATAACAAGAAAAGTATCACTTAGACTGAGAAAGACATGCTTTAAACCCTTAGGTAATGGCTTTAATTCGGCTTTAAGTTCTTCCACACTTGAGGGGACGTGTTTCTCACTTCTTTTGGGCAGCTCTTCAAACTTCGGTTACCATGCCCGAGTGCCATAATCCTGGGATTTATCAAAAACAGCACAAATATCAATTATATCAGTTTTATCATCAAATAAATCAATCTCAAAATTAACAAGAAAATTCTTAAGAGGATCAAAATCATGAGCTATGGAAACTCCCTCATCGATGAGTGACTCGATCATGTGGTTTTCGTCCTCATCTTCGGAATGTTTTGCAACATTGAAAATATTCACTTTAAGGGTAATGTTTCCAAAGGACAGCTTCATGAGTCCATTCCTACAATTTATTAGAGCATTTGCAGTAGCAAGAAAAGGTCTACCTAAAATCAAAGGAATTTTAGAGTTAGTGTCAACAGCAGAAGTAGTATCAAGGATTAAGAAATCGATAGGATAGTAAAATTTATCAATTTGAATCAAAACATCCTCTACCACACCCCGGGGTACTTTGACCGAATGATCAGCCAATTGTAATACCACAGCGGTTGGTTTGATTTCTCCAAAACCCAGCTGTAAGTAAATAGAGAATGGTATTAGGTTTACACTAGCTCTTAAATCTAGTAAGACTTGTCCAACTTCATGATTTCCAATGCTACACGCAATGGTTGGACAGCTAGGATCCTTGTATTTTGGGGGTATTCTTTGCTTAATTAAAGCACTTACTTACTCAGTTAGGAATGCTGTTTTCTTTACATGGTGCTTCCTCTTAATTTTGCATAAATCTTTAAGAACCTTTGCATAGGTGGGTACTTGTTTAATCACATGCAAGAGTGGGAGATTTAGTTTTACTTGCCTTAGGTTCTCTAGGATTTCATTATTTAGCTCAAGATTTTTCTTGTTTGATTTTAAGGCTTGAGGGAATGGTGCCTTAACAGGGCTCTTGGTAATCTCAGGGTCCTTGGGCAGTTCGGTATCACTACTACCTTGATCCTTCTCCACATCCACGGGTTTGTTCGTTGTTGGGATGGGAAGTGACTTACCACTTCTTGTCACAATGACATTTACATTTTCTAGATTTTTTTGTGCCATGTGTTGACCATGGGGTGTGGACTGAGCTTGGGAAGGGAATTTCCCTCGCTCAATCACACTCAAGGAGCCCATTAACTTGGATACTTGGCTCCTTATTTCTTTATTTTCTTCCACAACCTATGTGATTAATGCTTCACACCTTTAGTTTATTTTGCCCTGTGCCTCAATAAAAGCATGTAAAGTGTTTTCTAAAGAACTTCTAGAGGACGAGGGTGCATGATATGGTACAGGGTGTGATCTAGGGGGTTATGCAAGCTGTTGGTTTTCAGATTTTCAGCTGAAGTTGGGGTGATTTCGCCATCCCAGATTGTAAGTGTTAGAGAAGGGTGCATAAGGCCTCTTGTACATGCCTAAGGCATTACATTGTTCTTCATACATCCCTCTTATATCAATAAATTTAGGGCACTCTTGAGCAAGATGATCTACCTCACCACACACAAAACATGGTTCCAAAGGTTCGGCTTGATTAACCACGTATGTTGGCTTTTTAGTTTTTAATGCCTCTAACTCCCTAGTAAGCATTTCAGCTTTAGCTTTCAAGTTGTCTTCCTCCCTAAGATGGTATATTCCACCAACACTAGGGTTTCCTACAGGTCGTGACCTATTGGTGCTTTCAGTAGCACTAGGTCTAGTCAAAGTATGAGCTTTTTCAGCAAGCTTATTGAGGTATTCTATGGCCTCATCCGGGTCTTTTTGCAGAAATTCATCATTACACATCATCTCTACGAATTGGCGCTCCCTATAGGTAAGTCCCTCATAAAAGTAGCTCACTAAGTGCTAACTCTCACACCCATGGTGTGGACATATACTTAACAGCTCTTTAAATTTCTCCCAAGACTAATACAAAGTCTCATTATCTTTTTGTGCAAAGGTGGAGATTTGCCTTTTTAGAGCATTGGTCTTATGTTGAGGGAAGTATTTATTAAAAAAGACTTAGGTCATCTCATTCCATGACCCAATAGATCATGGTCTTGATAAGTGCTTAAATATTCATATTTAAGCCCCTTGATTTACATTTGTTAAGTCCTATTTTATGTTAATTTAGTTTATTTTACTTCATTTCTGTGTTTTACATGCTTTTATAGGGTTTTGGAGAAGAAAGAAGCATTTTGAAGCTTAAAAGGAAGAAAACTGGAAAATCCTAGAGCAGTTGCTGCCTGGAATGCGATCGAGCGCACCAGGCATGCGATCGAGCGCAACAGCACATGCGCACACGGGCGATCGAGCGCAGCAGCAATCGAGCACATAGGCCAGATCGGGTGCATAATTGCGATCGAGCGCACCGTGTGTGCGATCAAGCGCATACTCACGATCAAGCACACCGCGTGTGCGATCGAGCGCACCTGTGCGGGCATGAACAGTAAAGTGGCAGAACCGGTTTTGGAAATAAAAGAGTTTTGTGTTCTAGGAAAGTTTAGGAATTCATGAGCCTTCTAGGATTATTCAGCCCCTATAAATACACTTGTAAAACACACAAAGAAGACATCCTTTCTTTTACCTTTTGTTTAGTTTGGAGTTGTAAGCTTTGGGAGAGAATTGACGCCTCTTCTCTCGGGTTTACTCTTTCCCCATTATTTTATGAATATATTTAGATTAACAAGCATGTGTAACTAAATCCTTATAGGGCTCGATTGAAGCCCTAGTTATGCTTTTCCACACATATATTCATTGATTATCTTTGCTAGAGCTTTGTTAGAATGTTTAACTTGATTAATGCCTGTTTATATTTACATTCCTCATATGTATGTGCCTGATCAACGTATGCATGTGGCATGGATTGGTTAGTCGAATCAATTTGGATGACCAAGTTATGGGTTCGACATTAGTAACAAGGGATATCTTATCCGGATACCCGGGTTAATCAACATGGGAAACCGGGTGCGGACCAAGCCCTAGGTCCCGTGTGGTTGCCGATCTCCACAGCCCTCATACTCTCTTAAGGAACAACTCAGTATACACCCATGCTGAATCCTTTAAGAGAGAAAAGAGTTAGAGTATACACCATGCCTAACTCATTGCATTGGGAGATCAATAGCCTAAGGTGTGGACCAAGCCCTTAGGTTGGCAACCATTAAATATTCATGATAAGGCTAGAGCATTGAAACCTTAGTTAGTGGGAAAGTATAATTAGTGGTGGATATCGTAGCTCTATGTTCTCATTATTTTTATTTACTCACACTCAAACTGTTATTTCTCTTTAAAACCTAAAGAAACTAATTCTAGATAGAAATTCACCAATCCCTGTGGAAATGATCTCGCACTTGCACACTATGCTACCACAGACCTTGTGCACTTGCAAGTAAATCGAGTGCGATTATATGCTTATTTATTTAGGTATATCTCCGTCCAACAATTTTTTGGCGCCGTTGCCGGGGATTGCTCTAAATTTCATTTTAGGATTACTTTCGTTTAGCTTAATCATCGTTATTATTTTATTTACCATCTTTATTTTTACTTTTCATCAAACCATAATCGATTTCTCTTTTGTTTCAGGTACATCAAACCCTAATCAGTGGTTCTGTAATACTTGTGATCAATCGCAACCTTCTGTACGATCGAGCAGAAATAGGACAGAGAGTTACCCGAGCAACTAAGTTGAACTGCTGCACTGAAGCTATTTTACCTGATTCATGCACGGACTCCGATCTCGACATCCAACAGTCTCTCCCTTTGATCCCGAGCTTGAGTGGACCATCCAACAAAATCTTAGAGACAACTTTGAAGAGGAAGAAGAGGAATTCACGGAAGAAGCACCAATGGTGGAACAGCTAGAAATCCAGCAACCACCTGCACGAAGTCCGATGAAGCAATCCTTCATCCCACAGAACCTCAACCATCCTTCATGCATTGCATATCAACCTAAAGCAGAGGGTAACTATTACATATCCCCGCAGATACTTAATGCTTTGACTCACTTTAGGGGCACAACGGCAGAGGATCCACACTTGCACCTTCAGGAATTCTTTGATCTCTGCAAATTCCAGCACATCCAGGGCCTAGACCAAGAAGGAATAAGGTTAATTCTATTTCCCTTTTACTTAAAAGATAATGCTAAGCTATGGTACAATTCTTTGCCTGCAGTTTCAATCCACACTTGGGAGGAGTTGGCTGGTAAATTCCTAAGGAAGTTCTTCCCAGCCTAAAAGACGAGGCAAATGAGGAAGGAGATCCAATCCTTCCAACAAAGGGATGGAGATCTGTTCTTTGAGGCATGAGGACATTTCAATGAGCTACTACTCAAATGCCCACACCACAACCTACTTCAAGATGAGCTGGTACTAGCCTTTTATGAAGGTTTAAATGACATGAATAAAGGTATTGCTTATTCTGGTTGTGGAGGTGTGCTGATGGAAAAGAGCAGTGAAGAAGCCATGGAGCTGTTTGAGGCATTGAGTGAGCATACCCAAAAATTCTCCTCTAGAGGTAGACAAGGAGTCAAGAGCAAAGGTATATATGAGGTTACTCTGAATGGTGGACCTTCTGCCCAAATAACTGCTTTGGAGAGGAAGCTAGATATGATTGTAAAAGCCATGTCTACTCAAAACATCTCTCATTGACCACAAGCTACACAAAGCCAGGTATGTGCTTTATGTTATCAATTTGATCACACTACTGAGACCTGCCATTTGTATTCATCTACAGATCTCGAGCAAGCAAACTATGTGGGACCAAACAGTGCATATGCAAATACATACAACCCTGGATGGCGAGACCACCCCAACCTGTCATGGAGCAACAATCAAAACACCTTGAACCTTTAAGGGCAACAAAAGAACTTCCATAAAGCAGCCCAACCCGTTCCAGAACCCAAGAAGGATGGTCTGGAAGATCTTGTAAAGCAATTAGCCACTCAACAATAGCAACTAATGACAACATTAATGACTTCATTAGATCACCAAAAACAAACCACTCAAAGGCTAAAAGAACAAATGGAGCAATTAGCTAAGGAGCTAAGTGAAAGGAAGCAAGGTGAGCTTCCAGCTCAAACACTACCCAACCATGGGGAGTATCAACAACTGAAAGTTGTTACAACTATGAGAAATGGCAAGGTGATAGGGTCCGATGAATCTACAACAACATCTAAAGAGAAACCATCGGCACCAAGGGTAAGTGAAACGGAGAAGGTGAATGCTCCACCCTTCCCGCAAAGGTTAGTAAAACAAAAGAAAGACAATAAACTGAATGATATTTTTGAAACCTTGCCAAAAATAGAAATTAATATTCCTTTATTAGATGCAATTCACCAAATACCTGCCTATACTAAGTTCCTAAAAGATTGTTGCACTCATAAGAGAAAATTTCAAGAGCATGAAGTTGTAGCATTAACTGAAGAAGTAAGTGCTGTACTATTAAGAAAACTCCCTCCAAAACTGAAAGATCCTAGTAGTTTTATTATTCCCTGTAGAATAGGTGATTAGTTGTTTGAAAAAACATTACTAGATTTGGGAGCGAGTGTAAACATATTACCATACACGGTATTTGAAACCCTAGGTTGAGGGATCTACAACTGACTTCCATCACCTTACAATTGGCAGATAGGAGTATTAAAAGACCTAGAGGTATTCTTGAGGATGTCCTAGTTAAGGTAGGAGAATTCATTTTGCCTGCTGATTTCATTGTACTAGATATGGAGGAATGCCTTATTCCATTACCCCTGCCCATTATATTAGAGAGACCTTTCATGAGAACTGCCGATACTAAGATTTGTGTAAAAAAGAGCATAGTAAGTATGAAGATCAATGGTGAGAAAATAGAATTTAAAATATTTGATGCATTAAAGCTGCCTCTAGATGACATGGAATGTGTTAATGTAAGTATGATGCAAAGTTTTGTTGAGAATGCTTTTCAGGTCCAGCACGATGATCCAATAGAGACTACTATCACTCATAGCTTTAAAACAATGGATATTGAGCAAGAACCTGAAGATGTTACTGATGACATCATCAAAGTTGTGCACCACCTTGAAGCTTCTCCAAAACACTCAAGTAAGTATGCTCCTCCATTTGAATCTCTCATACCTACTAATGCTACTCTTTTACCATCTATTGTCCAGGCACCAACTTTGGAATTAAAGCAGCTGTCAAAGCACCTAACTTATGCCTATCTAGGAGAAAAAGAGACTTTACCTGTGATCGTGGCTGCTAATTTTAGTGTAGGAGAAAAAGAGAAATTGTTAAGAGTTCTTAGGGAGCATAAATCTGCTATTGGATGGACCATTGCTGACATTAAGGGAATAAGTCCAGTCAAGTGCATGCATAATATTTACCTTGAAGATGGAGCAAGGCCCACTCGAGATGCTCAAAAAATACTTAACCCACACATGAAAGAGGTAGTAAAGGCTGAGGTATTAAAGCTACTAGATGTTGGCATTATCTACCCCATCTCAGACAGTAAATGGGTAAGTCTGGTCCAAGTCATTCCGAAAAAGAGTGGGATTACCGTTGTGAAAAATGAAAATGAGGAGCTCATACCTACAAGAAAGATAACTGGTTGGAGGGTCTGCATTGATTACCGAAGATTAAACAAAGTGACCAGAAAAGATCGTTTCCCCTTGCCATTCATTGATCAGATGTTAGAAAGATTGGCCAGTCATAGCTATTACTGTTTCTTGGATGGGTACCGTGAGTACAACCAAATTTCCATAGCACCCAAGGATCAAGAAAAGACTACCTTCACATGTCCTTTCGGTACATTTGCTTATCGAAGGATGTTGTTCGGTTTATGCAACGCACCAGCCACTTTTCAAAGATGTATGATGAGTATATTTTTCGATGTGGTAGAGAAATACATTGAGGTATTCATGGATGATTTCAGTGTCTTTGGTTCTAATTTTGATGAATGCCTAAATCATTTGGAAAATTTCCTAAAGAGATGTGAAGAGAGCAATTTAGTGTTGAATTGGGAGAAATGTCACTTTATGGTCCAACAAGGCATTGTGTTGGGTCATTCCATCTCCAACAGAGGTATTGAGGTAGACAAGGCTAAAATAGACATCATTTCAAAGCTGCATCCTCCTCTCACAGTTAAGGGTATTAAGAGTTTCCTTGGACATGCGGGTTTCTATAGAAGATTCATCAAGGATTTCTCCAAGATCTCGAGACCCCTTTGTGCATTGTTAGCTAAAGATACCAGATTTGAATGGAATGATAACTTTATGACAGCCTTCAACACATTGAAGAATATGCTCACCTCTGCTCCAATAATGATGGCACCAGATTGGAATCTTCCATTTGAATTGATGTGCGATGCCAGTGACTTCGCCTTGGGAGCTGTCTTAGGTCAAAGAGTCAATAAGGTACCTCATGCTATTTACTATGCTTCTAAAACTTTAAATGATGCTCAACTTAACTATTCTACTACTGAAAAAGAATTGTTAACTGTTATTTTTGCTTTAGAGAAGTTTAGATCATAACTTATTGGTTCTAAAGTTATTGTATTCACTAACTATGCTGCTTTGAGATATCTGTTTTCTATTAAAGATGCAAAGCCTAGGCTAATCAAATGGGTGCTCCTATTACAAGAATTTGATTTAGAGATCAAAGACAAGAAAGGCAGTGAGAATGTGGTTGCAGATCATTTATCAAGGTTACCCTATGAGAATGATGACAATGAGCTACCTTTAAATGAGAACTTCCCTGATGAGCAACTATTCACACTAGAGGTAAAACTTCCATGGTATGCTGATATTGTCAATTATCTAACTACTAAGGTCTTTCCCCTAGATATGACCATGCAAGAAAAGAAGCGACTAATATCCATGTTTAGACACTACCATTGGGATGATCCTTACCTTTTCAAATTATGCCCTGATCAAATCATCAGACAATGTGTCTTAGAAGAGGAGCACTTGAGCCTATTACAACACTGCCATTAATTGGCTTGTGGAGGACATTTTGGGGCTAAGCGAACAACTTTTAAAGTATTACAATCTGGTTTTTATTGGTCTAACTTGTTTAAAGATGCTTTCTCCTTTTGTAGCTCATGTGATAGATGCCAACAGACAGGTAACATCTCTTCCCGAAATCAAATGCCCCTCCAAAATATCCATATAGTAGAACTTTTCGATGTATGAGGCATTGATTTCATGGGTCCATTTCCTAACTCCTTTGGGTATTTATATATTCTAGCGGGTGTGGATTATATGTCCAAATGGGTCGAGGCTGTCCCCTCAAAGACTAATGATCACAAAGTAGTTGTCAAGTTTCTGCAGGCTAACATCTTTACCAGGTTTGGGACTCCAAGAGCAATCATCAGTGATGGGGGCAGCCGCTTTCATCATCGCTCTTTTGTCGCAATACTCTAGAAATATGGGATCGCTCATAAAGTTGGCACCCCCTATCATCCTCAAACCAGTGGCCAAATGGAGATAAGTAACCGAGAGATCAAAGGAATCCTAGAGAGGACTGTACAACCTAATCGGAAGGATTGGTCTTTGCGCCTAAATGATGCTCAATAGGCATATCGGACTACTTATAAAACTCCAATTGGCATATCTCTATATCACCTAGTCTTTAGGAAAGCATGCCATCTTCCGGTCAAATTAGAGCATCGAGTATATTGGGCCATAAAGCAATTCAATTTTGATATGAAACAAGCAAGAGAGAAGAGGAAGCTGCATTTAAATGAGCTAGAGGAACTAAGATATGACGCCTATGAAAATGCTAAGCTCTACAAAGAACGAACAAAAGCCTATCATGACAAGCACCTTGTGCGTAAAGAGTTTCACATAGGACAAAGGGTGCTACTCTACAATTCAAGATTAAGGCTATTCCCAGGCAAACTAAAATCCCGTTGGGCTGGTCCGTATGTGATCACCAAGGTCTTTCCTCATGGAGCCTTGGAGATTCATGACTCAAATAGCAATCAGACATTTACAGTCAATGGACACTGAGTCAAACCATACCTCAATCTCACCATACCTCCTCGGGATGAGGACTTAACACTTTAAACTGTCTAATATATAGCTGATCCACAGACACCTAACCCACTTGAATTCCCATTTTCTGTTGCATATAACGTCACTACTTGATGCATTGTGTTCAAGCGCACCTACACCTAGCGATCGAGTGCATTTACTCCAGAAGCTAAACTTTATTTCCTAAGCAAATAATCTGCACCACATGATGATCAGCAAAGAGAGGATACTCCGTCCGGCTGAAGACATTAAACTTAGCGCTCATGGGAGGCACTCCAGACATATCCTTTTCATTTTAGTACTTTTATTTTAGTTATCATTATATTTACATGTCTATTGTTTATCTTTTTTTTTTCGGCACAATGTTTATTTTTTCTTTGTCAGGTACTCAGCGTGCATCCAATTCAAGTTTGGGGGTGTAGACAAGCAAGCAAACAACCGTGTTCTCCATCTCCCAGGTCAGATCTTTCCATGCCTCACACATATTGGGGACAATGTGTATTTTAAGTTTGGTGGTAGTGGGAGATACTAGATACTATCACACACACACTTGAAATACATGCACACACTAAGTCCCAGTTTTTGTTTTTTAAAGATAAAAGCATATTCTTTTGGTAAACAAAAATTTTGGTTGATTTAAAAACTTGATAACACTTCATTAGTAAGCTTTCAAACTAGAACACATAGTCTTGTTTTAGGAATTTTACAAAGTTTAGTTACCTACCTCAAGGCACCTAAGAATTCACGAGTTTGATCTAAAATGGCACAAGCACATTTAGCACGCATTTGTGTGAGGTATGACATATAATTCTTGTGTATATGTTTCCATTACCTAAACTGTAGTCGGATAACTTATTGAGAAGAACCCTTTGGCATAATAATAATAATAAAAAAATGTCCATTATGCGAAAAGAAAATAAAAAAAAGCTTCCAAATATCAACTTTCCACTGAGTAACTGGGCCTCTTGCCTCAGTAAGCATTGAGTGTTCACGTCATAAGGTGGGAGTTTCATTAAGAAGCATTAAAAAACCTGTTAAGTTCCGTAGCCTTTTTGACTCGAGCTAGTAAGTCTTTAGGGGTGTTTTCACACCTAATGCCCTAAAACCATCTGGTTTGGGAGTCATTGGCCAAACGCTCGTTACAAGGGTCAAATAGAAAGCTAGATGGAACTCAACATGGTAAAGATCGCATGATAAAAGGAAAATAAAAAAAAGCAAGTATTATGCCATTTTGTTCTCTTTGATAAGAAATTTGATAAAAGTTTGGGCACCGAAACACCATCCACTAAAATTATGTGAAAACCCTATCTTATATGTGCTAATTCATCACATACAAATCAAACTTGCAATGCCTTAAGCCAACCTTAGGTAAGTAACATAAAGCTTTTGAAAGTCCTTTTGCAATCCAAAAATGTGTTTTTTTTTATTAAAAGCTTACTTATGAACGATTATCATGGTTTTATGCACAACCCAAATTTCTGAGTATCATGGAAATGAATTTATCTTTAATTTTGTTCTTCATTTAGTTTTTAGTTTTGTATTGCTAAGGGACTAACAATATGTAAGTTTGGGGGTGTGATAAGTGCTTAAATATTCATATTTAAGCCCCTTCATTTACATTTGTTAAGTCCTATTTTATGTTAATTTAGTTCATTTTACTTCATTTATGTGTTTTACATGCTTTTATAGGGTTTTGGAGAAGAAAAAAGCATTTTGAAGCTTAAAAGGAAGAAAACTGGAAAAGTCTGGAGCAGCTACTGCCTGGAATGCGATCGAGCGCATCAGGCATGCGATCGAGCACAGCAGAACATGCACGCACGGGCGATCGAGCGTAGCAACAATCGAGCACGCAGGCCAGATCGAGTGCATAATTAAGATCAAGCGCACCGCGTGTACGATCGAGCGCACCTGTACGAGCGTGAACAGTAAAGTGGAAGAACCAGTTTTGGAAATAAAAGAGTTTTGTGTTTTAGGAAAGTTTAGGAATTCATGAGTCTTCTAGGATTATTCAGCCCCTATAAATACACTTGTAAAACACACAAAGAAGACATCATTTCTTTTACCTTTTGTTTAGTTTGGAGTTGTAAGCTTTGGGAGAGAATTGACGCCTCTTCTCTCGGGTTTACTCTTTCCCCTTTATTTTATGAATATGTTTAGATTAACAAGCATGTGTAACTAAATCCTTATAGGCCTCGATTGAAGCCCTAGTTATGCTTTTCCACACATATATTCATCGATTATCTTTGCTAGAGCTTTGCTAGAATGTTTAACTTGATTAATGCCTGTTTATATTTACATTCCTCATATGTATGTGCCTGATCAACGTATGCATATGGCATGGATAGGTTAGTCAAATCAATTTGGATGACCGAGTCCTAGGTTCAACATTAGTAACAAGGGATATCTTATCCGGATACCCGGGTAAATCAACATGGGAAACCGAGTGCGGACCAAGCCCTAGGTCCCGTGTGGTTGTCGATCTCCACATCCCTCATGCTCTCTTAAGGAACAACTCAGTATACACCCATGTTGAATCCCTTAAGAGAGAAAAGAGTTAGAGTATACACCATGCCTAACTCGTTGCATAGAGAGATCAATAGCCTAAGGTGTGGACCAAGCCCTTAGGTTGGCAACCATTAAATATTCATGATAAGGCTAGAGCATTGAAACCTTAGTTAGTGGGAAAGTATAATTAGTGGTGGATATCGTAGCCCTATGTTCTCATTATTGTTATTTACTCACACTCAAACTGTTATTTCTCCTTTAAACTCAAAGAAACTAATTCTAGATAGAAATTCACCAATCCCTGTGGAAATGATCTCGCACTTGTACACTATGCTACCACAGACCTTGTGCACTTGCAAGTAAAACAAGTGCGATTATATGCTTATTTATTTAGGTATATCTCCATCCAACAAGTTTTTGGGATATACCTAAATAAATAAGCATATAATCACACTCATTTTACTTGCAAGTGCACAAGGTCTGTGGTAGCATAGTGTGCAAGTGCGAGATCATTTCCACAGGGATTGGTGAATTTCTATTTAGAATTAGTTTCTTTAAGTTTAAAAGAGAAATAACAGTTTGAGTGTGAGTAAATAACAATAATGAGAACATAGGGCTACGATATCCACCACTAATTATACTTTCCCACTAACTAAGGTTTCAATGCTCTAGCCTTATCATGAATATTTAATGGTTGCCAACCTAAGGGCTTGGTCCACACCTTAGGCTATTGATCTCCCTATGCAACGAGTTAGGCATGGTGTATACTCTAACTCTTTTCTCTCTTAAGGGATTCAGCATGGGTGTATACTGAGTTGTTCCTTAAGAGAGCATGAGGGCTGTGGAGATCGGCAACCAGACAGGACCTAGGGCTGGGTCCGCACCCAGTTTCCCATGTTGATTAACCTAGGTATCCGGATAAGGTATCCCTTATTGCTAATGTCGAACTCAGGACTCGGTTATCCAAATTGATTCGACTAACCTATCCACGCCACATGCATATGTTGATCAGGCATATACATATGAGGAATGTAAATATAAACAGGCATTAATCAAGTTAAACATTCTAACAAAGCTCTAGCAAAGATAATCAATGAATATATGTGTGGAAAAGCATAACTAGGGCTTCAATCGAGCCCTATAAGGATTTAGTTACACATGCTTGTTAATCTAAACATATTCATAAAATAAAGGGGAAAGAGTAAACCTGAGAGAAGAGGCGTCAATTCTCTCCCAAAGCTTGCAACTCCAAACTAAACAAAAGGTAAAAGAAAGGATGTCTTCTTTGTGTGTTTTACAAGTGTATTTATAGGGGCTGAATAATCCTAGAAGTCTCATGAATTCCTAAACTTTCCTAAAACACAAAACTCTTTTATTTCCAAAACTGGTTCTGCCACTTTACTGTTCACATCCATACAGGTGCGCTCGATCGCACACGCGATGCACTCGATCGCGAGTATGCGCTCGATCGCACACGCGGTGCGCTTGATCTCAATTATGTGCTCGATCTGGCCTGTGTGCTTGATTTCTGCTGCGCTCGATCGCCCATGTGCACATGTGCTATTGCGCTCGATCGCATGCTTGGTGCGCTCGATCGCATTCCAGGCAGTAGCTGCTCCAGGATTTTCCAGTTTTCTTCATTTTAAGCTTCAAAATGCTTCTTTCTTCTCCAAAACCCTATAAAAGCATGTAAAACACAGAAATGAAGTAAAATGAACTAAATTAACAGAAAATAGGACTTAACAAATGTAAATGAAGGGGCTTAAATATGAATATTTAAGCACTTATCAGGTCTCAGCGAGTATAACCAATTTTTAGCTTTATCCTTCAAAGAGAAAATAAAAAACTTGAGTCTCACGATATGATCAGTTGCATCTTGACTATGAAAAGGCACAACTACTTCCTCAAACTCCCTAATGTGTACATATGAGTTTTCGTTTTCCAAGCCATGGAATGTAGGGAGTAATTGGATCATCCCTGTTTTAAAATCTTGATGGTGAGTGTTGGCTGGAAACATAATGCATGATGGTGTGGCTGTGCGTGTAGGGTGGAGGTAATCCTGAAGGGTCCTAGGGGGTTGATATTCATATTCACTCATTTCTTTGGGACTAGATGGATTGTCAAATAAAAGATTTAGAAAAAAATTTAATTCTGACTCTAACATAGGCCTACGAGCAAACCTACCCAAAGTGTCTCTATATCGGGGCATGCAAGATCACAAAATAAAAAAGAAAAAACAACAAAAAATAATGCAACAAGCTAAAGAGGGAACGAAGTTACTGCCTTTACCAACTGCTAAAAAGAAAAACTATCTACAATTCTTCTACCATCTTGTCTCAAAGTTGACAATATTCCTTGTACTTAAGTGCGTCTCCCCGACAATCGCACCAAAATTTGATTACGCCCAAAGAGTAACGCGGTAGTTGTAGCATAGCTTTGGGGTGTCGATTCCATAGGGAAACAAGTTAACTACAAAAGAAGGTGTGAACCATAATGCAAACGATAAAGATTTAAGTGAGAAAATATGAACTTTTGATAATGAAGTAATTGTGTAAAATAGATTGTAAAATATAATAGAGGAACAACAAGGTTCCGGGAATCCTCCCTAGGTTCGTTGCCCTAATCCTAACTTGATTCAGTTGTTTTTATCTCGATTGCAAGTTTCACATCCCAAACAGGCAAACGGCAAATATTCAATAAGAGCATATATAAACCCTAATGTAATTGTTATGAAATACTTTTTACTTTCGATTCATGCACACATGATCTATCCTATAGGTTTATCAAGAAACGATAATATATCTTTTATGACAATATTGCAGTAATGGACAAGCCTAAAGGATAAATCTACCGAACTCAATCATATCCAAACAATCTTGACATAAGAAAAACATGACTAGATTTATATCAAGGAGAAAGATATAATCACCAGATTAGAGAAAATCTTATAAATAGATAGCAAAGTAAATCATAACGATGTTTTGACAATAAATCCCTATTACAACTAAATCAAATAAAGGAAAATAGGAAGAACTGCACCTAGAGATTCATCCCTTCGCCTTGCTTGGAGATTAGTTAGCTATGGGGGTCATAGTTGAACACTTTGATGGAGGAGAATTGTTTGCTTTCTTGAGTTTTCTAGGCTTAATGAATGTTCTCTCTTCAACCCTTAGTGATCTATTTATAGTACAAGGGTCCAAGGGTGTTTTCAGGTTTAATCTATTGTTAGAACCCTAATTAGGTTCTGACTTGGAGATAGAAAAATGTGTGCGCATTGCAGCTCTTCTTTATGGGCGCCACGGCTTTGCCTTCAGCTTTGGTTGGGTGTGCTTCTGGGCATCGCGGCCTGGGCTGAGGAGCACCGTGGCGCACACTGGTGGTTCAAGCTGTGGAGTTAATGGGTACCGCGGCCCTGCCTTCTGGGCGCCACGGCCCTGACTCTTGCTTCTTTTGGGTGCCGCACCTCTCTTCTTTAGGTGCCTAGGCTTCCACTGAATGGCTTCTTGCTCATAAACTCTTCGTTTTGTCCTTTCGGAAGCATTCCTTCACTCCGATGTGCATGGAATCTTTGAGCTTTAAGCAATGATAGCTTTTCCATCTCTTTCAAACATAAAATACCTGAAAATACACCAAAATAGATCAATTATCCAAGAATATCACTTTAGAGTTATTAACGTATAAAAGTGCAATTAAGACCGAGATCAACCCTAAAATACTAACAATTAAGCACTGTTGAGATGCATTTTATTGCTCTCATCATGTGGCACCTTCCTAGTCGGTGAGTACCGATAATCTAGGTCTACTGGAATTCCCCAGGTTAGGGGAAACCCCAACCATGTAAAGAAAACTAACCTGTTTAAGGGAAGAGAGTTTAATGAATGGTCTACAGTAATTTAAAGTTGACATTGAGTGTCTTAATTATCACAGTAGAGGTCACATTTCCTCATGTTGTCCCCATCGAACATTGATCCTAGGCTGGGAAACTGAGGAGTCCCAAGAGAAAGGGTATGATGATAAGGGTATAGTGGAACCCCTTGAGGAAGAATATAACGAGCATGAAGAAGTTGACGAATATGAAGAGGTCATTGTAGTTGGTGTCATGAAATGCATATTGTCAGCCTCTGTTGCAAATGAAGATACTTGGAAGCGTACCAGTATTTTCCATACTTTTCTTAAGTGTGGTGAAAGGGTGTGTAAGATTGTTATTGATGGAGGTAGTTGCTTGAATGTGATCTTGAAGTCGACTATGACCAAACTAAAACTTAAACCAAAACCACATCCTCAACCATATCGAGTAGCTTGGGTAGACAAGACTTCCTTACTTGTTACAGAGACGTGTTCGAAGACAGATGGGTGAGTATATAGGGAACGTGTGGTGTGATATCCTACCTATGGATGTTACTGAGATGTTATTAGGTCGTCCTTGGATTTTGGACATAGATACGACTAACCATAGAAAAAAAATACCTTTGTGTTTAAGTATGATGGGAAGAACATCACTTTGAAGCCAGCACAACCTAAGGAAAATGGAAAAAAGTTAAAGATCCAGTCCTCATCTGAGACACATGGGGCAAAGAGTCTCCACCTAGTAACACGTAGAGAGTTCGAGAAAGATGGTGAAGAGTCACGTCTCATGTTAGCTCTAGTGGCTAAAGAGGTTGCCTCGAATACACCCAGCCCAACCACTTACCTATCTTCTGATATCAATAAACTACTGTCTGAATTTCACGACGTAGCTCTGGAGGAGTTGCCCGATAAACTACCTCCCATGAGAGATATACAGCATGCTATTGATTTAGCCCCTGAATCTGAGTTGCTAAACTTACCATATTATCGTATGAACCTTAGAGACCGTGCTGAAATGAATAGGAAAGTGGGGCATTTTTTGAGTAAAGGATTCATTCGGGAGAGTCTTAGTATGTGTGTTGTCCCGGCTTTGTTAACCCCTAAGAAAGATTGAACCTGGAGAATGTATGTAAACAGTCGCGCAATCAATAAAATCACTGTTAAGTATAGGTTTCCCATCCCGTACCTTAAGGAAATGTTGGATTTAATAGTAGGTGCTAAGTGGTTTTCCAAAATTGATCTGCATGGTGGATAGCAGCAGATTCACATTAGGCTAGGAGATGAATGGAAGACTTTTTTTAAGACTCCAGATGCTCTCTATGAGTGGCTAGTGATGCCATTCGGGCTGACTAATGCTCCAAGCACCTTTATGTGAGTGATGACTCAGGTCTTATGCCATTTTCTAGGAAAGTTTTTGATGGTCTACTTCGATGATATCCTTATTTATAGTCAATCTCAAGAGGCACATATTGGTCACCTTCGCTTGGTGTTGAAAACACTTAAGATCGAGAAGTTATACGCAAATCTTAAGAAATGTTCTTTCATGCAGGCACAAGTGCTCTTCTTAGGATTCATTATTTCTACGTAGGGAGTCTCAGCTAATCTCGATAAAGTCAGAGCTATTAGAGAATGGCTGAAGCCAAAGACTATTTATGAGGTTCAAAGTTTTCATGGTTTGGCCACTTTTTACAAAAGATTCGTTAAAAGGTTTAGCTCCATTATGGCTCATATCATTGACTATTTGAAGAAAGGAAAATTTATGTGGATGGTAGTTGTATCTAGAGCTTTCGAGGATATTAAATGCAAGATGACGGGGGCACCTGTATTAAGTCACCCAGATTTTGCGAAGGTCTTCGAGGTTGCTTGTGATTGGAATATGAGGGGTTTTGAGTCAAGCTGGTCATCCCGTTGCATACTTTAGCGAGAAACTCAACGAAATAAAACAGAGGTATTCTGCCTATGATAGAGAGTTTTACACTATTGTGTAAGCCCTTCGTTATTGGTAGTACTATCTACTATCGCAGGAATTTGTTTTGTACTCTGATCATCAAGCCCTAAGATATCTTAGTTCCCAAAGGAAGCTCAATAGTGGGCATACCAAATGGGTAGAACTCCTTCAAGAGTACACTTTTGTTCTCCACCACCGTGCAGATGTTGAGAATAAACCTATTGATGCATTGAGTCACGTTGACCAGGGTTTGATAGATTAAAGGATGAGTATCTTACTTATCCAGATTTTGGCATCATCTTTTAAGAGATTAGTGAGGGAAACCATCGGTTCTATGTTGATTTCTTGCTTAGAGACGGATACTTGTTTCGGGCAACTAGATTATGCATTCCACGTATGTCACATAGGGATTTTCTAGTGTGGTAAATGCATGCCGGAGGATAAACCAGACACTTTGGGAAGGATAAGACCATGACCTTAGTTAAAGATAGATTCTATTAGCCTTCCCTGAAATGGGATATAGGTCAGATTGTGTCGCAACGTCACACATGTCTATAAGCTAAGGCTAGGAAAAGGAATACTGGGTTATATCAGGACCTTAGCATGGATTTTGTTCTCGTATTACCTAGGGCCGCTAGAGGTCATGATTCTATCTTAATTATGGTTGATAGGTTTTCTAAGATGACCCATTTTATCCCTTGTCATAAGACCATAGATGCTTCTTATGTAGCTTAACTATTCTTCAGGGAGATCGTTAGGCTTCATGGGTTACCTGCATCTATTGTGTCGGATATAGGTGTTAAGTTTATGAGCTATTTCTGGAAGACCCTTTAAAGACTTTTTGGGACCCGTTTGAGGTTTAATTCTGCTTTTCACTCCAAACTGATGGTCAAACTAAGATTATCAATCGAAGTCTTGGAAATTTGCTTCGGTGAATTACTGGGGATAAACCCGGTAATTGAGATTTGTTATTACCTACTATAGAGTTTGCTTACAATTGTTCTGTCAATAGGCAATAGGTCTACTGGTAAAAGCCCTTTTTGAAATTTTCTGTGGCTATTCATCTCGTCAACCAATTAACCTTATCCCATTGCCCTTAATTCCCGACCTTCTGAGTCAGCCGAATCTTTTGCCATTTACATACAAGACCTACATGCCGAAATCTGACAAAAAATCGCATTGTGTAAAGACACTTATAAACATATTGCTGATTCTCATCGTAAGGATGGAATTTAATGAGGGGGATTATGTCATGGTCCGTATTCATCCTGAGCAGTACCCTAAAAACTCTTTCGAAAAATTGCATGCTAGGGCTACTAGACCATTTCATATCACTCGTAGATTATTTACTTGACTTAGCATCTGATATTAATATTAGTCCGGTATTCAATATGAAGGATTTGTTTCCTTACCGAGGTACCTTTGAGCCTCCCATGTTGCCTACAGGGTTGTCTATAGGTGGAGCTATTTCCACACACGTGCCTTAATTGCCTAGGACACTCTTGTCGACATCAGACCGTATTGCAGACATATTGGACGATCAGACAGTCATGTACACGTCAGGTGTTTTCCAGCGTTATCTTGTTCAATGAGAGGGAAGACCTTCATCAGAAGCTACGTGGATCACTGAAAAGGAACTTAGGCGTCTTGATCCCTCTCTTTTGGAGCATTTCCAGCAACATTACTCATCTAAGTCGAGTTCTTTCCAGCCAAGGAGGATTGATGGAGACCAAGCCCAACCAAGCTTGGCCCAAACCTATTCGAGGGGCACCCGCAAGATATCTTGGGCTTAGTCTTAGTTTTAATCTTAATCTTAATAATTATTTTTATTATTTATTTCATGGTCCTCTTATTTGCAAAGTTCTTACTAGGGTTAGCTTGCCTTCTAGTATAAGTATCTGATTGTATTACAGTCTAGAGACACTTTTTGATATTGAATAAAATATAGTGAGATCAGATTTCTTCTTCCCTAGGGTAATCTGGATTTCTGTTTCAATCCCCAAGTCTTCCTAGATTTGTTCTACATCAGAGAGCCTTTCTATCATTAGTGTATTTTGATTATAGTATATTTTCTTATCCTCAAGAGTACTTTAGATCTTTATATAGAGAGAGAGTTTACAAGTCTTTAATTTATTTCTGAATTGAAGGAGATTGGAGTTGTTCTTCAATCCTTTTGAAATTAGTTTATTTTAAGAAATTAATATGGGCTTGTTTATTTTGAATTAAATTGATTTGTCTATAAAGACTATTTGATTGAAGTTCATTTAACTCTCTGGTATGGTTATAGAAATTGGAAAGTTAATTGGTGACCTAGAATGTTGGTTTGAATACCAAATTGGTCAACTATGAAAGGATAGATTTGGATAAGGAATGGAGTTCCTAAAATGATATTCTGGTGAATTTTTTTACTAAAATGAAATTAGCTTTGAGACAATATCCTTGTTGTAAATATAAGAATTCGTAATCCTATATTCTACTTGCTATTTGGATCCATTAGCAGTATTTAAACGTTCAGTGGTCTTTTCAAAGTACTTGGTGGGAATTAGACCTTCCTTAATACAATTTTGATCAGCACTAGAGTCAACTAAAGCTGTTGTATTAAGATGAAAATCTTTTCCTATAACAATTGATATTCTAATATACCATTTTCAAAAGACATATTTGTTCAACTGAATTGACAAAACTAACATTATCATTTTAATTAATGTTAATTAAGTTTTGAGAGCTTGATTTTCCTACATGTTATGGAGGGGTTACTTGGGTTTGAATAGAATTAGTTAAACTTAAAATTTCTAAGTTTATCTTTTTTTATTTTAATTATAAATTATCTTTTGGAGATCATTAATTTGGGATATATTATTGTTGACTTCTTTTTGAAAATATTGAACAGATATGGGTTTTGGTTTTTGAAAATATTGTTCAAATATTTTGTTAAGGTTACAGAGTTAAGGAGGAACTTTGTTTTCCTTTTCTTTGATGACTAACTCTTTGAGTTTCTTAAGGTAATTCTTTTTAATTACTGGATCATCAATTTTGTTGATTATGTCCAATAAAAATTCCTTTTGAGAATTAATCATACTGATAGTTTTACAGTAAGAGAGACCATTTTCACAATCACATTCTGATTCCAAAGAATAATTATAGTCACCATCTTATTGAATATTAAAGATAAATTCTCCTAACTCAGAGCCAAAAGAATTATCTAATTGAGAATCATTAACCATTAATTTGGTTAATTAAGCTTTTAGAGATTCATCTATCTCTAACTCCTTGATCTTTTGTTTGACACGACAATTCTTAGCCCAATGACCAAGTTTTCCACATTTATAACAGGCTTTTGAAGAAATTTGGTTTTTATTATTCTTATTGGAAACATTTCTTTTTGGTTTGAAAGATTTATCAGGAACATAAGATTTTCTTTTAAATCTTTTGTAGTTTGATTTTTTGAAATCTTTCTTTTCTTTCTATGAAAGGTAGAATGAGCAATTAGGGTTTTATAATTGCAGAATGATCTTAACCCTTTTCTACTTTTATGAAACTCAAATTTCATTTTTGATTTGATTTTCATATCTGTGCAAATTGATAGTCCTTCATTATTGATATGATTTATGATATCTCTATATGTAAGAATATCATATGGGATTGAACCATTGTTTTGAACTTTAATTCTTCACCTAACTTTTTCTGCAAAAAGCTTAGGAAGACTAGATATGAATTTTTTTTCCAGAAGGCATTTTGGCAATCCTTTTTGGTAAAAACTTTAGCTATGAAGATGTCTTTATACCATCTAAAGTCTTGGAGACTTCTACAGGTAAGATTTGAAAGTTGTTCATAAATTCTTTCTTAAAAACTTTCTGGTTCACCAAAGAAATGTATGGTGACTACATATATGAGAGTAGAAACTGCAGTTTGTTCAGTTTCTATTTTGATATGAGAGTAGAAACTGCAATTTGTTCAGTTTCTATTTTGATTTGGGGTTGATTAGTAGGAAGGTCAGTTATAGTTCTACTGTATTGATGAGTTGCATTTTGGATATTGGTTCTTTCTTGATTAGTTAGATAATTATCCCACCATCCTTTAAGAGAACCACTAAATCCGTCAATAAGAAGATTGGCTATTTTATGATCGGTATTTCGATAATTGGTTTTGTAAGCAGTAGCAACCATTGTCATTTCTTGAAGAAGGTTGAGGATTTGTTGTTCACTTTGAACATCTAAACTCCATTCACAAATACTACTATTGTCGTATTTGGCTTGAACGGATTAATAACTCTCTTTATATTGAATACCAGGTGATGGTATCCTTTTCAAGGATCAAAGGGAAGAATCGGCACAACACTAGGTCTGGGTGACAATGCAGCATCATTGTTGTCTTGTAGAGTTGGAGATGGTCTATGGGATCGGTAGAACCATCATATGCCTTTATGATAGGCATTAGGAAATGCTAAGGGAGGGGGGTGTCGAGGATATCTTGTGTGAATGGAGGGGCTTGAGAGTTGAGTTCATCCAGAACGTTGGCGTTTCTGCTTTTTGAAAGCCTCTCCTATTTGTCTATCCATTTCCTCTAGCTTTTTGTCAAGTCAGTATGGTTCTTAGAGGTGGAGAATCCTTTGGACTTCCACTCTGGGAGGGGGAAAGATCTAGTAGTGGAGTACCTATGAGCTAGTTTTTGGATTCAAGTGCCTCGTCGATTAAGGGCTTTGGTGAGGTGGCAGTGAAAATGAAGAAGAACGAACTCTTTCCTCGAGTTTAGCAACCAAATTGGTGACTAATTAAGTAAGCTATAGGAACTACTAATGCATAACCAGTGCAGCCGGGATTGGTTTAGTAGGTCTCTTCGAACTTCCTTGGGTGCCAGGGCCCACTAGGTTAGACTAAGAGGGTTGCTTGTGCCTAGTTCGTCCATCAGATGGTTCACTGTGGTTCTGATCGGAGGTAGTATATTCTGAAATGATAGGAAGTAGTGAGCCAGATTGTTGGTTGTGAGTGGAAACCCGTATGGCTATTAAACTTGTACCGGTGGTGTTCTTAGGCAGCATTGTAACAGATGAGCTATTTGTACTTCACAAAGTTAATAAGTTCCCATAGACGGCACCAATCTGTTGATGCTGAAAATTTGCCAAGAATGCGAACAGCCGGGAAATGGAAGCTACACACACGAGAAGATGAGATAACTAAAAGTTACCGGAGGACCGGAGGGGTTGTGCCTCCGGAGGACTCTTCAATGCCTAAATTAGAATAGGGCTTTTGAAAGTATAGAGAGTTGTGTAAAGAAAAGAGTTGTGTACTAGAATTGAATGTACCTTTTGATAGCGAGAGCCCCCTTATATAGTGTGTCGAAGTAGAGTCTGATTAGGAGAGTGAATGATTACTAAGTATTAAGATAGGAATACAATTCCCATAGATAAAGTCGAAGTTATCCGTAAGCTGGAATGTTTATCCATAGGCTGGATTTGTTTAAATAATAGTTTATCCATAAGCTGGATAATATTTTATTTATAAAATAGAGTGTCGTACGGGGATATTGGTATGAAATTATCAGTATGTCTTTTGCCAAGTGTGGAGATTTAATTGGTTGATATGCATGAGTTATGAAATGAATTTTTACCCTTGGAGATTAACATGTGTCACGATATCATTGGATGGAGAATTTTCCCTTACATCAAGTATTGTGATCAAATTAATGCATTATTGTACTCTTATGTAAAGAAAGAGTTATTCTCTAGTGATCAACTTAGTTATGAGCGGCAGTGAATTCATATACTCTTTTAATTCTTCAAAGGATTTTTGGCAATCTTCGGATCTAACAAAGTCTTTTCCTTTTTTGATCGCTTTAAAGAAAGATAAACACTTTTTGACTGATTTGGACATGAAACGGCTGAGGGCGGCTATGCGTCCAGTTAGCCTATGTACTTCTTTAATGTTTCGAGGAGGGTTCATGTCCAAGATTACTTTTATCTTCTCAGGATTAGCATGCATCCCTTATTGTGTGCCATAAAGCCTAGGAACTTACTAGAGGTGACTATAAAAGCACATTTTTCTCAGATTCAACTTCATTTGATAGTGTCAGAGTATTCCGAATGCTTCCTCTATATCAGATTCATGGTCTTCGGCTCTAATGCTCTTGACAAGCATGTCATTAGCTTAAACTTTCATGTTATTCCCAATATGTTCCTTAAAAATCTTATTGACCAACCTCTAGTAGGTTGCCCCTGCATTTTTCAGCCGAAGGGCATTACCTTACAATAGTATAGTCATTGATTAGTGACGAATGAGGTTTTGGGTTAGTCAAACTTATACATGATGATGTAATTGTAACTTAAATATGCATAAATAAAGTTGAGTAGCTTGTGCCCGAAAGTGGTATCGAGCAGCTAGTCTATCTAGGGTAAAGAAAAGTTATCTTTTAGGCAAGTCTTATTCATATCGGTAAAATCCACATGCATCGTCCATTTTCCAGTTGCTTTCTTTACCATTGCCACATTGGCGACCTATTCTGGTTAGTGGGCCTCTTGGATGAATTTGGTAGCGAAGAGTTTGTTTACTTCCTCTTCTATGACTTATTATCACTTTGAAGCAAAAGATCTATTCTTTTGAGCAACGAGTTTGTGGGTCAGATCCATGTTCAATCTATGAACGATGACTTGGGGATCAGTCTTAAGCATGTCGAAGGCCGACCATGTAAATAAATCCTAATTCCTTCGGAGGAAAGAGATCAATGACTCCTTGAGGTTCTCAGGAAGGCTGGACCTGATTTGTACGGTCCTCGATTCTCCATTGTTCAAGGGAACAACAATTAGTTCTGCCACAAGTTGGCCTCGTGGAATCTTGAGCTCATCTTATAAGTTTTCAATGTCTAAAGGTAAAGCTTTGACCTTTCTCTGCCCTTTGATGGAGTTCAAATAAAAAGATTGGGAAGATTGCTGATACTCTTGTACCTCCCCCACGCCTTGTTCCATAGGGAATTTCATTTTCAGATGATAAGTGGATATCACGACCTTCATCTTGTTCAATGTCGACCTTCCAAGGATTATGTTGTACAAGAATGGATGCTTGCCTATCAAGAATGAGGTCATTACAGTAGTGAGCTACAGATTTGTATCTGTAGTGACCGGAAGGATTATGCTACCTTTGATCAATACCGGTGCTCTTGATAAACACATATAATAGAGAAGACATTAGTTTGAGTTGATCATCTTTTAGCTTCATTTTCTTAAAGGTGCCATAGTAAAGAAGGTCTGTCGAGCTTTCGTTATCCATTAAAATCCTCTAAACATTATAGTTGGCAATGAGGAGTGTGATAACCACTACATCATCATGGGGGTTCTGTAACCCTTCCAAATCATCGTCTGTAAAGAAGATTACCTTATATGTCCTGACCCGTTTGTGAGATCCGCTGATTAATACCATTGACCGGGCATAAGTTTTCCTTACATTGGAGGAATACCCTCTAGCCGTTGGTCCCCCAAAAATGGTTCTGATGGTCCTTGTAATTGTGGTTGTGTGGCCTCGCTCATTTTGAGGGTATCTATCACGTCTCCTCAGACTCGTCCTACGGCTTCGCCTATGACTGCACTTGAGGCTTCATCGGTCACTCCGATCATGTTTGGGCTGCTCAATAGTCCACTTATACGGATGTCTAGGGCTTCGTCGAGGGTGGTCTTAGTCACCTCGGGATGGATAAGGCCCAATGTACTCCTTTAACTACCCTCTACGAATGAGGGATTCGATTTGATTTTTTAGGACATGACATTCCTCGATATCATGCCCATGATCTCTGTGGAAGCAGCACTATTAGGCACGATTCTTGTTCTCAGTAGTGTAGGGAAACTTTTGAGGCCAACGGAGAATATTTTAGTCTTGAACATGCATGAGTATATTAGTCTTGGATGGATGATTTTTGCACTACCCTCTTGGTTGAGCTTTTTTGCACTGTTTTTCGACTCATTGGTGCCCCTTTCCTTTTTTCTATTCCTGCTTCTCTTTCACTTCGAAAGGCCTAATTATCCTCGGTGATCATATATTCTTCAGCTCGAGCAAGGATCTCATTCATATCATTAGGAGGGTCCCTAGTGAGCTTGGAACCGAAAGCTCCCAACCTGAGCCCAATTTTTTTTATGCTAGAGTCTATACCATGGGATCAAGGTCAAAAATCTCCCATGAGGCTGTGTTAAACCACGAGATGTATTCTTGGAGCTTTTCTCCCTTACGTTGGATGATACTTAATAGACTCTCCGATGTTTTTCGAAGTCCCTTACTATTGAGAAAGTGTGCTGTAAAGGCACGACTTAGTTCCTAAGAAGAGCTAATACTGGCAGGCTTGAGGTGTGAATACCAGGTGATGGCAGCCTTTTCAAGGATCAAAGGGAATGATCGACACAACACTATGTCTGGGTGACAATGCAGCATTATTGTTGTCTTGTAGAGTTAGAGATGGTCCATGGGATCAGTAGAACCATTGTATGCCTTTATGATAGGCATTAGGAAATGCCGAGGGAGGGGGTGTCGAGGATGTCTTGTGTGAATGGAGGAGCTTGAGAGTTGAGTTCATCCAGGACGTTGGCATTTCTGCTTTTGAAAGCCTTTCCTATTCGTCTATCCATTTCCTCCAACTTTTTGTCCCAGTCAGTATGGTTCTTGGAGGTGGAGAATCCTCTGGACTTCGACTCGGGGTGGGGAGAAGATCTAGTAGCAGAGTAGCTGTGAGCCAGTCTGTTAGGATTCAAGTGCCTCTTTGATTGAGGGCTTCGGTGAGGTGGAAGTGAAAGTGAAGAAGAATGAACTCTTTCCTCAAGTTTAGCAACCAAATTGGTGACTAATTGAGTAAGCTATAGGAACTACAAATGCGTAACCGGTGCAGCCGGGATTGGTTTAGTAGGTCTCGTTGAACTTCCTTGGGTGCCAGGGCCACTAGGTTAGACTAAGAGGGTTGCTCGTGCCTGGTTCTGGTTCATCCATTAGATGGTTCACTGTGGTTCTGATCGGAGGTAGTATGTTCTGAAATGATAGGGAGCCGTGAGACAGATTGTTGACTGCAAGTGGATGCCCGTTCTTAGGCGGCATTGTAACAGATGAGCTCTTTGTGCTTCACAAAGTTAATAAGTTCCCACAGATAGCGCCAATCTGTTGATGCTGAAAATTTTCCAGAAATGCGAACAGCTGAAAAACGGAACCTACACACACGAAACGAGGAGACATTTAAAAGTTACCGGAGGACCGAAGGGGTTGTGCCTTGGAGGACTCTTCAATCCCTAAGTTAGAATTGGGCTTTTGAAAGTATGGAGATTTGTGTATTAGAATTGAATGTACCTTTTGATTATGAGAGCCCCCTTATATAGTGTGTCGGAAATGAGTCCGATTAAGAGAGTGAATGATCACTAAGTATTAGGATAGGAACACAATTCCCATAGATAAGGTTGAAGTTATCCGTAAGTTAGATTTGTTTAAATAACAATTTATCTATAAGCTGGATAATATTTTATCTATAAAATAGAGTGTTGTACGGGGATATTGGTGTGAAATTACCAGTATGTCCTTTGCCAAGTGTGGCGATTTAATTGGTTGATATGCCTGAGTTGTGAAATGACTTTTTACCCTTGGAGACTAACATGTGCCGCGATATCATTGGATGGAGAATTTTCCCTTACATCAAGTATTGTGATCAAATTAATGCATTATTGTACTCGTATAACGTTGTTTCAAAAAAAAAAAACTCGTGAGACTAAGATACATAACTTTCCTTCTCTTACGGTTTTATGCAAATAAATATCCACTTTTGGTATCATACATTGCCAGTTATATCCCTGCTTATTTTTCTTAAAAGTAAAAGAAGTAAAATCTATATCCTAAATATTAGAATTGATATATCATAGTGGAGACATCCAAGGCAACGACCAATTATTGTGGAGAGAGTAGCCATAAACCCATCAAATCTTCTTCAACCTGAAGAGAAAAAAAAAAGTTCATTATGGAGAGAGAGAAAATATGTTTAATAAATTATAATGCAATGTGAAGAGAAGATTTTTGAATTCAAGATTTTTGTTAGAAAAATATGATTATTAATTTAATTATGTTCGATCACACTTAAAAAAATTAATACAATAAGAGCATAAAAAATTATGAAACTCTTCCATAACTTTATGAGTGATGATATTCATCCCAACATTTGGGATCACTAAAACGGATCAAGAATGTCACATAAACGTTGACAACTTTCCAAATAGCTAAACTCGTCATGATTTTGATTGATGGTTTATTTTTATAATTTGAATATCATTAGTGTTACTTTACTGTTTCATCGCTCTCCCCTTAATTTATCTCCTTGAGATATCTTATGTCACGTTTGATTGACTGAATCAAGGACATAATAGAATGCCCATTCACCTTGACCATTACACTGTTTGGTTGGTTTAAAAATGTTGGAATGAGTAATACATATTTAGAGTCAATTACATCAAAATGGAGTAATGAGCATTACACTCTCGAGGGTGTAAGGGTCGTTCCATTATGACATTGAGTCATTCATGATTATAATTAAAATTTAATATAATAACAAATGTCATCCCATAATATATGAATAATAATATGATATATTAATAAAAATATAAAAAATTAAATATTTTTATTTTATTCATATTAAATATCATAAAATAATATATGAATGGTAATATAATATTATTGTAGTAAATAATATATCATATATCATATAATATAATAATATAGTGATCATAATTATGAAAAGTACCAAATAAATTACTTTAAAACTAAATAAAAGTAACACATAAGTTAATAAATATAAATATATAATTAATTATTAATAAAAAATCATAAAATCATAAATAAATACTAATAATAATATAATTAACTAATATAAGATATTTAAATAATATATTTAGTAATAACATAAAAATTAAAATAAAAATAAACTTAAGATAAAATATAGTAAGGATATAACAAATTAAATATTTTTATTATAATAATATAATATTTCAGTTTCATAATATAAATAATTATATTTAAATTAATAACAATAAATGATAAAATTAAAATGAATTAAAATATAATATAATCTTTTGAATAATATTAAATAAAATTAAAATGAGAGTATAATAAAATTAATAATTATTAGTATCATAAATAATAAATTAAATACATCATAAAATTTGAATAATAATAATAATAATATTGATATTAAAATTAGATATTTCTATTATGATAATATAGTAAAATAATTAATAAATAATAATATAACATGCTTAATATAGATAGATGAATAAATAAATATAATAAAATGATTAATATGATTAATTATAAATAGAATTTTATACTCAAGGGGATCGATCTTAAACAGTTTTATTTTATTTTTATGGTGTGAAAATGTAAACCAAATTAACACTGTAATCAACTCTAGTTTAATGGAAGAGTTTTTTCCATGTTCTAACCAAATAAAACAATCAGCTTTCAACCTCAATTACATTATAGCCTCGAGTTCATTAGGTCATTTTATCATTTGGTTGATCAAAGCATTCTGAGATCGTCAATTATTGGTTCTGGATTGAAGTCTGTAAAAGAAATGAAATCAATCAGAGATATTTAACTATAATTTGAGCAACCAAAAAAATAATGTGATTGATTTTATCAATTCATACTTGTTTCAGATAGTTTTATAAAAAATCAACCAACTCACCAGAATCGTCTTTAGTTTCGCATTTAATGTGACACTTTCCCTCACACTCGAGTTTCGTGGTGGGGGCATGAAAGCATGCTTTGGTGCAATCTTGATAGCAAGCATTGCCTTTCATAGCCTCAGTGAGATGCATTGCCGCGACGAGAACAAAGCACATTAGAAACACTGCAACAAGCTGTTTCTTGGCCATAATTGTCTCTTTCGTGCAATTAATATTATTCCTGCAACTTTACACTACAAGAAATGAATATGTATTTATATGCAATATTGGTGATGCTTTCTGATCTAGCGATTTGTGGTGTTTCTTTGCGACTAATTGATAAATTAGTGATACAAATGAATAAGTATTTATATACAATGGGGTTGCTTATTTTTGGTAATTATTAATTTGAAGCTGGAAAAAGTCTATGAGGTGTGTGGTTAATAATTCATGCATGCTAGAATTAATAGGGTTTGCTAAATATTGAAGTCACTCGGTTGGTGGATGGAGAAACTTAGTCAAAATTTTTTGTTTTGGTGTAAAATAATAAAAGGACATACAACTTTTTATTGAAACGATGTTATAATACAAGTAGTTCATTTAATTACAATATAAATATTTATATTGTAATTTAAATATTTCAATTTCTTACGCTCGGCATGCATTTGTTTGATCCTTCTATATGAAATCTACATCAAGTAAACCATATATATATATATATGTATTACAAGTAAGCCTCACGTCCAAATTAATGTGTATTTAATCTTTTGTTTTTTTTTTCATAAATTCCATATTTTAATTTATTACTTAAGAAAAACAAAAACAAAATGTATCTTAAAATCTAAGATAAGTGTCACTACTTAATTAATAATATCTCATTAAGGCTGATGAGTTTTTGGTCTTATGGTCAAAACTGAGGTCTTGGAACTTCAAGGTCTCGGTTTGATTCCCACAACATTTATGTTATTGTGAATCAATTTCCATTACCAACAAAAATCAATATGGTGGCTCTATGATTACTTTAGCAATGAAAAATATCATTCCGTAAAAAGCATTCACAAAGACATTTTCTAGTTGCCAAAAAAATGTTTTGGAACTACAATTTTGCATTGCACAACGAAAAATTGTTGTTGCCAATGTTTAAATCTATGATATTTCAAGTTTTAGCAACAACAAATTCTCATTGTCTATAATAAATTTACTTTAGTTTTAGCTTTACCTATTAGTGTTTACACATATAATCATTTAGCATCTAAATTCTATTCAAGCATATATACAAATCCAAGATATTGTATACAAAAAAATGCTTCTAATTCAATTCAAGTATAGATACAAATCCAAATACTATTACTCATCCATAAAAATACTTTTGATTCAATTCACACATAAAAATTTCCTTATTCTTTTGGTAATGGTGAAAATTAATTCTGTTAATAGTTTTATATCATCATTGTAAGAAAATTAAATTTAACTTGTAAATAGAGAAACTTAGTCAAATTTTCTTGTTTTGAGTAAAATAATCAAGAGACATACAAATACAATTTCTTTTTATTGAAACGATGTTATAATACAAATAGTTAATTTATATAGTAATTTAAATATTTCAATTTCTTACACTCAACATCCATTTGTTTGATTCTTCTATATGTTAATTGGCATCAAGTAATTTATCACACATATTTTTACTCGGTAAATAGTTGGAATTATTAGGAGCCAATGTTCATAATATTAAACCATATATATACTTATTACTCTTTTTTTTTTCTTTCAAAAATGCCATACTTTAATTTATTACTTAAAAATGTATCTTAAAATCTAAGATAAGTGTCACCACTTAATAATTTCTTAATAAGACTGATAGATCTTTGTTTAGTAATCAAAACCGATGTCTTGAAACTGTAATGTCTCAAGTTTGATTCTCACAATGTATAAGTTATTTATCTGATTTCATATCGAACTTTAGCAACATAAAAAATTATTGCAAGAAGCGAAATCATTTTGCTGGTACTTATTATGTTAAGTGCTTCACAACAAAACCGAAAAGAATGGCAACAAATCAATATGGTGGCTCTCATATTATTTTAGAAACGACAGATAAAAATCCAAGAGAGTTGTACAATGATTTACTACTACAAGTTTCATCACAAATACAAAAAGATTAAAAAACCTTGTTTCCACTATTCTTCTTCATGGCCCAATCATACTCGAACCTGGAAAAATAGTTTAAAGAACAAGTATTTATATCCTCCATATTTATTTTTGAAGATTAAATCATAAGAATGTTATTGGCTACTATTCAATAATCACATCCCATAGAGTTCACATAAAAGTAATAAAAGGACAAAAAAGAGTCTTAAGACTACATAGAAAATAGTTCCTGCAATGTACATCTACCATAAAAAGATATTCTATCACAATCATTTACTGTGCATGTAAAATATCATGAAGATGCAACTTATCTCCAAAGCTGACACAAAAGTTAAGGCAGAATCCATTGAAGTCCCATAACTCCACAGCTACAAATATTATGACAGTTCTTCTATAAGTACACCTATCCAAACATTTTTTTTTTTTGAAAGAACACAACTTTCAAATTTTAGCAAATGACTCCTATTAATTTAAAAGTTTGATTCTTTTACAATTTAGGTTCCTAGGAAGGCACTAGAACAATCCTGCAGGGCTGCATAGGTGCCAAGTAAGGCACATTAGCATTATTTATCAAAAAAAAAAAGGCATAGAAGCACAAGGGTGAGTCGGTGCCTTACTTGAGACCATGCAGCCTTGTGCAAGGATGTTTAGGTGCTTGGAAACCCCCACCTAAAAACTAAAGGTCTTGCATACCTTTAGTTTAGTACTAAGATGGGTCTAGTTCATTGCTGGTAAGTAGCAACCTGTGTTGAGGAAAACATTTGATTTTCTAATCTGTCATGAGAATTCAAAAGGTATATATATATATATATATATATATATATATATATATATATATAAACAATTGCATTGAACTATTTACCTATTCCAATAAATAATATAAGAGGAGCAAATATGCATAGTTGAGGACCATAAATTTTGTCTAATTATGACAAAAAAGCACATATTAGATTAAAATAGGACAAAACGAAACAACCCTTTATTAGTTTCCAAGACCCAGCCTTTCTGCATCAAAATTATCAACACATTTCCATCACGGCACCTTGAGAAATCAAGTAATTTTTAACTCATCGATTCATGCCTTACTAGGCCACTTGATATATAGATAATGAACACTGTAATTGAAAGGGAAACCCTGTTCATATAACTCTCTAAGTTTAGTGCAGACCGCAGAATTATTTTACCTTATATATTCATAAAATACAATGCAAGTAAATCACTAAAGACAATACCTTAAGTCTGTCTATAAATTCAAAAGACTCAAAACCCACAACCAAATGGAACCAATCTCACCAAAAATTACAAAAGCAAACTTCTAACTTGAACTGAAGCATATGCATTCACACAGGAAACATTCAACTAAAACAAAATGGAATGTGTCCTTCTCCCTTTCCAAGCATTTCCATGAAAACTTAATTTTGATACTGTTGAAAATCACCTTCTAATCCCAGGTTGTGACCTTCAAACACCTAAAACTAGAATGATTTGGATCAAGACAAGAATCAAACCACAAAAGACAAAATATAAGCAATTGTTATCGAGGTTCAGAAAATTGCTTACATCCCCGTGAGCTCCTCTGAGCTCTCTGCACTAAATCAATGGAGTTCTTATAATTACAACTACAACTCTTCAAGAACAAGATGAACACTTGCGTATTTGTTATAAGTTATAGTTATTATTGCTTTATCACCCTTTTTATAGAGCATAACTACCATAACTAATCTTGAAACCAATCTCAGCCTTTAGATCTTGAGAACCAATCAATCATAGCCCTCTAAGTGGTTTAAGTGAAATTGTGTGTTTCAACCAAAGCAACACACCAGCTGAAGGAGCCCGAAATCTAGTTTCTGGAAGACTTTGCGCCACGGCACGGAACAAGGTGTGCCGCGGTGAGCTCCAAAATCGTGGACTTCCAGACATGCAGATGGGCGAGGTACGGGTGTTCAGTGCTGCGGCACAGAGGTCTGTGCCGAGGAGTGCAAAGCTTGCGCCTAGCCAGCAAATACTGCTGAAGCTGAAATTCTACAACAAGGCCATCTCTTCTCAAGAACTCCTCAACCTTTAATTCTTAGACAAAAACCCAACAATCTCTACCTTTGTCTAAGCAATTAAAACTGAACCAATTGTGAAGAGAATTCAGGATTTAAACTCAACATAAGTCACCACATCATCCGATTCTAACTCTAAGAAGTTCAAGGCAATGATTAAACTTGCTTAGAGTTAGAACTTTAGTGCCTAAATCTGCAGGATTTTCTTCCGTTGCCACCTTGTCCACATGAATGCTTCCTTCCGTAACCTTTTTCCCAAATGAAATAATACCGAACATCCACATGTTTAGTCCTCTCATGGAACACTGGATTCTTACACAAATGCAACCCACTTTGGCTATCCGTATACACCACTACCTACTCTTTTAGAGAATTCAATTCTTCCAACAACCCTTTCCACCATAGAGCCTCCTTAATAGCTTCCGTTGCTGCTATATACTTTTCTTCGGTTGTTGAGAGTGCTACCACCGGTTGAAACTGAGCCTTCCAACTTATACAACATCTGTTTAAGTTGAAGAAATATGAAGTAATCGATCTTCTCTTATCCTGGTCTGCTCCATAGTCTGAATCCGCATAACCTTCTAACCAAATGGTCTTACCTCTCTTCTCGTAAACAAGCCCCACATCTGAGCTTCCCTTCAAATACCTCAGCAACCACTTCATCCCAAGCCAATACTCATTTCCAAGATTACTCATAAACTTGCTTAGAACACTAATGGCATGAGAAATGTCGGGTCTAGTGCTTACCATAGTGAACATGACTGATCCAACCGCACTAGAGTAAGGGACCTTTTCCATTTCCTTTTTCTCCTCATCCAAACTAGGACATTGATCGCTGGAGAACTCGAAATAACTAGCAAAGTGAATTTTTACTGGTTCACTATCTTCCATAGAGAACTTAGACACCATCTTTTCTATGTAAGAAGTGTTGTGAGTTTTAAATTACTCGCAAGCGCATGAGTCGTTTGCAATATAGTGTGTGCAAGTGTGAGGTCGAATCCACAGGGAATCGCGTCATGAAAATATATTTTTATCTAAACTAAACCTATTTTAACCTAGTTCCAAATTATAAATTGTATCTTGCAAAAAAAAATATAAACTTAAACTAAATCGAGTTGAAAGAAATGATAAAAATACAAAGGTTTCTGAATCCACCCCACCAAAATAAAGCATATATTTTTGTGTTCTGTATAAAAGTAATCTATCAATAATTCCATGAATCCACCATTATACAAATCACAACGAATACCCTAATTTAACCAAATCATCCAATGTATCCCTTTAGAATCACAATGGATATCCAATTTACTTTGGATGATCCGCCGTATCCGGTAAATGAAATACAAGGATTATCCAATTTGAACAATTTAAACACAATCAATCATAAGAATTTACTCAAACAATTGAAACAGATCATTAATACTAAAAATATCATAATTGTACGAACATATCTGAAAATATTATGTCAAACAATGGCGAGGCTTCATCTTCAACCTTAGATGAAGGTTTTAGCCTCTCATAATTATGAAAATAAATTTCACAATTAAAGTGCTAAACATAAAAATTTAAACCCAAAAGAAATAAATAAAAACTTACTATATATTGAGAGAAATTCCACTCGCAGCTGTTGTGCGGCACTTCCCCCCTTGGTAGCAAAGCCTTGGAGATCCCACAGATTACTAGCAGAAGTCCTCCGAATTGCACTCCTTTTTGATGAAGTGAAATGGGGATTTTATAGGGGAACTCCATGAGTGCAATGTGTTTCCAATCCGATGTGGGATATAGAATGTGTTTCCAACCGATGTGGGATGTGGGATTTAAGCCTTCATATGCCCTTCAAAACTTCTGCACACGCTGAAATCCCGCACAGCTTGACCTTTGTCTACTAAAACTGCCATAACTTTCTCTAGAAAAATCGTATTTACGAGCCGTAAAATTCCTCAGAAAATACACATCCGGATCTTTCCAAGCATGTATGGCTCATCTCCTGGTTCTTCCTGAATCATTATAGTTTAATCCGTAAAAATCACTTCTGCCACATTGAAATCACGCACAGCCTGACCTTTGTCTAATAAACTACCATAACTTTCTCTAGAAAAATCATATTTACGAGCGGTAAAATTCCCCAAAAAATAGACATCCGGATCTTTCCAAGTGTATATGGCACATCTCCTGGTTCTTCCTGAATCAATATAGTTTAATCCGCAAAAATGACTGATCTATCGGGTAATTCTGGCAATTTAGTGAAACTCATTTCCAAGTGCTTGTAAACCTATAAAACAACGAAAAAAACAACTCAAAGTAACAAATTCCTAAGCTAACAATTGTAAATTAAGAGGCCAAAATATGCAATATTTGGCACTCATCAAATACTACAAACCTACATTTTGCTAGTCCCTTAGCAAAACAAAATAAATAAAAAAAATTAAATGAAAAACAGAGAACAAAAAGATAAATCCATCATTCATAGTGTCTAAAAATTTAAGTAGCACACAAAACCATGATATTCATTCATGAGCAAGCTTAAAATATAAACCCATCTTCGCAATGAATAGGAATTTTAAAATCTAATTACTTACAAAAGGCATGCTAAGGTATCAAAAGTCTAACTCAGTGTAAAGTGAATTAGCATCTAAAGATGAGGCTTCCAAATAACTTCAATGTGTAATGTCTCCATGTCTCAAGATTCACAGAATTTCTCATCAGAATGAACAACGATGGCATAGTTTTATTTTCTTCTCTATTTTATTATAAGGCTCTACTATGTTTAGTTCCCTTAAGCTTTCTAATTAACCTATATAGCGAGTGTTGAGTCAATGACTCCCAAACCAGATGGTTTTAGGGCATTAGGTGTAAAGACACCCCTAAAGACTTACTAACTCGAGTAAAAAAAGCTACGAAACTAAACTGGCCTTAATGCTACCAAGCAAAATTCCCACCTTTTGACGTGAACACTCACTGCTTACTGAGGCAAGAGGTCCAGTTACTTAGTGGAAAGTTTCGCAATGATCATTATGAATAAAATTCCCACCTTTTGACGTGAATACTCACTGCTTACTGAGGCAAGAGGTCCAGTTATTCAGTGGAAAGTTTATTGATGATCATTAATTTTTTTTTTAAAACATACTTTTCTATGCCAAAGTGTTAATCCAATAAGTCATCCAGTTTCAGTTAAGACAAGGAAACATACATATTAAAATCACATGTCATACCTCACATAATTTTGTGCTAATGTGCTCGTGTCAGATTAGATCAAACATGTGAATTCTCAAATGCCTAAAGTAAGTAACTAAATTTTAAAATTCTATCATCAGATCATATGTTCAAGATTTTAAGCTCACCAATGACATCACATCACAATATTTGTTTAGATCAACCAAAATTTCAAAATAACATGAGCATGCATTTATCTTCTCTTTAAAACGAAGAAAATACAACAACAAATTAGGACAAAGTGTGTTTAATGTGTCTCTCATACCCCCAAACTTAAATTACACATTGACCCCAATGTGTGAATAATATGGAAAGAGCTAACCTGGGAGATGGAGAACTAGCTGGACTGGTATGGCTCATAGCATATCCCCAAACTTGATCTGAAGTACACGTTGTCCCTGAATACTAGAGATAAACAATAATAAGAAATATGAAAAATACTAAAACATAAATGATATGCTATGGGGTGCCTCCCATGAGCATTAAGTTTTATGTCTTCAGCCAGACTCTCCATACTGATTGAACATGAGTTGGCACCAACTCATCGTCCTTATTCTTCACTACTGTCAATCCAACCCGCTTGGGCACGACATGAATCAGGCTCATCCACTTGCTATCAGAGATTGGATAAATAATCCATGCATCCAACAACTTTATCACTTCAGTGCTCACAACCTCTTGTATAGCTGGGTTAAGCCTTCTCTAAGGCTCCCTTGATGGCTTGGCATTCTCCTCCAAATGTATCTTGTGCATCACCACCGAGGGGCTGATCCCCTTGATATCCTCAATAGTCCAGCTGATAGCTTCCTTGTGCTCTCTTAAACCATCCAATAATTTCTCCTCTTAAGCATTAACTAGATCTAAAGCTATAATCATAGGCAAAGAATCTGCTGGACCTAGAAACTTATACTTCAAATTGTCCGGTAAAGGCTTAAGTTCCTTCTTGGGGGGCTCAGGTGCTGCGGTGTCCTCTATCTCACTGCTGTCCCGAGGAGCAAACTCCAAAATGGCATTCACTTGCTTAAGTAACTTATCCAAATCCAAATCCTTTTCAAACTGAGCAAAGCATGCCTCGAAGGGGTCCTCAATGCTTGATTCATCCACAATCTCCTCAATAATCTTCTCTATCAAGCATACATTTCTCACTTCATCATATTCCAGTGGTTGTTTACTGATATCAAAGATATTCAGTTCCACTATCATATTTCTGAAGGAAATCTTCATCACCCCTGTCCTATAATTTATCAAGACATTAGCCATGGCTAAGAATGGTCGCCCTAGAATCACTGGTATCTGAATCCCCATATTCTGAACAGGCTCTGTATTAAGCACAATAAAAATCCATGGGGAAATAAAACTTATCCACCTTTATTAAAACTTCCTTAATTATTCCCTGTGGTATCTTCATGGACCTGTCAGCTAATTGAAGCGTCATGAATGTGGGCTTCAATTCTCCTAACCCCAACTGCAAATAGATTGAGAAGGGTAGAAGATTCACATTCGCTCCTAAATCCAAAAGAGTCATTTCTATCTGGCTGACTCCTATCGTGCAAGAGATAATAGGACACCCTGGGTCCTTATACTTGATGGGCAGCTTGCACTGAAGGATTGAGCTAACCTGCTTGGCCAAAAACATATTCTTCGGGACATTCGTCCTCCTCACCACCAAACCTCTTGATCTTTCCTCCCTCTGCCTTGTATGTGTACCCCATGGAATCTAGCTGCCCCAAAGAGAGCAAATTTATTCTCAAATCTGAAAGATATCTCACATTCTGGAGCAGCCTTGTAACTCCATCAAACATCTTCAATTAGATGTCGCATATGCCCCTAACTTGGCAAGAATTATTGTTCCTTAAGAAATTCTCAATTGGTTTTTTTGAAATTCTTGAACCAATCACGGTGAGGACAGATATGATAGCTGCACCTGGAATCCAAAATCCATTTCTCGCTGCTTTGCCTTTCGCTCACATTTGAGCACACAACATGAACATCACCTTCTTGCTGTTCTCCCTTGGCAATCGAAGCCTCTCCATTTTCGGTATAGCTTCTTCCTTTCTCATCTCTTAACATCTTCTTGCAATCTTTCTTGAAATGACCCTCCTTATTGCAGTAGTAGCATCACTTTCCTCTAAATTTTGATCTAGAATGCGATCTTCCATGGCTTTGTCCTCTACCCTTTGGTTTGTCCTGATAGTTGCTATAGTTGTTGCTACCATTCTAAGTTGCAGGCCTTTCTCTAACGAACAGACCTTCTCCGCTTGATCCTTCCAACATCTTGGCTTTGAAATCATGAGCCCTTATAGCATTAATCACAATTTCTTTGGTTAGTGTATCTCGTCCATATTCAATAGCATTAATCAAGCTTTCAAAATAATTCGGAAGGGAATTCAATACTATAACAACCAATTGTTCATCCGGGAATTTTACACTACAACTAGCCAAATCTTGAACTAGTTTATTAAACACATCAAGATTATCTTGCAACTCTTTATTAGGATCCATTTTAAAAGAAAAGATATGTTTTAGAAGATAGATTTTATTAGGAAGATTTTTGGTAAGAAACAACTCATCTAGTTTCTTCCAAATGACCATTAGATCTTATGAATCTCCACATTCCCTTGTCACACTATCTGATACGTGCAGAAAGATAGTACTATATACCATCTTCTTCATCTCGTTCCGCTGGAGCTCCGTGATACTTGCTGGAAAATCATCTTTTTCTCCAATCGCTAAGTCCACTTTTTGTTGCATAAGAACTGCCTTGATTTTCCCCTTCAAAAGGGCAAAGTCTCCATTTCCCTCAAACTTCTCAACAATGAAGTTTGAACCCATCTTGCAAGAAAAAATCCTAAGATTTATGTAGCACCCACAATTGCTTTCCGAACCTCTTCTCTTCAACTTCTAAACCTCAAGAACCCAATCAAATCTTGATCCCAACACCGTTCTTGAATCACCTAAGAAATTTCTTTTGATTATTGGAATCTTGCTCTAATACCACTGTTGAAAATCACCTTCTAATCCCAGGTTGTGACCTTCAAACAACCCAAATATAGAATGATTTGGATCAAGACAAGAATCAAACCACAAAAGAGAAAACGCAAGCAATTGTTATTGAGGTTCGACAAATTGCCTACATCCCCATGAGCTCCTCTGAGCTCTCTTCACTAAATCAATGGAGTTCTTACAATTACAACTACAACTCTTCAAGAACAAGATGAATACTTGTGTATTTGTTACAAGTTATAGTTTTTGTTGCTATATCACCCTTTATATAGAGCAATAACTACCATAACTAATCTTGAAACCAATCTCAGCCCTTAGATCTTGAGAACCAATCAATCATAGCCCTTTAAGTGGTTTAAGTGAAATTATGCGTTTCAACCAAAATAACACACCAGCTGAAGGAGCTTGAAATCTGGTTTTTGGAAGACTACGCGCCGTGGCACGGAACAAGGTGTGCCACGGCAAGCTCCAAAATCGTGGACTTCCAGACATGCAGACGGGCGAGGCGTGCGTGGTCAGTGCTGCGGCACAGAGGTCCGTGGCGCGGTGCGCAAAGCTTGTGCCTAGACACCAAATACTGTTGAAGCTGAAATTCTATAGCAAGGCCATCACTTCTCAAGAACTCCTCAACCTTTAATTCTTAGACAAAAACCCAACAGATACTGCCTCACTAATATTAATTGATATACAACCATTATCATAAAGTAAGCAGCTAGGGAACAAAATTGCCCTATATTGGTATGCCATGAACTATGTAAAAAGAAAAACCATAACAAACGTACACCTATGCTCCCATTATAATCTGAGCATAAAACAAACAGGCATTTTCGCAAACAGAATATCTTTTTTCTAATAAGTTTCACACCATAGCCCAGGATCATGCCAATTATATAGATTTCTTTTTCCTTGAAACATGGCAATAGATAAGGAATGAAAAATGGAAAAAAGGAAATATCTACTTGAGGAGAATAGAACCATTAACTTTGCCAGAAATGAGCCCAAATTAAAATTTTCAAAGAATACAAATTACTTGAGATTGAGATGGCTCTGCAAGGCAAGCATCTAACATAGCTCTAAACTCTTGTCGAAGGCATTTACTTTCATCCTCACATTCAACTCGTTTAGCTATAATCCTTTCAAGGACACTTTCAAGCTCTCTCCCTAGCTCCACTATTCTCTTGAGGTTTTCTTTTTTTTTACTTTTTTCCTGGACAAGAGCAGGTACCCATCATTGTTTCTAAGACTGCATCCAGTGTACTCCATTACCAAGTACCAATAGGGGAAATTAAACATTGAAAGGAAAAAAAGAAGAAAAAAAACAATCTAAGCCCTTGGATGGAAATGCCTAATCTTAACCTTGTTTAATAAATTAAATAAGAAGATCATATATCATGCAATATCTTTAACGTTTATCATGGATGTGAATAGATAAAAATCCAATTTGCGCATACAATCACACAATTTACCTCAAAATCTCAGACATGCACACATCAACGATACTAATGAAGCTAGATATAGTAAAATCTAGTGACATGATTTGAATGGAGTCCACATCACGAACTGATACATTGGAAAAGAAATATTGAAGTAAAAGGAAGAAGGTAAGGAAAGGACATCAAAATAATGTGTGTGTGTGTGTGTCTATATATATATAGGAAGAGAAAAAGGGAAAGGGATTTGAACCATTAATTTCTGTGCCACTAGAATTTTCAATTGTTGTTCCATTCAAGTAATCAAACAAGTTAATAAAACCCTACAGAATAATCAACCTTATACATCCTCACTCTAGCAATGTGACAACACTGACTAATGGACCATGAAATATTTATCTCATTGTGTATGCTCTATATAAATAACTAATGCAATGTAACTCTTAATTCATTATTATTTTGAGAGCTGATCCTAGTATTTGATATCTTATTCTTTAACCCCCTTCCCAATTGTTAATCAATTATTAGATGTAATCCCAAACTTGGACTCTCAAGCTGGCCACAAGGGGCATTGTGATTAGTCTATCAAATAAATATTAAATCTTGTTTTACCTACAATCTTGTTCGAGAATCATAAAATGGTTCTATTCTTATGTGAGATAGGCAGAAGGACGATCGTCGCCAACGCCTTCATGCTTGATCTTGCTCCTTTGAGTTAGACTTAGAGAAGATAAATACTAGCACCTTTCCCATGAAAGACAAGACTTTCATCAATATTTCTTTAGGACTCTGACTCTGTCTATATCAGTGTTTTCAGAGGCGAGGGCGTTGGACGAGGTGTTTTGCCTCAATGAGGCGAGATGTAAGTCTCCAGGCGTTGGGGCGTAAGTCTTTTGAAACGTTGGGGCATTTTGAATAAAATAATATTAATTAAATTATAAAAATATTAAAAAAATTGAAAAAATATAAATTAATTAATTATCAATAAACTTTACTAACTTAATACCTATGAATGAATATTTATCAAAATATTTTTACACAAATATCAAACAATTTGATGAAAATTTTAATCATATATGATATTAGACGTATGCTATCGTTTGTTGCATATGTATCCAACAATTTACACTATGGTCCTCCAACTTAGTGGTTCCATTTGTAATGACATCCAATCAAAATGTTGAAAATTTAAAATTTTGACCTAAAAGGTTGAAAATCCGGGTAAGTTTTTTGAATCTTTTGGGGCACTTTGACTTTTTAATAAAATAATATTAATTAATTAATTAGAATAGTAAAATAAAAATAATTTAATTTTTAATTAATTAATTAATTTTTATCAAAGTTTAATACGTTACTAACTCTCTATAGTCTGATAATTATAATTTTATAAATATTAATATATATTTATATATAAATTATATGAAGTATCACTTATATTTATATATTGTTGTAATTTGTTAGTGATTAATTAAATAGTTTGTAATTATTATTAAACTCATGAATTATATATTTATAAAGTGTAATAATATCACACCAAGGGTATTAGCTCAGTGGTAAGTTCTATGACCCTTTAGGTCATGAGTTCGAGCCGCATCACAGGGAAAAAGATTTAGGAGAGGCTGGGTTGACCAAAACGACGACTTTTGGGGTCAAATATATCAGTCAATTTAACTAAAACGACCTCGTTTTGAGGTTACCAAAAAAAAAAAGAACGCCCCAACAGTCTGCACCAACATATTAAAATTTGTCAATGAAAAATAATTGCTTTATTGGAAAAGTTAGAGTCCAATTGACTTGCTTCATTATCTTTTGTACTCTTTTAGCAATGCATATAGTGGAAAATGGTTGCTAGCAACCATCATTTGTAAAGCATACATACATCTATATATCAGAATCAACTTTTCAACAATCAGACCAGAGGACAATATTGAATCTTCCATGTGAAAAAGTTACCATTTCTAAACTTGATATCAATTAGACTGAGCAGTTGTAAACATACAAAAAGACATAATTAACGATGCTTTATTTCCTCATTATGTACCGAAATTCCATTCTAAACCTTGAAGAATAATGATTCAAAAACAAGAAATCCCCAAACCCAAATGCCATAGCACAATAAACTATGAACAATAGTATATCAAAGAATTTTACCTCTTGAAGTTGAATATATTATGAATTTGATGGAGATATCCTTTACATTGCTTCAAATCTGGAGAAGGTTGAAATGCAAGCTTGGAGGTCCACAAAGAGGAGATATATAAAGAGAGGGAATTGTCTTCAAATCTGGATGAAAGAATGAGCTACACAAAGGGAAGGGGGGCGAAGAGAGAGAGAGAGAGAGAGAGAGAGAGAGAGACAACAGTCTAACGGAGTGGTTCAAAAAATGCATGAGGTCTATTTTCCTTTCTATCGTTAGTGTATTTTGAGTATAATATATTTTCTTATCCTCAAGAGTACTTTAGATCTTTATATATATATATAGAGTGAATTATATATATAGAGAGACTGATGGGGACCAAACCCAACCAAGCTTGGCCCGAACCTATTCGAGGGGCACCTACAAGATATCTTGGACTTAATCTTAGTTTTAGTCTTAATCTTAATAATTAATTTTATTATTTATTTCAGAGTCCTTTTATTTGTAGAGTCCTTACTAGGGTTAGCTTGTTTTCTAGTATAAGTATATGATTGTATTACAGTCCAAAGACACTTTTTGATATTGAATAAAATACAGTGAGATCAGATTTCTTCTTCCCCAAGATAGCCTGGTTTTCTGTTCCAATCCTCAAGTCTGCTTGGTTTTTTCTCTTGTTTATTGTACATCAGTTTGGTATCAGAGCCTAAAATGATCCCTAAACTAAACTCCAAAAACAAACCCGCATATACAGCCATCCCATAAACATTAGTACACAATCTGCCCAGACACAGATTCACGAATCAAACAGGGCCTAGGCCAAAATGAATTTAAAGCAGATTCGTCACTCTCCGGTCACCACTAACCGACACCGCTACCACCAATCACCTTGTCAGGCTTGGGCGACTGAAACCCTAGCCCCCTGGTCCAATCTTCCATGCACCGCTGCATGTGACCACCATGCACCACTCCTGTGCAACCACCCGCCGCAACCAGTAGACCTATCCTGATCGGAATCCTTCGATCTCCTCCAATCTGGTGCCCATGCACCAAGATCGTGACTAGATATCGATCAACGAACTCTAGCACTGTCGCACGTCATCACTGCCGATCTCCAAATCTGGCTGCTATTGTGAGTTTTAAATTACTCGTAAGCGCACGAGTCGTTTGCAATATAGTGTTGTGCAAGCGCGAGGTCGAATCCACAGGGAATTACGTTTGTGAAAATATTTTTATATAAACTAAGCCTATTTTAACCTAGTTCCGAATTTGGATTGTTTCTTGCAAAGTAATATAAAGTAAACTAAATTGATTTAAAAAAAACTGATAAAAACACTAAGGTTTTCTGAATCTACCCCACCAAAGTAAAGTATATATCTTCATGTTCTATATAAAAGTAATCTATCAAATCATTCCATGAATCCACCATTATACAAATCATGGTGAATACCCCAACTAAACCAAAACCATCCAATGTATCTGTTTAATTTACAAATCACAATGGATATCCAATCTAATTTGAATGATCCGCCGTATCCGGTAGATAAAACACAAGGAATATCCAATTTAACATTTAAAAACAATCAACCATAAGAGTTCACTCAAACAATTGAAATAGAACATTAATACTAAAAATATCATAATTGTACGAACATATCTGAAAACATAATGCTAAACAATGGTGAGGCTTCATCTTCAACCTTAGATGAAGGTTTTAGCCTCGCATAGTTATGAAACTAAATTTAACAAAAGTGCTAAACATAAAACTTTAAAACTCAAAGAAATAAATTAAAACTGACTATACATGGAGAAATTCCACTCGTAGCTGTTGTGCGGTGCTTTCCCTCGTGGTAGCAAAGCCTTGAAGATCCCCTAGAATGCTAACAGACATCCTCTGGATTGCACACCGATTCCTTCAGTGAGGTGGGGCTTTTATAGGGAAGCTCCATGAGTGCAATGTGTTTCCAATTCGATGTGGAATACTGCCCGAGTGCGCTTGATTGTAGCTTAGTGAGCTTGAGCACATACTAGTGCGCTGCAAAGTATTTCTAACCGATGTAGGATGTCGCGAGTGTGCACCTGTGCTCGATCGCAAGTCTAGTGTGCTCGAGCGCACTAGGCATTTTCTAGCTTGACATTTGTCTGCTAAAACTGTCATAACTTTCTCTAGAAAAATCATTTTAGACAATATTCCAGCTACGCATAGTAGGGCTACTTTAGAGAACGTTTCAATGGGAGAGTGTTTCGACACTATGGGTCTGTTTCATGGTACAGCATTTGATCGCCTCTATAAACTACTTAGGACTTATGACCAGCCTAAGAACCCTCTGGATGAATTCACTGACCTTACAAGAAAGGTCAAGATAGAAGTCTCCAATTTTGATGGCAAATTAGATCCGGATGTTTTTCTCGTGTGATTATCCTAGTTAAAGAAGTTCTTTAAGTGGCATAACATCCTCTCCATTATCACACATCAAGCACTCCAAACCCATATCCAGACCTTGTTGAATTAGGCTATTTTTAGTAGGTAAAATTTCATTAGCAAAATACCAAGAAAATAAGCATAACTTATTTGGGATAGCAACCATCCATATACTAAACCAAATATTGTCTTCTCCTATAATGCTAAAGGCTTCTTCTTTACCAATCCTAACACCCACCCTCCTACACTGCTCAGATCATTCTCCTTTGTAAGCACTTTCCATCAAGTATTTAATACTTGCCTCTAGATGCCAAATTTTCTTGTCTTCCATCTCATGCAACCCCAATAGAATATCACAAATCAATTTAGCGTCATCTGGCAGAAAAATTTCTCAAATTAACTCTACTTTTTAAGTGGTTTTCCTCATCAATTAGATTTGAAATGTTGTTTGTCTCCTCCAAAGTGTTCGCAAGAGTCAAACATCTCATATATGATGCCGATGGTAGCCAATTATCTTTCCAAATGTGAATGTTTTTACCATGTTTTATCCTCCACTAGATACCACTTTTGAGTGTTGGCAAGGCATCCTAGAGGCTACACCATATTAATAATGGATTGTACTCAACATTTGCTTAAAATAGATCAACATTTTGAAAATATTTAGTCTTGAATATTTGCTAACAAAGTGCATATGGATCATGAAGAATCCCTCATCCTATCTTACCTAGCAAAGCTAAGTTAAAGGATTGCAAATCTTAAAAGCTCAACCCTCTTTCTTTTTTAGCTTGCAAAGTTGTTTCAAACTCAACTATATTGCCTAATATAGCTTAATCTAAAAATATCATGTGTTTGATGTACATTGAATTATATCCATACTATATAAGAAAAACTAATTGTTTTGTCCGTGCAATGCACAAGCTTTATAATAAGTTTATAAATAACTAATTAAAAGTATCCACAATATGACTTTAGTACTAGTTAATTGCCCATGCGTTACAATGGTTTGTTGTAATTTTATTGATGGCATAGTTTGTATCATGAATAGTTACATGACGTTGTTATTTGGGTTTTGTTTTCAATATTTTATTTTGATTTTTGTTGGAAATCACCTTGACAAGATGCCCAGGTGGTGATCTTCCAAACACCCAAGTCTAAATTGACTTGTAAAGATTTGGAATCGAAAACAGGAACAAAAATCAAAGAAAGAAAGAAGACAAGTGATTTGTTATCGAGGTTCGACAATAGCCTATGTCCCCGTGAGTTCTTCTGAACTCTCTGCATTAAATCAATGGTTCTTTACAATTACAACAACCCTCTACAAGAAACCTCAAGTTCTTGAAGAAACCAAAAAGAGAAGAAAGAAGATGATAAGAACTTTTACAATGCTCTCTATCAAATCTATATTACTCTCTCTTTAGAACCAACTTTACTACAATGAGTCCCTCTTGTGTTTTGTGTCTTTGCACTCTCACACAATTCTCTCTTGTATTGTGTCTTGTCACTCTATACAATTGATCTCAAATTATGTCACAATGTTATGTTGAGAATGAAGCTAAGTGACCCTTTATATAGTGCACCAACTTCTTGTCCAATCTTGAGAGTCAATCTCCACCCTTAGATCTTGATGACCACTCAACCATGGCCCTTGATCAATCCTAAGTGATGCTGTGCATTTTAGATTTGTCTCCATGTACTTAACAAAGGCTGAATCAAATGGACTATGTGTGCCTTCAAGGTGCGGCCTGAAACAGGGCACAGTTGCTACCACTTTGTGAGCTGTGGCCTAGGGTAGGGTGTGCCGTGGCCTGGCCTTCCTCCAGCATTCCTCTATGCTATACACTACGGCCTGGACAAAGGTAGGCCATAGCCTGACCTGATGCACATATTTTCCAGCTTGTGTGCTTAGGCGCACACACTAGTGTGCCTACCTTTGCCTTGCTCCAAGGTGCCGCGCACACTTGTGTGCACTTCTTTAACATGCTGAAATTTATTCTTCCAACCTTGGTTTAGACATTAACCTTGTTTAAACTCTATTTAAATCTTAGACAAATATCAATAATCTCTACTTTTGTCTAAGTGTTTAAACCTAAACCATTGTGTAGAGAACTTCAGGATCCAAACTTATCTTGAGCGATCAATCAACTGACTCCAATCCTAAGTAGTCCAAGGCAATGATTGGACTTACTTAGAGGTAGAACTTTAGTACCTAAATCCACAGGGTTTTTTTTCGTGACTACCTTGTCCACATGGATGCATCCTTTCGTAACATTTTCTCGAATGAAATGGTACCAAACATCCATGTGCTTTGTCCTCTCATGGAACACCGTATTTTTGCACAAGTGCAATGCACTTTGAGTATCTGAAAACACCACAACCTGCTCCTCTAGTACCTTCAACTCTTCCAACAACCCTTTGCACCACATAGCTTCCTTAATAGCTACCGTTGCTGCTATGTACTTAGCCTCGGTTGTTGAGAGTGCTACCACCGGCTGCAACTGAGCCTTCCAACTTACACAACATCCGTTTAAGTTGAAGAAGTAGGAAGTAATCGATCTCTTTTTATCCCGGTCTGCTCCATAGTTCGAATCCGCAAAACCCTCAAGGCAAATAGATTTACCCCTCTTCTCATAAACCAACCCTACTTCTGGGCTTCCCTTCAAGTACCTCAGCAACCACTTCATCCCAAGCCAATGCTCCTTTCCGAGATTACTCATAAACCTACTGAGAACACTTATTGCATGAGCAATATCAGGTCTAGTTCTTACCATGGTGAACATAACAGAACCAACAACACTAGAATAAGGGACTTTTTCCATTTCTCTCTTCTCCGCCTCCGATCTCGGACATTGATCGTTGGAGAACTTGAAATGACCAGCAAGGGGAACCTTCATTGGTTTGCTATCTTCCATAGAGAACTTAGATATCATCTTCTCTATGTAGAAAGTTTGAAAGATCTTCAATCTATTTCTCTCCCTTTCTCGGATGATACACATCCCAAGGATCTTTTGTACATGGCCAAGATCCTTCATCTCAAACTCCTCACTGAGTTGAGCCTTCAATTTCCTTATCCTCTCCATACTGCTCCCAACCAGCAACATATCATCAACATAGATGAGGATGATCACCACTTCCTCAACCTTCTGCCCCTTATAGTACAAGCACGAATCATAGTAGCTCCTCATGAAACCTAGGCTGATCACAAAGGAATCAAACCTCTTATTCCATTACCGAGGTGATTGCTTCAGGCCATAGAGATATTTCTTCAATTTGCACACCAACTCTCCCTGCCTTCCTTCCTTCCTTATAGCCTTCGGGTTGCCTCATGAAAATGGTCTCATCAAGCTCTCCATGTAAGAACGATGTCTTCACATCCATTTGCTCGATTTCCCAATCAAATTGGACCACCAATACTAACACTATCCGATCGTCTTGTACTTCAAAATCAGTGAGAAGATTTTGGTGAAATCTATGCCTTCTTTTTATGTGAACCCTTTCGCCACCAGCCTAGCTTTATACCGGACTTCATCCCCTAGAGTATTCCCTTCTTTGATCTTGTAGATCCATCTACAATCCACAACTCTCTGTTTTTCTAGTTTAGGCACTAACTCCCAAGAGTTGTTCTTCATCAAAGAATCCATTTCTTCCTCTATAGCCAGCTGCTACTTTGACAAATCTTTACACTCCATGGCATCCGTGTAAGTTTCTGGTTTAACCTCTCCTTCTATCCAAGGAGCTACTACATTAGCATCCGCAAACCTATATCTCAAAGGTGGTTTAACCACCCTCTTTTCCCAATCCCTTGTGAGCTGGTAGTCATTATGACTTGTTACATCAACCTCTTCTTGTTCAGCCTCTTCTTGAGTTTCTTGAGCTTGGCCTTCATCCAAGGGCTCTACCTGGTCCGAACCCTCTTGCCTCCTTTACTCTACTTGAACTGAATTCTCCTTGATGCGATGCTCCACAACTTCCGGACTGGTTTGCTCACTAGCCCCGGAAGGGTTAGTTTTCTCCAAGTAGGAAAATAATAATTCATTAAAAATAACATCCCTACTTATTATGAGATTCATGCCTTTTTTTCTAAGGACCACAACCTATATTCCTTAACCCCTTCACCATATCCTAGAAATACACATTTTTTAGACCTTTGGCTAATTTTATCCCCCTTTTGATGTGCATATGCAGCACACCCAAAAGTCCTAAGGTTGCTTAATTCAGGGGGTTTTCCACTCCACATCTCCATGGGAGTCTTGAGCTCTAAAGCACTAGAGGGTGATCTATTTACCAAGTATGCAGTTGTAGCCACAGCTTCTCCCCAAAAATATTTTGGTGAACCGGACCTAATTAACATGCAACTAACCTTTTCTATAAGGATTCTATTCATCCTCTCAGCAACTCCATTTTGTTGAGGTGTTTTTACAACCGTTCTATGCCTTAGAATGCCATTCAATTCACAGAATTTATCAAAATCCTTATTGCAAAATTCTAAGCCATTATTAGCTCGTAAAGCCTTAACTACCCTACCCGTTTGAGTTTCCAGCAACTTCTTCCACACAACAAATTTATTCAAGGCATCTGATTTATTTCTAAGTAAATAAACCCACACTCTTCTTAAATAATCATCAATTAAAGACAAAAAGTAAAAGTTACCTCCATGTGTTGGTGTTCTTACTGGTCCCCAAAGGTCCGAATGAATGTAGTCAAGAATCCCCTTAGACTTGTGCACTCTGGTGTTGAAGCTGACCCGGTGTTGCTTCCCAAGAATGAAACTTTCACAGAAATCCAGTTTCTCTACTTTGTCTCCTCCAAGTAGACCATCTTTGCTAAGAACTTGTAAGCCCTTTTCGCTCATGTGTCCCAAGCGAGTGTGCCAAAGGGCTACCTTATCTATCTCAGCCATTAAGCATGCTGCTTGATCATTGATTTCTGTCTCTCCGATAATCTCATAGAGTCCATCATTTCTTGCTGCCTTGATCACTACCAAAGATCCCTTGGCCACCTTGATCTTTCCTCCCTCTACTTTGCATGTATACCCCAAAGAATCCAGTTAACCCAATGAGATCAAATTCCTCTTCAAATCTGGAAGATACCTCACATTTGGCAGCAGCCTTGTGACTCCATCAAACATCCTCAATTGGATGTCTCCAATCCCTCTCATTTGGCAAGAATTGTCATTCCCCAAGAAGACCCTTCCATCATTGATCTCCTTGAAATTCTTGAACCATTCCTTGTGAGGGCACATGTGATAAGTGCACCCGGAATCCAGAATCCACTTCTCGCTGCCTTGCCTCCTGCTCACATTTGAGCACACAACAAGCACATTATCTTGTTGTTCTCCTTTGGCAACCAAAGTCTCTCCATTGTTGGTATGGCTTCTTCTCTCATCCCACATCTTCTTCTTTCAATCTTTTCTGAAATGGCCCTCTTTGTTGCAGTAGAAGCATCTTTTTCCTCCTCCAAGTCTTGTTTTGGAATGAGATCTCCTATGGTTTTGCCCTCTACCTCTTGATTTCTCCCAGTAGTTGCCATGAGTACTACTGCCATTCCGAGTTGCTGGCCTTCCTCTTATGAATAGCCCTTCTCCACTTGATGCCTCCCTCATCTTGGCTTTGAAATCATAAGCCCTTATGGCATTGATCACAATCTCCTTATTTAAATATCTCTTCCATACTCAATAGCATTAATCACATAATCAAAGCAATCAGGAAGAGAGTTTAACAAAATAACAGCCAATTGTTCATCCGGGAATTTAATACTACAACTAGCCAAATCTTAAACTAGTTTATTAAAGGCATCAAGATTATCTTGCAACTCTTTATTAGGATCCATTTTAAAAGCAAAGATTCTTTTAAGAAGATAAATCTTGTTAGGGAGAGTTTTGGTAAGAAATAACTCATCTAGTTTCTTCCATATGACAGTCGGATCTTCCGAGTCTCCGCACTCCCTTGTGACACTATCCGACATGTGCAAGAAAATGGTGCTGTAAGCCATCTTCTTTATCTCAACCCGTTGGTCCTCCTTGATACTTGCTGGAAAAGAATCATCTTCTCTAATAGCCAAGTCCACTTTCTGTTGCATTAGAACCGCCTTGATCTTCCGCTTCAATAGGGAAAAAATCTCCCTTTCCATCAAACTTCTCAACAACGAAATTTGAAGCCATCTTTGCGGACAAGATCCCAGATTTATGCAACACCCACAAATGCTTTCTTCAACCTCAAGAACACGATCCAAGATGGATCTTAACACCATTCTTGAATCACCCTCAAGAACACGATCTGATCTTGATCTTTACTCCGTTCTTGAATCACCCAAAAAGTTGATCTTTGATTCTTAAAGTCTTGAATCTGTCACCTTCTTGTTCTTGCTCTGATATCCAGCTGTGCAAGCTCTGATACCACTGTTGAGAATCACCTTGACAAGATGCCCAGGTGGTGATCTTCCAAACACCCAAGTCTAGAATGACTTGTAAAGATTTGGAATCGAAAATAGGAACAGAAATCAAAGAAAGAAAGAAGACAAGCGATTTGTTATCGAGGTTCGGCAATAGCCTACGTCCCCATGAGTTTCTCTGAACTCTTTGCACTAAATCAATGGTTCTTTACAATTACAGAAACCCTCTCCAAGAAACCTCAAGTTCTTGAAGAAACCAAGAAGAGAAGAAAAGATGATAAGAACTTTTACAATGCTCTCTATCAAATCTATACTACTCTCTCTTTACAACCAACCTTACTACAATGAGTCCCTCTTATGTTTTGTGTCTTTGCACTCTCACACAATTCTCTCTTGTATTGTGTCTTGTCACTCTTTACAATTGATCTCAAATTATGTCACAATGTTATGTTGAGAATGAAGCTAGGTGACCCTTTACATAGTGCACAAACTTCTTGTCCAATCTTGAGAGTCAATTTTCACCTTTAAATCTTGATGACCACTCAACCATGGCCCTTGATCAATCCTAAGTGATGTTTTGAATTTTGTATATGTCTCCACGTACTTAACAAAGGCTGAATCAAATGGACTATGTGTGCCTTCAAGGTGCGGCCTGAAACAAGGCACACTTGTTGCCACTCTGTGAGCCGTGGCCTGGCCTTCCTCCAGCATTCCTCCATGCTGTGCGCTGTGGCCTGGACAAAGCTGGGCCGCGGCTTGACTTGATGCACATATTTTCTAGCTTGTGTGCTTAGGCGCACACACTAGTGTCCCTACCTTTGCCTTGCTCCAAGGTGCCGCGCACACTTGTGTGCACTTCTTTAACATGCTGAAATTTATTCTTCCAACCTTGGTTTAGACATTAACCTTGTTTAAACCATGTTTAAACCTTAGACAAATATCAACAATTTTTTAATATTAGGTTTTGTTGACAAACATTTTGATGTGGATTTGAATTTATTTCAAGAATAATTAGTTAAGAGATTGTTTTGCTCTTCTGTTCAAGAATAAAGTAATGAGTAAAACAATTGAGTTAGAGAGAAGAAATGAAATCATTATGAAATCCTATTTTACTTAATTTTTTTCATGCATTAGTTATTGATTGCATCTAATATAAAGTGAAGCCTTCAATAAAATTGTAAAGACAATTTTGTGTAATATGATGTATATGCGGAATCGGCATTGTAAACATAGAGTAAGAACCTCCCTAACATTAAGATCATAATTCATAACAAAACATACCAAGGTTATTACAAAATGAGTGTTTGTTTGGGTTAATCATCAATGTAGAAAACATATCCTTACAAAGTGAAGGGCTATATATATATATAAAGATTACTATGAGAGTAATAAACTAACAGAGGAGATTGTTAGAGAGATTATCATATATAAAAGATGTACTGTAGCAAAAATAATCTCTTTTCTATTTTTTTTTTCTTTGAACATAGCAAGCAATATATCCATGAATATCTTGTGATTGAGCTTTATAAGTCCTCTTGGTTCCACCTAAATATCATAAGGCTATGAAAATTGAAAGCAACTACCTTGGATGTTCATACATCATCCCTGATAAATATTTTCTTCCAAAATGTTCGAATTAAGTTTGATTTCTGTTACTAGTACAAAGCAGTTTGAGTGGGAAATTTTCATTTTAAGTAGATATACAAAGATTTTTTTTTTTCATTTGGATTGCGTACGAAAGAAGAAGTTTTTCTTCTGCAAGCAAATATAGATGAATAAGGAGATGAGATTTGATATCACTATCCGAATCGATTGTTAAGCCTTCTTAAGCCTATTCAATACAAACTTAATAAGGACAATCATCTATTTTACACAATAATTGTAGTAAACTTATTGTTGTTTGCTACTACTTAAAATAGGGTGTCAATAACTCTTAAGCAAACTCAATCATAGAATCCAACCTCTTTACTATGAAGATCTGTCTCTTATAAGACCCATTATCATTAATATTAAATCTCTAGCTTTTGAGTTGTTTACAATTACTTTGTCTTTTATTAGAAGGCTAGGAAATCAATTAGCCAGTAGTTTAACTAAATGAGCTGTTGTGGCTTCTTCAGTATCTACTGGTTTGATGTAGCTCCAGATTTTGTATGTTGAACCATTTTTGTCCATGGATTCTCTTGTGGTTTAATGAAATTACTAATTTTCTATCCAAAAAAAATTCCTAAAATTGATACTTGCATTAAAAATAACTTCAAAGAATGACAAAGGAATAAACTTAATCCCAAGGCATCTTTCCATATACTAATTAAAAGTTCTATGTTAGAGAGTGTCTAAAAATCCTTGCCTAAGGATGTAGTAGCCAAAAAGAATCAAACTCATGATAATCTTAGTAAGGATATTGTAGTCTTATTACTTATAATGTAATGGAAATTCACCACATTGCAAAGAGAATCGACCATCATCTTTTGATCAAAGCATATTAACAAGTTTACCATCATTTAAAAGAGCATAAGCAAGAAAACCGAATACTTTTAAACTAGAATAATCTATAAGAGAATCAAACCATATCTCTTGTGGAGTCTCTAACTTAATAAACGTTGATGGAGACTGATTAATAAGATATGTTGTTGTATAAACTGCTTCAGCCCGAAATGTGTTAGAAAATCCAGCATTAAAGAGCATATAGCATGCTCTCTCTGAGAGTGTTCTATTGTGATGTTTTCTGTACAGTGCGGTGTCTCACTATAGCTTCATTCTTGCAGAACTCGTCAAATAACTTAGAACAATATTTCAAGCCACTATCAGTCTTGAATATCTTAATCATCCTTCTAGTCCTTTTCTCAACCATGGTTTTCCACCGTTTGAACTTGTTAAAAGCCTTTTCTTTGTTCTTTAGAAAGTATGCCCAAACTTTTCTTGAATGATCATCAATAAGATTCATCATATACTGACAACCACCATGTGAAACTTTTTGATAGGGAACCAAAAGATCAAAATGGACATAATCCAATGCACTCTTTTCTTGTGTATACCAATACTGAATTTCACTTCGCACTGCTTACTAAACACACAATGCTCACAGAAATCTAGTTTCCATTTTTTTCACCATCAAGCGAACCATTTTTACTCAAAGTCTGCAACCCTCTCTCAGTCATATGTCCTAACTACATGTGCCACAACCATATAGCATTTATATATGAGCCCTCTAATGAAGAAGAAACTATTTTTGTACCAGTAACTGCACTACCCAATAGATGATAAAGGCCACCCACCTTATTTCCTTTCATCACAACCATAGAACTTATAAGAATTTTTTATCACACCGGTCTGAACATGGTACTTATAACCCCTGAGAAGCAAGAGTACACAAAGCTATAAGGTTTTTCCTTAATCCTAGAACATGCCATGTGTCCATAATTCTCACGGCACCATCAAACAACTTGATCTGAATTGTCCCACAACAAGTAACTTCCAGTTCTTTATTGTTATGTAATGATTCATCCTGTATGGGCCCTACTCGGAGCGACATCATTACTTATAAGAATTGAGCACCTTGACATGTAATGCAAGCATGCAAACTCTTAAGTCATACAATTCATATTTTTACTACTTCCCTGCTACATGCATGCATACTTCCAAATTTCCATTGTTTGTTTACATTACATCTTGGTTAATACCAAGAGTTAACATAAGACATAAGTTTTAAGAAACGTTATGTCCATGACATTTACAATATACATTTAAAAAAATGAGATCATAAATATCTATATAGAGAAACAAAAAGACGAGGATGTCGTGGACGAGGACCTTGCTAATGACTCATTTCTTCTTTGATTACCTCTCTAACTTGATCCAAAGTCTTTTAGCACTTTCCCTAAAATAAGGAAGGGGTGAGCTAAAAAGCTCAGCGAGTTTTCACATTACTAGAAGAAATCGATTTAGGATTTATTTCTTTATTTTCTGAACCTCGTTACATAATTCATTTTTATATATAATATACCTTATTTATATGTTTCCGATTACTTTTCTCAATATTTATCACAACAAAGAACAATCATCATAAAGAATCGCTAATACTTTGACTTAACCACATAGCACGTAATTTTACCATATCGCACACATCACATGGACAATCAACATCCCATGCCCCTCACTAGGCCAATCATAACATGTGTCCCTCATTAGGCTAATAACCTCAATCATATCAATTATCAAATTAAATGCATTGCAATGCAAGATTATGTCTCAGCTCATCTCATCTCATCTCGTTTCCCCTCACTAGGTTAATCTCATCATAATGCCCCCCACTGAGCAAATCGTATCACAAATAGGATGTCTCCCTACGTACTGGTACTTTTCTCAACAACATTTCTCAGCAAATAACTTCGGTTCCCCTACACCCTTTCCCGAGCGAGGTCCTACATTCCAAGGTTCTTCGATACCCTTTCACCCCTTGTGGGAAGGGTCCTACCGGCCTCACTTTTCACTCCCCTTCATTTCCATATTATCATCAAAAGTTATTTGATATGAACTGCATTCACAACACAACAGATTCTCAAACACAAACAATTGCACCCCCAATTTATAACAAACCACTATATCCGCAAAAGAAGACCTCATTAAACTAATCAACAATTTCTCAAAAATAAAATTTATCAATTAATCATATTATTATATTCATGAGAGGGAAATTTATCATCAAGACATATCTACTTATTTTCATACATCCATATATATATATATATATATATATATATATATATATATAAGACTTGTTTATATTATTTGTATTCCCATAATCATTCACGTTTATATAGTTTTAACCTTTCATTTTCGTTGTACAATTTCGTATGTTTACTAAAAGCAAGGAAACTCACCTTGATACTACCACAAAAGATGCTTGTTAGACCAGCATAATACTCGAACCTTCTCTTGAAACATCACCAAAGAAAAGAATATTCTAGTATAAGTTAATCGATTCCATGACCTTCACCGAAGATATTTAGGATATGTTATGATGTATGTATGCATGTGTGCATTTTTCAATCCAATGATAAAAGTAATTAATTCATTTTGAAAATTTGAAAGGATTTGAGAATTCCTTAAGAATTTCAACTAAAACTATAATAAATTTGAACTTCTTACTTTTCTCCTTAAAAAAAATTCTCTTTGACTAATTTCTTTCTTTAAATCTAGAAAACCTTCTTGATCAATTCTACCAAAATTTTAGTAGAGTTTCACTTATTTTTTTGGACTTTTCCCTATTTTTCCTTATGCCAAAATCAACCTGCATAATAATTTACAATCTATCTCAATATACTCCAATAAAATTCATGCCCAAAATCCTTAACTCATTCTCATTTCTTACATACTAACTGGTAAAAACTTATCAAATTCAATTAGGAACAAAAATTCTTCCAAAAAATTAGTTGTCTCTAAGAAAATATTTCAACTCATGGAAATCCTTTAACTCCAACAACTTTTATACATCTAAAAGCTTAATCTTACATATCTAACATTACGCATAACTCAATTCAACCTCCAATATCATAAACCTACAAGATAAGTTTAAAGAATTTCTTCACAATTCCTCCCAACTTCAAATAATTCAAACTAATTCAATTTAAATCCAAATTAATTCAAACAAAGCTCAAAGTTTAAGTTTTTGAACCTATTCTAAATTTTAAATAATATAGAAATGAATTATACCTCGAAAACCAAGAGAAAATGGTCAAAAAAATCAAAAGAACAAAATCTCCTCTAGGTGAGTGGGGTCCATGCACCGCTCACCTCCTGATTTGGTGGCTTCCTCTCAACGTCAGTAATTGTTATATGAAGTTTTGGGGTATGTGATATGGTTGTGTGAGGAGGTGAGCTATGGGAAGTTTAGGGAATTTAAGTTTTGCAAGAAATGAAGAAAAGAAAGAAAAATTGAAAGTTTTGAGAGCTTACTCGAGATTTCTAGAGAGTTTGAGAGATTTGTGAGCTGTTCTTGGGTTTTCTTGCTTTTATATAGGACTCTAAGTAGAGGGGTTTTTTTTTTACCTCTTTGCCTTTCCCTTCATTCTTTAATTAAATTTCTACATTTCCCCTTGCTTTTCATTGAAAATTTCATTAAGTCCCACATTGTTTCTACAAGTAATTCTTTATAAGTCATTCTTAACATGAATTATGCACGTATCTAATATGGAAACTTATAGTTTTCTCAATGATATACATTTCTTATAAGTCCTTGCACTCCATTTTTATGATTTTGTCCCTATCTAACCATTTTTTTTTTTTTGTTTTAAATCAACTTCTTTTTAGTAACATCCAAAGAATTATATTTAGTCTCATACAATTCCGTAGAGAAATTTTTATTCCTCCCATGAAATTTTTTTTTCTAAATAAATTGTTGTTTTATTTATCTATTTATTAACTTATGCACACTCTAAAGTGAATAAAATAAGTTTATCTCCAATAAACGTACAATATGTTTTAAAAAATTTATTTCCACGATTAAAATATAATTAATTAAGTATCGGAATCTACATGTCACTTAATATAACCCCGCCATTTTGAGACTAGTAGGTGGAAAACCAATATCTGTTAAGTGTCATATGAAACGAACAACCAAAATCAATAATCTATTCCTTTCTTGTGCTACTAACACTAACTGACATAACTGTATCAGAATTAGCATCATCAAAACACTCATTGACAACACTAGCAATAACTTTAACAACTTTTTCATTATTTTACTCATTTTTCCTCTCTATATATTTTCTTCTAAGGTTTCCTTCCTTGCGACAAGAATAACAACGAAACTCCTAGTCTTAGAGTTAGACCTTGACTAACCGCTATTACCAAGACCTTTATCCTTGCTCCTACCACTAACAACTAAACCTTTTGCTTGACTCTGCCCATACTTTTCAAACACCTTCTTCTTCAATTCCTATGATTACAAGGCATCTTTCACATCATTAATAGAGATAGTTTCTCTCAATACAGCATAATATCGATAAAATGATCATATAAGGGCGGTAAGGAACATAACAATATAAGGGTTCTTTATCAATTTTAATATTAGAATTCTATAAATCAAGAATAATTATATTAAAAGTATTGACATGATCTTTCACAAACATACATTCTTCCATTCGTAGAGTGTACAGGCATTGCTTCAAATACAATCTGTTTATGAATGACTTGGTCATGTATCGACTCTCTAATGCCAACCATAACCCAACCATCGTAGTCTATTCATAGACCTCTTGAATCATCTCGTATTCCAAAAATAACTAAATCAATGCATGATCTTGATTCATCAAATCCTCTTCATCTGTACTAGTCATAGATTCTGACAGTTTTTCTTTGCCTTCCAATGCCTTTAGTAGCCCTTTGTTGTATTAGTAGGGCATGCATTTTAACTTGCCACATGCTTAATTCGTTCATTCCATTAAACTTTTCAACTTCTAATTTTTGAGTTGACATCGTAGAAAACCTAATCAAACAACCAAGCTCTAATGCTGCTTGTTGTAACTGATGTTAGTCTAGCAATTCAAATACAAGAAAAGTAAATAATAAAAATTAAAGAAGACACGGGATTTATGAGGTTTGGCCAATTTAATTTGACCTATGTCCATGGGAAAAGAAAATCAAGATTTTCAATATGTAACAAGAATAAAAGAGATGTCTTTTCCTCGTAAACCTTAGCCTCCAATACACCTAATAGATAACACACACTCTTTGTGTTGCTCTATGTAACACTCTACCCCTTCTAGGTTTATATATATATATATATATATATATATATATAGCATCCAAGCAAAGCTTGAACTTAGCTATTGGAATGGTTTTGGTCAATATTTATGTTGGATTCTCTGTATAGCTATCTTCTGAAAATTGATAATACCATCATTAACAACATCCTAAATAAAATGATACCTGACATCAATATGCTTGGTCCTTTTGTAACGACACATCCCGAATGGGCTTTACTTGGAATGACTCTATTACCTTTCAGACTGAGCACCTTGGCTCAAGATGCAAACATACAAATCAAACAACAATCTTTTCAAATAATTACAATTCAATATAAACATATAATCTTAAATACATTAAACCTTTCAATACAAAATATAAAGACAATTTTATTGTATCATACGTATCATTGGCACAAACTATTTATTTATAACGTTCACATCATAAACAATTATCATTCACACGTCTTTCACAAATAAATCACATTATATGCCTTTCATAGGCCAACAAATCAAGTATACCCCTCATGGGCTAAATAAAAAATATTACCTTCATAGGTCAAACACAATTTATACCTTTCATGGGTCAATACAACTTATATGTATAATGGGAGACTTTAATATATTTCATTTTCAAAATGATAATAATTCTCTTTTTAACTCAATACAAATCATATGCCCTCATTGGACAAATCAACCCATCAATTCTTCAATAACCAAACATTAATATATGAGATATGATGTAATGCAAGTTTGCTTCTTTAATCACTTCAAGGTCCTTGCTCCTTCATTGGGCTAATCATAAACTACGAGAACGTCTACCGTCATAAATAATCTGGATCCCCTCCCTACCCCTTACCGAGCGGAGTCCTATCATTTAAACAACTAGGATTCTCTCCCTATCCCTTACCGAGTGAGGTCCAAACATTTAACAACTAGGATCCCTCCCTACCCCTTACCGAGTGAGGTCACAATGTTTCATGATTATTCTATTCATTTCACACTATCAAGATATTAACAAGAAATCATAACATGTCCAATATATTCACAACATTATAATTTCTCACGCATAAGTTCAATAAATCATCCACATCATAACATCTTTCAAACATGTAGATTCCAACATACAAGTCTTATTTATATTCATTTCTTACTCTTTCAATCTTTTGTCTATAATGTATATAGATACTCAAATCCTTACATGTGTATATATTCTAAGCTTTTAATTTCATATATTAGTTCCTCACGCTTACTAAGAGTAAGGCGGAACTCACTTCTTATACCGTCAAACCTTAACCTATAATCACATCAATCTCAATATACTACTATTTATAGTTTCATATTCAAATAATATTTCCATACTTTTAATCTTTTACTTCTATTACACAAGTTATTACGTTTACTAAAAGTAAAGTGAATCTCACCGTTGTCGTACCAAGCGCCAACATTAGATTACTTCCTAGCCTTTTGGTGTTTTCTTTTGATCACTCCTAATGTAAATAGTTAATTAGTACACTCATTCAAGAAACATACTATCAATTACACCCAAACATTTCATAGAGTTCAAACTAGCATACTAAACTAGATGTGAAGTCATAAATCTTCGTTCATTTGTTTAAAGCTTTTGTAAAACCTGTTCTAGCATGGTTTAAAATAATTAAATCATTTCAAGATCTTAGCTTTCAAAACTTTAACATGTATTTAAGTTCATAGCACATTAGAAGAAGTTTATGATTGAAATACTTTAGCAAAAGTGAGTTATTTTTGTAAAAATGGGGCTGAAAACATGTTTAGGGGCTCGGACAATCGACAATATGGATAGGCAATTGTAGTTTACCGAGAAGCTTGTACAGTCGATTGTCCAATTGAATAGTCGACTGTCCAATAGCTAGAGAGTTTCATAATCGACTGTGCTCTTGAGACAGCTGACTGTCTAGTCGTGAAATCAAAAAATTTTATAGCAAAACCACCATTTTCTTAAAGTCAAGCCTCTTATCTCTCATGGGACTTTAAAATCCAATAAAACACAAATTTTAAAGGGTTTTAAATCAAATATTTGACATTAACCAAAGCTAAATTTCATTCTATAACTTTCAAATCTCCAAGCTTAGCACAAAAACCTAAATTTGAAACCCAAACTTTTTTTTTTTCAAACTTTTCCTCAAAACACTTGAAATTTCAAAACCCTAACTCAAAATCTTAGTTGATAGACATGCTTAAAAGTTAAAAATAAGGAAGAATAGATTTTACCTTGAATTTTTCGCATGAAAAATCTCCTATCTTTTTCCTCTCTTTTTTCCCTCTTCTCTTTTCTCTCTTTTTCTTTCTTTCTCTCATCTCTCTCGGCCATTTTAGAGAGTTCCAACATAAAAATACTAGTCTATCACTCTCTTACCCTTATTTATACTTAAACTTTTTCTTAATTGCATAGACACCCTTCTAGTTTGTATTTTTTTCCTATTCTCACCACACAACTTTCTAAAAAATTCCATTTTCATTTAGTTCTTCTTACTATTCCTCAAAAGTTTCCAACAATCTCAAATGAAAAATATTTTAAATACTTGGTCCTTAGTTTATTTACTTTTCCTCAAGTTCAAAAATTCAAGTAAAATAATAAATAATAAAAAATTCTAGCTCAAATTTGAACAAGTATAGCAAAAATGTATCGAAGTGAAACTCCGTGATTTTAAAAATCATTTTTAAAATACTAGGTCCTACACCTTTTATGATTCATTTGATTTTAGTCAAGTGTATGGAACTTTTGTTATCACAGTAAAGAGTTGACAGCTGCTGTTGTAGACTAAAACTATCAACAAGACCACATAACCATATAACTTCTTTCACTGCCTCTATAACTACCATATACTCTGCCTTTGTAGTAAACAAGGAAACTATATGCCGAAGTGTAGCCTTACAACTAACAGTACAATCAGAAAAAGATGAAAACATACCATATCAAGGATCGTCTCCTATAAAGGTCACTTACATAATCAGAATTTGCATATCCATAACACTCCCATTTGTATTTACGCTATGACCGTATGCTAAACCCACATCTGTAGAGCCTCTCAAGTATCTCAAAATCTATTTCACATCATTCCAGTGTGTCTTACCAAGATTACCTATATACCTACTAACTACATTGACAACATCTTAAATGTTTGGCCTAGTGCAAATCATAGTATACATTAGGCTACCAATAGCACTAGAATAAGGAACATTTAACATGTACTTTATCTCCTTTTCAATTTGTGGTGACAACAAAGACGACAATCTAAAGTGTCCAACCAAAGGAGTATTCACTGGTTTAGATCTACTCATCCCAAAGCGGTCAATTCTCAATATATTTCTTGAGAACCGTTATTAACATGACATGTATCCTTTAAAAAGTATTATTATCAAGACATGTGTCCAGCTTTTTTAACTTCAAAAACGAAACTACATAGCGTTGGTTTTGTTATTAATTGAGATATAAAACTCAATCCATAAAAAGTTTAAAATAATAAAGCTCAATAAAAGTAGTACTGGTTTTATAATTAACTAAGATATAAAGTTCAATCCATAAACTTTAGAAAAGCTTAAAATTATAAAACCCAATAAATTAAAAATAGATATAAAGAAATTTTTTTAAATAAAAATTCAATATAAAAAATTGATCAACTTAATATTTAAATAGAAAAATGAAATAAAATATTTAATCAAATTTAATTATAAGATTATATCATAAAAAGAGAAAAAATCAAGTTTACATGACACCTTTTTTCTAAATATTTTTTTCAACACAACATAATTTTAGTATTTGAATGAGCTATATAAAGCCTAATCTAGACACCCTATAAATGTCTAAACTAAAAAGGTAAAGTTTATAAAACCCCTAAAATAAAGAATGATAGAATCATATTCTCAAATTTCAAATTTGTTACTTCTATATTTATGTTTTGTACTCCTATGCTATGTTGAGTAGAAAAAAAAAATCTTTAACAAATAGTAGGTATTTATCTACTTAATTTGTTTACTTAGTAAATTAGATTCAAATTAATATCTTAATTTTAATCTAGTTATTTAATATTTTTTTAATTTAAAATTTATTAATTCAATATTTACATTTATATGTACATGTTGTATGAATATTTAAAATGTTATTAATAACATATATAGTCTAACATAAGTATATTTTTACATCTTATAAGTTATTTAATCTTCAATATACCACAACAGAAATATTATTTTTAATAATTACTTGAAATAAATTATTTTAATTAAATTTTTATTATAAAATATAAATAATATCTCTCAAATTTTATTTAATAAACAAAATTAAACTAACCTTGTGCATTACACAGGTGTGACGACTAATTTGACTAATGTACATAACGAATTAACGATATATATATATATATATATATATATATATATATATATATATATATATATATATATATATATATATATTTGTTTTATTCAAGAATGAATTAATTGCTAAATTGATGCAAGTAAATAGAAGAACCCTCCTCTCACTCAAAAAAGATAGTAAGTCACTAATCAAAAGCTTCATGTCTTAAAATAATCCATAATTCTTCATTTTGATTTTAATTTTTGATCAAATAATTTTAATTTCAATTTTTTTTTTTTAATTTTCTCAATTGATGATATGATAATATCATTTTACTAAAGCTTAACTTTGAGTATTGCAACCAAATTTTCATATTTTTAATTGAAAGTTTCTTTTAGAAAGATCAAAAAATTTAATGGGTTTTCTCTCATTTTGATTTGTAAGGTAGAGTTACAGATATCTTAGTTAATTAAAAAATTGATTTTATAATATGTAAAACATATTTTTTTAATAATTCCTAAGTTACAGATAACTTAGAAAAAACATATTTTTTAATAATTCCTAGAATTTTTATTTCCTATGTCTTTTTGTGCCTGAAGTGGAGGCCTCCTCATTGTTCTCTACATCTTCAAGTATCTAGCCTGAATTTTGGGTGCCTGCGGAAAGAACAGCTTCCCATACACTACAAGATAAAAGGCTATCCCTGGTGTTTTTTTTTGTATATTTCGGCGCTTTAAAGTATCGGAATATGCATTTCCGGTGCTTTTCGCAAGCGCCGGATAAAGTGCTGGTATGTGTCGTGTCGAAGCGCAAATATCAGTGCTTAAAGAAAGCACTGCAATGTGTTTATTTTTTCGGCGCTTGTAAGTGCCGGTATATTTCGGCGCTTGTAAGTACTGCAATATATGTAAGCGCCGGTATATACCGGCCCTTTTAAGCGCTGAAATATAGCACTTATATAGTGGCGTTTATTAAGCACCGGTATATTTCGGCCCTTTTCCAAAATATACCGGCACTTAGAAGCACCGCTATACAAGTGCTTTAATTGTGTTTTTTCACATTATTTTGGTTTAATATTGTACCATAAAATGAACCCTTCAATAAATAAAATGTACCATAAAATTTCAAATGTTCTTCAATATATAAAATGTACTATAAAATTTCAAAATGTTCTTCAATATATAAAATATACCATCATCCATAAAAATTCTTTTACTCAGTACAAAAGTCATCTCATGTAAAAAAAAAAAAAAAAAACAATCATAGTTACCATCACACTTGACATCAATTTTGAGGTCCTCTATTAACCAATTGTTGTAGTAAAGACTTCAGTTCATCCATTTGGGATTGCATGCTGTTCATTTGATCATCGTGCTTAGCTGTAATTTCTTGAATCTGATGCGCCTGCTGTTCAATCTAATGCGCATACTGTTCAATTTGATGCGCATGCTGTTGATTGTTTTCCATATGTGCTCTCAGACTATTTATCTCTTCAACATAAGCCCCATGGTATCCCATATCATTCCTCATTTGAGCTGAAAGTCCAAACACAGCAGAGGGTGCAACTCCAAAACCCTAACCTCGGACACGACCGGAACTCTCTTCACCCATAAGCTCGATGAAGACTTCATTTTGTATTGCTAAATTATTGCTAGCATCAGAGAATGCTGAAGTTACAACAAGTTCAGCAACACGAGCTTCAGCTGTCACCTATAATTAGGAAACAATAAAGATTAAACTCCTCCGAATATTGAGTAGCTAATTGCAGCGAAATTTACATAAAACAAAAGGTACTTATCATATTTTATAGAAAAACGGGCAGAATTTCCACTATTTTTCCATAAAACCTCCTGCAAGAAAAACAAATATACAATCCAAACAATGTAGCCAATTCACAACCAATTTCTTGAAGCTATAGCAACAGCTTGAACAAAATTTTAACTTGGGAGATTCTAAAGGTCTGATGGCTCATTGTTGCCTGGTGCCAGAGAATGAATACAACAAAAAAGGGCTCTGTATGCTCACTTTTTCTAAGACTATCACTGTTTCACATCTTATGATTGAAAATAACATAACTTAGAGAGGATTTCCCAAGCATGGTTAAACTATGAAGGAAACAAGAAATGGGAGCACTACATATATCTTCATATACCTTGCGAATTAAGGAATATGACAATGGGAGCAAACATATAAAAGGAATATGACAAGCCAAGGCTTGTGTTTATCTGCAGAAACTTGTGGAAATGAACACTGATGGGGCTAAAAAGCTTTATGAAAAGCTTGATCGAAATAAGAATTGGAGTATGTTTGCCGGAAGAAAATCAAAACCGTATTAGTGATATAATGTTTCTAACAAAATATAACTCTTAACAAGATGAAACAAGGTGAAGGTAGAAAGGACAGTAGTAATCTAAAGAAGAAGAAAAAAACAGCTCTGCAAATGAGCTTCTGAGAGGGAACAAATAAGCTTCTGAGAGGGGACGTCATAATTTAGAATTAACGGGCTCACAATAATGAAATATGTATAGTACTTTTATATCTCAGAACCTTAGTAATACCTGTACACCAATGTTATCTTTATAGCCAAGCACACTTATCTGCTCACAAGGCAAATGATGCATAGCAAATATTTTAATCTTGCTAAAAACTCTTTATTTCATCAAACACTAAAGAGTTATTTAGGTGTCCTGTTCACTAGTGTTATTGTCTTGGTCGAAATTACTCCACGTCACAACAAAAGAGTAAATGCTTTGCTATCTCTAATTCTAACCTAAAATCTATGTCTGCCTCTATGTTATTTGGGTACAGGTTTTGGATATAAGTATGTGTTGGACACAAGTACTTTTTCGTGTGTGTAAATTTCCAATTGATCTGGAGGGTCCAAGAGTCATGTAACAAAGTTACTCCAACATTTTTTATTCATGTCAAACAAAGTTACTTCAAGTAATTTGAAGAGTCAAAGCTACATAGGTTCGCCTAAAGCAACTTGCAAGGAAATCTAATAGCTTGAATCCCTTAATTTAGCATTTGTACATAGACAAGGACAAGGAAATTCCAACAAACTAATTATGATAAGGAACACTTATATACATTTCAATTTGTTCTCCACATGGTAACAAATGTAAAACCCAAATTGACTTACAATCATAGGTTATCATAGCAATTGTCCCTAACTGCTCGTTTAATCTCAATCAAAGGAGTGACCCCAGTTGGCTAGCATTTCATGGTATTTTATTCTTGACTCCTATTGAAAGCAAAATCCTATGAAGAAACAAAACCAAACATTGAAATGCCAATTTCCATGACAGAATGATGTCTAGCAGGATCCTTCATGTTTTCTTTAAACAGTGTCTGTTGTAATTGCACTCTACTTCCCTGTTTACAGGCTAACACTTATTTTCACAGATGCTACTGGTTGTCTATCTTACAACAAATAGTAAGAGAAAAATATAATCTGATATTATTCTGCATGACAACTTCACTCATATCTATGGTATAACTGGTGGCCTACACTTTCAACTCCAGAAGATCTTATCTCTATTCTCACCACCATTATCTGGGTTGCATCAGCAGAACATGCTGCATTGAACTTTGGGCAGTATCCCTATGGGGGTTATGTCCCAACCCACCCACCATCCATGCGTCGACTAGTGCCAAATGAAAATGATCCTGAGTATGAAAGTTTCATCACCGATCCGCAAAGATATTTCCTATCGTTACTTCCAAGTTTGTTCCAAACAACAAAGTTTATGGCAGTAATTGACATAGGAGACAAAAAAGATCTGTTAAGCTGGTCAGGAGATGCTGAGATCGTTGAGGCATTCTAAAAATTTTCAAAGGAGATACGAAGGATTGAAGAGGAAATTAAGAGAAGAAACTGTGATCGAAACCTTAGGAACAGATATGGGACTGGCATTTCAGCATATGAGCTGCTCAAGCCAAGTTCAGGACCTGGAGTTACTTCTAGAGGTGTGCCTAATAGCATAACAATATGAAGGTAAGCTTGAGGATCACCCCTTCTCAAGATTCTCTCAGATATATATATACAATGCCTTCACTAGTATAGGAAGAAAGGATGTATATAACCTGTGCAACTGTGCTACCGCTTTTCTATCTCTTTACTGCTGAAATGGCAATTATTAGTACGTACAGATATTCCAACAAGGTTCCATGGAATCTGACCCCAAATAAACCCTCTCAACCAGTGGAACTAGCAAATTGAGATACAAATAACTCATTTATGATCTATTTCAAACACATAATCATATTACATACCAACTAAGAAGAGTTCTTCACATGAAAGGAACCATATATATTAGTCAAATCATGTAGTAGAAACAAAATTGAAGGGCCATATCATTGATCCAAAGTATAAAATAGATTAACAGGAAAGAATTTAATTGAAAATTAGATATTAGATAAAGGAAACTATGTCAAGCTGAAATGACATTTGATACTGAGCTGGGCATCAGAAGCCACACGTACTTCTCAATTGAAAACATAACCTGAAGCATTAGACTGGAAGGGCTTTAGCTAAAAAGTTGAAAGAAACATGATACAACTGGTGGGGCCACACTATATATCTCATAAATAACACCAAGGATAATGTACACATTGTAATATATAGTATTAATCTAAAAATAAGAAACAGTAACAATAGATAAGGATACTACAATAAAAGGCAATTATTTCAGCATTACAAGAGATAGGACTCAAGCATTCCATCCTATATGTAAGTGAACTTACCATAAATTGTCGTGATGCTTCATCAATAAAATTCTCATCCTTGCGTTTATGAGTTTCAGCAAAAAAATCTACACGCCTAGGCTCATTTCCATGTGTCATCTCTTACCATTTATGAAAATAGTTCAAATAGTGACTCAATACACTACATCTCAATGAAAGAATGGATGAATGAAGCAAATGAACTCACATATTCACGCCGTATTCTAGCAAATCTCTTCGAACCGATCGTGTGAGGACATTGTTGTCTTTCACATGCCGCTGTCCCTATAGTAGAATATTTCTACACCAATAATAAACCAATTGATTAATTAGTCATTATTAGAAAATAGAAACAATGAGAATCCAAATGAACATAATTATCTTAAACCAACCTCACTCTGCTCAGAGAACCAGTAGTTCACTAGTTGCTTCCACTGGTCTTGATCTACGCATTTTGGGACATTGTTGCTCAAAACTTGTAGTTTTGTTTTGTTTCTCACGTGGTCTCTTTTAAGCACATATCGGTAGTCCTTCCATTTTTTTCCCTATCATCCTCAATAAAATTTTGTTTATCGCCTCAATCATAGGGTAATGGAACTTCCTCTACCACAAAGAAAGGAAATCGATGTCAAATAAGCATTATTGGTGTTAGGGGTTATACATGTACAACACCACAAAAACATAAAAAGAAATTTTTTTTGGAAGAAAACCCGAAATTAAGTTGTTACTTACCCGAATCAATAAAACAAGGTCCTTCTTGTAGTTAGGAGGGACCTTCTTCCAATCCGTGTAATTAAGCGGACAAAGGTTCCCTCTCTTTGCAACCTTGCCCAACCAGCTACTTGAAATTTGGCCACCTTTTTTTATAGGTTGATTACGTGAATTGAAGTGGACCACAATTTTTTCCCGCGTTCAAGGGACCACACTTGTGAGGTTCTCAAGATACGTGTTTGCTTCCTCACCCTCTCTTTAGAATCTATGCATTGAAAACATAAATTTTATAATTAGTATAACAATGTGATATCAAACTAGTTATAAAGAGAATGTATTATAATACAAAAATTACCAATTATCTCGTATTGTTCACTATCATTGTTTTCACTTCCCGTTGTTATTGTCTCAGTCTCAGAATCATTTTGCGAGTCATGGTCATCATCAAGGTGATACTCATGCTCATGGTCAATATCTTCTTGATGGTGTGAAGACTTGGCTGGAGCCTGGTTTGACATGTTATCTCTGAATGAGGGAGGAATATATTTTGACTTATACATCTTGCAATCTGTATACATAAAAACATAAAAATGATTATATCTCACAGTATTAAGAAAGCATTAAGAGTTAACAAGAATTAGAAGAACCACACCTGAAAGATAGGAATGGTCAAGGGCTCGCAGCAAATAAGCTTTCAATAACTTTTGAGTACCTGTGAATAAATTAACAAATAAGTGCTTCAAATAGGATTTACAGAACAAGCAATAATCAATCATTCAACTAAAATAGAAATTTACGACATTCTGAAGTAACATTCCACAAACTGTACGCAAAAAAGTTAAGGACTCTTAAACTGTGTGATACAAAGCAATAGTAACCCGAAAGAATACAATAAAACATTACAAATCTCTTTTACACACACGTGCATCACATAAATAGACATCCAAATACAATTACATGGAAATGCACATAAAACTAGTTGGTATCTTCGTCAATGTCCATCCTAGCCCAAGTTGAGATACAATCTAATTTATCATCTACCACTACATTAGAAGGCATGCACTGATTGTAAGTGTCATCAGCCTCTTCCTGCGTTTTTTCCCCCATGTCATATAGGTCACTTAGCTTTATGATCACAACATGATACCATTCCTTTCTTGTTGGGTCTTGCATATAAAACACTTGCTTCGCTTGAGATGAAATAACAAACGGGTCATCCTTCAATAACTGACCAATGTGTATAAACCTATTCAAGTTCACGAGAATGCACCCACTTGCATCTTTCTTTAAACCCCTAGGTGAATTAATATCCACCCAATCACAACGGAACAACACAATCTTAAACGTCCCATAGTAATCCAACTCGATGATATCTTTGAGCACACCATAATACATTATATCATCCGCTTCAACCATAACTCCCGAATTTTGAGATCGTCTAAACCTCTCACGTTCCTTTGTGTGGAATTTAAAGCCGTTGATGTTGAATCCATTAAATCTCCTAACAAAATTATTTGGACCTCGAGCAAAGGAAATTATTTCATCCGAATAATTGTTATCCACCATCCATGGCACCTAAACATTTTCCAACAATTAATATGAGACAACAACAGTCAATGTTTTATTGAAAACACTTATAATATTTGAAGACAATTGTTATTATGCCTAACCTATCTCATAAGCCATGAGGGAAATTTCTCAACCAATCACTTTTGTTTGAGACTTTGTATTGGTCGATTGGAACGATTAGTTAGTCTTTGAGCAGCCAAAAATTCACTGCAATAATTGATATTTTTAACTAACTGTTATCCTTCACAGTGATAATAATAGATAATAACAACTCAATTTAAACACATGATTACTAAGTTCCTTTATTGATACTAACCTATGAAGGTCAGAAAGTTTATCATTATAGAGCAACGCATAATGATGTGCTTGAGCCAATGACATGTCATCGAGCTCAACACTTACAATCTTTCATGACCCATATAGCAAAACTTTCCCCCGTGCTTTAACCATTAGAATGCGTAGAGTCCCAACAACATAGACAAGCAACCCGCCCCTTGGTACTCTATCCAGATAAGTTTGCATGTGCTGGAAAATCATTAATGGTCCAAAGAAAAGAAGCGCGCAGCTTAAAGCTTTGATTGGTGGACGCATTAAACGCATCAACATCATCTCATAATTGTTTCAACTCTTCCATTAGAGGCTGAAAAAAGATATCAATATCATTACTAGGGCTTCTCTCACCAAGAATCACCATTGAAAGGATAAAGGATGTTTGCTTCATGCAAAGCCACGGTGGCAAGTTGTTTGGGACCAAAAGAACGGGCCATGTGCTATAAGTTGAACTCATTGTTCGAAAGGGATTGAACCCGTCACTAGCTAGGCCAAGCTTAACACTCCGAGAATCAGCTGCAAAATCAGGATACAAAGTATCAAATTCATTCCAGGGTAACCCATCCGCTGGGTGTCTTAAAATCCCATCTTTTGTCCGATCTTTATCATGCCATCTCATCAACGAAGCCATTTTAGATGACATATATATCCTTTTCAATCTCGGTATTAGCGAAAAATAACACAACACTTTTGTTGGCTTTTTCTTTTTAGATTGACTATCCATCTCATTCAATGGATCCTCATCATCAGCATTGTTTTTAACCCACCGTGGCACACCACACGTATGAAAAAATTCATCATTCACATGCTCACCCCAATACAGTGTGCAGTCATTAGGACAAACATGAATCTTCTCATAGCCAAGACCCAATCCTTTGATAATCTTCATGACTTCATAATAATTTGATGGCAATGGAGAACACATCGGAAATGCCATGTTGATAAACTCAAGCAATATAGTAAGAGATTTACCAGACCACCCATCCAAACATTTCAGATGTAGTAGATATAACATAAAACTTAACTTTGTGAAATTTTGACAACCCGGATAAAGTTCATTATCGTAATCTTTCATCAAATTGCGATACTAAGTCGTCTCATCAATAGCAGAACGAACTGAATGTTCGACGTGTGAAAGATCACCACAATTGTTGAACTCAAACCCACCATGAGCTTGTTGCTCTTCACCATGCTCATTTGAAGATCCCACTTCGATTCCTAAACTTAACGGTTCATTGTTTGGGTTTTCACAAGTAACCTCGAAGGCACCTCGGAGCAAACCCAACACGTCATCTTGTCCCATGAAGCCAACTAGAACACTAGTGGGTTGTGAACTAGTGTGAGTGTGGTCTATACCAGAGACTTTCTCCCCATGAAAAAAAAAACCCACTCGGTGTAACCTGGACTAAACCCATTATACAATAAATGCTCTTGAACAATTTCTGGTTCGAATGAATAACAATTACCACATCTCCTACATTGACAAACAATACTACCACGACCACAAGCTTTCTGACACGCAAATCTAATGAAGTTTGCAACACCATCCATATAGGCTTTACTTGACCTCTGTTTATCTATCCAACTTTTATCCATTTTTAGATGACGCCAATAAACTTTCCTAAAACAATGTTAATAAAGTCAGAAATTGAAATATTTTTGGCAAAAGAAGGCATAATCACAAACTTGGATTTGATTGGTAAGTGGATGAACTGAAATTGATAACAACAAATTGAGTTAAAACTATATTTAATATTATATACAAAGTATCCCAATAAAAAAAAAAACTGTTCATGTAATTATATTATGTGAAAACATTATTAGTTCTCTTTTGAAAAAAAAGAAAACCCTTCATTGTATATTCAATTTTATATACAAACTAAATATAACCTCAGCAAAAAACTACTTCCACAAGTGTCTCCAAGAGTATTAGTACCAAAGGATATCGTGTCCACAAATGTCTCCAACATTCGGAAGAGTATTAGTATCGAAGGAATGCTTTAACAATGGTAATCAACATGTGAATAAGCACATCAAAACCAGCCTACTTAAGGCCCCAAAAAGGTTTAAAAGAATTCTCACTTTGAGTTTAGAAAAGAAAAGAAGTTAGATGTTCAAAATAAATGGCTGCACCACTAAAGGGGACTTGATCCTCATATAGCAGACCAAGAAGTGACTAAAGATGTATCATAAATACATACCATAACTCTGATCCATGACCAGATGACCAATTTAAATGTGTGTGTGAGAGAGAGGGGGCGCTATTTTCCTAGTGCATAGTTAAAATATTGGCAAGAATTACCCAATGTCTAGAATTCGATAAAGCTAAATAAGTATCTACATAAATCAAACCTAAGAGAATTATTTCTGGTGCAGAACATCATCACTCAGGATATAATATGGAGGAGCGACTTGACATTACTATATTTGAAACAGCTTGTTTCATAGAAGCCAAAAAGAAAGCGACAAATTATTATCCGGTCACAAAAATTTTTATCTCACAAGTATTTCCAGAAAACCTTCTAATCCCTAAGCATCGCAAAAACAATGGAAAAAGAAGTATTAAGAAAATGGAAATTGCATATCAAGCACAATAAATCACCTAAAGAGATCAGGGAAAAGAACTACAAGATGTCTACTGCAAGCATTGGTAACACTATATCTTCTAAACCTAAGTTCTGAAAGCAAATATGTCAATTTGAGCAGCCATCAAAATTTCAGAGTTAGACCAAAACATAGAGTGACTATACTACACATGTGAAACTAGTAGTGCAGAGTCTATTGATTTCCGCAAAATTCCTCTCTGGGCACAAAAGCTACAGAAGGACATTTTGATAATCATCATATAATATGATTTATGTGCCGCTGTCATGGTGGGCATGTGTCTCTTCAGCCAAACGAATATAAGAGAAGAAAATGATCTCCCTTCCTAGTTTCAAGAAATCAATTCCAGTTAAGGCTCTTTTTGTGTTTTACTGTTTGGAGAAATAGAACTTTGTTACTGTAATTGGAAATTTCTTATGTTTTACTTGCATTGTATTAACAGGTAATAGGAAATTTACACATGGAAAATGAAGGGAAGTGAATTTTCTTTTCATTTTTTTGGGTCGAGAGGAACTAACTGACGTAACAACCTTATATTATGTTCTGTATATTCTTTGAGTTCACATATTTCGGTAAATGCTACCTAAGCCAATATTATGGATGCATCCCTTCCTAATTTTGTTGTACATCAAAGCAAACAGAACGTAAAAAAATCATGAAAAGCATAACATGTTGCAGATAGATGACCTCTACAGTCTTGTGTAGTAGAAGGAACTCTGGAGGTCCTTGTAAATTTTTACTTTGGAATGAAATTGGGCTGTAGTTCTAAGAACAAGATCCTTTTATTCTTTTTCATATAGTTTACTCCCTAGTCTTTTGTGAAAGATCAATGAATGTCCCAAGTATTGCACTGTTTATTTTGAGTGTTTCCAATTTGTCAGCTTCTGCAGATTCTCTTTATATTATTTTATAACCTTCCAAAACAAAGAAACCAGACTATATACTGAAGTTCTTGCTGAATTTGATTTTAGTATTGGCTTCTACATATTTCTTTTTTAGCTTGTTAATATATTTCTTGATATTAGATCATTTGCCCCTACTTGGGATCAGTTTGATTTGTTTATCTGTATGAGGTTTTCGATTACTATCTACTATCTATTCAGTATTAATGTTTCTTCATGAGGTTTTACAAGCTACTTAGAAATTAACAAATTACCACTAAATGCAAATAACTTCCACTAACAAAGGCAACCAGAAACTAACTAAACGGACTAAGTGCAAATAAGTTAAAATTATATCAAACATAAGCAATCCAAAAATTAACAAAGTAAATGAATGAATAAATAAATAGCAACAATTTACCTGTATTGTGGAGGAGAGACGGACAAGCACGGCGCGGAGTGGCAATGGAGGAAACCACAGAGAGAGAGATAAAATTTTACGGAAAATCACGAACGCGGCAAGGAGGAAACTAGAGAGAGAGAGAGAGAAAACTTTAGGCAAAAGCACGGACGCAGCAAAGAGGAAACCAGAGAGAGAGAGAGAGATAATTTTAGGGAAAATCTCGGACGTGGCAAGGAGGAAAGGAAACCAGAGAGAGAGAAATGAGTTTGGGCGAAAGCACGGACGCGGCAAAGAACTATCATATTTCTGAAATTTTTTATCATATTCTGGCGCTTTTAAGCGCCGAAATATGAAAGGAGCATATACCGGCGCTTTAAAGTGCCGGAATATACACCTTTCGTATTGAAGCGCCGGAATATGTACCTTTTATATTTCGGTACTTAAAAGCACCGGAATATGAAATGGATTTCGAGCATATTCCGGTGCTTTGAAGCGCCGGAGTATGTCCCTTTCATATTTTGGCACTTCAAAGCACCGGAATATGCATATTCCAGCGCTTTAAAGGGCCGGAATATGCGAAACTCATTTCATATTTTGGCGCTTCAAAGCGCCGGAAGATGCTCCTTTCATATTTCGGCACTTTAAAGCGCCGGTATATAAGCGCCAGAATATGTTATCAGATTCGCTTATAACGGCGCTTTGAAGCGCCGTTATATGTTCTTTGAATATTGCGGTACTTCAAAGAAGTGCCGGCGGTTAATATATTCCGGCACTTTTGTCAAGTGCCGGAAAAAAACGCTGGCAAATGCTACTTATCTTGTAGTGATATAACTTGGGATTTCCCATCAAGTTCATCCGTAGTGAAATCATACAAAATACCTTTCAATGAGCATGCAAGCATAATTTGCAAATGCATCAAGCAGCCTACACAAACCAACCATAATCAATAAAGCCTATATTAGTGAAAAGAAAAAAAAATAATTGTAGCCATATTAATTGAAAATTCTAGTACAAGATTATATATGTTTGAGTCCTGAAAATTTTAGTTGAAGGAAAAAAATGAAAAACCAAAAGTTAACATTTGTTTCTATTTTGTTTGGATATTAAAAAAAATAACACAATTTAACGAAATTAAATGATTCTTTTTCATTTTCTTTTCCTTCATATTTTCCAAGATCCAAACATAATATATATAAAAAAAGTCATTACAGAAAATTCTCCATACTCAAGAGCACAAAGGCATACTTCATAACTTTATGATTATACCGCAAGAAATCCCTTAAATCCTTCCTGGCGATATTTAAAGCATTGACACGATCATTTTTGTCAATAAATATTAGCTCTTGTCACATGCATAATAGTGATAATTAAAAAAATTAACTTTTAAACTAATATATACTGATACATATGAGGTTTTATTATATTAATTACATGTCGAGTGCTTCAAGTAGACATTGTTATCTAGTTTAGTGAAAGCTGAAAGGTATTTTTCAGCTCCATCATGTTTGCACTCAATAATCATGTTCTCAAAATGGTTCACGTCAAAGAACAATCTTGTTTCTTGCTCAAACCTATACCATACCATTAATGAAGAAAGGAAATTAATTAATCAATTAAATTTAAGATCAAATTAATTAATAGTAAAATAAATTAAAATATTGTAACAAAGAAAACCTCTCATATACATGTGAGCAAAGCTCCCTTTTAACACTCTTTGAACCACTATATTTAATTGCCATTGGCTTCTGGTGTATAGCTGATCCGATTCATACTTTTAATGGCATGAACCATGCCACTTCTTGGAATCTGAAAAAATCTTGATGAATTATGATGGATTGGAGCAAGTGAAATAAAGGAAGAAATATATTCACAATATAGGAGTCAGTATATCGATTTAGAATATGACTTCTTCTTTTTTTCTTTTAATATGCAGGCTAGGTGGTTCTATGCTTACCATGGAAGGACTAATAGCGCACATTATTTATAGAATTGTCAATACCTCTTTGTACAACTTTCATCTTCTTATTGGAGTTAGCACGTCAACACACCACAATTTCTTTGCCCATTTATCGATATAGTTATAGTAATAAAATATTTTTCATAACATTCCTTTTATAAAATTATGGATTGGATTGACATGTTTATATAGTAAAAATTATGTACAACATATTTTAACATTGTTTGAAATATGTGTTTGAGACTTTACTCTTTTCTGTATATATTGTCTTTTTTTTCCCATTTATGATACCTAGATCAGGTACAGGTGTTGGAATTGTTTTTCTTTTTTGGAAGTTTTTATTTGATTTGGAGTGTTTGAATGTCAAAATCATATTTGGAGTGTTGTGTTTGACACATATATGGCAGGGTAAATTAAAGAGCCCGTGTAACATAGATTCTCATTATTTTAGAGATATTAATTCTTTAGAAATTTATTGAATAAAGTATGTTTTCATTTTGCTTCATTTTTCTCCACATTTACAATAAAAAAAAAGTTTGATAATTTAAATTTTTTGTTTAAAGGAAGAGGAAATGTAAATGAAATCAATGTTCTCGATTGCTTTGAGATTTTGAATTGTAAGTAAGACTTTTGGATACGGATTGGCATCCCCTTGATTCCTCTTGATACAATTTTATGGTCATATAAAATAAAAAGTTTGAAATTCATCCTTATTTAAGCATAAAAATAAAGATCATTATTTGAATATCTTGGTTGATGCTACTTTTTAAAGGTTGTTAATATTGATATACCTTCTTCCATGGGTAATGTAGAGCCCGATGTTTTATTTATAATATTAAAAGTCACGAATTTTTACTCCAAGGTGTTATTGGTGTTGCTTGTTCAGTTTTGAGCTAAATTTTTTTTCTATTGTATTTGAAGTTTGTGGAAACTTTTGAAGGATAGTGAGAGGAACTAAGCAAAAACATAAATTTGGAAAGTTATGTGGTAAAAAATAAAAGAAGTGCAAGGAAAAGGAGTGATAGTGTAATAAGAAGGAAGTTGGACTATTTAAGGGTGAGTGGGATCAGATTTTTTAGAGAAAAAAAACTCTAGAAGAGCTTAGAGAAAGAAGAGAAAAAGAGAGAAAGAAGGAATGGTGATTTCTTGAAATCTTAAGGTAAAAGCTTATCTCTCTTCCTTTTTTATCATCAAATATATTTATTACTCTAAGATTTGAAGATTTTTTAAGCTTGATTTGAAAAGTTTGATTAAGAAAAAGCTTGAGAACAAAGTTGTTTTAAAAGAAAATGATTTTGTGATGGATTTCTAAGTTTGATGTATTTTCATATGAAATATGCTTTGTGTAGTGTTTAATCTTTGATTTGAAACCCTTGAGAACTTGTATTTGAATTTGATTGGAAGTCCCATGGGAGACAACAAGTTATTTTGAAGAAAAATGAAGTTTTGCCTTAAAAAATTTCTGAAATCAGACCAGACTGTCGATTGTCCAATGAGCACAGTTAACTGTGCAAATCTCTGCGCAGCCTGCAATCGACAGCCCAATATGGACAGTCGCTTGTCCGAGCCCCTAAACCTTTTTTCAGCTCCATTTCTCCCAAAATGAGCCACTCTTATTAAGGTATTCAACCATAGAATTCTTCTAAGGTGCTATAAGTTTGAAAACTTGTTAAAGTTTTGAAAACTAAGATCTTGAAAGGATTTTATTTGTTTTAAACCATCCTAGAACAAGGTTTACAAAAGTTTTAAACAAAAGGAATAAGATTTGTGACTTAACCTCTAGTTTTGTTTGCTAGTATGAGCTTTATGGTATGCTTGGGTATATTTAAATTATATATTTCTTGATTTAATATACTAAGTAATTATATACGTTAGGTGTTATCGGAGAAAGACACTAAGGACTAAGAAGCAATCCAAGGTTGGAGTTTGGTACGGCAAAGATGAGGTTCACCTTACTTTTACTAAGCACTATAGCATGTTCAATAATATGTAAAAGATTTAAAGTTATACAATATAACTTAATTATAAAATCATAAAAATTATTATGTTTAGATTGATATGTACGTAAAGTTTGAGGTATAGTGATAATCTATAATGAAGGACGTATGAGAATATAATGGCAATAACAATTGGAACCATACTCCAAAACTATTGAAAATAAGTACTTAGTATGTAAGTATACACATAAAAGTATATATATATATATATGATTGCTTGTATAAGATTCTTGGTATGACCTCTCTAGTATGAATAATATACTATTTGAGTTTATGACTATAAAATCAAAAGGTTGTTGTAGTATAAACGATATAGGAATGAGAAATGTTTATACATACATATATGAAGTGATATGATTTATATAAATTATGAATTTAATGATATAAGAAGTTGACAAATGCTTGATTGAAGGTTTGTTTGACTATGATTTTCAATTATTGCATTTGATTTTAAATGTAAGGACATCGCCTAGTAAGGGGTAAGGAGGAGATCCAATTTGATTTTTTAATGTAAGGGCTCCACTTAGTAAGGGGTAGGGAGGAGATCCAAATTTTATTTTAAATGTAGGACTCCACCTAGTAAGGGGTAAGGAGGGGATCCAAATTTTTTTAACCTTAGGACCTCACCTAGTAAGGGGTAGGGATGAGATCCAAATTATTTACCAGGGGAGACATCCCAATTATTATATGATTAGCTCATGGGAGGCAAATAAGAATGAAATGAAATTGGAAATGAAAAGAATTGAAGTAAAGAAGTGAACTCGCATCGCATTGCATTGCATTCTTCCACTGATGGTTAGTGAATTATATTTGACCTATTAGAGGCCTGAATTATATTTGGCCTATGAGAGGCATGAATTATATTTGGCCCATGAGAGGCATGAGTTATACGTGGCCCAGAATGGCATGAGTTATACTTAGCCCATGAGAGACAAAATTTGTGTTTGATCCATGAAGATGTTTTATGTTTGGCCCACGAAGGGTATTGGTATACAATGTGGATTATTAAATTAAATATATGTGGATAATAATTACTTGGGATATGATAAGAATACATAAAGAGATGAATGTTATGAATAAATAGTTTGAACTAATGTTACGACAAGATTGTATTTATATAATAAATGTTTACTTTTCAAAAGATTGGACTGTCCTTTGAAAAATCTAAAAGATGTCAGTCGTTTTACACCTATACCTATTTATAACGTATATGATAAGAATTTGAATTAAAACAGAATGTCTATAAAATGATTACTCTTAGTAAGATGTTTTACTTACTGAGCTTTTTAGCACAACCCCTCCTAGACACCCTATAAATGTCTGCACTAAAAAAGTAAAGTCTATAAAACCCCTAAAATAAAGAATGATAGAATCATATTCTCAAATTTCAGATTTGTTACTTCTATATTTATGTTTTGTACCAACATGTTATGTTGAGTAGAAAAAAAAGTCTATAACAAATGGTAGGTATTTATCTGCTTAATTTGTTTACATATTAAATTAGATTCAAATTAATATCTTAATTTTAATCTAGTTATTTAATATTTTTTATTTTAAAATTTATTACTTCAATATTTACATTTATATGTACATGTTTTATGAATATTTAAAATGTTATTATTAACATATATAGTCTAACACAAGTATATTTTTACATCTTATAAATTATTTAATCTTCAATATACCACGGCAGAAATATTATTTTTAATAATTACTTGAAATAAATTATTTAATTAAATTTTTATTATAAAATATAAAATAATATCTCTCAAATTTTATTTAATAAACAAAATTAAACTAACCTTGTGCATTACACAGGTGTGACGACTAATTTGACTAATGTACACAACGAATTAACGATATATATATATATATATATATATATATATATATATATATATATATATATTGGATGTTTCAAATGTGAATTTTGTCTTATTCAAGAATGAATTAATTGCTAAATTGATGCAAGTAAATAGAAGAACCCTCTTCTCACTCAAAAAAGATAGTAAGTCACTAATCAAAAGCTTCATGTCTTAAAATAATCCATAATTCTTTATTTTGATTTTAATTTTTGATCAAATAATTTTAATTTCATTTTTTTTTAATTTTCTCAATTGATGATATGATAATATCATTTTTACTATAGCTTAACTTTGAGTATTGCAACCAAATTTTCATATTTTTAATTGAAAGTTTCTTTTAGAAATATCAAAAAATTTAATGGGTTTTCTCACATTTTGATTTGTAAGGTAGAGTTACAGATAACTTAGTTTAATCAAAAAACTGATTTTTACAATATATAAATGATTTTTTCTTTTATATTTGCACTTTTATGTGTTTTTATGAGGTTAAGTAAAATAGATATTTTTATATATATTTTAGTTATTTTAATCATGCACATAGTGTGGGGGCTATACTAGTTATCATGTAATTAAATCCATAAAATTAAACTTTCTTTTCTTGATATAATCATGTTTTAGTTTAACTTGACATGAGTAAATCATTTACATTATTCATCTAATTAAATAATTATTTTTTTATTAATATAAAATTCATTAAGTATCTAATTCTTTTTTTGAAATATTACTTTATATAGTTAATAAGTTTCTATAAATTTATAATTTTAAATTAATAAAATATATAAAAAAATAGAGTTAAAATTGCTCCAAAAATTCAAAACATGACTAATAATATAGGACAGTTGGAGTGTATTATTTTTCAATCACATCTAAAAAAAAGTAATAAAAATTAATCATGCTCTAATATTATCAAGTGCAATGTAAAATTAAACTTTCTTTTCTTGATATAATCATGTTTAAGTTTAACTCTACATGAGTAAATCATTTACATTATTCGTCTAATTAAATAATTATTTTTTTATTAATATTAAATTAATTAAGTATCTAATTCTTTTTTTGAAATATTACTTTATATAGTTAATAAGTTTCTATAAATTATTTTTTTATAATTTTAAATTAATAAAATATATAAAAATAGAGAGTTAAAATTGCTCCGAAAATTCAAAACATGACTAATAATATAGGACAGTTGGAGTATTATTTTTCAATCACATCTAAAAAAGTAATAAAAATTAATCATGCTCTAATATTATCAAGTGCAATGCGCGTCTCAAGATATCTAGTAAATAAAGAGTGTATTTAAAAAACTTCTAAACTTAAATATACAATATGATCAAAAAATTAATGCATTTGTTTGGGAATAACATTTTTTTAAAGGAAAAAATTAATATTATTGATAGAAAGATTAAGACTACAACCCAGAAATAAGAACAAACAACCCAAGGAACCAACCAACTCACACTTAAAATAAACAAAATAGATCACCAAATCTATAAGACCCAAACATACACTAGATAGAAACTGTTAATGTATTATATGGGCTTAATTAGTTTAGTCCCACATTGGTTTGTATAGCTTTGCCTCTCCTATTGGCTTATATAAATAGGATAGCTCCCTTGTAAGTAAATCACACCATTCAATACAATTCTTCTCTTTGTATTGTCTCACTTCCTCTCTTAAATTCAACATGGTATCAGAGCCTTAATGGTTCTCGGTATATTAAGAGTTGAGTATGCTCTGTGATTGCCACTATTAGTGGATCCTTCACATCGAAAAAACTTTTAGTATGTCCTTTTCATACCTGTCGGGTCATCACTATAGTCGGAGTCTCATTCTCCATCGACATCATCTCCATCGTCGCTCTTGTTTCAAACACATTGCTGCCACATCAGCACCATATCAAAGTCACGTCACTGCCACGTCAATGGCACGTCACCCGTTGACTGCCACATCATCAGTTGACCACCACGTCATCGGTTTCTTGGAGGTTCACCTTCCTCTTTGCTCCTATGGCTGAATCGGACTTACCCCAGGTTATTACTACTATTCTGGATGAATCTAATTATGTTGTGTGGGCTCAAGAAATGTCTGGTTTCCTCCGTGGATGAAAATTGTGGCGTTACGTGACTGGAGATATCACTGAACCCAAGAATAAGCACGACGAAGATGCTGACAAATATGTTGACCGTCTAGAGGACTGGAATAGTAAAAATCACCAGATTCTCACATAGTTTCGTGCCACTATTATCCCAGAAATCAAACTTCAATTTGGTACACTCCATACAGCTAAAAAAGCTTGGGATCTTCTCCAACAACTCTACACTAGGGTAGACATCTCAAATCAGTTTCGTCTTCTTTCTACCTTTCATAGCATGCACTAAGAACCTAGACAAATTGTCAACAGTTTTCTATCTCAGATGACTGTCGTGTGGAACCAGTTAGCTCTCACTGAGCCAACTTGGGAATGCACAAAAGATGCTGATGTTCATGGAAAGTACCGAAATGAGACACGCATTATGCAATTCCTGATGGGCTTGAGAGAGGAATTTGAACCTGTACGAGCTTCAATCCTTCATCGGGGCGTGATACTTCCCCTAAACAATGTCCTCTCTAAACTACTCAGTGAGGAAACATGTCTTGCCACATTACAAGGATCTCATACAGATGACTCCCTTACAACACCCGTTGCTCTTGCCACACCAGTTGCCAAGGAAAACCCACACCAAAAGCCCTTATATTGCAAGTATTGTCATTGACAAAGGCATGAATTGCTCAAATGTCCTTCTCGCCTATGTAAAGTCTGTAGAGAACCAGGTCACTATCTTGCAGCCTGCCCTAAACTTCCATCTGCAAATCAGTTAAATGGGAACCAATATCGCTCTCGAGGCTCATACAATCGGTTCTATTCCAAGCCAAAGAATACTGCTGCTGTAGCCACTAATGTTACACCAACTTCATCCAACTCTCCACCTGATTGGAGTGGTTTCTACACCGTTCTTACCGAGGCTCTAAATAAAATTGGTAACAATATAGCCATGTCAGCTATATTGATTCTGCCTGTTACAATCATATGACTTTGAGGCCTCCATATTTTTCTCCAAAACCCGTGATGAGCATGCACCTACTATTCAAACCGCCAATGGATCAAATATGTTGGTCAGTCATACTAGACATGTTGATAGTTCTCATTTGTCTATCCTTGACACATATTTGGTTCCTAATCTTATGCTTAACCTTATATTTATTGGACAACTATGTGATCTTGGACTTGATTTGCATTTTTCTTCTACTGGTTGTCGTGTGCAGGACCCTCAGACAGGAAAACTCCTTGGAACTAGCCCTAAAGTTGGACGCCTCTTTGAGCTCACTCACCTTCAAGTCCCATCCTCACCATCACCAAACCAATCAGCCACATCCATCCCAGCACTCTCACCCGTGGAATTGTGGCACTCTTGGTTAGGTCACACTTCATTCAGCTCTCTACGTTCTCTTATTTCTAGTGGTCAGTTAGGTTCACTTCAGCATGAGTCTTTTCATTATATTCATTGCCAACTTGCAAACCAATCAGCTTTACCTTTTAATGAGAGTTAGTCTGTTTCCTTTGCACCTTTTGATTTAGTACATTATGACGTTTGGGGGTCTTCTTCTCATGCATCAATGGGTGGTGCTCGCTATTTTGTTAAATTTGTGGATGACTATTCTCGTTATACTTGGTTATTTCTTATGAAAAGTAAATCTGAACTCTTTCAAATATATTCTGATTTTTCTTCTATGGTTCAAACTCAATTCTCTCGGAATATCAAAATTTTTCGTTCAGATAATGCAATGGAATATAAAGACCGTGCTTTTCTAAACCTACTTCAAAAATGGCACATTCCCCCACCGCTCGTGCTCTGGAACCTCCCAATAAAATGGACGAGTCGAACGCAAACATTGACATATTCTTAACACCGTTCGTGCTCTACTCATTTCGTCATCGTGTCCTGAATGTTTTCTAGGGTGATGCTACCTTAACTGCAGTGTACACAGTCAATCATGTTCTTTCAGCTACAATCCAAAATCAATCTCCATTCGAGTGCCTTTTCGGTAAACCTCCTGATTACTCTAACCTCAGAGTCTTTGGTTGTGCTTGTTTTGTTCTTCTCAAACCACATGAACATAACAAATTACAACCAAGGGATTATCTATGTTGTTTCATTGGATATGGTATTGAACATAAGGGGTTTCGGTGCTGGGATCCTATTTCTAAAACTCTTTGTATCTCTCGTCATGTCATTTTTTGGGAACAACAAATATTCTATTCCTTACGGTCATTTGACATGTCAACCATCACTAACTTCAGATTCTTTACTAATCCATCTATTGAGTTATTTCTTGAGAATCCAGTTTCAGGTACTGTTGAGTCCACCTCAGAATCACCAGTTGATACCACTCCTTCCATTCCGGAACCACCAGCTAATCCTACCTCTCCAGACCTAGCTCCAGCTCTAGAACCATCAGCTGACCTCACCTCTCTGACTTAATCGGTCATGCCTGAGGATATTCCTGTGTCTGATGAGTCTACACCGACTCCTTCTGAGAGTCATCCTCTATATCAGGCCCTGCAAATCTACTAGGGTAACTCATCACCCTTCTCATCTTGCTGATTACCATTGTGATTATCATAGTTTTTCCACTATACTTCATCTGCATGAGCCTCAATCCTATAAGGAGGCTAGTACTAATCCTCTTTGGCAGAAAGCAATGGATGAAGAACTTCATGCCCTAGCTAAAACTCATACCTGGGATATTGTTGATCTGCCCTATGGAAAGACTCCTATTGGGTGTAAATAGGTGTTTAAGATCAAGACACTTTCTGATGGCTCTATTGAACAATATAAAGCCCGACTTGTTGCCAAGGGATTTGCTCAGGAATATAGCATTGACTATGAAGAGACATTTTGCTCCAATGGCGAGGCTCACATCTGTCCGTACACTCCTTGTTGTAGCCACCATTCGAAGATGGACTCTCTTTTAAATGGATGTCAAAAATGCATTTCTCAATGGGGATCTTCTTGATAAAGTCTATATGCATGCCCCTCCCAGCTTAGATACCCAGTGAAACAAAGTTTGTCGCCTTCGTCGTGCCCTATATGGTTTGAAACAAGCTCCACATGCCTGGTTTGCCAAATTCAGCACTATTGTTCATCAGTTTGGGTTTACACCGAGTGCTCATAATTCAGCTATGTTTATCCGCCATACTGCCAATGGTATTATCCTTTTTTTACTGTACGTGGATGATAAGGTTATTACTGGAGATGATCTACATAGTATTTCTGAACTCAAAAAGTTTCTCAGTGGCCAATTCGAGATGAAAGATCTTAGCGTGCTCACCTATTTTATTGGCCTCGAAGTCTCATCTAGTTCTGATGGATTTTTTCTCTCTCAGACCAAATATACCTCGAATCTCTTTTCCAAGGCTGGGATCACTGACTCAACCATTGCCATTACTCCTTTCGAGTCGAACGTCAGACTTACCCCACTCGATGGTTCACCTCTTCAGGATGCCACTCTATATCGCCAACTGGTTGGAAGTCTTGTATATCTTACTGTCACTCGCCTTGACATTGCCTTTGTCGTTTATCAGGTCAGCTGGTTCTTGTCCGCTCCTCAGAGCACCCATTACTCGGTTGTTCTTCACATTCTACAGTATGTCAAGTGTACTTTATTTCATGGGCTTCATTTCTCAACACAGTCTGCCCCCGTCTTACAAGCCTATTCTGATGCCGATTGGGCCAGAGACCCTACCGACAGACGTTCAACCATTGGCTACTATTTCTTTTTGGGCAATTCTCTCATTTCTTGGCGTAGTAAGAAACAAACTGTGGTTGCTCGCTCCAGTACTAAAGCTGAATATCATGTCATGGCTGATGCAACTCAAGAACTTCTCTGGCTTCGATGGCTACTCGCTGACATGGGTATCTCTTCTCCTACTGCCACTATCATACAATGTGACAACAGGAGTGCTATTCAGATCGCTCACAATGATGTCTTCCACTAGCGTACAAAACACATCGAGAATGATTGCCACTTCATCCGTGATCACATTCTCCAAAATACGATTCGTCTACAATCCGTCAGTTCAGCCAATCAGACAGCTGACATTTTCACTAAGGCTCATCCACCCGGATGCTTTCACTCTCTGGTTTCCAAACTCAAGTTCACCTCCCACTTACCGCATTGAGTTTGAGGGAGGATGTTAATGTATTATATGGGCTTAGTTAGTTTAGTCCCACATTGGTTTTGTATAGCTTTGCCTCTCTTTTTGGCTTGTATAAATAGGATAGCTCCCTTGTAAGTAAATCATACTATTCAATACAATTCTTCTCTTTGTATCGTCTCACTTCCTCTTTTAAATTCAACAGAAACTTTGTTTTTCCCCTATGAGTACCATACGAGAAAATGGTAAATATATTCTTGTAGTTACAAGAAAATATTTTTTTTAATAATTCTTAGAATTTTTATTTCCCATGTCTTTTTGTGCCTGAAGTCGAGGCCTCCTCATTGTTCTCTACATCTTCAAGTATCTAGCCTGAATTTTGGGTGGCTGCAGAAAGTACAGCTTTCCATATAACTTGGGATTTCCCACCAAGTTTGTCCGTAGTGAAATCATACAAAATACCTTTCAATGAGCATGCAAGCATAATTCGCAAATGCATCAAGCCTATATTAGTGAAAAAAAATTAATAGTAGCCATATTAATTGAAAATTTTAGTACAAGATTATGTATGTTTGAGTCCTGAAAATTTAATTGAAGGAAAAAAAAATGAAAAACCAAAAGTTAACATTTGTTTCTATTTCATTTGGATATTAAAAAAATAACACAATTTAACATGATTCTTCTTCATTTTCTGTTCCTTCATATTTTCCAAGATCCAAACATAATATATATATATATATATATATATATATATATATATATATATATATATATATATATAAGTCATTACTGAAAATTCTCTATACTCAAGAGCACAAAGGCATACTTCATAACTTTATAATTATATGCAAGAAATCCCTCAAATCCTGCCTGGCTATATTTAGAGCATTGACACGATCATTTCTGTCAATAAATATTAGCTCTTATCACATGCATAATAGTGATAATTATAAAAAAAAAATAATAATAACTTTTAAACTAATATATTCCGATACATATGAGATTTTAAGGAATTTCAGTTTCCTAATTGCGTAGTAATATTTGATGGAGTAGACATTGTCATCTAGTTTAGCGAAAGCTGAAAGTTATTTTTCAGCTCCATCATGTTTGCACTCAATAATTATGTTCTCAAAATGGTTCACGTCAAAGAACAATGTTGTTTCTTGCTCAAACCTATACCATACCATTAATGAAGAAAGGAAATTAATTAGTCAATTAAATGTAAGATCAAATTAATTAATAACAAAATAAATTAAAATATTGTAACAAAGAAAACCTCTCGCTTACATGTGAGCAAAGCTCCCTTATAACACTCTTTGAACCACCATATTTAATTGCCATTGGCTTCTGGTATATCGCTGATCCGATTGATGCTTTTAGTAGCATGAACCATGCCACTTCTTGGAATCTGAAAAAATCTTGATGAATTATAGTGGATTAGAGAAAATTAAATAAAGGAAGAAATATATTCACAATATAGAAGGAGTCACTATATCAATTTAGAATATGACTTCTTTTTTTAAAAAAAAATGCACGCTAGGTTGTTCTATGCTTATCATGGAAGGACTAATAGCACACATCATTTATAGAATTGTCAATACCTCTTTGTACAACTGTCATATTCTTATTGGAGTTAACTCGTCAACACACCACAATTTCTTTGCCCATTTATCGATATAGTTCTACTAATAAAATATTTTTCGTAACATTCCTTTTATAAAATTATGGATTGGATTGACATGTTTATATAGTAAAAATTATTTACAATGTATTTTACCATTGCTTTAAATATTTAAGGTGTATGAGACTTTACTCTTTTCTGTATATATTGTCTTTTTATTCCCATTTATGATACCTAGATCAGGTACAGGTGTTGGAATTGTTTTTTTTTTGGAAGTTTTTATTTGATTTGGAGTGTTTGAATATCAAAATCATATTTGGAATGTCGTGTTTGACACAGATATGGCAGGGTAAATTGAAGAGTTTGTGTAACTTAGATTCTCATTATTTCAGAGAAATTAATTCTTTAGAAATTTATTTGAATAAAATATGTTTTTATTTTGCTTTAATTTTCCCCAAATTTACAATAAAAAAGTTTAATAATTTAAATTTTTTGTTAAAAAGAAGAGGAAATGTAAATGAAATCAATGTTCTCGATTGCTTTCAGATTTTGAATTATAAGTAAGGCTTTTGGATATGGATTAGCATCTCCTTGATTCCTCTTGATACAATTTTATGGTCATATAAAATAAAAAGCTTGAAATTCATCCTAATTTAAGCATAAAAACAAAGATCATTCTTTGAGTATATTGGTTGATGCTACAGTTTAAAGATTGTTAATATTGATATACTTTCTTCCATGGGTAATTTAGAGCCCAATGTTTTATTTATAATACTAAAAGTCACGGAGTTTTATGTTAGTGTGTTATTGATGTTGTTTGTTCAGTTTTGAGCTAATTTTTTTTTTTATTGTATTTGAAGTTTGTGGAAACTTTTGAAGGATAGTGAGAGGAACTAAGCAAAAACATAAATTTGGAAAGTCACGTGGTAAAAAATAGAAGAAGTACAAGGAAAAGGGGTGATGGTGTAATAAAAAGGAAGTTGGACTATTTAAGGGTAAGTGGGATCAGACTTTTTAGAGAAAAAAAAAAAAAAAAACTCTAGATGAGCCTAGAGAAAGAAGAGAAAAAAGAGAGAAAGAGAAAAACAGAGAAAAAAGGAAAGAATGAAGGGAAAGAATGGTGATTTCTTAAAATTGTAAGGTAAAAGCTTATCTCTCTTCCTTTTTAATCATCAAGTATGTTTATTACTCTAAGATTTGAATATTTTTTAAGCTTGATTTGAAATGTTTGATTAAGAAAAAGTTTGAGAAGAAAGTTGTTTTCAAAGAAAACGATTTTGTGATTGATTTCTAAGTTTGATGTATTTTCATATGAAATATGCTTTGGGTAGTGTTTAATCTTTGATTTGAAACCTTTGAGAACTTATATTTGAATTGGATTGGAAGTCCCATGGGAGACAAGAAGTTATTTTGAATAAAAATGAAGTTTTCCCCTAAATATTTTTTGAAATCAAGACCAGAAATGTCGATTGTCCAATGAGCAAAGTCGACTGCGCAAATCTCTAGGCAGCCTACAGATGACTGCCTAATGTGGACAGTCGCCTGTCCGAGCCCCTAAATCTGTTTTCAGCCCCGTTTCTCCCAAAATAAGCCACTCTTGTTAAGGTATTCAACCATAGACTTCTTCTAAGGTGCTATGAGTTCAAAAACATGTTAAATTTTTTAAAGCTAAGATCTTGAAAGGATTTCATTTGTTTTAAACTATCCTAGAACAAGGTTTACAAAAGCTTTAAACAAAAAGAAGAAGATTTGTGACATAACCTCTAGTTTTGTTTGCTAGTATGAGCTTTATAGTATTCTTGGGTATATTTAAATTATATATTTCTTGATTTAATATACTAAGTAATTATATATGTTAGGTGTAATCGAAGAAAAACACTAAGGACTAAGAAGTAATCCAAGGTTGGAGCTTGGTACGGCAAAGGTGAGGTTCATCTTACTTTTAGTAAGTGCTATAGCATGTTCAATAATATGTAAAAGATTTAAAGGTATACAATATAACTTAATTATAAAATCATAAACATTATTATGTCTAGATTGATAAGTCTGTAGAGTTTGAGGTTTAGTGATAATCTATAAAGAATGACAAATGAGAAAATAATAGGTATAACAATTGGAACCATACTCCAAAACTATTGAACATAAGTACTTATTATGTAAATATACACATAGAAATGTGTGTGTGTGTGTGTGTATATATATATATATACACACATACATGATTGCTTGTATAAGATTCTTGGTATGACCTCTCTAGTATGAGTAATATACTATTTAAATTTATGACTATAAAATCGAAAGGTTGTTGAAGTATAAACGATATAGAAATGAGAAATGTTTATACATACATATATAAAGTGATATGATTTATATAAGTTATGAATTTAATGATATTAGAAGTTGACGAATGCTTGAATGAAGGTTTGTTTGGACTATGATTTACAATTATTGCATTTGATTTTAAATGTAAAGACATCGCCTAGTAAGGGGTAAGGAGGAGATTCAATTTGATTTTTAATGTAAGGACTCCGCTTAGTACGGGGTAGGGAGGAGATCCAAAATTTATTTTAAATGTAGGACTCCACCTAGTAAAGGATAAAGAGGAGATCCGAATTTTTTTAACATTAGGACCTCGCCTAGTAAGGGGTAGGGATGGGATCCAAATTATTTACCTTGGCAGACGTCCCAATTATTTTATGATTAGCCCATGGGTGGCAAATAAGAATGAAATGAAATTGGAAATGACGAGAAATGAAGTAAAGAAGTGACCTCGCATCGCATTGCATTACATTCTTCCATTGATGGTTAGTGAATTATATTTGACCCATGATAAGCATGAATCATATTTGGCCTATGAGAGGCATGAATTATATTTGGCCTATGAAAGACATGAATTATATTTGGTCAATGAGAGGCATGAATTATATTTGGCCCATGAATGGAATGAGTTATACTTAACCATGAATGGAATGAGTTATACTTAACCATGAATGGAATGAGTTATACTTAGCTCATGAGAGGAAAAATTTGTGTTTAATCCATTAAGATGTTTTATGTTTGGCCCACGAAAGGGATTTGATTTTTGGCCTATGAAAGGCATACGATGTGGATTATTAAATGAAATATATGTGGATGATAATTACTTGTGATATTATAAAATATATAAAGAGATGAATGTTATGAATAAATAGTTTCCACTAATCTTACGATAAGATTATATTTATATAATAAATGTTTACTTTTCAAAAGATTGGACTCTCCTTTGAAAAATCTAAAAGATGTTACTTGTTTTACACTTATACCTATTTGTAACGTATATGATAAGAATTGGAATTTAAGAAGAATGTCCCTAAACTGATTACTCTTAGTAAGATGTTTGCTCACTGAGCTTTTTAGCTCACCCCCTCCCTATTACTAATATTTCAGGGAAGTCACCGGAAGGTTTATGGTCAAAGTTGATGGAAGACCTTAGTAAGGCCATCGTCCACGGCATCCTCATTGTTGAGTCTCCTTAGGAGTTTAAGTTTTGTTTTTGGATTCCAATTTGTAAAAGATGTTTGAGTTTGAAGTACTTGAAATAGTTTTTCCTTTTCGTTGTGTCTCTTGTAAAAACTTAGAGTTGTTAATTTGTTTTAAAGGATTTATTATATTCAAGATTCTATGTTTGTATTAAATTGAAATGATTGAAAGAACTGTAGCTTGATTGATATGGTTGCATATTGAGTAAAGGTGCTCAGTGTTGAAAGGAAATGGAGTCGTTCTGAGTAGGGCCCACTATGGATTCTCATTATAGGTAATTTGAATATAAACTTAGCTTAGTGTGTAATGACTATTCTAGTGAAATGCAATGTAGTAGCCATATTCGGGTTTTCTCTTTGGATAAAAAAAGTATGAAACATATTTTAGGTTTATTTGATTTGTGGTAACTTTCACCATATTCTTGTATGTTTAAATATTATTTTTGAGGAAATTAATTGCTACTTATCCTTAGCACATCTTTATCAACATATGGAAACTTGCTAGGCTAAAGAACTATATATTGCCTCAAAAGTATTAAATTGTCGCCCTATATGCATGTTAAAAGAAAAAATCATGTAAGAATATGAAATCAGTAACAACTTTAGTGTGATGCACATTAGTTTCATGGTGTAAAATTATTTTCATAATTGTATTTGATTTGAATTTACATATTTAGGAGCATATATACCTTAGAGTGACCATATCACGAGATAAAATTAAACTTCGATACTTTAAAAAATAATCTATTGCTTTGGTTTATCCTTTGTTGTCTTCTTTTTTTATTAGTTATTTTAGTAATTGTTCCCTCCAAAATATTCAAAATCAAAATTAGTATGAAATCTCTTATTTTACTTACAAGTGTTAACATTAAATAAAATTGCACTGTGAAGCGTACTTATTTAAATAAGGTAATTGAATTGCACTTGACTATTCAGAGGATCGTGTGGCGTTTCACTTAAGGCAAGTTAAAGGGTTACCTTGTGGTGTGGCGAAGAAAGTCATACACCTTGTTAAGAGTTGGGTTTCAGTTTTAGAGCATAATGTAGTGTCATCCTTGAGAAATCATGAAGTGTTTCACTTCAGCTTGTTTACTCCTAAGGACAAGAAGCGGATTCGAGCTTGAGTGAAGCGAACGTGAAGGGTGAACGAACATCTTCAATTGAATCTATTAAGATGGGCAGTAGACCTTAAGGTTTCTTATGTCATCACATTTGGTGTTCCATGAATAATGGAGAGATGTTACAAAACATTTTGTGGAAGTGTAGCTCTAGTTCTTATTTTGTGTGTCGATGAGGATATTGACATGATAAAATGGGGGGGGGGGAATTTCAAGGTGCACACCATTGGGCATGGTGTAATCCGTGAGATTTGCTTTATGTAGGCACTTGTGCATGGATGAGGCCTTATTGTGGAGCAGTTATGTAGTAACTTTGGCTTTGTTGTAGCAGTTGTGCAATAGTTTGGTGTGTTATAATGGAACCATAGTATTTTCATAAATATGTGAAAAGTGTATCTAAAATCAATCGACATTTTAATGGTGTCTTAAAAATACCATAAGTATAATAATGTGTTCAGATTAGGTAAATTATGAAAACTCTATTTATTAAGGGGTTATGACAGCTTAAGAATAGATGATGTTTCCTCTTAGAAATGCTAGAAATTACTTAAAGATCTTTAGGGGGTATCATGTTGTCAGGCTCTCCAACCTCCCATGTTGATGCACCCTTGGGCCATGTTTGGGGCAATTTGTGGGCACTAAATAAGCCATTTAAGGTAACTTGCAATGCAAGTTCAAGGTCAACACGATGGTGTCACGGGTCTCTATGAAGTTGGGAGCTACATGGACAGTATTGGCATATCGGATGCATCGATATTGCCCACTTCTCCCATAGGTGAGATTGGACTCTATATTCGCTATTGTGTTGATTATCATTTAGTAGCTTGGCACCTTGTAGGTAAGCTCTTTAGGTATTGAGAAACCTTTGTGGGTCATAGGTGGCTATCATTGGGTATGTTTTCATGAGAACCATCAACACCCTTTCATGGCTATTTGAGTCAATAGGACTTTATGTTCAGTTTGAGACTTTTACTGATACCTTTGAGGTAAGGTTAAGTATCTCTGGCTTCTTGGAATCCAGTATGTTGGGTCTTGAAGACTTCCATATCAGTTAGGATAAGAAGCGCATATTATATGGTTGCTTAGTAGTGCACTAAGTATTGAGCGAGGACCTTGGTGCTTGTGTGTTCATGGTCGAGATTCTTTGTATCGTGGTTTGAGTTTTGAAAAGACTTAAGAGAGCCCTGTGGCTTCTAAGAGTTAAGTATTATGAGTTCTTGGAGTGAAACTCGGTTTGAAAGTAAGGTTGGCCATGGCTTGGAGAAGTTTTTGTGTCGTGCGATCTTTTGGATTTAAGGCAAATCCAGTGACCCGAGTGCATGTTGAGAATACGAGACAATATCTCCTATTAAATACAATAGGTATGTGGGATAAGGAATAAAAATGTTAAAGGAAAAGTTCCCCTTCTAAACCATTTTCGATTCATGGTATGGAAGAAATTAAACATCGAAATGTGGTATACATAAAAAATAGACTTTTCGTTTGATGGTAATACCTCATAAAATTGTTACTCATTGACCTTGGATTTTTGAAAGCCAATACACCGCACTGCAGTGCCTCCTTATAGCACCAAGTTCACCAATTCTAGTTAGAGATTCAAGATAGATGATTAAAAAAATTATGATCTAGTTGACTAATACAACAAAACTATGTGGTATGCTTGGTAATATATATCTACCTTACAATAGAAAACATGTTATTAGTTTGAGAGAAACATGTTAAAAAAAAAAGAGATAAAATAACAAAAGAAGTAAGATGTACAGTCATGAAAAGGTATAACTAGAGAAAATATAAAGAGAATTTATTTTCTTTCTTTTTAGAAAATACTTTCAAAGAGAAAGGATCTACAATTTCCGTAGTTCCTCTAAAAATCAAGTATTTGTTGTTCGAATGTCCTCTCTATCTTGCTCTACTTTTTCTTGCCACCAAATAAAAAAAAATGGAAAAATAAATAAATAAAGTATTAGAATGCAATGAAACCCTAAAAAAGTTAAACAGAAGGCTACATGGAAAGTAGATCAATGTATATGCAAAGAGACAGATAGATTAACAAAAAATTTCGATCAATTTCTAGATTTTTGGTGTCAAGAGCTGAAGAAAATTCTTAATTGAATAAACCCAACCATTTTCAATCTTATAATTTTGGAAATATAAATTAAGAAAGGTAAACTGATATGAAATTTAAAAAAAAAAAAAATTGAGATTTGTGTATTAAAAATGGTGCATGCATCTCATCTTTAATAAAGGAAAAGAAATTGAAATTTTTTAGAATTGTTGATGCTGAAAATTTGTCAAGCAACCGAATAGCTGGGAAGTGATACATGGGCACGCAAAGACAAAACAAAACCTAAGGAGTCGCTAAAGGACTAGAGGGGTTGTGCCTCCGAGGGGACTCTTCGATGCCTAAGTTAGTATAGGGCTTAAAGAGCATGAGAGTTTTTTTAGTGAGAATTGAATCTGTGTACCTGTGACAATGGGAGCCCCTTTATATAGTGTTTAGAGGTAGAAGCTGATTAGGAAAGCAATTAATATGGAGCATCACAGTAGGATTAAGATTTCATGGGCGAAAGTGTCCTAGTTGGACTAGGATTTAACTAGGGTTTTCAGAGTGATATTACTATCTTGCCCTCATGTAGCTGTTTGACTGGTAAATATATCTTGCTTATAAAATTATTGTTTTGCCCTTGCAAGGTGCCATGTGTCATTATTTCATTGGTTGGGAAATTTTCCTGTACATCAGATACCCCCACTTCCTTGAGTGTAGTTATATGGTTAAGGAAGTAAATTGTCAAAATGCATGTAGGAGCAAGTTTTGGAGCAATCTTTTCTATTTTTGTGCAGTGTAGATCAAGTTTGAGGTTTTCAAGGTACCTGAGAACTAAAAAGGTCGAGAAAAGTAGCTCGAAATTTGAGTAGAAATTGGGAGGCATCTCGAAGCTATCCCCTCAGAAGTTTGGGTGAAATGAGACCCATGAGGAAAATTACTTGGCACTATCTCCTCGGACTATCAAGTTAAAAGGTCCGAGAATGAGAATAGCTCAGTGTTATCTCCTCAGATTTTATGTGAAATAGGTCCGAAGAGAGAAATAACTCGAGGCTATGTCCTCGGAGTCCTTGATCTCTTCGAAGTGTATCCTTGGTCTAAGCATATATGCTTTGTCTTCTTGGCTGAGCTTAAATATTTGGGTCCAAGCATCAGTTGATGTAAGCTTATATAGGTTCAAAGGGATTCTAGAACCTTCAAGGGTGTGTTAAACCGTTGCCCTCCCTCAATATGCGAAACATAGCGATCTGGATAGTCCATTTCAATCCATCTTAGCCATCCATTTTTCTTTATAAGGGAGTGGGGTTTCCAAGTAAACCTCACTTCTCATTTCACAAACTTCTTTCTTGAGAGATTTAGAGAGCCCTTGGAGTTTCTAAGTGCTTCAAAGTTGTAGAGTTCTTTAGAGTTATTGTATCTTTTAAAGCTTTTCAAGTCTTTTGGAGTGATCGAGCTCTTCAGAGTCTTCTCTCTCAATCCATTGGAGTTTTTTCTCCCTTAAATTTAGACTTTTTTTGACTTTGGTGAGTCCCTTGTTCCTTTCTTCAATTATGTCTTCTTACTCTGTTAGTGTATATAGTAGTGAGTCTAGTTTTTCCGAGGTCAAGGTGAATAGTTCTTCGGTAGAGTCAAATGTAAAGAGGATTAAGGAAGAAGTCGAGGATGAGATTGTCCCTCGGACCTCCGAAACTGAGCCCAATCATACTTTGAATGACATATAAGATGATTTAGCCCAGGATACTGGGGACATTGAGTATAGTACCAAGTATGAGCCCAATGAGTTTAGGGAAGGAAAGTTGGAGAAAATTAGGGAAAAATATAGGATACCGGTTGAGTACTCTTTCAAAGTGGTCGAGGTAAGAGAGAGAGAATATGATGACCCTCAAGAAGATCCCCCTTATGAGTTGTATATGTATACACATTCTATGAAGGCTGGCCTTAGGTTCCCTCTACACCTTTTCATTCACTTAGTTCTGAACTACTACCATATAACTCTTCCTCAACTCGTACCCAATTCAATTCACCTATTAGTAGGGTTTACTTATGTCTTTCAGAAGGTTAATAGGTATATTTATTTTGATGTTTTCAAAACTAGTTTCTCAGTGAACCGTCACATGGATAATGGTTAGGTGGTTTTGAGTCGGAGGGCCAAGAAGTCCGTGGTGAAGGGGAAGCCCATTTCCATAAATAAGTGGAAAAATAAATTCTTTTTTATTCAAAGTGAAAGTGACTTTGAAGTTCTGAGGGAGTGGGATTTAACATTTTTAAGGAAGCGTAGACACGCGGTGCTTTGCGACATAGAAGAGAGAACAATAAATGATATAGTCGTCAAGGTTATGGAAGCATTGATTTTAGAGGATAAAAAATCCTTTACCAAGCTCGACCTTTGTCCTCATGAGGGTATAACTTGTCGCTTTCACTTTTTCTTTTCAGCACCTTTTATTTATTGCTTGTTAGATGATTCTTTGCTTGCTTATATAGCCATGCCTGTTAGTCTGACTCAGGTGTTGAAAGAAGTTATGCGATCGAAGAAGAAGATGACCTATAATGGGAAGACCGACGATCAGAGTGCCGAGAAAAGGATGTGTGAGTCATTTGTGGCTCAAAAATCAGCTGGTAGTAGTCTTGTTCTTCCTAGGGTCCCTACTGTAGTATTTGAGGACATCCAATCAATTCCTCGTGATTCGATAGTTTTGGGGCTAGGGTCTTGTAATACCCGTGTTCATAAAATAAGGGTAAAAAGTAATTTTACATACATTATATTGAATTAAATAATCTATAGATGAAAGATTTAGTATTGATTTGAAGTATTATTTAAAAGATGATATTGAAAATTATGTTGAAAAAAGTTAGAAATTTTTTAAGGAGCAAGTACTGAAAACAACAAAATTTGAAGTTGAAATGAAAGAATTTTGAAGAAAAATGTGGAATGAGGTTAAGGAAAATAATCAGAAAAATCGATGAAAGAAAAAATATATTTTTTTTATAAATTTTAGAAAAAAATTTTAAGGAAGAAAAGATGAAAATAGACTTTTAAGGAAAAATGGCAAAACTATAGTTATGAAATAGCATAATTGAAAATAAAGAATGGCAAAACCATAAATTTTATATGCTGAAAGGTGGGTGGCAGAATTGTAAATAATTGACAATAAAATTGTAATCGATGGTAGAATCGTAAATAATTAATGGTAAAATTATAATTTACAATCAATGGCAGAATCATAAATACCCAACAGCAAAATGGTAAAAAAAATCTCAAGCGACATAATCAATGTTCATGTGAAGAAAATATTTCTCCAATATTAAGGATATTTACAGTTATCCAATTTGAGTATCAAGAGTTCATCTCAATTTAGGGTAAATTTTCAATAAAACTCATAACTAAATAATTATATTGTTGAATTAAGTTATGAAACAGTAAGATTAATGAAAGTTTATGATTAGGTATTAGTGATCAACAATCCCAAGAAATTGCTGAAAGGACCAAAAAAGGCAAGGAGGTCAGCCATGTGTAGCTTTAAGTGCTAAGCGGTGAGTTAGATTTACTTTTAATAATCGAGACCAATAAAAAAATATGAATTGATGATATTTGAATTAATTGTTGAATTTATATTGAAAATATTAAATTGATAAAATATATGAGAAGAAAACGGATATGATTAGTATATGAGATATATGTATTGAAAGATGATAGCATGATAATTTATTTATAAAGAGATTGACAAATGATTGAATTAGTATGTGAGAAGAGATAGATGATGAACTATGCTAGTTTAATAATGATTGAATATAACTAGAAGTATAAAAATGAGTACTTTTAGTGAATTTAATTCACTGAGCTTGTGAAGCTCACTCCTTGTTGTTAAATAATTTCACGTAGTGGGCATAACAGATGAATTTGTGAGCTGAGATTCAGACTGAGGTTTTATATGTAAGTCTCGTGGTCCACATTCTTAGACTAATGGAAGAAGAAGAAGAAAAAAAATTGTAGATATTCATGCATCTTGAATATGTTGTATATATTATTTCAGATAGGATATTGATAATATAACTCCCTTATTGAGGGTTGAGGCTTGATGTATATATATTTTCAATCGATGTATGTTTTTATATTATTGCGTATATGTGTCATGCTGGGATTTCAAAACATGATGAAACCGTCTTGGGGGTGGCCATCCCGGATGGGTCGTTACAATTTTTGATATCAGAGCATTAGGTTTTTATGATTCTGTAGACTGCATAAAAATTTAAAGAAGTAGAAGATTTAAATAAACTATATTTTAATGCATAGTCTGATGATGATGATGACACATGGACGTGCTAGAGCTACAGGTAGAATACTGAACCAGAGAGGACGTGGTAGATTTCCAATATTTAAAAGAGCTGAAGTTGAGATGGAGGTCGAGTCTGTGGTTCATGCAACGAAACAACTTCCTAGTACAACTGGTACTAGTAAAGTTGTGAGAGAATATGATATTAGGAGAGATAAGCTAAGAGAAGTTCTTGATCATGCTATAGAGAGAATGAATGCAGCAGAAGATAAGGATGATAATTTACGAAAGAGACTGGAGGAAAAGACTAGAACATAACTTGGTGTGGTGAGACAAGAGGTTCATGAGGGAGAGGGTATGTTTGCACATGAGATTTAGGGAGACTGTTTTATGAGATTTATTAAATTTAAACCCTAGTCTTTTAGAGGATCTATAAATTCTATTGAGGCTGAGCAGTGGATTAAACATGTTGAGAAATATTTTGAAGTCTTACTAGTGACAAATAGGGAAAATGTTGCCTTTGCTTCATTTAAGTTGGAAGGTGAGGCTTCTCAATGGTAAGAGGATATTCTGCCTAAATTGAGTACTCATATAGATCAAACCTTAACCTGGTTTAAGTTTAAGGAAGTGTTCTTTGCGAAGTATTTTCCAGATACGTTTAGAGCACAACAAGAGAGAGATTTTATTCATTTAAGGCAGAACACTTTATCTGTGGCTAAGTATGATAATAGATTTATAGCCTTGTCGATGTTTGTAATTGAGTTAGTAAATAAAGAGGATAGGAAATGTAGGAGATTTTTAGATGGGTTACACTATGAGATTCGAACTAAACTCTCTTATATGGGTATTGTGAATTATGCTGTAATGGTGGATAAAGCGTTACAAATAGAGAAAGATGTGATGGAGTTTAGAGGTAGGAAAGATTGGCTGAAGAGGTATAGATTTGAGGAACCCAGAGGTGGTAGTAGTATGAGTGTGCAGGGTGGGAGACCACCCCAAAGGGGGTAGGAAATATGATGTAGAGTCAACGACAAGTAGGATCTGTTGCTTCTATAGCTCAAAGTAATATTAGTGAGACCTCTAGATTTGGGAGATAAGCTATGGGAATTGGAAGTTATGGTAGATGAGTAAGTATGCCACCAAGGGGAAGTGGTAATATGATGTATAATCGAGAGACAAGAGTTTTCTATAGATGTAATCAAATAGAACATCTATCTCAGAATTGTCCTACTCCGATGTGCTTTGTATGTGGTGAGGGAGAACATATTAGTGTAGATTATCCAGTGAGGAAATCTGTTGAGATAAGTTCTGGAGGTGTTGGGAGAAGACAAATGGAGAGAAGTGGTGGATCAAGGACTATACGGGGCAGAGGCAGAGGACTAGAAGCTGAGAAGGGACGTGGTAGTTAGTTATAGCCCAGAGACAACACAGTTTATTCCTTGACCCAATAGGATGCACAAGCTACTTTTGATATTGTTATGGGTATGGTATCTATTCTTGATAGACCTGCTAAATTTTTTATTGTTCTTGGCATAACCTATTCTTTTGCATCTAGTGTTTTTATGAAATCTATTGATACTTGTGTTAGTCCTTTGATTCATGCTGTTATTGTTGAGGTTCCTACTAGGGATAGGGTTATTATCAGGACTATTTATCAAGGTTGTGTGATTAGTATGGCTGATAGAGAGTTTGAAGTTGATATGTTGCCTTTAGATATGACAGATTTTGATTTAATTTTGGGGATGAATTGGTTATCTACATATCATGCTTGGGTAGATTGTTTTAGAAAAAATGTGGTGTTCAGGATACCGGGACAAGAGGAGTTTAATTTTCAGGGAGAACGTAAGATACTTACCAACTGTCTTATTTCTACCATGACTGCTATTAGATGGTTGAGGAAGGGTTATGAGGGGTATTTGACATATGTGGTGGATTTTAGAAAGGAGGTTAGGAAGTTAGAAGAAATCTTAGTAGTGAAAGATTTTTTTGATGTGTTCCCTGAAGAGTTGTCTGGTTTGCCTCCCAGTAAGGAAATTGAAATTTTTTATTGAGGTTATTCTGGGATCAGCACTCATATCTATAACACCTTACAGAATGGAACTAGTTGAGTTGAGAGAATTGAAAGTTTAGCTTTAGGAGTTGTTAGATAAACAATTTATTCGACCTAGTATGTCGCCTTAGGGAGCCTCTGTGTTGTTTGTAAAGAAGAAAGATGGAATGATGAGGATGTGCATTCATTATAAACAGTTGAATAAGATCACCATCAAGAATAAATATCCTTTGCCCAGGATAGATGATTTATTTGAGCAGTTGTAAGGGGCTAGGGCGTTTTCTAAGATAGACCTGAGATCAGGTTATCATCAGTTGAGGATAAAGGATGGGGACATGCCTAAGACTGCTTTTAGGACATGTTATAGCCATCATGAGTTCCTTATGATGCCATTTGGGTTGACTAATGCTCCTGCAGCATTTATGGATCTAATGAATCAGGTTTTTAAATCATTCTTGGATAGATTTGTGATTTTATTTATTGATGATATCTTGGTGTATTCCAAGAATGAAGAGGAGCATGTGAAACATTTAGAGATAGTGTTAGAGATTCTGTGGAGAGAGAGGTTGTATGCAAAATTCTCTAAATGTGAGTTTTGGCTGAATGAAGTATCTTTCTTGGGGCATGTTGTGTCAAGAGATGGTATAGCAGTTGATCCACCAAAAGTAGAGGCAGTGTTAAGTTGGGAGATACCGACTAATGAGACTAGGATTAGAAGTTTCTTGGGGTTAGTTGGTTATTATAGAAAATTCATTCAAAGTTTTTCTATTATTATGGTACCATTGACCAGAATGACTAGGAAGGAAGTGAAGTTTAAGTGGTTAGAAGAATGTGAGAAGAGTTTTCAGTTGTTGAAAGAGAAGTTGACTACTGCTCCGGTATTAATGCTTCCTTATGGTGATGAAGGATTTGTGGTATATTGTGATGCGTCGCATCAGGGGTTGGGATGTCTATTAATGTAACATGTGAAAGTTATAGTCTATGCTTCTAGGAAATTAAAGAACTATAAGAGAAATTACCCAACCCATGATTTAGAATTGGCCGCCATAGTCTTTACATTAAAATTTTTGATACATCATTTGTATAGAGCCACTTGTGAGATTTTCACTGATCATAAGAGTTTGATGCATTTATCTACCCAGATTGAGTTGAATTTGAGGCAGAAGAGGTGGATGAAGTTGAGTAGCGACTATGACTGTACAATTCACTATCATATTGTAATACCCTTATTCGTAAAGTAATGGCAAAGAAGTAATTTAATAAATATGACATGAAATTAAAATAATATATTTACGCGAAGGATTTACTATTTAATAAAATAAATCTTTTGAAAAAAAGGACGCGTGGGGGCATAGTTACAAAGAAAAAAGGAAAAAAAAACAAAAAATAATTTGGGACGTCCATATCCAGCAAAAAAAAAAAGAATAAAATAATTATATTATTTAAAATAAAAAAAAGGACACAATGCAGCACCTGCTGCCAAGTGTATTTTTTTTTATCAGTGCATGCCTTCCAGCAAAGTCATTTCGTGGAAGAGAATTGGGGAGGGGGCTGCAGATTTTTTTAAAAACCAAACTTTGATTTTATATATGTATATAGGTATAATATGTACACAATTAATACTTATTGATTTCGTTAGTTTTTATTTCAAATCACTTTATTTCCTTAAACACTTGGGGACCTAAAAAAAAGTTAAAAGAGAAAAATTTTGAAGAGGTTTATAGCAGAATTTCATAGAGAGTCACGGGAAGCTATCAGAAAAACATAAGGTAATAATATAGTGTTTATTTTTGAATTTTTAGCATACATGAGAAATCTCCGAATTCAAAGTGGAAATTTTCAAAGGGTGTGGTTTATAACGAATTGAAGAATAAAGTAGAAATTTAATATAAATATTATGTCAAGTGTTGACAATCAACAACCATGAGAAATTTTTTAGAGTAACGGGAAAGGCAAAAAGGTGATCCACGGGTAACTTTAAGTTGTGGTGAGTTTGATTTACTTTAAGTAATCTAAATAAAAATAAAAAATCTAGTAATAATATTAAAATAAATTATTAGCTTATGTTTTGGTGATAGATAAAGATTTGGTTGATAGATATGATATAAATATTGGACCCGTAGAAAAATTGTTATGTGAGAAGAAATATTATTATAATAATGAGTTGATTTAATAATAATGGTGATAAATAAATTCTTGATGAGCTATGGTGGATGTTTTGATACAAATTATGAGGAGATGAAATTTAGTGGATCTTGACAAGCTTTGATGGATGATTTGAGATGAAATTTAGTGGATCTTGACAAGCTTTAATGGATGATTTGATGTGATTTGGGATGAGAGGAAATTAGTGAATTTTTTTATAAAATTTGAGAAAAATCAGGATAGCCAAAATTAAATATTTGAATTCATGTTTTTTTACGTTATTATTCAAATGCATATTTCATATCATTGTTCATATGCATTTGCATTAAATGAGAAAGAAAAGAATCGGGAAGGCAGCCGGTTTAATTGAAAAACTGTGACAACCAGTATATGCTGGAAATGAAAAAGACACTGTGATAGCCGGTATATGCTGCAAATAAATTCCGTGACAGCTGGAATAAGCTGTAAAGAAAAGAACCGAGAGGGGGCCAGTCTAAGATAATAAAAACATGTCGACATGTGAGAAGACGTTCCCATAATAATAATTCATGCATTGCATCTTTTTTAATTATTGCTTGCCTTATTGAAATGCTGATGTGTGGTGTGTTATTGTGAATTTATTTATAGATGAATGAGTCTCACAGAGAGACAGTTGTGGTGATAAGAACCATCTAAATGATATATTTTATGATGTGAACCTCATTACGAGGTAATTATGAGATAATTGATGGTCTTAGATAAACCAATAAATATGAGAAAGATATTGATAAAGAATGGATCTTATGACATGTGTAGTGATAGTAGAATACTAGTATCAAATTGTATGAGATATAAATGATTTAATATTGAAAGACTTTTTATACAAATTGAGTACTTATAGTAAATTTAATTCATTAAGCTTGAGAAGCTCATCCTTTATTGTACAATGATTTCAGGTAGCAGACAGGACAAATAGTTTGGTAAGTCGAGGTTCAGAAGAAATCGTTTTCTGTAAGTCACGTATGTGTCAACATCCTCAAACTAATGAGAAAAGAAAATAAAAATTTATTTGTAAATATTCATGCATTTTATGTTCTATCTAATGTTTAAATATCATATTGATGTAACTCCCCTGTTGAGGGTTGAGGATTGATGTAAAATTTTTTATTAATGTTATTTATTTTTATTGTTACAAATATGTGTCATGCTGGGATTTTCAAAATGTGATGACACCATCTCGGGGGTGGCCAACCCGGGATGGGTCTTTACAATTTTGGTATTAGAGTATTAGGTTTTATGATGCTATAGACTACATAAAAAGTAAGAAATTGGAAGATTAAAATAAATTATATTTTAAATAGTCTGAGGATGACACGTGGACATGCTAGAGCTAGAGTTAGAGTTGTTTGATTTGAGAGGGCGTGGTAGGCCCTAATATTTTGACAAGTTAAGGTTGAATCTGAATCTATGGTTCCTATAAAGGAATATGTTGACTGTATAATTGATATTAGTGAAGGCATGAGAGAATCTAAAGTTGAAAGAGATGAGGTAAATTAAGCTCTTGCACATGCTCTTGAGAAGTGATGGTAACAGATGATAGAGTTGATAGCTTATAGCATAGACTAAATAAATAGGCTAGAGCAGTGCTTGAGGTTGTTAATCCAGTAATGGTAGACATTTAAAAAGGGGGAAAAGTGAGTTTATGCATGAGATGTAGGGAGATATAATTAAGCTAAATGCCTTGTTGTTTAAAGGATCTATGAATCCTTTTAAGCCTAAGTTTTAGGAGAAAGAGAGATTTAATTGGTATTTTACTAGTAATTGACAGGCAGAGGGTTGCCTTTGCTTCATTTGAGTTAGAAGGAGAAGCTTTGGAATGATGGAAGCATGTTCTTCCCAGGGTAATTACGAATATTGATAAACCCTTAACCTGGAATAGGTTTAAGGAAGATTTTCTTGATAAATATTTTCCTTAGACCTTTAAGGCCCAATAAGATAGAGATTTTATTTATTTGGGGTAAATATATTGACTATAACTCAGTATGATAAGAGAATTGTGGCTTGTTCAAGGTTTGTACCGGAAATGGTAAACCTAGAGGATAGAAGTGTAAGAGGTTCATAAATGAACTATGTTTTAAGATTTGATCAAAACTATCTTACATGAGGCATATAAATTATGTTAGAATTATTGATATAGCACTTCAGATTGAGAAGGAGGTGATGAAAATTAGAGGTAGGAGGAATCAGCGGAAGAAATCTAGATTTAAGGAACCCAGAGGTGGTACCAGTATAAGTGTGCAGGGTGGGAGACCACCTAGAGGAGGCGTTCCTTGTCACAGGGAACTGTAGTACAGAGTCAGAGGCAAATAAGATCTATTGATTGTGTAGCTCAGATTAATATTGGTGGGACCCTTAGATTTGGGATATAGGTTATGGGAACTGGGAGTCATGGCAGAGGAAGTAAGTATGCCACCAAGGAGAAGTGGCAATTTGATGTATGATTGAGAGACAAAAGTTTGTTATAGATATATTCAGATAAGATATTTATCCCAGAATTGTAAAAACATTTGAAGTGTTTTATGTGTAGAGAAGGTGGATATATCAGTGTTGGTTGATCTTGGTGCAACCCATTCTTTTGCATCCGGTATTCATATGAAGTCTTTTGAAGTATGTATTAGTCATTTGATGCAAAATATTTTTGTTGAAGTTTCCAGAGTAATAATTATAAATGTTTACAAGGGTTGTGTGATTCATATCAATGATAGAAAATTTGAAGCTGATTTATTATCTTAAATATAGTTGATTAAAGAAGGTAGTGATTTAGATATGGACATGAGGAGTTTAACTTTAAGGGAGAACATAGGATACTCTCAAACTATCTTATTTTGCACTGACCACTAGGAGATGGTTAAAGAGAGGTTTTAAGGAGTATTGGGCATATATAATGGATTCTAAGAAGAAAAATATGAAGTTAGAATAAATCTTAATGGTTAAAGATTTACTAATGAAATTCTTGATAAGTTTCCTAGGTTACCTCTCGATAGGAAGATTAAATTTCTCTTTTGATGTGATACCAGGTGCATCACATATATCTATAGCACTCTAGAGCAGGACGCTCGCTAAGTTGAGAGAATTGAAAGTGCAGCTTCAAGAGTTGTTAGATAAACAACTTATTCGATTAAGTGTATCATCATGAGGAGCCCATGTAGTGTTTGTGAAAAAGAAAGATGGAATGATAAGATTGTGTATAGATTACAAATAGTTGAATAACAACAAATACATTTTTCCCAGGATAAATAAATTGTTTGTGAAATGCAAGGAGTGAGAGTATTTTCTAAGATAAACCTGAGATTAGGTTATCATCAATTGAAGATAGAGAAGGGAGACGTGCCTAAGATTGCTTTTGGGACACGTTATGGTCATAAGCTTCTTATGATTTCATTTGGATTGACTAATGTCCTAGAAACATTTATGGACTTGATGAATAGAGTGTTTAAACTATATCTTAACAAGTTTATGGTTGTATTTGACATTCTGATATATTCTAAGAAGGAAGAACAACATGTGAAAACATTAAACATTGTGTTATATGAGGAGAGAGAAATTATATGCAAGGTTTTCTAAGTGTGAGTGCTAGCTGAATGAAATAATTTTCTTGGAACATGTAATATCAGGAAATGGCATAACAGTTGATCCACAAAAGGTAGAGGCAATGTTAAGTTGGGAGAGACCACCTAATGTGACTGAGATTAGAATCTTCTTGGAGTTAATTGGTCATTATAGAAGATTCTTTTAGAATTTTTCTATTATTGTAATACCATTGAATAGACTGTCTAGGAAAGAGGTGAGATTTGTATGGTGAGGGAAGTGTGAGAAAATTTTTCAATTACTAAAGGAGAAATTGACTACAACTCCAGTATTGGTGTTTCCTTCTGGTGATGAAGAATTTCTGGTGTGTATAGTGATGTGTCACATCAATGCTTAGGATATGTGCAACATAGGAAAGCTATGACCATACTTCTAGGCAATTGAAGATTCATGATAGGAATTTTCCTACTCATGACTTAGATTTGGCTGCTATAGTGTCTACTTTAAAGATTGGAGATATCATCTGTATGGAGCCACTTGTAAGATATTCGTGGGCTATAAAAGTTTGACATACTTACCTACCCAGAGAGGGTTGAATTTGAGTCAAGGATGGTAGATGAAGTTAATTAGTAATGATGATTGTACAATTCACTATCATCTAGAAAATGCGAAGGTGATAGCTGATGCATTGAGAAGAAAGTCTATAAGAAGTTTAACTGTTATTGGGAATCCTGATGTGAAATTGATGATAGATATAAGAAAGATAAGAATGAAGTTAAATGTCAGTGATAGAGGATCATGGTTAATGAATATGGTTGTATAGTCATCCCTAGTAAAATGCTTTAGAGATGTAAGGTAGAAATGAAGAGATAGAAAAGATTAAGCATTGAGTGCTTACTAGAAAGCAATATGAGTTCAAAAAATTGAAGTGAGGGTATTTTGATATTGGAACATGGAAATTGTGTTCCCAATAATGCGAAGTTGAGAAAGGAGATAATGAAAGAGGCACATGATGATGTAGATTCGATGCAACCAAGTAACAATAAGATGTATAGAGGATTGAGACAGAAATTCTGGTGGTCAGGATTGAAGAATGATATAGCTGAGATTGTGAGTTTGTATGGAGTACCATTGAACATAGTGTCAAATAAAGATGCTAGATTTACATCTTGGTTTTGGAGAGACTTTTAGAAAGCCACGGCTACACAGTTGTAATTTAATATAATTTTTCATGCTCAGACAGAAAGGATTATTAGAGTACTAGAAGTTATGTAAAGGACAAATGTGATGAGTTTCTCAGGAAGTTGGGATGCTGATAAGTGCTTAAATATTCATATTTAAGCCCCTTAATTTACATTTTTTTAAAGCTCTTTGTTTACGTATTTTATTCTATTTTACTTCATTTTTGTGTTTTCTATGTTTTTATAGGTTCTTAGAGAAAAAATGGCATTTTGGAACTCAAAGGAATAAATCTGGAAGACCTGGAAGCAGCCAAGTGCGATCGAGCACAGAACAGTGTGATCGAGCGCACAAGCACTCCTGCGCACACATAGAAGGCTCGAGTGCAAAAGCATAGGATCGAGCACACACGTGCAGTAAAATAGTAGAGCCAGTTTTGGAAAGAATAGTTTAGGTCTTGTTTTGGAAAGTAAGGTTTTGATGTGTCCTTAGAACCTTATAAATAGACTTGTAAAACACAGAAACAATACTTTTAATTTTCTTTTCAGTTTTAAACTTTGGAAACGAAGTGATGACTCTTCTCCAAAATATTTTTTGGTTTTATTATTTTCTCTTTAGTTTACATTATGAAGATGGTTAACAGCATCACCATGTGTAACTAACTTACTAATAGGGCTCGATTGAAGCCATAATTATGCTTTTCATTATATGAGTATTGTTGCCTTTGCAATAGTTGTATTATAATGTTTTAATTGATTAATGCCTGTTTTATTGAATTCCTCATATGTGTTTGCCCGATTAACATATGCATGTGGTATGGATTAGTTAGTTAGATCAATTTGGATGACTGAGTCCTAAGTCTGACAATAGTAACAAAAGAAATCCACGCCGGATTCTTGCATTAATCAACATAGGAAACCGGGAGTATATAACATGCCCTAGGTCATGTGTGTTTGTCGATTTTCACATAATTTATGCTTTCGTAAAGAACAAGTATACACCATGCTAAATCTTTTAAGAAAGAAAAGAGTTAGAGTATACACCATGCTTGACTTATGGCTTAGGGAAATCAATAGCTTAAGGAGCGGACCAAGCCTTTAGGCTGACAACATTAGGTATTCATAGTATAGTTAGAGCATTGGCACATTACTTATTGGGAAAGTATGATTAGTGGTGGATATCAAAGCCCTATGTTTCTATCATTATCAAATTCAAACTCAATATTTGTTTCTATCGTTTTATATTGTGAAATTGATTCTCAAGTGAAATTTACTAATCCCTGTGGAGATGATCTAGCATTTGCACACTATACTACCATGTTGACCTTGCACACTTGCAAGTAAAACCGTTCAATTATTTACTTTTTAATTTAGATATATCTTTACACAACAAGTTTTTGGCGCCGTTGCTGGGGATTGCACTAAATTTCTTTTAGAATTATTTTTCTTTCAATTTATTTTTCTATTTTATTTTATTTTGTTTCATAAAAAACCTAATCAATTATTTTCTTTCATTTTCTGTTTTATTTCAGGTACTACAACAGTTTCATTTGTGGCACTGCGATCGAGTGCACTCCTTGGTGCGATTGAGCACATTTGAGGTATAGGCTACCCGAGCAGCAGTACTGAAACTGCTGCACTGAAGTGGTTTTACTAATTCATGCAAAGGCTTCGATCCAGGAACCCCACTTTCTTTCGACTCGATATAGAGCTTGCGTGGACCATTCAATGAAGGCTTAGAGATAACTCTGAAGAGGTAGAAGAATTCAAGGAAGAAGCATCAATGGCGGATCATCTTAACAACCAACCGCCACCTGAGTGAAGACCTATGAAGCAATCCTTCATCCCATGAAACCTCGACCAGCCATCATACATTACTTATCAACCAGAGGCGGAAGGAAAGTATTACATATCTCCGCAGATACTCAGTGCATTGACTCACTTTAGGGGTACACCTACTGAGGACCCACATTTGCATCTTCAGGAGTTCTTTGATCTCTGCAAGTTTTAGCATATCTGGGGCCTAAACCAAGAGGAGATCAGGTTAATTCTTTTCCTTTTTTCATTAAAAATATAATGTTAAACTGTGGTACAATTCATTGCCTACAGTTTCTATCCACACTTGGGAAGAGTTGGCCAGTAAGTTCCTAAGGAAGTTTTTCCTAGCTCAAAAGACAAGACAAATAAGGAAGGAGATTCAATCTTTCCAACAGAAGGATAGAGACCTGTTCTTTGAGGCATGAGGACACTTCAACGAGCTGCCACTCAAACGCCCACATCACAATCTACCGCAAGATGAACTGGTACAAGGTTTCTATGAAGGTTTGAGTGATACTAATAAAAGTATTGTGGATTCAGGTTGTGGAGGTGTGCTGATGGAAAATAGCAGTGAAGAAGCCATAGAGCTGTTTGAAACATTAAGTGAGCACACCCAACAATCTCCTCTAGAGGTAGACAAGGAGTTAAGAGCAAAGGTATGTATGAGGTGACTCTAAATGGTGGATCCTCGAATCAGATAGCTACTATGGAGAGGAAACTAGATCTGCTTGTTAAAGCCATGACTGCTCAAAACATCTCACCTAGTCCACTACCTACACCACTCCAGGTATGTGCTATATGTTCTCATTTTGATCATAATATTGAGATATATCCGTTATATTCATCTGCAGATCCAGAGCAAGCGAATTATGTGGGGCCAAACAACTATCCGCCAAAGAACAATCCATATGCAAACACTTACAATCCTTGATGGCGAAACCACCCCAACTTCTCTTGGAGCAACAATCAGAATGCCCTGAATCTTCAAGGGCAGCAAAGGAACTCCCAACCAGCAGCCCACTCATGTCCCGAAACATAGAAAAGTGACCTAGAGAGTCTTGTGAGGCAATTGGCAACTTAGCAACAACAGTTAATAACCTCACAAGATCAATTCATGGCAGATGAAAGGAAATTTAGGACTAAGCTAAGACAAACCACTGCAAAACATGAACAAGCCATTCAAAGACTAGAAGTACAAATGGGCCAATTGGCAAAGGAACTAAGTGGCAGAAAGCATGGTGAGCTTACAGCGCAAACACTACCTAATCCAGGAGGGCATCAGCAACTGAAGGCTGTTACAACTTTCAGAAATGGTAAGGTCATAGGAACCGATGAGTCTGCACCAACATCTCTAGAGAAACCATTTGCTTCAAAGGTAAGTGAAGAAAAGGTAAATGCACCACCCTTCCCGCAAAGGTTAGTAAAGTAAAAGAAAGAAAATAAACTGCTTAATATTTTTGAAACTTTGCGAAAAGTAGAAATAAACATTCCTTTATTAGATGCAATTCAACAAATACCTGCTTATGCTAAATTTTTGAAAGATTGTTGCACTCATAAGAGGAAGTTTCAAGAACATGAGACAGTAGCTTTAACGGAAGAGGTAAGTGTTGTACTATTAAGAAAACTACCAATAAAACTGAAAGATCCAGGTAGTTTTACCATTCCTTGCAGAATAGGTGACCAGCTATTTGAGTGTGCATTACTGGATTTAGGAGTGGGTGTAAATTTGCTGCCATACACAGTATTCGAAACACTAGGTTTGGGGGAGCTTCAACCAACCTCCATCACCTTGCAATTGGCAGACAGAAGCATCAAGAGACCAAGAGGTATTCTTGAGGATGTCCTGGTAAAGGTAGGTGAGTTTATTTTACCTACTGATTTTATTGTGTTAGATATGGAAGAATTCCCTATGCCGTTACCTCTGCCCATCATCTTAGGAATACTCTTCATGAGAACTACCGATACAAAGATTTGTGTGAAAAAGGGTATAGTAAGTATGAAGGTAAATGGTGAGAAAATAGAGTTCAAAATATTTGATTCATTAAAATTACCTCACGATGATATGGAATGCTTTAATGTATGTATGATAAAAAAGTTTTGTTGAGCAAGCTTTTCAGGTCCATCATATTGATCAATTGGAGACCACCCTTACCCATGACTTCACAAGAATGGATGTTGAGTAAGAACCTGAAGATGTTACTGATGACATCATTAAAACTGTGCACCTCCTTGAGGCCTCTCCAAAACATCCAAGTAGGTATACCCCTCTATTTGAATCTATTGTACCTACTAATACTACTCTTCTCCCCTCTATTGTCCAAGCACCAAACTTGGAATTGAAGCAGCTGCTAGAGCATTTAACTTATGTCTATCTGGGAGAGAATAGGACATTATATGTGATTATAGCTGCCAATTTAAGTGTTGGGGAAGAAGAGAAACTATTGAGAGTTCTTAGGGAACATAGATCTGCGTTTGGATGGACCATTGCTGACATCAAGGGTGTTGGAAATCACCTTAGCAAGATTCCCAGGTGGTGATCTTCCAAACACCCAAGTCTTGAATGACTTGTAGAAAGAATTTCAGCAATCGAACACAAGAATAGAAAGTCAAAGAAAGAAAGAAGACAAGTAATTTGTTGTCGAGGTTCGGTAATGTGCCTACGTCCCCGTGAGTTCCTCCGAACTCTCTACACTATCTTAATGGTTCTTAAAAAGTTACAGCAATCCCCTTCAAGAATCCAAGTTCTTGAAGAACCAAGAAGAGAACGAGAAAGTGATAGACCTATTACAGTGCTTTCTATCAATTCTCTACTAACCTCTCTTCTTTACAACCAGCCTCAATACAAGAGTCCCTCTTATGTTTATGTCTCTCACACAATTCTCTCTTGTGTTTACAATGATCTCACAATGTCACAACCTGTGTGGTTCTCTCACACACCTTTTCCACCACTTGAAATGAGGCTAAGAAACCCTTTTTATAGCCTCTTAATTCTTGGACAATCTTGTGAATCATTCTTTACCCTTCGATCATGTTCTTCCTTTAATCTCAGCCCTTCATCACTCTCCAAGTGATGCTGTGCATTTTGGTGTGGTGCTGTGTGCTGCGGCGTGACCTGATGCTGCAGCCTCCTAATGCTGTGCGCACACCTCCTGCCTGTGGGCAGAAACTTCCACAGCAGTGTGTCTGACCTTCCCATGCTCAAAATTGAAGCACACACATGTGTGCAACCTTATAACTTGCTCAACTTTGATATCTCACAATTGGTTTGGACATTAACCAATTTAGACCATGTTTGGATATGTTTGAAACTTAGACAAATAACAACAAAGGGGATAAGTCCAGCCAAGTGCATGCATCATATCTACCTTAAGGATGAAGCAAAACCCACTCGGGATGCTTAAAGAAGACTTAAATGGGCAGTAAAGGCAGAGGTATTAAAACTATTAGATGTTGGCATTATCTACCCCATCTTAGACAGTAAATGAGTAAGTCCGGTCCAAGTTGTTCCGAAAAAGAGTGGGATCACAGTGGTGATGAATGAAGATGAAGAGCTCATACCTACAAGAATAACAACTGGTGGTGATGAATGAAGATGAAGAGCTCATACCTACAAGAATAACAACTGGTTTGAGGGTATGTATTTATTACAAAAGATTAAACAAGGTGACCAGAAAAGACCACTTCCCCTTGCCCCTCATTGATCAGATGTTAGAGAGATTAGCTGGCCATAGCTACTATTATTTCTTAGATGGGTATAGTGGTTAGAATCAGATTGCCATAGCACTAGAGGACCAAGAAAAGACTAACTTCACATGCCCTTTCAGCACATTTGCTTACAGAAGGATGTCATTCGGTTTATGCAATACACCAGCCACTTTCCAAAGATGTATGATGAGCATTTTTTCCGACATGGTGGAAAATTTATTGAGGTATTTATGGATGATTTTAGTTTATTTGGTTCTAATTTTGATGAGTGCCTTAATCATCTGGATAGTTTCCTAAAGAGATGTGAAGAAAGCAACTTAGTGCTAAATTGAGAAAAATATCACTTTATGGTTCAACAAGGTATTGTGTTGGGTCATTCCATTTCCAATAAAGGTATCGAGGTAGACAAGGCTAAGATTGACATCATTGCAAAGTTACCTCCTCTAACAATCAAGGGTGTCAGAAGTTTCCTTGGACATGCTGGATTCTACAGACGCTTCATCAAAGATTTTTCCAAGACTTCTAGACCTCTTTATGCATTGTTAGCTAAAGATACCAAGTTTGAATGGACTAATGACTGTATAAAAGCTTTCAACACCTTGAAGAATGTGCTCTTCTTTGCACCAAAAATGATGGCACTTGATTGGAGTCTTCCATTCGAGCTGATGTGTGATGCTAGTGACTTCGCCTTGGGAGCTGTCTTAGGCCAGAGAGTGAATAAAGTACCTCATGCTATTTACTATGCTTCTAGAACATTAAATGATTCTCAGCTACATTATTCTACTACTGCAAAGGAATTGTTAGCTGTTATTTTTGCTTTAGAGAAGTTTACATCATACCTGATTGGCTCTAAGGTTATTGTATTTACTGATCATGCTGTTTTGAGATATCTGTTTTCTAAGAAAGATGCAAAGCCTAGGTTAATCAGATAGATACTCCTATTATAAGAGTTTGACTTGGATATTAAAGACAATAAGGGCAGTGAGAATGTGGTTACAGATCACTTATCTAGGCTACCTTATGAGGACGACAAAAATGAGCTACCTTTAAATGAGAACTTCCCCGATGAACAACTGTTCGCACTAGAGGTAACACTTCCATGGTATGCTTATATTGTCAATTATATAACTGCTAAGGTTTTTCCTCCAGGTATGACCAGTCAAGAAAAGAAGCGGTTGATAGCTATGTCTAGATACTACCATTGGGATAACCCCTACCTATTCAAATTTTGTCCTGATCAAATCATCAGAAGGTGTGTCTCAGAGGAGGAGCATTTGAGCTTATTACAACATTGCTATTAGTTTGATTGTGGAGGACATTTTGGGGCTAAGAGAACAGCTCTTAAGGTATTACAATCCGGTTTTTATTGGCCTAATTTATTTAAAGATGCCTTCTCATTTTGTAGCTCAAGTGATAGATGCCAGCGGACAGGTAACATCTCATCCTGAAATCAAATGCCCTTACAGAATATTTATATAGTAGAACTTTTTAATGTATGGGGTATTGATTTCATGGGTCCATTTCCTAACTCCTATGGTTATTTATATATTCTTGTGGGTGTGAATTATGTGTCCAAATGGGTCGAGGTTGTCCTCTCAAAGACTAATGATCACAAAGTGGTTGTGAAGTTTCTACAGGATAACATCTTTACCCAGTTTGGGACTCCAAGAGCAATCATCAGTGATGGCGGCAGCCAATTTCATCATCACTCTTTTGCCACACTAATCAGAAAATATGGGATCACCCATAAAGTTTGCACTCCATATCATCCTCAAACTAGTGGCTAAGTAGAGATAAGTAACTGAGAGATCAAAGGCATCCTGGAGAGGACTGTGAATCCTAGTAGGAAGGATTGGTCTTTGCGTCTAAATGATGCTCTATGGGCATATAGGACAGCATAAAAACACCAATTGGTATGTGTCCATACCACTTAGTCTTTGGGAAAATGTGTCATCTGCCGATGGAGTTAAAGCATCAAGCATATTGGGCCATAAATTAGTTCAATTTTGACATGAAACAAGCGGGTGAGAAGAGGAAGCTGCACTTAAATTAGCTGGAAGAATTAAGATATGATGCATATGAGAATGCCAAGCTCTACAAAGAAAGGACAAAAGCCTATCATGATAAACAACTGGTTAGGAAAGAGTTTCATGTGGGACAAAAGGTGTTGCTTTACAACTTAAGATTAAGACTGTTCCTAGGCAAACTAAAGTCCCAATGGTCTGGTCCTTATGTGGTCACCAAGGTCTTTCCTCATGGTGCTTTGGAGATCCATAGTTCCAATAGTAATCAGACATTCACGGTAAATGGACACAGAGTCAAGCCATACCTTGAAATCAACTTGCCACCAAGAGATAAAGATTTGGCACTTCTTTCTGTCCAATATGTAGCAAAACCGAGAGCACTTGAGCCACATGAGGTGGACTTTAAGTGCTCCCTTCCAAGAGAGTAGCACTGAAGCTACTATAGAGAATGCTTGAGCAGTTTAGTCTTTGATAAATGTGTAGCTCAAGCACCTCTATTAAGGTAAGTGGTACTGAGGCCACTGAGTACGGTACATTTCTACTTTTGTTCTTATTTTTATTTTTTTCACTTTTTCTTTATTGACCATAGTTCAGTTTGTCATTCAGTACAGTCTGCCCTTGTGATCGAGTGCATGTAACAATGCGCTCGAGCGCAACCTCACCATGCGCTCTTTGGCATGCGAGCGCACCACACCAATGAACAAACTTATGCACAAGTGCGATCAAGTGCACCTCACAGTGCGATCGAGCGCACTCGGGGCAGAAAAGTCACGTGTTTATTTAGGTCATTTTCTTCACTGTCACTTTCACTCCTTTCACTCACACTCACTCTCTCGCCACACTCGCACTAGCACTCACTCTCACACCACCACTTACATCACCACCCACTCTCACACCACCACTTACATCACCACCCAACCAGCAGCCCCACACCGTCGTCCCCTTCCCCTCTCCACCAGTAGGTACTTCCCTTTTTACTCTTTTCTTACACACAGGCAACCACCATATCCCCCTATTTGAGGTTGTTTTTGTTGTTGAATAAAATTATTGTTTTTTTTTCCAAAATCAATTCATATATTTTGTTCTGCTTGTGCTCTTGGATTGTTATAGTAATTTTGCAGGAGGTTGAGCATTTTATTGAAGAATTAGCCACATTTTTGTTTAAGCCAGCACACCACCTGTTTAATAAATTGCCTGACGATAGGTGCTTAAATATTCATATTTAATCCCCCTTATTTACATTTGTTAAGTCCTTAGTTATGATAATTTAGTCCATTTTACTTCATTTCTGTGTTTCACATGTTTTTATAGGGTCTTGGATAAAAAGAAGCATTTTTCGCACCTAAAGGAATAAACCTGAAAATCCTGGAGCAACTACCGGCAAAATTGCGATCGATCGCACTATTAGGTGCGATTGAGCGCATAAGCGGTTGTGCGCACACAAGAAGGATTGAGCGCAGCCTTGCGATCGAGCGCACAACACATGCGATCGAGCAAACATATACGGGCATGAACAGTAAAACAGAAGAACTAATTTTGGAAAAAGAGGAGGTTTTACGTTTTAGGAAGTTTTGGGTTTCCTGAGTCTTCTAGGATTATTCAACTCCTATAAATACACATGTAAACACACACAAAGGACATCACTTCTTTTATCTTTTGCTTAGCTCAGAGTTGTAAGCTTTGGAGAGGATTGACAACCCGTCTCCACAGTATTCTTCGGGTTTTATAGTTTATGTTTAGTTTATGCTATGATGTTTATCTTAGACAGCATGTGTAACTAACTCTTTATAGGGCTCGATTGAAGCCCTAGTTATGTTTTCCCATATATATATTCATTGATTATCTTTGCAATAACCTTGATTATGATGCTTAACTTGATTAATACCTGTGCTTATTTACATTCCTCATATGTGTATGTCTGATCAATATTTGCATGTGATATGGATTAGTTAGTTAGACCAATTTGGATGACCGAGTCCTGGGCCTAACGATAGTAACAAAAGATATCCACACCGGATTTTTGGATTAATCAACATGAGAAACCGGGAGTAGATACCATGCCCTAGGTCTCATGTGGTTGTCAATTTTCATAAATCTTATGCTTTCTTGAGGAACAACTCAGTAGATACCATGCTGAATCCCTTAAGAAAGAAAAAAAGTTAGAGTAGATACTGTGCTTAACTCGGTGCTTATGGAAATCAATAACTTAAGGAGTAGATACCATGCCCTTAGGTTGGCAACCATTAGGTATTCATAGGAAGGCTAATGCATTGACCTATTACTTATTGGGAAAGTATGACTAGTGGTGGATATCAAAGCCCTATGTCTCATTATTATTAATTCACATTCAACAGTTATTTTGATCTTCTTTTATTAAGAAACTAATTCTAAAACAAAATTCACCAATCCCTGTGGAAACGATCTCGCACTTGCACACTATACCACCATTGACCTTGTGAACTTGCAAGTAAAACTGTACGGTTTTTTACTTATTTATTTAGATAGATAAACGCGCAACAAGTTTTTGGCGCCGTTGCAGGGGATTGCGTTAAATTTCCTTTTAGAAATACTTTCGTTTAATTTAATCATCATTATTCTATTTTACTTTAATTTTTCTAAAAAAATTTAGTTTCTGTTTTTCACCTTTATTTTTATTTTCATCAAACCCTAATCAAATTCCTTTCTGTTTTAGGCACATCAAACCCTAATCGCACTTTCTGTGATACTTGCGATCAATCGCATCCTTCTGTGCGATCGAGCGCAATTAGGGCAGAGAGTTACCCGAGCAGCAGAGTTGAGCTACTGCACTGAAGCTGGTTTACCTGATTTATGCACGGACTTCGATCCTGACATCCAACATTCTTTCCCATCGATCCCGAGCTTGAGCAGACCATCCGACAAAGGCTTAGGAACAACTTCGAGGAGAATGAAGAAGAATTCGAGAATGAAGCCCCAATGGCAAAACAGCTTGAAAACCAGCAACCACCTGCCCGAGTACCGATGAAGCATTCCTTCATCCCATGGAACATTGATCAGCCATCATGTATTGCATATCAACCTGAGGCGGCAGGGAACTATTATATATCTTCGTAAATATTGAATGCTTTGACCCACTTTAGGGGTACTCCTAATGAGGATCCACACTTGCACCTTCGAGAATTTTTCAATCTTTGCAAGTTCCAGCACATCCAAGGCTTAGACCAAGAAGGAATAAGGTTAATTCTTTTCCTTTTTTCCTTAAAAGATAATGCTAAATTATGGTATAATTCTTTACCTGCAGTTTCTATCCACACTTAGGAGGAGTTGGCTAGCAAATTCCTAAGGAAGTTTTTCCTAGCCCAAAAGACAAGGTAAATGAGGAAGGAGATTCAGTCCTTCCAATAAAAGGATGGGGACCTCTTCTTTGAAGTGTGGGGACACTTCAACGAGCTGCTACTCAAATGCCCACATCACAACCTACCTCAAGATGAACTAGTACAAGCTTTTTATGAAGGTTTGAGTGATACTAATAAAAGTATTGTTGATTCAGGTTGTGGAGGAGTGCTGATGGAGAAAAGCAGCAAAGAAGCTATGGAGCTCTTCGAAAGCCTAGGCGAACACACTCAGCAGTTCTCCTCTCAAGGTAGACATGTGACCAAGGGTAAGGGTGTGTATGAGGTAAATCTAAATGGAGGATCTTCTCCTCAAATAGCTATTGTGGAAAGGAAACTAGACTTATTGGTAAAAGTCATGGCTGCTCAAAACGCCTCATCTAACCTACAAACTACACCACTCCAGGTATGTGCGATATGTTCCCAATTCGATCATAATACTGATACTTGCCCTTTGTATTCACCTACAGATTCTGAATAAGCAAATTACATGGGACCTAACAACTATCCACCGAAGAACAACCCATATGCAAACACTTACAACACTGGATGGCGAAACCACCCAAACTTCTCTTGGAACAACAATCAAAATACCCTTAACCAACAAGGGCAGCAAAGAAACTTCTAACCAATAGCCCAATCTGTTCCCGAACCAAAGAAGAGCGACCTCGAAAGTCTTGGGATGTAATTAGCAACTCAGCAGCAATGATTAATGACCTCACAAGAACAGTTCATGGAAGAAACGATGAAATTTCAGACTAAAATGAGACAAACCACAGCGAAACATGATCAAGCCATTCAAGGATTAGAGGTATAAATGGGGCAATTGGCCAAGGAACTAAGCAGTAGAAAGCAAGGTGAGCTTCCAGCCCAACCAATACCTAATCTTAGAGGACATCAACAACTGAATGTCGTGACAACTCTAAGAAATGGTAAGATCATAGGAGCTGATGAGCCTGCAAAAGAATCTCTAGATAAAGCATCCACACCAAAGGTAAGTACAATGGAGAAGTGGAATGCACCACCTTTTCCTCAAAGGTTAGTAAAGCCAAAGCAAGAAAATAAATTTCTTAATATTTTTGAAACTTTGAGAAAGGTAGAGATTAATATTCCTTTGTTAGATGCCATTAAACAAATTCCTACATATGCTAAATTTCTGAAAGATTATTGCACTAACAAAAGGAAGTTTCAGGAACATAAGACAATAGCCTTAACCGAAGAGGTAAGTGTTGTACTATTAAGAAAACTACCACCAAAACTAACAGATCCGGGTAGTTTCACCATTCCATGCAGGCTAGGTGACCAGCTATTTGAGCATGCACTATTGGATCTAGGAGCAAGCGTCAATCTGCTGCCATACAGTGTATTCGAGACACTAGGTTTGGAGGAACTCCAACCGACCTCCATCACTCTGCAATTGGCTAACAGAAGCATTAAACGATCGAGAGGTATCCTCGAGGAAGTATTAGTAAGAGTAGGTAAATTTATTTTACCCGCTGATTTTATCGTCTTAGATATGGAAAAATGTCATATGCCATCACCTCTCCCCATCATTTTGAGACCCTTTATGATAACTGCTGATACCAAAATTGATGTAAAAAAGGGAATTGTCACTATAACAGTAAATGATAAGGAAATAGAATTCCAAATATTTAATACATTAAAATCAACCAAAGGTGATGATGCATACTATAACGTAAGCTTGATGTAAGGTATTGTTGAGAAAGTTTCTCAGGTCCATCACACTGTTCCATCGGAGACCATCCCCAACCATGAGAGCACAAGATTAGACATTAGGCCAGAGGATGACGATGTGATTAAAGACATCAGTCGAACTATGCATCCCATCAAGAACACATCACAGCCTCCAAGTAAGTATAATCCTCGAATTGAAGATCCTGAACTTACTAATACTGTTTTTCCTTATTTTATTAACCAGGCACCAAGATTAAAGATGCAGCAGTTGTCAAGGGCACTTAAACCACCTAATGTGGGCTATAAGTGCCCTCTTCAACGGGAGTAGTACTGTATCAAGAGAGCACTTGAGACGTTTCACATTTGCCAATTATGTAGCTCAAGCGCCTCTACTGAAGTTAGTGGCATTGAGGCCACTAACACATGGTAAGTTTGTATTGTTCCTACTTTGTTATTTCAGCTACGGTAAGTTTTTATTTTTGTCCCTGCACACAGCTTGCGATCGAGCGCACCATTCAATGTGCTTGAGCACACTCGTGGCCAACAGTTTAGTGATAAATTTAAAAATTTCATTCACACGCACTCACTCACCCTCTCTGCACACATACTCACCCACTCTCACTCACCCGTTTACTATCACGTTCACTCTCACACTCTCGACTCCAGCATCACCACAAATCTTCCTCGCCCCATCACTACCATTACCAAACATCACCGCTAACCACCAAACATCACCGTTAACCACCATCATCACTACCCATCACCACCACATCCCCCTCCCCACTACACATCCCCTCCATACATAAGGTATCCATTTTGTTCACACACACACAGATTTTAAATGTTTAATTTACACTTTCAGTTATATATATGTTACCTTGTGTATGATTGGGTGCTCTTATGTTTATAGGAGGTTAGGAACAAACTCGAATCAATAAGACCATAGCTTGGTCTTCTGTCACCCACAAGCTATTCGAGAAAAAGTCTAACTGTGTGCGATCGAGCGCACAACATTTGTGATCGTGTGCATAGTCCAGTGTGCGATCGAGCGAACATATTTGAGATCGACAACAAATTTGGCAGAAACTAGAATCAACATGTCCAAGCAAACCGCTTCCACCTCCCGTGCTTTGAGCAGCCGTGCCCAGTCATCCCAGCCGAGCATCGAGCAGAGAGAACTCTTATTCGAGACCACTTTCACCATCGATGAAGTCTTAAAGCAAATGGACGCCACTTAATGGATGGTCCAAGCATTTAAACAACGAGGGTTAAAGAGGCTTTTTAAACCAGTCTGCTCGACTGCTTACACTTAGCTGGTGGTCCAATTCTATGAGAGCCTATCTTTTGACTGCAGTAGACTGGGTGTATTGGCCCCCTTAGTCCAGGGCACACCCATCGAGGTGACTAGTGCTGACATAGCCGCTGCTCTTCATTGTTGTGATGAGTCCCCCTCTAGAGGACACCGATATCGAGGAGCAGTCGGACTCTTTTGATCTGTCCACGATCATTGAGGACATGTACGCTGGCCAGTACATCGATAGACACAACAACGCAGCGAGCCGGTCTAAGTTGCCTCCATGGCTTTGGTTAGTGGACACCATCCTCTAGTGTAATGTGTGTCCATCGGGGCACAAGACACAGAGGAGAGACCAGTTTCTACAGACGTTGTATGCCTTCCACAGAGGTCACTAGTACTCTCTCCCAACTATTATGTTGAGCTAGCTGCATAAATTCTGGTATCATGTCCATGGCCGTCAGACCACCACTGCCAATGCATGGGGGTTTCCATTCCCATTCCTACTCTCGTACATCTTTAAGAAGAAAGAGATTAAGGGGACCACCAGTGGCGGACCAGTGCGAGAACATCTCTTCTTCAGGAAAGCTCAATGGACACATAGTCTCTCGCACATGCCTCGAGGACTCCCAGCCCCTGCACCTGCAGCTGAGAGGGTTGAGGAGGATCATACGGAGACAGAGACCCCTGTAGTTAGCCCATTGCGAGAGGAGAACCATCCGGACATTGAACCCACAGAGTCCCAGCACTTTCTCGCTGAGCTGTCCTCCTTCCGAGGTGAGGTCTCTGCAGCCACATCATTCGTGCACCAGTGCATAGATAGTTTAAAGGCACGGTTTGCACGACAGGAGGTGATGCTACAGGCCATTCTTGATCGCTTACCTCCGATACCCGGTACCTCTTCGACTGCACCACCCGATGATCAGCAGTGAGAGGATACCCCGTCTGGCTAAAGATGTTAAACTTAGTATTCATGGGAGGCACCCCAAAGCATATCCTTTTTAGTATTTTATTTTATGTTATTGTTAGTCTTTGCTTTTTTATAGTTGTTCATTATTACTTGTTTTCCATTTTATGTTTGTTTGTCTTTCTTTTTCAAGGATAGAGTGAATGTATCCAGTTGAAGTTTGGGGGCGTGCTACGAGCCATGCCAGCCATATAGTTCTCCATCTCCCAGGTCTGCTCTTTCAATGCTATTCACACATTGGGGACAATGTGCAATTTAAGTTTGGGGGTATGGGGACACACTCACACACACATTATGTCCATATTTTTTTTTTGTTTTTATAGATAAATGCATGTTTATTCTGTTCCAAAAATGTTGGGCGATCTAAACAAAAAATATGATTTGACTTCATAAGTGAGCTTAAAACTTTGAACATATAGGCCAATAATTAAATTTTGAACATGGATCACTTACTTTTAGGCATTTAAGGATTCATAAGTTTGACCTGAACAAACACGAGCACATTAGCACATAGTTGTGTGGGGTATGACATGTAATTTTGATTTGTATGTTTCTTTTGCTCGACTGTGAACCAGATGACCTGTTAGATTAACGCTTTTGCATAAAAAAAAAAGAACTTTCCACTGAGTAACTGGCCCTCTTGCCTCAGTAAGCAGTAAGTGTCACGTCAAAAGGTGAAAATTCTGATTGGTAGCATTAAGACCTATTAAGTTTCATAGCCTTTTTGACTCGAGTTAGTAAGTACTTAAGGGTTGATAGGTGCTTAAATATTCATATTTAAGCCCCCTTATTTACATTTGTTAGATCCTTAGTTATGTTAATTTAGTCCATTTTACTTCATTTGTGTATTCTACATGTTTTTATAGGGTATTGGAGAAAAAGAAGCAGTTTTGGCACTTAAAGGAAGAAGCCTGGAAATCCTGGAGCAGTTTTTGGTCATAGTACAATCGATCACACTACTGTATGCGATCGAGCGCACATGCGATTATTTGTACACATGAAGGATCGAGCGTAGAACTGTGATCGAGCGCAAGACGTATGCGATCGAGCACACATGTACGGGCGTGAACAGTAAAACAGCAGAACCCTATTTTGGAAATAAGAGAGTTTTTGTGTTTTTGAAAGTTAGAGTTTCCAGAGCCCTCTAGGACTTCTCAAGCCCTATAAATACACCTGTAAAACACACACAATGGACATCAATTAATCCCTTCTTTTATCTTTTACTTTTAGCTTGGAGAAGGAAACTGTGGAGGAGAATTGACGACTCTTCTCTCGGGTTTCTTCTTTCCTTTATTTTTATTATGTGTACTTAACTCTTAGTAAGGGCTTGGTTGAAGCCCTAATTATGTTTATTCAATAATTCAGTATTGGTGCCTTTGCGATATTTATGTTGTGTTGCTTAACTTAATTAATACCTGTTTTTATTTAAATTCCTCATATGTGTGTGTCTGATCAATGTATACATATGGTATGAATTAGTTAGTTGAATCAATTTGGATGACCGAGTCCTGGGTTCAACAATAGTAACAAAAGATATCCACAACAGATTCTTGGGTTAATCAACATGGGAAACCGGGAGTAGATACCATGCCCTAGGTCCTGTGTGGTTGTCGATTTCTACAAATCCTATGCTCTCTTAAGGAACAACTCAACATACACCATATTGAATCCCTTGAGAGAGAAAATAGTTAGAGTAGATACCATGCCTAACTCGTTGCTTAGGGAGATCAATAGCTTAAGAAGTAGATACCATGCCCTTAGGTTGACAAACATTAGGTATTCATGACATGAGTAAAGTATTGGCATACTGGTTTTGTTGTGGTAGCATAATTAGTGGTGGATATCAAGTCCCTACACCTTTATTATTATTATTTCAAACCCAATATTTATTTCTCTCATTTTTATTTTATTATAGCGAAACTAATTCTAAGTCGAAATTTACCAATCCCTGTGGAGATGATCTTGCATTCACACACTATACTACACTGTTAACCTTGTGCACTTGCAAGTAAAACAAGTACAATTATTTGCTTATTTATTTAGGTAGATAATCGCTCAACAAGTTTTTGGTGCCGTTGCCGGGGATTGTGCTAAATTTCTTTTTGGAATTATTTTCATTATTTTTTTTATTTTATTCTATTTTATTTTGTTCCGTTTTATTTTTATTTTTATCAAAAATCAGATTTATTCCTTCTTTTCGTTTTCTGTTTTTGTTTAGGTGTGCAGGGGAGGAGTTTCTGTCCTCATTGCAATCGAGCGCACTCCTTTGTACGATCGAGAGCAAGCCCAGTGTGATCGATAGTTGTTCTTGGTGCGATCGAGTGCAAAAGCTCCAGAAGAAGCAGTACTGAAACTGCTACACTGAAGTTTTTCAACTAATTCATTCGAAGGAAAAGCACCAATGGTGGAAGCTAGTTATGCTTATCTAAATGCTATGGAGAGGAAGCTAGATATGCTCATAAACACCATGACTACTCAAAATATCTCACCTAGTCCGCGAGCCAAACCACTCCAGGTATGTGCTATATGTTCTCGTTTTAATCACACTTCTTAAACTTGCCCTTTATATTTATATGCAGATCAAGAGCAAGAAAATTATGAGGGACCGCACAATGCATATACAAATACCTATAATCCTGGATGGCAGCACTGCCCCATCCTCTCATGGAGCAACAATCACAATGCTTTGAATCTTCAAGGATAACAAAGAAACTTCCAACCAAGCCCTACCAGTGCCGAAATCAGAAACTTTCAACCAGCAGCCCAACCAGTGCCGAAATCAGAAAATAATGACCTAGAGAGTCTTGTAAAGCAATTGACCACTCAACAACAGCAACTAATGACAACATTGATGACTTCACTGGATCAGCAAAACAAACCACTGCTAGGCATGAGCAAGCTATTCAAAGACTCGAGGTTCAAATAGGGGAATTAGTTAAAGAGCTAAGTGAAAGAAAGCAACGTGAATTTCCAGCCCAAACAATACATACTCTAAGTGTTGTTGAGGAAGAATTTTCAGCCCAAACAATACCTACTCCAGGTATTGTTGAGAACGCCTTGCAGGTCCATCACGTTGATCCATTAGAAACTACTCTTACCTATAGTGTCACAAGATCGGATATCGAGCCCGAGTTTAAGGATGTTACTGATGACATCATCAAAATTGTGCACCTCCTTAAGGCCTCTCCAAAGCATCCAAGTAAGTACACCGATCCATTTGAAATTCTTGGGCCTACTAATACTACTTTTTCCCCTTTTATTGTCCAAGCACCAAATTTGAAGTTGAAGCAATTGCCGAAGTACTTACCTTATGCTTATATGGAAAAGAATAAGACATTTCCTATGCTAGCTGCTGCAAATCTTAGTTTTGGGGAAAAATAAGGCTTGGTCCGGCTGAAGACGTTAAACTTAGCACTCATGGGAGGCACCCCAGACTTATCCTTTTCATTTTAGTATTTTTCTTTTGTTTATATTTATATTTCCATATCTAGTATTTATATTTCTTGTTTTTCGAAACAACGTTTATTTTTCTTTGTCAGGTACTCAGTGCGTGCATCCTGTTCAAGTTTGGGGGTGTATCACAAGCAAAACAAGCAACCTAGTTCTCGATACCCCAGGTCAGATCTTTCTATGCCACACACATTGGGGACAATGTGTATTTTAAGTTTGGGGGTAGTGGGAGATACTAGATACTATCACACACGCACTTGAAACAAATGCACACACTAAGTCCCAGTTTTTTTGTAGATAAATGCATGTTCATTATGTTTCAAAAAAATTTAAAATTTTGGGTGATCTAAACAAAGAATATGATGTGACTTCATAAGTGAGCTTAAAACTTTGAACATATAGGCCAATAATTAAGTTTTGAATATAGATCACTTACTTTTAGGCATTTTAGGATTCACAATTTTGACCTAAGCTATCACGAGCATATTAGCACACAGTTGTGTGGGGTATGACATGTAATTTTGATTTGGATATTTTTTTTGCTTGACTGTGAACCAGATAACCTATTAGATTAACATTTTGGCATAAGAAAATAGAAAAAAAAATTTGTATTGCTAAAAAAAAAAATTGCTCCTAAAGATCATTAAAAAGAACTTTCCGCAAAAAAATTGCTCCTAAAGATCATTAAAAAGAACTTTTCGCTGAGTAACTAGCCATATTGCCTCAGTAAGCAGTGAGTGTCACGTCAAAAGGTGGAAATTCTGATTAGAGCATTGAGACCAGTTAGTTTCGTAGCCTTTTTTACTCGAGTTAGTAAGCCTTTAGGGGTGTCTTTACACCTAATGCCCTAAAACCATCTGGTTTGGGAGTCATTGGCTAAACGCTCATTACATGAGTCAAATAGAAAGCTTAAGGGAACTAACTTGGCAAAAATCTCACAAATAAAAGAAAAGAAGAAAATCTATGCCATCTTTGTTGATTCTAATAGGAAATTTGGTGAATCTTGAGTCATCGAAAGACTACATATTAGAATTATTTGGAAACCTAATCTTTTATGTGCTAGTTCACCACACACCAAAGTCAAACTTGTGATGTCTTAAATTGCCTCATGAAAGTGATTTGCGTTCAAAACTCTTATTCATTGCAAAAATATGTTTATATTTGTTAAGCTTGCTCATGAATGCACATCATAGTTTTGTATGAAGACCTAAAACTTTTGTGAAACACTATGAACATTGGATCTATCTGTAGGTTGTTATTTTTTGTTTTTAGTTTTTAGTTTTCTATTGCTAAGGGACTAGCAATATGTAAGTTTGGGGTGTAATAGGTGCTTAAATATTCATATTTAAGCCCCATTATTTACATTTGTTAGATCCTTAGTTGTGTTAATTTAGTCCATTTTACTTCATTTGTGTGTTCTACATGTTTTTATAGGGTCTTGAAGAAAAAGAAGCAGTTTTGGCACTTAAAGGAAGAAGCTTGGAAATCCTGAAGCAGCTTCTGGTCATAGTGCGATCGATCGCACTACTGTATGCGATCGAGCGCACATGCGATCGTTCGCACACATGAAGGATCGAGCGCAGAACTGCGATCGAGTGCAAGACACATGCGATCGAGTGCACATGTACAGGTGTGAACAGTAAAACGGCAGAACCCTATATTGGAAGTAAGAGAGTTTTTGTGTTTTTGGAAGTTAGGGTTTCCAGAGCCCTCTAGAACTACTCAAGCCCTATAAATACACCTGTAAAACACACACAATGGACATCAATTAATCCCTTTTTTTTTTTTTACTTTTAGCTTGGAGAAGGAAACTGTGGAAGAGAATTGACGACTCTTCTCTCGGGTTTCTTCTTTCTTTTATTTTTATTATGTGTACTTAACTCTTAGTAAAGGCTTGGTTAAAGCCCTAATTATGTTTATTCAATAATTCAGTATTGGCACCTTTGCGATATTTATATTGTGTTGCTTAACTTGATTAATACATGTTTTTATTTAAATTCCTCATATGTGTGTGCCTGATCATTGTATGCATGTGGTATGGATTAGTTAGTTGAATCAATTTGGATGACCGAGTCCTGGGTTCAATAATAGTAACAAAAGATATCCACACCGGATTCTTGAGTTAATCAACATGGGAAACCGGGAGTAGATACCATGACCTAGGTCCCGTGTGGTTGTCGATTTCTATAGATCCTATGCTCTCTTAAGGAATAACTCAACATACACCATGTTGAATCCCTTGAGAGTAGATACCATGCCTAACTCGTTGCTTAGGGAGATCAATAGCTTAAGAAGTAGATACTATGCCCTTAGGTTGACAAACATTAGGTATTCATGACATGAGTAAAGTATTGGCATACTGTTTTGTTGTGGTAGCATAATTAGTGGTGGATATCAAGTCCATACACCTTTATTATTATTATTTCAAACCCAATATTTATTTCTCATTTTTATTTTATTATTGTGAAACTAATTCTAAGTCAAAATTTACCAATCCCTGTGGAGATGATCTTGCATTCGCACACTATACTACACTGTTGACCTTGTGCACTGTTGTGCCGATTATCTACCTAAATTAATATACAAATAATTGTACTCGTTTTACTTGCAAATGCACTAGGTCTGTGATAGCATAGTGTGCAAGTGCGAGATCATTTCCACAGGGATTGGTGAATTTCTTTCTAGGACTAATTTCTTCAAGTTTGAAAAGAGAAATAATAGTTGATTATGAGTGAATAACAATAATGGGAATATATGACTATGATATCCACCCTAATTATACTTTCCCACTAAGTAAAGTTTCAATGCTCTAGCCTTATTCTGAATATCTAATGGTTGCCAACCTACGGGCTTGGTCCACACCTTAGGCTATTGATCTCCCTATGCAACTAGTTAAGCATGGTGTATACTCTAACTCTTTTCTCTCTTAAGGGATTCAACATGGTTGTATACTGAGTTTTTCCTTAAGAGAGCATGAGGGCTGTGGAGTTCGGTAACCACACAGGACCTAGGGCTTGGCCTGCTCCCGGTTTCCCATGTTGATTAACTCGGGAATCGGGTGTGGACACCCCTTGTTACTAATGTCAAACCCAGGACTCGGTCATCCAAATTGATCCGACTAACCTATCCATACCACATGCATATGTTGATCAGGCACACACATACGCATATGTTGATCAGTCACACACATACGAGGAATTTAAATACAAACAGGTATTAATCAAGTTAAACATTCAGATAGGGTTATAGCAAAGATAGTCAATAAATACATATGTTGAAAAGCATAACTAGGGCTTCAATCGAGCCTTATAGGTGTTTAGTTACATATGCTAAGTAGAATAAACATGCTAAACATTATGAAAATAAAAACTGAAAACTAAAACCGAAGAAGACTCGGGAGACGAGTCGTCAATTCCTCCCCTAAGCTCTCTACTTCGAGTCTAGAACAAAAGATGATTTATTATATGTTTTTACAAGGCAATTTATAGGGTCCCGAAACCCTAATTCCTATTTGGAGTCGGAGGACTTCTTTCCAATTCTGTCTTCTGCCGCCTCTGGAGTAATTACGCTCGAGCGTATGCGGGTTGCGCTCGAGCGCATGTGTGCGCTCGAGCCTTCTTCAAGTGCGCTCTTGTCTTTGTGCACTCGATCTCAATGAGGTGCGCTTGGCAGAACTTCATTTTTGCTCCTAAAAGCTCCAATTTATTATCTTTTTGTCCAAGTCCTGAGAAAAACATATAAAATACTAAAATGAAGTAAAATCCATATAATTAGCTAGGTAAAGAGTCTAACAAGTGTAAATTAGGGAGCTTAAATATGACTATTTAAGCACCTATCACACCCCCAAACTTACATCTTGCTAGTCCCTTAGTAATACAAAACTAAAGACTATGCTAAAACAAAACGTTGAAAGATAAATTCATTCTCATGATACTCAAAAATTTGAGTTGTGCATAAAAACTATGATGACCGTTCATGAGTAAGCTTAAAATAAAAACACATTTTGGATTGTAAGAGGACTTTCAAAAGTTTTATGTTGCTTACCTAAGGTTGGCTTAAGGCATCGCAAGTTTGATTTGTGTGTGATGGGTTAGCACATATAAGATGGTACTTCCATATAATTTTAGTGTTTAGAGCTCTGGTGCCCAAATCTTTATCGAATTTCTTGTTAAAGAGAACAAAATGGCATAATACTTGCTTTTCTTTTTCTTTTATCATGCGATCTTTGCCATGTTGACTTCCATCGAGCTTTCTATTTGACCCTTGTAACGAGTGTTTGGCCAATGACTCCCAAACCAGATGGTTTTAGGGCATTAGGTGTAAAAACACCCCTAAGGACTTACTAACTCGAGTCAAAAAGGCTACAGAACTAACAGGTTTTTATACTTTTTAATGAAATTCCCACCTTTTGACGTGAACACTCAATGCTTACTAAGGCAAGAGGCCCAGTTACTCAGTGGAAATTTCCATTATGATCATTAAGGGCTTATTTCCCACCTTTGGACGTGAACACTCAATGCTTACTGAGGCAAGAGGCCCAGTTACTCAGTGGAAAGTTCTTAATGATTTTTAGAAGCTTTTTGAATTCCTTTTTGCATGATAATTATTTTTCTTTATTTTTATTATGCCAAAGGGTTCTTTTCAACAAGTTATCCGATTACAGTTTAGGTAATGGAAACAATACAGAAGAATTATATGTCATACCCCACACAAATGCGTGCTAAATGTGCTTATGCAAATTTGGATCAAACTCGTGAGTTCTTAGGTGCCTTGATGTAGGTAACTAAACTTTGTAAAATTCCTATTGCAAGACTATGTGTTCTAGCTTTTAAGCTTACTAATGAAGTGTTATCAAAAAAAAATTTAATTTAACCAAAATTTTTGTTTATCAAAAGAACATACATTTATCTTCCTAAAAAAAACTGGGACTTAGTGTGTGCGCATGTGTTTTAAGTGCGTGTGTGATAGTATCTAGTATCTCCCACTACCCCCAAACTTAAAATGCACATTGTCCCCAATGTGTGTGGCATGGAAAGATCTGACCTGGGAGATGGAGAAGTAGGTTGTTTGCTTGCTTGTATACGCCCCCAAACTTGAACTGGATGCACGCACTAAGTACCTAACAAAGGAAAACAAACATTGTTCCGAAAAACAAAATATAAATAGTAGACATGTAAATATGATTATAAATAAACGAACAGTACTAAAATGAAAAGGATATGTCTGGGGTGCCTCCCATGAGCGCTAAGTTTAATGTCTTCAGCTAAACGGGGTATCTCCTCACTGCTGATCATCAGTGGGTACAGTCGAGAAGGTATCGGGTGCAGGAGGTAAACGGTCAAGGATAGCCTGCAGCATCGCCTCCTGTCGTGTGAACTGTGCCTCTAACCTATCGATCTGCTGATGGATCAAATGAGCTGTCTCACGATCCTCTCGACGAATGTCTAATAGCTCACAGCAAAAAGAAGATAGCTCATCTAAGAGATGTTGATACTCCATGGAGCCCATGTCTATATGATCCCCCTCCCATGAAGGGCTCACCGATGGATGCTCGGCTTCCATCGGATCATCGGTAACAGGCTCGGTGAGAGGAATCTATGCCCGGGGTCCTCGAGGCATATGTAACTGGCTGAGGCTCCACTGTGCTCTCCCAAAGAAAGGATGGTCACTAACCGGGCCATCTACAGAGGATCCTTGAATCGCCTTTTTCTTGAAGATATGACTGAGCAAGAAGGGGAAAAGAAGACTCCAAGCATTAGCTGTGGTCGTCTGCCGGTTATGTACCCCATCCCAAAACTTGTGAATCTGACTCCATATGACCACTGGGATGGAGTACCAATGACCCCGGTGAAAAGCATAGAGGGCTTGTAAGAACTTATCTCGCCTCTGTGTCTTGTGCCCAAGGGGACACACATTCCGCTGTAGGATTGAGTCGATGAACCATAGACGGGGTGGCAACCTCGACCAGCTCCCCGCATTGTTGTGGCGGTCAGCATACTACCCTGCACACATGTCCTCAATGATGTATGGGAGAGGGAATGAGTCAGGCTGCTCCTCTATCAGGCTGTCCTCGGGTGGGGACTCATCGCAGCAGCGTAGAGAGCTGGTTATGTCAGTGGTGGTCAGCTCAATGAATCGGTCCTAGACTGAAGAAGATAGGATCTTCGGCTTGGTGCAGTCATAGGTCAGGTTCTCGTAGAAACTGACCACGAATCGAATATATGCTGTCAAGCAGGCCGGCTTAAAGAGGCGCTTAAGTCCTCGGCGCTTGAAATCTTGGACTGCCCACCTCGTGACGTCCAAAGTCTTGAAGTCCTCTTCGAAATTAAATGTAGTCTTAAATAGTACCTCACGTTGTTCAAAGCTGGGTCGGGATGTCGGATGACGACTGCTTGAAGCTCGGGATGTGGAAGCCATGTTTTTAGAATCTGGGTAAGTGCTACTGTCAAAATTGCGCTCGATCGCTTGGTATTATGTGCTCGATCGCACAAGGAGTAATGTGTTCGATCGTTAGTGCCTAGTACTCGATCGCACTCGATCAGGCACTTTGTCGAACACTTGATGTGCACCAAAACCAGAAGCTGTAGAATGTTTCACACCTTTGATTCAAACCTCCTGCAAATGTAAGGATACCCGATCAATACACAAGAATAACATATAACTAGCTAATGTATATGCATATTGAAGTTCAAATTTCATGTGTGTGAGTATTTAAGAAAAACCAAACCAAAAGGAATGTGTGTATACCTTGTGTGTGGAGGAGGGTAACGTATATGCAAGGAAATATGGTGGATCGGTGGTGGTTTTAGGTGGTGAGGTGGTGGTGGTTGAGGCTTGAGTGCAGTGATCGTGCACGACTTAGGGCGAGAGGAAGCAAGTGCACTTTTTTAGGGTGTATGGTGCGCTAGAGCGTAAATGAGAGAAAGAAAGGAAGCTGTGAATAATATGTACGTGCATTCCCTGCCCCGATTGCACTCGAGCGCATTTTTTGAGTGTGCTCCATCGCATGATGCCCAAGTGCATAAAGTATTGCACTCATTCGCAATACAGGGCAAGGTGGCGCTCGAGTGCATGAGGTATGTGCTCAATCACATGCCAGAAATTTGATATATTGTAAAAAAGCATAAAGAAATGAGGAAAAGCAAAAAATATGGAAATGATACAGTCTTACCAATTTGTAGTGGCCTCAGTACCACTTACCGTGATAGAGTCACTTGAGCTATAAACTGAGCAATTAGATTTGCTCAAGTGCTTTCTATGGTGGCTATTAAGGCTATGTTTTGTGAAGAGGGCACTTAGGGCCCTCATCAGGTGAGTCTAGTGCCTTGGACAACTGCTTTGTTTCCAATCGTGGTGCCTGGTCTTTAAAACAAGGAGAAACAATGTTAGTAAGTGCCAGATTTTTAACATTATACTTACTTAAGAGTTTGGGTATGATCTTGAGGGTGTGCATAGCTCCATGAGTATTTGAGTTTACCTTATCTTCTTCTGGCCTACTGTCTAATCTTGTAGTGGCATGGCTAGGGATGGTCCTTAATGGATCAGTGAATTGGGCTTTAGACATTTTGTCATTAATACCATGTATGAAGTTTACATTATGGCACTTATCACTAGTCTCAGGGGGGTCTATGGTATTAAAGATTTTAAACTCTATCTCCTCATTGTGATAATACCTCTTTTTACATTAATGTTTGTGTCAGCAGTGATCATAAATGGTCTCCCTAGAATGATAAGGAGTAGTACAGGCATCTGGCACTCCTCCATGTCTAATACAATAAAATCAGCAGGTAAAATAAATTTACCTACTCTTATCAAAACATCATCGAGGATACCTCTAAGCCGTTTGATGCTTCTATCAGCTAATTGTAATGTAATGGAGGTTGGTTGGAGTTCTCCTAACCCTAGTGTCTCAAATACACTATAAGGTAGCAAATTAACGCTCACTCCTAGATCCAATCATGCACGTTCGAATAGCTGGTCACCTAGCCTGCAAGGAATAATGAAGCTACCATGATCTTTAAGTTTAGGTGGCAATTTTCTCGATAATACAACACTTACCTCCTCAGTCGAAGCTACAGTCTCATGTTTCTGAAACTTTCGTTTGTTAGTGCAGCATTCTTTTAAAAATTTAGCATAAGCAGGTATTTGTTTTAATGCCTCTAATAAAGGAATATTTATTTCTACCTTTTTCAAGGTTTCAAATATGTTAATCATTTTAGTTTCCTTTGTAGCCTTAACTAACCTTTGAGAAAAAGGTGGAGGTGTATTTACCTTTTCTATTTCCTTTACTTTAGAGGTTGTGTTTGGAGATGCTTGTGCAGGTTTGTCGGTGCCCATGATCTTTCCGCTCCTTAAGGTTGTTATAGCATTTAGCTGTTGGTGTCCTCTTGGATTAGGCAGTGGCTAGGCTGCGAGTTCTCCTTGCTTTCTGGTACTCAATTCCTTGGCCAACTGCCCCATTTGCACCTCTAGTCCTTGAATGGCTTGCTCGTGCTTGGCAGTGATCTGCCTCATTTCAATCCGAAACTGCTTTGACTTTTCCATGAATTGTTCATGTTTATTTAGGATCTATTGTTGCTGAGTCGTTAATTGTCTCACCAGGTTTTCAAGGTCATTCTTCTTTGGTTCAGGAGCAGGTTGGGCTGCTGGTTGGAAAGTTCTTTGCTGCCCTTGATTGTTTTGGTTGTTGCTCCATGAAAAGTTCGGGTGATTCTGCCATCTAGGGTTGTTCTTTGGCGGATAATTGTTCGGACCCACAAAATTAGCTTGCTCGTGATCTACAGATGAATGTAAAGGACAAGTATTAGTATCATGATCAAACTGTGAGCAAATGGCACATACTTGTAGTGGTGCAGCTGATGGATTAGTCAAGGTGTTCTGAGCGGCCATGGCTTTCACTAATAGGTCAATTTTTCTTTTTATGGCTGCTATTTGAGGAGATGATCCTCTGTTCTTGCTAACGTCATACACACCCTTACTTTTGGTTATGTGTCTACGTCATGAGGATAACTGCTATGTGTGTTCACTTAGGGTTTCGAATAGTTCCATCGCCTCTTCGCTGCTCTTTTCCATTAGCACTTCTCCACAACCTGAATCAACAATATTTTTGTTAGAATCACTTAAACCTTCATAAAAGGCATGTACCAGTTCGTCCTTGGGTATATTGTGGTGTGGGCACTTGAGTAGTAGCTCGTTGAAGTGTCCTCATGCCTCGAAGAACAGATCCCCATCATTTTATTGGAATGATTGTATTTCTTTCCTCATTTGTAGTGTCTTCTAGGCTGGGAAAATTTTTTTTGGAAATTTGCTCGCCAAGTCCTCCCAAGTGTGGATGGAAACTGCAAGAAACGAATTATACCATAATTTAGCATTATTTTTCAAAGAAGAAGGGAAAAGAATTAACCTTATTCCTTCTTGGTCTAATCCTCGGATATGCTGGAATTTGCAGAGGTCGAAGAACTCTCGAAGGTGTAGATGAGGATCCTCACTAGGTGTACCCTTAAAGTGAGCTAGTGCACTGAGTATCTGCAGCGATATGTAATAGTTTCCTTCCGTCTCAGGTTGATACGCAATGCATGACAGTTGTTCGAGGTTCTGTGGGATGAAGGATTGCTTCATTGGCCTCCGTTCAGGGGGTTGTAGTTCAGCTATTTGTTCCGCCATTGGTATCTCTTCCTCACTCCCTTCTCCTATTTCTTTCGAGTTATCCCTAAACCTTTGTCGGATAGATTTCTCAAGCTCGATATCAAAGGGAAGGATTGCTGGATTCTTGGACCGACGTCTGTGCATGAATTTGTGGCTGATATGTGAGTTCAGCAGTCAGACACTGCTGCTCGAAGCACTCTCTACCTCAATTGTGCTCGATCGCACAGGAAGGTGCGCTCAATCGCAAGTGGCACAGAGGAGTACCTGAAATAGAGAAAAAGATAATTAAGGTTATGAGATAATAATTTTAAAAATAGCAATAATTAAATGAAAAATTAATACTAAAAGGAAATTTAGCGCAATCCCTGGCAATGGCGCCAAACACTTGTTGTGCCGATTATCTACCTAAATTAATATGCAAATAATCGCACTCGTTTTACTTGCAAGCGCATAAGGTTTGTGGTAGCATAGTGTGCAAGTGCGAGATCATTTCCACAGGGATTGGTGAATTTCTTTCTAGGACTAATTTCTTCAAGTTTGAAAAGAGAAATAATAGTTGATTATGAGTGAATAACAATAATGAGAATATAGCACTACGATATCCACCTTAATTATACTTTCCCACTAAGTAAAGTTTCAATGCTCTAGCCTTATCATGAATATCTAATGGTTGCCAACCTAAGGGCTTGGTCCACACCTTAGGCTATTGATCTTCCTATGCAACAAGTTAGACATGGTGTATACTCTAACTCTTTTCTCTCTTAAGGGATTCAGCATGGGTGTATACTGAGTTGTTCCTTAAGAGAGCATGAGGGCTGTGGAGATCGGCAACCACACAGGACATAGGGCTTGGTCTGCTCCTGGTTTTCCATGTTGATTAACCCGAGAATCCGGTGTGGATATCCCTTGTTACTAATGTCGAACCCAGGACTCGGTCATCCAAATTGATCCGACTAACCTATCCATACATATGTTGATCAGGCACACACATACGAGGAATTTAAATACAAACAGGTATTAATCAAGTTAAACATTCAGACAGGGCTATAGCAAAGATAGTCAATGAATAAATATGTGAAAAAGCATAACTAGGGCTTCAATCGAGCCCTATAGGTGTTTAGTTACACATGCTAAGTAGAATAAACATGCTGAACATTATCAAAATAAAAACTGAAAACTAAAACTGAAGAAGACTAGGGAGACGAGTCGTTAATTCCTCCCCTAAGCTCTCTACTTCGAGTCTAGAACAAAAGATGATCTATTATGTGTTTTTACAAGGCTATTTATAAGGTCCCGAAACCCTAATTCCTATTTGGAATCGGAGGACTTCTTTCCAATTCTGGCTTCTGTTGCCTCTGGAGTAATTGCGCTTGAGCGTATGCGGGTTACACTCGAGCGCAAATATGTGCTCGAGCCTTCTTCAAGTGCACTCTTGTCCTTGTGCGCTCGATCTCAATGAGGTGCGCTCGGCAGAACTTCGTTTTTGCTCCTAAAAGCTCCAATTTATTATCTTTTTGTAAAAGTCCTGAGAAAAACACATAAAATATGAAAATGAAGTAAAATCCATATAATTAGCTAGGTAAAGAGTCTAGCAAGTTAAAATTAGGGGACTTAAATATGACTATTTAAGCACCTATCATGCACTTGCAAGTAAAACAAGTACGATTATTTGCTTATTTATTTAGGTATATTTTCGTCCAACAGGGGTGTCTTTACACCTAATGCTCTAAGACCATCTGGTTTGGGAGTCATTGGCTAAACACTCGCTACATGAGTCAAATCGAAAGCTTAAGGGAACTAAACAGTTGTTAAGTTTCGTAGCCTTTTTGACTCGAGTTGGCAAGTCCTTAGGGGTGTCTTTACACCTAATGCCCTAAGACCATCTGGTTTGGGGGTCATTGGTTGAACACTCGCTACATGAGTCAAATAAAAAGCTTAAGGAAACTAACTTGGCAAAAATTTCGCAAATAAAAGAAAAAAAATGCCATTTTTGTTCATTCTAATAGGAAATTTAGTGAATCTTGAGTCATCGAAACACTACACATTAGAATTATTTGGAAACCTAATCTTTTATGTGCTAGTTCACCACACACTAAAGTCAAACTTGTGATGTCTTAGACTGCCTCATAAAAGTGATTTGCATTCAAAACTCTTATTCATTGCAAAGATATGTTTATATTTGTTAAGCTTGCTCATGAGTGCGCATCATAACTTTGTGTGAAGACCTAAACTTTTGTGGACACTATGGATATTGGATCTATCTGTGTGTTGTTATTTTTCAATTTAGTTTTTAGTTTTGTATTGCTAAAGAACTAGTAATATGTAAATTTGAGGGTGTGATAGGTGCTTAAATATTCATATTTAAGCCCCCTTATTTACATTTGTTAAGTCCTTAGTTATGATAATATAGTCAATTTTACTTCATTTCTGTGTTTCACATGTTTTTATAGGGTCTTGGATAAAAAGAAGCATTTTTGGCACCTAAAGGAAGAAACCTGGAAATCCTGGAGCAGTTACTGGCAAAATTGCAATCGATCACACTATTGGGTACGATCGAGCGCATAAGCGCTCGTGCGCACACAAGAAGGATTGAGCACAGCCTTGCGATCGAGTGCACAATGCATGCGATCGAGCGCACATGTACGGGCGTGAACAGTTAAACGGTAGAACCAGTTTTGGAAAAAAGAAAAGGTTTTTTGTTTTAGGAAGTTTTGGGTTTCCTGAGTCTTCTAGGATTATTCAACCCCTATAAATACACCTGTAAACACACACAAAGGACATCACTTCTTTTATCTTTTGCTTAGCTCTGAGTTGTAAGCTTTGGAGAGGATTGACAACCCGTCTCCATAGTATTCTTTGGGTTTTATAGTTTATGTTTAGTTTATGCTATGATGTTTATCTTAGACAGCATGTGTAACTAACTCTTTATAGGGCTCGATTGAAGCCCTAGTTATGCTTTCCCATATATATATTCATTGATTATCTTTGCAATAGTCTTGATTATGATGCTTAACTTGATTCATATCTGTGCTTATTTACATTCCTCATATGTGTATGTCTGATCAATATGTGCATATGGTATGGATTAGTTAGTTAGACTAATTTGGATGACCGAGTCCTGGGCCTAACAATAGTAACAAAAAATATCCACACTGGATTATTAGATTAATCAACATGAGAAACCGGGAGTAGATACCACGCCCTAGGTCTCATGTGGTTATCGATTTCCATAAATCTTATGCTTTCTTGAGGAACAACTCAGTAGATACCATGCTGAATCCCTTAAGAAAGAAAAAAGTTATAGTAGATACCATGCCTAACTCGGTGCTTAGGGAAATTAATAGCTTAAGGAGTAGATACCATGCCCTTAGGTTGGCAACCATTAGGTATTCATAGGAAGGCTAGTGCATTGACCTATTACTCATTGGAAAAGAAAGACTAGTGGTGGATATCAAAGCCCTATGTCTCATTATTATTAATTCACATTCAATAGTTATTTTGATCTGCTTTTATTAAGAAACTAATTCTAAAACAAAATTCACCAATCCCTGTAGAAATGATCTTGCACTTGCACACTATACTACCATTGACCTTGTGCACTTGCAAGTAAAACTGTACGGTTATTTACTTATTTATTTAGGTAGATAAACACGTAACACCTGACTCAATGCGCTCGAGTGCAAAGAGTCTGTGATCGAGCGCAAGGCAAAGTGCGATGAAGCGCACTACACTAAGATCGAGCACAAAACCAACAGTAACCTCATTCAAAAATGCCTAAACAGACAGCTTCAACCTCCCGTGCCTCGGGCAGCTGTGCCCAGTCATCTAGGCCTAGTTTCGAACAATGAGAGATCTTGTTCGAAACTACATTCAACATTGACGCTGACTTCAAGAACTTGGAAGCCACTCAATGGGCGGTCCAAGAGTTCAAGCACCGGGGATTGAAGAGGTTTTTTAAGCCGGTATGCTCTACTACCTACACCCGGTTCATTGTCCAGTTCTACGAGAACATATCTTTCGGCTGCAGCAGACCGGGTGTCTTGTCCTCATCGGTCCAGGGCAAGTATATCGATGTGACTTCTGCTGATATAGTTTTTGCTGTTCATTGTTGTGATGAGTCCCCTCCTGAGGACACCCAGATGAAGGAGTAGTCAATGCCCTTTCCCCTGCCCTACATCATTGAGGACATGTGTGCTGGGCAGTACGCCGATTGGCATAATAATGTGGGAAACCGGTCCAAGTTACCTCCATGACTCTGGCTTGTGGATTCTATTCTTCAGTGGAATATGTGTCCATTGGGGTACAAGACCCCGAGGAGGATCCAATTCTTATAAGCATTGTATGCATTCCACTGAGGCCACTGGTACTACATCCCAACTGTCATCTAAAGCCAGTTACATAAGTTTTGGGACCATGTCCATGCACTCCAGGTCACCACAGCGAATGCATGGGGACTCCAATTCTCGTTCCTCCTTAGCTACATATTCAAGAAGAAGGGGATTAAGGGCTCCTCCATTGATGGACTGGTGAGTGACTACCCATTCTTTGGGAAGAGCCAGTCGTACATGTCCAGAGGACTCTGAGGGTATGCCATGCTGCTGAGAGGGTGGAGGATGATCCCATGGAGACCGAGGACCCCACAGCAAGCCATACTTAAGAGGAAAACCATCCGGACATGGGACCCTCTGAGTACCAGCACATTCTCAATGAGATGTCTTCTTTTCAGTGTGAGCTCTCTGACATTTGATGGGAGGATAGTGAGGCTACATTGCTCATGCATCAGCTCATTGATGGTTTGGAAGCACACTTTGCGAGGCATGAGGTGATGTTCCAGGCCATTCTTGATCGACTACCTCCTGCTCCTGGCACCTCATTGACTGCACCACCTGGAGACCAACAGTGAGAGAGGTGCACTGTTTGGCTGAAGACATAAAACTTAGCGCTCATGGGAGGCACCCCACAACATTTCCTTTTATTTTTAAGTATTTTTTTTCACATTTATTGTTAAAATTTACTTTTATAACTGTTTATTATTAGTATCTCTTGTTTTTCAGTATTATGTTTGTTTTTCTTTTTTTTAGGGACAATGTATGTGCATCAGTTCAAGTTTAGGGGTGTGCTATGAGCCATGCTAGCCATCTAGTTCTCCATCTCCCAGGTCAGATCTTTTCATGTCACTCCCCAATATGTAAATTAAGTTTGGGGGTATGGGAGACACATTCATACACTCTATCCCATTTTTATATATTATTATTGAAAAGATAAATGCATGTTCATATTGTTTTGAAAATTTTGGCTGATTTAATCAAATATTATGATAAGATTTCATAGTAAGCTTAAAATCTATAACACATGGTCTAATAATAAAGTTTTAAAAGTTTAATTACTTACTTCAAGGCATTAAAGAATTCACAAGTTTGATCTAAATCTAACACGAGCACATTAGCACATAATTATGTGGGGTATGACATATAATTTTGATATGTATGTTTCCATGGCCTAACTGTAATCGGATGACTTGTTAGAAGAACACTTTGGCATAGAAAAATAGAAAAAAAAATTTATTACACAAAAAGAGAAAATAAAATGCTCCTAATGATCATTAAATAAACTTTCCACTGAATAATTGGACTTCTTGCCTCAGTAAGCAGTGAGTGTTCACGTCAAAAGGTGAAAATTGTGCTTATAATGATCATTAAATAAAGTTTCCACTGAGTAACTGGACCTCTTGCCTCAGTAAGCAGTGAGTGCTCACGTCAAAAGGTGAGAATTTTGCTTGGCAGCATTAAGACCAGTTAGTTTCATAGCCTTTTTGACTTGAGTTAGTAAGTCCTTAGGGGTGTCTTTACACCTAATGCCCTACAACCATCTGGTTTGGGAGTCATTGGCTAAACACTCCCTACATGGGTTAATTAGAAAGCTTAAGAGAACTCAACGTGGTAAAAATCTCACAATAAAATAAAAATAAAGAAATAAAAACTATGCCATTATTGTTCATTCTGATAAGAAATTCGATGAATATTGAGACATCGAACCATTATACATTGGAGTTATTTAGAAGCTTCATCTTTTATGTGCTAATTCACCACACACTAAGTCAGACTTGTGATGCTTTAACCAGCCTCGAGTAAGTGATTAGGTTTTAAAACTCTTATTCATTGCGAAGATGTATTTATATTTTAAGCCTGATCATGAATAAATATCATGGTTTTGTGTGCAACCCAAATTTTTAGATATCATGAATGATGAATTTATCTTTGTTATTGTTTTTTAGTTAGTTTTTCATTTTGCGTTGCTAAGGGACTAGCAATATGTAAGTTTGAAGATGTGATAAGTGCTTAAATATTCATATTTAAGCCTCTTAATTTACATTTGTTAAAGTTCTTTGTTTACATATTTTATTATATTTTACTTCATTTTTGTGTTTTCTATGTTTTTATAGGTTCTTGGAGAAAAAATGGCTTTTTGGAACACAAAGGAAGAAATTTGGAAGACTTGGAAGCAGCTAAGTGCGATCGAGCACAAAAGAGTGTGATCGAGTGCATAAGCACTCATGCGCACACATAGAAGGCTCGAGGGCAACCCTGCGCTCGAGCGCAAAAGCGTAGGATCGAGCGCACACATGCAGTAAAACGGCAGAGCCAGTTTTGGAAAGAATAGTTCGGGTTTTGTTTTGGAAAGTAGGGTTTCCAGGTGTCCTTAGAACCTTATAAATAGGCTTGTAAAACACAGAAGCAATACTTTTAATCTTCTTTTCAGTTTTAAGCTTTGGACACGAAGTGACGACTCTTCTCCACATTATTTTTCGGGTTTATTCTTTTCTCTTTAGTTTACATTATGAAGATGTGTAACAACATCACCATGTATAACTAACTTACTAATAGGGCTCGATTAAAGCCCTAATTATGCTTTTCCTTATATGAGTATTATTGCCTTTGCAATAGCTGTATTATGATGCTTTAATTGATTAATGCCTATTTTATTGAATTCCTCATATGTGTTTACCTGATCAACATATGCATGTGGCATGGATTAGCTAGTTAGATCAATTTGGATGACCGAGTCTTGGGTCTGACAATAGTAACAAAAGAAATCCACGTCGGATTCTTGGGTTAATCAACATAGAAAACCGGAAGTATATAACATGCCCTAGGTCTTGCGTGTTTGTCGATTTTCACAGAATTTATGCTTTCGTAAAGAACAACTTAGTATACACCATGCTAAATCCTTTAAGAAAGAAAAGAGTTAGAGTATACACCATGCCTGACTCATTGCGTAGGGAAATCAATAGCTTAAGGAGCGGACCAAGCCCTTAGGTTAACAACATTAGGTATTCATAGTATGGTTAGAGCATTGGCACATTACTTATTGGAAAATTATGATTAGTGGTGGATATCAAAGCCCTATGTTTCTATCATTATCAAATTCAAACTCAAAATTTATTTATATCGTTTTATGTTGTGAAATTGATTTTAAAATGAAATTTACCAATCCCTATGGAGATGATCTCGCATTTGCATACTATACTACCATGTTGACTTTGTGCACTTGCAAGTAAAACTGTTCAATTATTTACTTATTAATTTAGGTATATCTTTGCACAACAAATGCTTACATGCCATCGATTGAAATTACTTATAATAATCAGTATCAAACTAATATTGGGATGGCATCGATTGAGATATGTATGGTAGGAGGTGTAGAACTTCTATATGTGGGGAAGAAATGGGAGAGAAAAATATGTCTGATCCATCATTTATTGAGTTAACAACTGAGAGGATAAAATTGGTTAGAGTGAACTGTAAAGCAGCATAGGGTAGACAGAATAGCTATGCTGATAATAAGAAAAGACCTCTCAAGTTTCAAGTAGATGATTGGGTGTATTGAAAAATATCTCAATGAAAAGGTGTATTGAGATCTAAACAGGAAAAGAAAGCTGAATCCGAGGTATGTGGGACCCTATGAGGTTGTTAAGAAAGTTAGACTAGTTGAGAATAGCTTGGTTTTGACTCCAGAGTTGAAGCAGTGGCATAATGTATTTCATGTTTCACTTTTAAGAAAGTGTTTACATGATGAATCTTATAATATTTTGAGCTAAGCTACGGAAATTCAGAAAGTTTCAGCTTATATACAAGTACTAGTGAGAACTTTAGACAAAAAGAACAAATCTTGTATAATAAAATAATTTCACTTGTTCAAGTTCTGTAGCGGAATAAGGATGTTGAAAAGATTACATGAATGCATGAGATAATTATGAAGAAATATTATTCACATTTGTTTCTGGAGTTAGGTAAGGAAATTTCGGGGATGAAATTTTTGTAAGGTGGGTAGATTTGTAATACTCGTATTCGTAAAGTAAGGGCAAAGAAGTAATTTAATAAATATGACATGAAATTAAAATAATATACTTACGCGAAGGATTTAGTATTGAATAAAATAATTCTTTTGAAAAAAAAAAGGACGCGTGGGGGCGTAGTTGCAAAGAAAAAAAATAATTCTAGACGTCCAGCTCTAGCAAAAGAAAAAAAATTATATTAGTTGAAAAAAAGGACACATGGCAGCAAGTGGCAGCACCTGTTGCCAAGTGTATTTTTTTTTATCAGTGCATGCCTTCCAGCAAAGGCATTTCGTGGAAGAGAATTGGGGGGCGGGGGGTGGGGGGGGGAGAGGGGCTGCAGAATTTTTTAAAACCAAACTTTGGTTTCATATATGTATATAGGTATAATCTGTACACAATTAATACTTACTGATTTCATTAGTTTTTATTTCAAATTACTCTATTTCCTTAAACACTTGGGAACCCAAAGAAAAGTTAAAAGAGCAAAAGTTTGAAGAAGTTTACGGCGGAATTTCATAGAGTCACAGGAAGCGGTCAGAAAAACAGAAGGTAATAACGTAGTATTTATTTTTGAATTTTTAGCATACATGAAATTTCCCCGAATTCAAAGTAGGAATTTTCAAATGGTGTGGTTTATAACGAATTGAAGAATAAAGTAGAAATTTAATATAAATATTATGTTAGGTGTTGACAGTCAACAACCAGGGAAAATTTTTGAGAGGAACGAGAAAGGCAAGAAAGTGATCCACGGGTAGCTTTAAGTGCTACGTGGTGAGTTGGATTACTTTAAGTAATCTAAATAAAAATGAAAAATCTAGTAATAATATTAAAATAAATTATTAGTTTTTGTTTTAGTGATAGATAAAGATTTGGTTGATAGATATGATATGAATATTGGACACGTAGAAAAATTATTATGTGAGAAGAAATATTATTAGAATAATAAGTTGATTTAATAATAATAGTGATAAATAATTTCTTGATAAGCTATGGTGGATGTTTTGATACGAATTATGAGGATTTAATGGATTTTGACAAGCTTTGATGGATGATTTGATGTGATTTGGGATGGAATTTAGTGGATCTTGACAAGCTTTAATGGACGATTTAATGTGATTTGGGATGAGAGGAAATTAATGATTTTTTTATATGATTTGAGAAAAATCAAGATAGCCAAAATTAAATATTGGAATTCATGTTTGTTTTTTTTTAATATTATTATTCAGATGCATATTTCATATCATTGTTCATATGCATGTGTATTAAATGAGAAAGAAAAGAATCAGGAAGGCAGCCGGTCTAACTGAAAAACTGTGACAGTCAGTATATGCTGGAAATAAATTTCGTGACAGCCAAGATAAGCTGTAAAGAAAAAAACCGGGAGGGGGCCAGTCTAAGATAATAAAAACATGTCGACATGTGGGAAGACGTTCCCATAATAATAATTCATGCATTGCATCTGTTTTAATTATTTCTTGCATTATGAAATGCTGATGTGTGGTGTGTTATTGCGAATTTATTTATAGACGGATGAGTCTCACAGTGAGACAGTTATGGTGATAAGAACCATCTAAATGGTAGATTTTATGATGTGAACCTTATTACGAGGTAATTATGAGATAATTGATGGTCTTAAGGTGAACCAGTAAATATGAGAAAGAGATTGATAAAGAATGGATCTTATGACATGTGTAGTGATAATCGAATGCTAGTATCAAGTTGTATACGATATAACTGATTTAATATTGAAAGATCCTTTATACAAATTGAGTACTTATAGTAAATTTAATTCACTAAGCTTGTGAAGCTCATCCCTTATTGTACAATGATTTCAGGTAGCAAACAGGACAAATAGTTTGGTGAGTTGAGATTCAGAAGAAATCATTTTCTGTAAGTCACGTACATGTCAACATACTCAGACTAATGAGAAAAGAAAATAAAATTTATTTGTAAATATTCATGCGTTTTATGTTGTATCTAATGTTTAAATATTAGATTGATGTAACTCTCCTGTTGAGGGTTGAGGATTGATATAAAATTTTCTATTGGTGTTATTTATTTTTATTGTTGCATATATGTGTCATGCTGGGATTTTCAAAATGTGATGACACCGTCTCGGGGGTGGCCAACCCAGGATGGGTCGTTACACATATAGAGAAGGCTAATATAGTAACTGATGCATTGAGTAGAAAGTTTACAAGGAGATTAACTACTATTAGAAGTCATGATATGAGTTTGATGGCAAAGTTGAGAGAGATGAGAATGCAGTTGAATATCAGTGATAGAGGAGTATTGATGGCAAATATGATGGTAGAGTCTTCTATTATTGAACACCTATTAAAGATGCATAGTAGAGATGAAGGGATAGAGAAGATCAGACAGGAAGTATTGAGTGGGAAGCAGACTGAGTTTAGAATTAGGGATGATGGTATGGTGATATTGGGATATAGAGTTTGTGTTCTCAATGATGTTGAGATAAGAAATGAGGTACTAAGAGGGGCTCATGATTCTGTGTATTCTATGCACCTGGGTAATAATAAGATGTATAGGGGGTTAAGATAGAATTATTGGTGGTCAAGCATGAAAAGGGATGTAGCTGAGTATATTTCTAGATGTTTGATTTGTCAACAAGTGAATTCTGAGAATAGACATCCGGCAGGTTTATTACAACCTCTTCCAGTATCTAAATGGCCATAGGAGAATGTTAGTATGAATTTTGTTTCTAGTTTTCCCCGTACCTAGAGAGGTCATGATGTTGTATGGGTTATAGTGGATAGACTTTCTAATTCTTCGCATTTTCTTCCTATTAGAACTACCTGGAGTGCTGAAAAGTTGGCTGAGTTGTATGTAGCTGAGATTGTGGGATTACATGGAGTACCTTTGAGTATTGTATCAGATAGAGATTCTAGATTTACTTTTAGATTTGGAGGGGTTTTAGAAAGCTATAGGTACATAGTTGCAGTTTAGTATAGCTTTTCATCCTCAAACTAATGGGCAGACAAAGAGGATCATTAGAATACCTAAGGATATGCTAAGGGCAAGTATATTGAGTTTTTCAGTGAGCTTGGATGCTTATTTACCTTTGATCACAATAATCAGTATTAAGCTAGTATTGAGATGGCACTATTTGAGGCTTCATATGGTAGAAGGTGCAGAACTCCAGTATATTGCGAAGAGGTTGGAAAGAGAAAGATATTTGGTCCAAAAATAATAGATTTGACTACTGAGAGGATCAAACTGATTAGAGAGAACCTTAGAGCAGCACAAAATAGACAGAAAGGATATACTGATATTAGAAGACGACCTCTTGAGTTTCAGGCTAGTGACTGGGTGTATATGAAGATATCTTCTTGGAAGAGTGTATTAAGATTTAAAAAGAAAGGAAACTTGAGTTCGGGATTTATGGGGCCCTATGAGGTGATTGAAAAAGTTGGACCAATAACATATAGATTGGAATTTCATCCGAAGTTAAAGCAATTGCACAACGTGTTTCATGTTTCACTTTTGAGAAAGTGTTTACATGATGAATCCTATAGTATTTCGAGTCAGGCTGTAGAACTTCAGGAAGATTTGACATGTATGCAAGTACCACTCAAAATCCTAGACAGAAAGAAACAAATCCTGTATAAAAAGTGTTATGACAGAATAAAGATGTTGAAGAAATTACTTGGGAGCATGAGGCAAGAATGATGAAAGATTACCCCCAACTTTTTCATAAGTTAGGTAAGAAAATTTCGAGGACAAAATTTTTATAAGGTGGATAGAATTGTAATACTCATGTTCATAAAATAAGGGTAAAGAAGTAATTTTACATATATTATATTGAATTAAATAATCCATAGATGAAATATTTAGTATTGATTTGAAATAATATTTGAAAGATGATAATGAAAATTTTGTTGAAAAGAGTTATAAATTTTTTAAGAAGAAAGTACTGAAAATCTACGAAATTTGAAGTTGAAATGAAAGAATTTTGAAGAAAAATATGGAATGAAGTTGAGGAAAATAATTAGAAAAGTTGATAGAATAAAACATAATTTTTTTCTATATTTTTTAGAAAATTTTTTAAGGAAGAAAAAAAAATACTTTTAAGGGAAAATTGCAAAATTGTAATTATGAAATGACGAAAGTGAAAATAAAGACTGGCATAATTGTAAATAATTGATGACAACATTGTAAATTGTAATTGATGGTAGAACCATAAATAACTAATGGTAAAATTGTGAATTTAAAATCATTGGTAAAATCGTAAATACTCAATGGCAACACGGTAAAAAAAACTTAATATAAGCTCAGAATCTTATATTTCTCAAGTGATAACCGTTTCATTTGTTTATACTCCCATTTGTTTGGTTTCTTCCTTTTTTATATTCATATAAATTTCTCCAATATTAAGGATAATTACAGTTATCCAATTTCAGTATCAAGAGTTCATCTCAATTAGGGGTAAATTTTCAATAAAACTCATAACTAAATAATTATAATGTTGAATTAAGTTATGAAATAGTAAAATTAATGAAAGTTTATGGTTAGGTATTGGTGATCAGCAATCCTAATAAATTGCTGAAAAGAGCACGAAAGATAAGGAAGTGATCCACATGTAGCTTTAAGTGTTACACGATGAGTTAGATTTACTTTTAGTAATCGAGACCAATAAAAAAATATGAATTGATGATATTTGAATTAATTGTTGAATTATAATGATTGGATGATGTATTCTCTTTTATGTATGATAATTGATTGATTGATTAAGGATTAAATGATATGTTGAAAATTAATTATATGAGAAGTTATATTTTAAAATGATGGATATATGAAAAATATGCTAAAAAGATATACGAAATTATTAAAAGATATGATTGAAAAATTGATATGATATATGAGTAGACAATTTAATATATATATATATATGAAAAAATAATAATTTTGAGAAAGAGATAGTTCAATTGAATGCTTTGATATATGTTTGCTTACATATTATTATTCATATACATAAAAAGGAAGACCAGGAAGGCAGTTGATTTGGTTGAGAAGACTGGGAAGGTAGCTAGTCTAGCTAAAAAATGTCGACATGTGGGAAGATGTTCCTAGATGATAGTATGAAATGATCTTATAAGAAAGAAAGAAAGAAAATTTAAATTCATGCATTTATTTATTAAAATATTTATTATTGTTGGCTGAGATGCTAAAGCATTATTCTTGATTATGAAATGATTGATAGACAGATGAGCCTTATAGTGAGACAAATTTGATGATAAAGAAATTGAAATGATGATATGATAAAGAAGTATATGTTCAATTGTTTGTATGATGTGAACCTTATGATGAGGTAAATGATGATATTAAATTGATAAAATATATAAGAAGAAAATGGATATGATTGGTATATGAGATATATGTGTTAAAAGATGATAGCTTGATAATTTATTTATAAAGAGATTGAAAAATGAATGAATTAGTATGTGAGAAGAGATAGATGATTAACTATGCTAATTTATTAATGACTGAATATAACTAGAAGTATACAAATAGAGTACTTCTAGTAAATTTAATTCACTGAGCTTGTGAAGCTCACTCATTATTAAATAATTTCAGGTAACAAGCAGGACATATAAATTTGTGAACTGAGATTCATACTAGGTTTTTGTATGTAAGTCTCGTGGTCCACATCCTCGGACTAATGGAAGAAGAAAAAGAAAAAAAATCATAGATATTCATGCATCTTTAATATGTTGTATATTGATGAATCTTAAATATTGCATATTTTAGACCCTTAACTTACATTTGTTATGCTCTTAGTTAGTAGTATTTTACTTTATTTTACGTTTTTCTTGTGTTTTGTGTGTTTTTACAGCTTTGTGGAGAAAATGAAGCATTTCAGGAGATTTGAAGCTTCTGGAGACATTGCGATCGATCGCACGAGATATGCGATCGAGCGCACCTGCCTATGATCGAGCGCAAGGTCATCAATCCCACATCGAAATATTTGCAGTGCATCACACCAGCGCGATCGAGCGCACCAGACAAGCGCTCGAGCGCACCTGCGATCGAGCGCACCTGACACGCGATCGAGCGTATCTGCGATCGATCGCAACATACTGCGATCGAGCGCACTCGGGCCAGTATCCCACATCGTTTTTACAAGCCACATTAGTCCGGGTCTTCCCCTATATAAGCACCATTTGGCTTCATAATCCAATGTAAAATTCCTGAGCCACTTTGGTGTTTACCGGTGGACGTCCATCAGCATTCTGGTGGATCCCGAAGGCATTGCTACCACGAGGGGAAGCGCCGCCCGTCAGCGAGTGGAATTTCTCCCATGTAAAGTTGTTTATTTATTTCTTTATATTCAGTTGTTTTAGTTTAAATGTTTAGCACTTTTTATTATAGTTTTATAATTATGAGTGGCTAGACTCTTCAGCTAAGGTTGAAGATGAAGCCCCGCCGTTGTTTGGCGTAGTAGTTCAGATTTGCTTGTACAAATCTGACAATTTTTAGTATAAATGTTCTGTCAATTATTTGAGTTAATCTTATAATTGATTGAGTTTAAATTTTCTGTTGGATTTTCTTTGTGTTTCATCTGATGGATACATTGAATGCTTTTCGATTAAATTGGATTCCCTTTGTGATTTGTTAGAGCGGATACATCGGGTGCTTTTGGTTTAGTTGGGATATTCATTGTTTTTTGTCTTATAGTTGGATTCATTGAATGTTTTGATAGGCTATATTTTTAGAACATGTATGCTTAACTTCGGTGGGGTGGATTCGGAAACCTTAGTGCTTTTTATTATTAGTTTTAAAATCAACTTAGCTTAGTTTATATTTCTTTTGCAATATCATTCACAATTCGGAACTAGGTTAAGATAAAGTTAGTTTAGATTAAAAATATATTTTCACAACGCAATTCCCTGTGGATTCGACCTCGCACTTGCACAACTCTATACTGCAAACGACTCGTGCGCTTGCGAGTAATTTAAAACTCACAACAAGTTTTTGGCGCCGTTGCCGGGGAATTGTTTGGTTTGTGAAAATTTTTTGTCTGAATTGATTTTATTTTTCTACTAGTTAATTTAATATGAAAAAAAAATTTGAGTTTTTTGTTTGCTTTATTCTGTTGCTTCTGCTGGTTAGTATCTCATTATTTTTTTGTTAGTGTATGCTTGGTTGGAGATCCTTGAACTTAGATTTGACACGTTTAGATCCCGACTTAAAAAGAACTCTTAGGAGGCAGAAAAGAGCACTAGTTGAGAGAGAGACTGTTGAGATGGGATAAAATTTTAATCATCCTGAACATGTAGAGCAACCTAGAGCTTGGAACGTGGACTCCACTACATCCCTTAGGGATTTGTTTGCACCCGTTGCGACTAACTCATCTTCCTGCATAGTGTTGCCACCAACCAATGCCACACACTTTGATTTGAAGCCACATGTTATCCAACTCCTACCCTCATTCCATGGCTTAGATCTTGAAAATCCTTATAGTCATGTGAAGAAGTTCAAAGACATTTGTGCTACATTCAAATTCCAGAACTTCTCTGAGGAGTCAGTCCATCTTCGACTCTTCCCTTTCTCCCTTCACGATAGAGCTAGGGCGTGGTTGGACTCCAACACGTCCGGGTCTATTACATCTTGGGAAAACCTGCTTAGCAAATTTTATCATAAGTTTTTCCCAATGTCTAGAGTGAATGAGTGCCGAAAGGAGATTAGCTCTTTCACTCAGGACGAGGATGAGAAGTTCTCTGAAAGCTGGGAGCGCTTTAAAGAGTTACTGATCAGATGCCCTCCACATGGATATGAGAAGTGGAGACTCGTTCAATTCTTCTACCAAGGGTTGACTTAACCCAACCGTAGTATGATCGAGTCTATGAATATTCTTGAGTCTGACAGGAGACGAAGCATATATGGCGTTGGACAAGTTGTCCGACAACTCACAGCAGTGGGATTTTTCAAGCTGTCGAGATAAGTCTATTCGTGCTCCTAAGAGAGGAGGCATCTATGAGGTCAGGGAGGACGCTGATTTAAGGATAAAATTAGATGCCCTCACCAAGAAGATTGACGCTCTCACTGTGAGCCAATCCATCAATGCTGCCAACACATTCAATGTTGAAAGCTGTTCCATCTATGCTAGTCCCATGCATCTAGCACAGAATTGCCCATCAATGTCGGCTTGTGCCGAGTATCCTATGGAACAAGTAAATGCTTTCAATGACTTTCGAAGGCAGTTAAATGGATCGTACTCCAAGACGTACAATCCAGGGTGGCGGAACCACCCAAATTTTTCATGGAGGCAGAACCAACCAATGAATCAGGGAGGATCCTCTCATCATGATCAAAATCAATATCCTCTTGGATTTGCCCCACAAATTCCTAATCATGGTCGTTCTGCCCATCCAGCACCTTCACCTGCTTACCATGCACCCGCTCAAACACCAGCGCCAGTTTCACAGTCGCTAGAGGACACCCTTAAGGAATTCACGAAAGCGACTAGCCAAAATATGAGCGATGTGAGGAGTGCAACAATGGTAAACACCCAAGCAATTGCCAAGCTAGAGAGTCAAATAGGGCAAATTGCAAGTCACTTGGGTGAGAGAGAGAAAGGAAAGTTCCCCAGTCAGCCCGTGCAAAACCCAAAAGGACAATTTATGGTTGAGAGTTCATCAACTCCTACGCACGGGGAGGAACAAGTACAGTCGATTGTCATACTGAGGTCTGGGAGACAAGTGGACAATCAAGTGGAAGAGAGCCCTGCTATGCAGCAAGGGCCAGGGAGTGGCAACACGGAGAAGAGAGATGCTGAGCCATCTACAGCCACACTTACTAAGAAAGACCCTCCTAGGTCGTTTGTACCTAGAGCGCCCTACCCCGAGAGATTACAGGCGCCCAAGAAAGGAGGGAAGTATGAGGAAATTTTGGAGGTATTCAAGCAAGTCCAAATCAATATCCCATTTTTGGATGCCATCCATCAAGTGCCATCATATGCCAAGTTTTTAAAGGACTTGGTCACTATCAAGAGGAGGACAAATGTCCCAAAGAAGGCCTTTTTGATCGAGCAGGTTAGTTCAATCCTTCAGTGCAAGCTACCCATCAAGTATAAGGACCCGGGGTGTCCTACCATCTCTTGCACGATAGGAGTCAGCCACATTGAGAGGGCCCTTTTGGATCTAGGGGCGAGTGTGAATCTTCTACCCTACTCAGTCTATGTGCAGTTGGGGTTAGAAGAATTGAAGCCCACATCCACGACGCTTCAATTGGCTAACAGGTCAGTGAAAAGACCACGGGGGATAGTTGAGGACGTTTTGATAAAAGTGGATAAGTTCTATTTTCCCGTGGATTTTATTGTGCTTGACACAGAGCCGGTTCAGAATGTAGGGATTCAAATACCGGTGATTCTAGGGCGACCATTCTTAGCCATGGCTAACGCCCTAATCAATTGTAGGACAGGGGTGATGAAGATCTCCTTCGGAAATATGACAGTGGAGTTGAACATTTTTGATATCACTAGACAACCACTGGAATATGATGAAATGAAAGATGTGTGCTTGATAGAGGAGATTCTTGAGGATACTGTGGATGAATCAAGCATTGAGGATCCCATGGAGGCATGCTTTGCTCACTTTGGAGAGGACTTGGGTTTAGATAAGTTACTCAAGGAAGTAAATGCCATTTTGGAGTCTGATCCTCAAGAAAGCAAGGAGGAGGAGGAGAAGGTGTCACCAGAACCTCAAAAGAAGGAACTTAAGCCTTTACCGGATAATCTTAAGTATAAGTTCCTGGGTCCAGCATACTGTTTGCCTGTGATAATAGCTTCAGATTTGGGAGAGGCTCAAGAGGAGAAATTGTTAGAGGTTTTAAGAGAGCACAAGGAAGCTATCGGCTGGACCATTGAAGATATTAAGGGAATCAACCCCTCGGTGGTGATGCACAGGATACACTTGGAGGAAGATGCTAAGCCATCGAGGGAGCCGCAAAGAAGGCTCAACCCTGCTATGCAAGAGGTTGTGAGAGCAGAGGTTATTAAGCTGTTAGATGCAGGGATCATTTATCCCATTTCTGATAGCAAGTGGGTGAGCCCCATTCATGTCGGGCTCAAGCGAGCTAGGTTAACGGTAGTAAAGAATAAGGACGACGAGTTGGTGCTAACTCGTGTGCAGTTTGGGTGGAGAGTGTGTATAGACTACCGTAAGCTGAACAGTGCCACAAGGAAGGATCATTTTCCACTTCCATTTATTGATCAGATGGTGGAGCGTTTGGCTGGGCACGAGTATTATTGCTTTTTGGATGGTTATTCTGGATATAACCAGGTCCCCGTGGACCCCGAAGATCAGGAGAAGACGACATTTACCTGTCTTTTTGGGACCTTCACCTACCATCGCATGCCCTTTGGGTTATGCAATGCACCCGCCACTTTTCAGCGGTGCATGGTCAGTATATTCTCTGACATGGTAGAGCGGTTCTTGGAGATTTTCATGGACGACTTCTCCATCTTCGGTTCAACATTTGAGGAGTGCCTGCACCGTCTCTCTTTGGTTTTGGTACGGTGCAAGGAGAAGAACCTGGTGCTTAATTGGGAGAAGTGTCATTTTATGGTTAAGCAAGGAATTGTACTGGGGCATATCATATCTCATCGAGGGATTGAGGTCTACAAAGCGAAGGTAGATTTGATTTCCAGCCTTCCACCCCCACGTACGATGAAAGAGGTTCGATCTTTTCTGGGCCATGCAGGTTTCTATAGGCGATTTATCCAGAATTTCAGCAAGATCGCCAGGCCCTTGTGCAAGTTGTTGCAAAAAGATGCCCTATTTCTATTTGATGAGGATTGTAAGAAAGCATTTGGGGATCTGAAGAAAATTCTGACGTCCACACCCATTATTCAGCCACCTAACTGGGATGTGCCCTTTGAGATCATGTGTGACGCATCAGACTATGCTGTTGGAGCTGTTTTGGTGCAGCATGTTGATAAACTTCCCCATGCTATCTATTATGCAAGTCGAACTCTAAACGACGCACAACTCAATTACTCTACCACTGAGAAGGAGTTGCTTGCAGTTGTTTTTGCATTAGACAAGTTCAGATCCTACTTGTTAGGATCTAAAGTCATTATCTACTCGGACCATGCTGCATTGAAGTATCTTTTCTCTAAAAAAAGATGCTAAATCTCGTCTTATCCGATGGATCTTGCTACTTCAAGAGTTCGACATTGAGATTCGGGATAAGAAAGGTTCGGAAAATGTGGTGGCAGACCATTTGTCTAGATTGATTATGGAATTCAGTGAGGCTGCCACTCTCATTTCTGAGACCTTTTCTGATGAGCAATTGATGCACATTGCTCACAGTCCCGCACCATGGTTTGCTGACATAGTGAACTATCTTGTCACCGGACACATGCCCTTGCATTGGGGGAGGCAAGATAAATCAAAATTTTTGGCCATAGTAAAACACTTTTTCTGGGACGATCCTTACCTGTTCAAGCATTGTCCTGATCAGATCATTAGACAGTGTATTCCTGAGCATGACCAATCTAATGTCATCGTCTTTTGTCATGATCATGCATGTGGAGGCCATTTTAGTGCTAAAAAGACCGCTGTAAAGATTTTGCAGTGTGGATTTTATTGGCCTACCCTGTTTCGGGACTCTCACACCTACTGTATATCTTGTGAGCGTTGCCAAAAGCTAGGGAGTCTTTCTAGGAGAAATATGATGCCCCTCAACTCTATTCTGATTGTTGAGATTTTTGATGTGTGGGGCATTGATTTCATGGGACCATTCCCAAACTCCTTTGGCTACCTATACATTCTAGTTGCTGTGGACTATCTGTCCAAGTGGGTGGAGGCTGTTGCGTGCAAGACCAATGACTACAGAGTTGTGGTCCAGTTCTTGAAAGACACTATTTTTGCTCGTTTTGGTACGCCTCGAGCAATCATAAGTGATGAAGGTAAGCACTTTTGCAACAAGATCTTTGAGCAGTTGATGAAGAAATATTGTATCACGCACAAAGTTGCCACCCGATATCACCCACAGACGAGTGGTCAAGTGAAAATTTCAAATCGCGAGATCAAACATATTTTGGAAAAGACTGTGAACCCTACTAGAAAGGATTGGTCTCTGCGATTGACGGATGCACTGTGGGCATATCGGACAGCCTTCAAGACGCCAATTGGCATGTCTCCCTATCGCATTGTATACGGAAAGGCTTGTCACCTTCCGGTTGAATTAGAGCATCGTGCGTATTGGGCTGTCAAGCAACTAAATTTTAATCTTTCCAAGGCTAGCTCACAACGGAAGCTCCAACTCAATGAATTGGAGGAGCTGCGGAATGATGCATATGAGTGTGCTCGATCATACAAAGCACAAATGAAGAAGACTCATGACCAAAATATTTTGAGACGAGCTTTTGAGCCGGGTCAGAGAGTTCTTCTTTATAATTCGCGCCTGCATCTTTTTCCAGGCAAGCTCAAATCCCGATGGTCAGGCCCATTCATTATTTGATCGGTTTTTCCTCATGGGGCCATCGAGATTGAGGATCCTAAGAATGGTAATACTTTCAAGGTAAATGGACAGAGGCTAAAACCATTCTTAGAGTTTAGGAGTCTGGACATTGAGACGATACTGTTGGAGGATCCTAGTTACTCAGATTGAGTGTAGTATTCTAGGGAGAGTCTGGTTGAAGACGTAAAACTTAGCGCTCATGGGAGGCACCCCACAGCTTATCTTTTCTTTTGTTTATTTATTATTTCGCATTTTTATGATTAATGTTTGTTTCCAGTATTTTTTGTTTTCCAGTTTTTATTTTTCAGGGACAAAGCGTACTTCAGTTCAAGTTTGGGGGTATGCTATGAGCCATACCAGTCCAGATAGTTCTCCATATCTCAGGTCAGCTCTTTCCATATTAGTCACACATTGGGGTCAATGTGTAATTTAAGTTTGGGGGTATGGGAGACACATCACACACTTTGTCCTAATTTGTTGTCTTTTCGTCATAGAGATAAATGCATGCTCATGTTATCGTGAAATTTTGGTTGATCTAAACATTTTCTGTGATGTGATGTCATTGGTGAGTTTAACATTTTGAACACATGATCTGGTGATAAATTTTAAAATTTAGTTACTTACCTTAGGCATTTGAGAATTCACATGTTTGATCTAATCTAACACGAGCACATTAGCACAAATTATGTGAGGTATGACACGTGATTTTAATGTGTATTTTTCCTTATCTTAACTGAAACTGGATGACTTGTTGGATGAACTCTTGGGCATAGGAAAATAAAAATAAAAAATAAAAAAAAATTATCAATAAACTTTTCGCTGAGTAACTGGACCTCTTGCCTCAGTAAGCAGTGAGTGTTCACGTCAAAAGGTGGAATTTTGCTTGGTAACATTAAGGTCGGTTTAATTTCGTAGCCTTTTTGACTCGAGTTAGTAAGTCCTTAGGGGTGTCTTTACACCTAATGCCCTAAAACCACCTGGTTTGGGAGTCATTGACTCAACACTCGCTACATGGGTCAATTAGAAAGCTTAAGGGAACTAAATATAGCTGTGCCTTAATAATAATAATAATAAAAGAATAAAATAAAAACTATGCCTTTTCGTTCATTTTTTATGGGAAATTCGGTGAATCTTGAGACATGGAGACCTTACACATTAGAGTTACTTGGAAGCTTCATTTTTATATGCTAATTCACCTTACACTGATTCAAGCTTGTGATGCCTTATCCTGCCTTTTGTAAGTAATTAGATTTTATCATTTCTATTCGTTGCGAAGATGGGTTTACCTTTTTAAGCTTGCTTATGAATGAATATCATGGTGATGTGTGCTCCTTAAATTTTTGGATACCATGAGTGATGACTTTATCTTTATGTTCTTTGTTTTTCATTGAGTCTTTTATTTTGTTTTGCTAAGGGACTAGCAAAATATAAGTTTGGGGGTATTGGATGAGTCTTAAATATTGCATATTTTAGACCCTTAACTTACATTTGTTATGCTCTTAGTTAGTAGTATTTTACTTTATTTTACGTTTTTCTTGTGTTTTGTGTGTTTTTACAGCTTTGTGGAGAAAATGAAGCATTTCAGGAGATTTGAAGCTTTTGGAGACACTGCGATCGATCGCACGAGATATGCGATCGAGCGCACCTGCGCTCGAGCGCACCTGCCTATGATCGAGCGCAAGGTCATCAATCCCACATCGAAATATTTGCAGTGCATCGCACCAGCGCGATCGAGCGCACCAGACACGCGCTCGAGCGCACCTGCGATCGAGCGCACCAGACATGCGATCGATGGCATCTGCGATCGATCGCAACATACTGCGATCGAGCGCACTCGGGCCAGTATCCCACATCGTTTTTGCAAGCCACATTAGTCCGGGTCTTCCCCTATATAAGCACCATTTGGCTTCATAATCCAATGTACAATTCCTGAGCCACTTTGGTGTTTACCGGTGGACGTCCGTCAGCATTCTGGTGGATCCCGAAGGCATTGCTACCATGAGGGGAAGCGCCGCCCGTCAGCAAGTGGAATTTCTCCCATGTAAAGTTGTTTATTTATTTCTTTATATTCAGTTGTTTTAGTTTAAATGTTTAGCACTTTTTATTATAGTTTTATAATTATGAGTGGCTAGACTCTTCAGCTAAGGTTGAAGATGAAGCCACGCCGTTGTTTGGCGTAGTAGTTCAGATTTGCTTGTACAAATCTGACAATTTTTAGTATAAATGTTCTGTCAATTATTTGAGTTAATCTTATAATTGATTGAGTTTAAATTTTCTGTTGGATTTTCTTTGTGTTTCATCTGATGGATACATTGAATGCTTTTCGATTAAATTGGATTCCCTTTGTGATTTGTTAAGAGCGGATACATCGGGTGTTTTTGGTTTAGTTGGGATATTCTTTGTTTTTTGTCTTATAGTTGGATTCATTGAATGTTTTGATAGGCTATATTTTTAGAACATGTATGCTTAACTTCGGTGAGGTGGATTCGAAAATCTTAGTGCTTTTTATTATTAGTTTTTCAATCAACTTAGCTTAGTTTATATTTCTTTTGCAATATCATTCACAATTCGGAACTAGGTTAAGATAAAGTTAGTTTAGATTAAAAATATATTTTCACAACGCAATTCCCTGTGGATTCGACCTCGCACTTGCACAACACTATACTGCAAACGACTCGTGCGCTTGCGAGTAATTTAAAACTCACAACAATGTATATATTGTTTCAGATAGGATATCGATAATGTAACTCCCCTGTTGAGGGTTGAGGCCTAATGTATATATATTTTCAGTCGATGTATGTTTTTATATTGTTTCATATATGTGCCGTGCTGGGATTTCAAAACCTGACAACACCGTCTTGGGGGTGGCCAACCTGGGATGGATCGTTACAGGAATCCTCTAATCGGTCCCTCAAATTCCAAGGTTCTACATCCCAACTAGTTTGTTAAGGTAGAGGACTCGGTCATGGAGAGTCCTCGAATCGATTGTGAACACCTAGAGAAGGGTATCCCTCCCAAAGACAAAGTGGAGTTGGCCTTCCAGGCTCCGGAGGTCTTAGTGACCATGGTTAAGTAGCTAGCTTCCAAGGTGTCATTAATTCCTTCTACTTCCTTTATTTATCTGCTACGATTTTTGTAACTTTATTTACTTTTGCTTTTCAGTCCAACATTGCTACAGGAGTGCTAACATGGTGCTATGCTGATGTAAGCAAGAAGCTAGAGGAACACAAAAAACCTTGGTGGCTGATCTACAGTCCTCCCTTCATAATATTGATGCATAGCTTGTGACTAAAGATGGCGAGATCTAAGTCTGGAAGGCCCAACTGGAAAGCTCCCAAGAGGTATTCGATACTCTAAACGCCTAAGTCCATAAGGTCAGGAATGATGCTATCAAGGAGTATCAAGCATCGAAGGCTATGGATGTTGAGCTAGAGTCTGCTAGAGCGAGAGCCTTGTAGGTGTTCAAGCTCTCAACAGAGTTTGATACGTTGATTGCCAATGAGGGACGAAAGTACTACCTCAATGGCTTTAAGGGCACGAATGCCAATGTGGCTCAGGCCTACATTGATCCGTACCTCTTTGCGATCGAGCTCACTAATGACGAGGGAATTAACATTACTAGAGGTGTCCAAGACTCAAGAGGCTGAGGGTAGGAAGAAGGTAGAGACTGGGGGTCAAGGAGGATAAAGAGTAGATGTTATCTTCTTTCTTTTTGTTTTATGTTTTTGTAATTGGCCAGTAGTGCCTACTTTTTGTACTTAAACTTTTAATGTTAATAGAATGACCTTAGGGCCTTTTGGTTCTTATTTGGTATTTTATCTTGATTTTTTTTAACACAATAGATGCTTTGTTCCATGCTTTCTTGAGGCCTTTTTTTCCTAGTCTTTGGGTTTTCTGAGTGTCTCTTGATTTGATCCGAGAAGAGGTCTCAAGGTCTTTTTTTCGGAGTTTGGGTATAAATTGTACCGAGGAGAGAGAAATCTCGTGGCTTTCCTCTCAGGCTTTGGATGGAAATTTTATTGAGGAAGAAGAAAGCTCGAGTCTTTTCCCTTAGTCTTTGCATGGAAAATGTACTGATGAAGGAGAAAGCTCGGGCTTTCCCTTCGGTGTTTGGATAGAAAATGTACCGAGGAGGAGAGAGCTCGAGGCTTTCCCCTTGGTCTTTGCTGACTTGGTACACTTTAGGTAGAATAGAACTTATTAGTATCTTATTAATAATTTTCCAAAGCTACATAGTTAAGCAAAAACAAAAACAAAAAGAAAAAAAACATTATACTAATAGAATCTATGGAGGTTCTCAGTATTCCAAGTTTTGGGTATCAGACTTCCATTAAGATCTTTAAGTTCAAAAGTACGCACTCGATAAACTCTTCTGATGCAATAAATTCCTTCCCAGTTTGGAAGTAGTTTTCTTGTTTCTCTTGGATAAGACACTTCCTTACTTTTGAGTACCAAGTCATTGAGTCTGAATGTTTTCCCTCTAAAGTTGGAGTTTTAATATCGTGCTACCCTCTAATGGTAGGCAGCGAGCTTGATCTAAGCTTTATCTCTGGCCTCATCGATCAGGTCAATATTCATCTTAAAGGCTTCTTCATTGTTCCCAAGGTCAAAGTATTGTACTCGTAGTAATGGTACTCATATTTCAAGGGGCATAACAGTCTCAAATCAATAGTCCAAGAAGAAATAACTATCTCCTATGGGGGTTCAAGTAGTCGTTCGATAGGCCTAGAGTACATTTGGCAATTCCTTAACCCACTGTTTGTTAATATCTTCAAGCCTCTTCTTGATACCTTGCAGGAAGGTCCTATTAGTGACTACAGCTTGCCCATTTGATTGAGGGTAACCTATTGAGGTCAATCAGTGTTCAATCTCGAGGTCTTGGCAGAAAGATTTGAATCGTGAGCTGTCAAACTACTTGATGAGTGCCAAATATTGCATATTTTGGCCCTTTAATTTACATTTGTTAGCTTAGGAATTTGTTACTTTGAGTTGTTTTCGTTGTTTTACAAGTTTACAAGCTTGGAAAGAAGTTTCACTAAATTACAAGAATTGCTCGTGCCGATCAGCCATTTTGTAGGATTAAACTGTAATGATTTAGGAAGAACCAGACGATGAGCCATATATTCTTGGAAAGATCCGGATGTCTATTTTCTGGGAAATTTTACGGATCAATAAAATGATTTTTCTAGAGAAAGTTATGGCATTTTTAGTAGACAAAGGTCGGGCTGTGCATGATTTCAGCGTGACAGATCAGCCATTTTTGAGGATTTAACTGTATTGATTCAGGAAGAACCACGAGATGATCCATATATTCTTGGAAAGATCCCGATGTCTATTTTCTGGAGAATTTTACGGATCAATAAAATGATTTTTCTATAGAAAGTTATGGCAGTTTTAGTAGACAAAATTCAAAGAGCAAAAACTAGAATCTGCAGTATCCCACATCGGATGGGAAGCATATTGAACTTGTGATATTTCCCTATATAAGCCCTTCTTCACTTCATCTTTAATGTACAATTCCTGAGCCACTTTGGTGTTTACCGGTGGACGTCTGCTAGCATTCTGGTGGATCTAGAAGGTTTTGTCATCACGAGGGAAAGTGCCGCCCGTCAGTGAGTGGAATTTCTCCAATGTAAAGTTATTTATTTATTTCTTTACATTTAGTTGTTTTAGTTTAAATGTTTAGCACTTTTATTATGAATTGTAGTTTCATAGTTATGAGTGGCTAGACTCTTCAGCTAAGGTTGAAGATTAAGCCCCGCCGTTGTTTGGCGTAGTAGTTCAGATTTGCTTGTACAAATCTGACAATTTTTAGTATAAATGTTCTGTCAATTGTTTGAGTTAATCTTATAATTGATTGAGTTTAAATTATCTGTTGGATATTCCTTGTGTTTTATCTGATGGATACATTGAATGCTTTTCGACTAAATTGGATTTCCTTTGTGATTTGTTGAGAGCGGATACATTAGATGCTTCTGGTTTAGTTGGGATATTCTTTGTTTTTTGTCTTATAGTTGGATTCATGGAATGTTTTGATAGGCTATATTTTTAGAACATATATGCTTAACTTCGGTGGGATGGATTTGGAAACCTTAGTGTTTTAATTATTAGTTTTTAAAAATCAATTTAGTTTAATTTTAATTTCTTTTGCAAATTATCATCTGAAATTCGAAACTAGGTTAAGATAGAGTTAGTTTAGATTGAAAATATATTTTCACAACGCAATTCCCTGTGGATTCGACCTCGCATTTGCACAACGCTATATTGCAAACGACTCGTGCGCTTGCGAGTAAATTAAAACTCACAACAAGTTTTTGGCGCCGTTGCCGGGGAATTGTTTGGTTTGTGAAAATTTTTGGTCTAAAATGATTTTATTTTTCTACTAGTTAGTTATTTTTTTTGTTTAAAAAAAAATGTTTATGTGGATGAATCCAGCACCGGTTTCACAGTCTTTAGAGGACACCATTAAGGAGTACATGAAAATGACCGGCCCATCCATCAATGTTGCCAACACATTCAATGTTGATAGCTGTTCCATCTGTACTAGTCCTAGGCATCTAGCACAGAATTGTCCATCAATGCCGGCTTGTGTCGAGTATCCCATGGAACAAATGAATGCTTTCAATGACTGTTGTTGGCAATCAAATGGATCTTACTCCGAAACATACAATCCAGGGTGGTGGGACCACTCTAATTTTTCATGGATGCAGAACCAACTAAGGAATCAGGGAAAAGCCCCTTATCAAGCTCACAATCAATACCCTCCCGAATTTCCTCCGCCAGTTCCAAGTTATAGTCACTCAGCCTATCCAGCACCATTACCTGCTTACCAAGCTCCCATTCAAACACCAGCACCAATTTCACTGTCACTTGAGGATACCCTTAAGGAGTACATGAAAATGACTAGCCAATCTATGAGCGAAGTGATGAGTGCAACAATAGAAAACACCAAAGTGATTGCCAAGCTAGAGAGTTAAATTGATCAAATCGTAAGTTACATGGGTAAAGGAGAGGAATGAGAGTTCCCCAGTCAACCTGAGCCTAACCCAAAGGAACAATTTGCGGTGGGAAATTCATCAACTCCTATGCATTGGCAGGAACAAGTGCAATCAACTGTCTCATATTTGTCTGGGAGACAAGTGGACAATCAAGTGGAGGAGAACCCTGCTATGCAACAAGGGCAAGAAAGTGGCAACAAGGAAAAGAGAGATGCTTAGCCATCTACAGCCACATCTATTATTAAGGATCTCTCTAGGTCATTTTTACCTAAAGTGCCTTACCCTGAGAGACTACAAGCACCCAAGAAAGAAGGGAAGTCTGAGGACATTATGGAGGCAGGCTTTGCTCAGTTTGGAGAGGATTTAGACTTAGATAAGTTACTTGAGCAAGCAAATACTATCTTGGAGTTTGCTCTTCGGAAGAGTAGTAAGAAAGAGGAGACTATGGATGAATCCCGCATTGAGGACCCCCTGGAGGCATGCTTTGCTCACTTTGGAGAGGACTTGGGCTTAGATAAGTTACTCGAGGAAGTGAATGCTATTTTGGAGTCTGATCCTCGAGAAAGCAATGAGATGGAGGAAACCACAACACTTGAACCCCCCAAGAAGGAACTTAAGCCTTTACCGGACAATCTTAAGTATAAGTTCCTAGGTCCAGTAGATTCTTTGCCTATAATTATAGCTTTAGATTTGGGTGATGCTCCAGAAGAGAAATTATTGGACGTCTTAAGAGAGTATAAGGAAGCTATAGGCTGGACTATTGAGGATGTCAAGGGAATCAACCCCTCGTTGGTAATACACACGATACAGTTGGAGGAGAATGCCAAGCCATCGAGGGAGCCACAAAGAAGGCTCAACCCTGTTATGCAAGAGGTTGTGAGGGCAGAAGATATTAAGCTGTTAGAGGCAGGGATCATTTATCCCATCTCTGATAGAAAGTGGATGAGCTTGATTCAAGTCATGCCCAAACATGCTGAATTAACGGTAGTGAAGAATGAGGACGACGAGCTGGTGCCAACTCGTGTTCAGTCAGGAGGGAGAGTGAGTATAGACTACCGTAAGTTGAATGCTGCCATTAGGCCTGATCATTTTCCATTCCTATTTATTGATCAGATGGTGGAGCACTTAGTTGGGCATGTTTACTAATGTTGGGTCTGGCTGAAGACATTAAACTTAGCGCTCATGGGAGGCACCCCACAACTTATCTTTTCTGTTTATTTATTATTTCGCATTTTTATGATTAATGTTTGTTTCCAGTATATTTTGTTTTCCAGTTTTTTTTTTTATTTTTCAGGGACAATGCGTACTTCAGTTCAAGTTTGGGGGTATACTATGAGCCATACCAGTCCAGATAGTTCTCCATATCTCAGGTCAGCTCTTTCCATATTAGTCACACATTGGGGTCAATGTGTAATTTAAGTTTGGGGGTATAGGAGACATATCACACACTTTGTCCTAATTTGTTGTATTTTCGTCATTGAGATAAATGCATGCTCATGTTATCGTGAAATTTTGGTTGATCTAAACAATTTCTGTGATGTGATGTCATTGGTAAGCTTAACATTTTGAACATATGATCTGGTGATAAATTTTAAAATTTAGTTACTTACCTTAGGCATTTGATAATTCACATGTTTGACATAATCTAACACGAGCACATTAGCACAAATTATGTGAGGTATGACATGTGATTTTAATGTGTATTTTTTCTTATCTTAACTGAAACTGGATGACTTGTTGGATGAACTCTTGGGCATAGAAAAGCATAAAAAAATTAAAAAAAAATATTATCATAAATAAACTTTCCGCTGAGTAACTGGACCTCTTGCCTCAGTAAGCAGTGAGTGTTCACGTCCAAAGGTGAAATTTTGCTTGGTAGTATTAAGGCCGGTTTAGTTTCGTAGCCTTTTTGACTCGAGTTAGTAAGTCCTTAGGGGTGTCTTTACACCTAATGCCCTAAAACCATCTGGTTTGGGAGTCATTGACTCAACACTCGCTACATGGGTCAATTAGAAAGCTTAAAGGAACTAGACATAGCCGTGTCTTAAAAAAAAAAAAAAAAAAAAAAAAAACTATGCCTTTTTTGTTCATTTTGATGGGAAATTTGGTGAATCTTGAGATATGGAGACCTTACACATTGGAGTCACTTGGAAGCTTCATTTCTATATGCTAATTCACTTTACACAGTGTCAGACTTGTGATGCCTTAACCTGCCTTTTGTAAGTAATTAGATTTTAACTTTTCTATTCATTGCGAAGATGAGTTTATCTTTTTAAGCTTGCTCATAAATGAATATCATGGTGATATATGCTCCTTAAATTTTTGGATACCATGAGTGATGAACTTATCTTTATGTTCTCTGTTTTCCATTTAGGTTTTTCTTTATTATTTTGTTTTGCTAAGGGACTAGCAAATTGTAAGTTTGGGGGTATTTGATGAGTGCCAAATATTGCATATTTTGGTCCTTTAATTTACATTTGTTATCTTAGGAATTTGTTACTTTGAGTTGTTTTCGTTGTTTTACATGTTTACAAGCTTGGAAAGAAGTTTCACTAAATTGCCAGAATTGCTCATGCAGATCAGCCATTTTTGAGGATTAAACTGTATTGATTTAGGAAGAACCAGAAGATTAGCCATATATGTTTGGAAAGATCCGGATGTCTATTTTCTGGAGAATTTTACGGATCAATAAAATGATTTTTCTAGAGAAAGTTATGGCAGTTTTAGTAGACAAAGGTCAGGTTGTGCATGATTTCAGCGTGACAGATTAGCCATTTTTGAGGATTTACTGTATTGATTCAGGAAGAATCATGAGATGAACCATATATGCTTGGAAATATCCCGATGTCTATTTTCTAGAGAATTTTACGGATCAATAAAATGATTTTTCTAGAGAAAGTTATGGCAGTTTTAGTAGACAAAGGTCAAAGAGCAAAAACTGGAATCTGCAGTATCCCACATCGGATGGGAAGCATATTGCACTTGTGATATTTCCCTATATAAGCCCTTCTTCACTTCATCTTTAATGTACAATTCCTGAGCCACTTTGGTGTTTACCGGTGGATGTCCACTAGCATTCTGGTGGATCTAGAAGGCTTAGTCACCACGAAGGGAAGCGCCGCCCGTCAGCAAGTGGAATTTCTCCCATGTAAAGTTATTTATTTATTTCTTTACATTTAGTTGTTTTAGTTTAAATGTTTAGCACTTTTATCATGAATTGTAGTTTCATAGTTATGAGTGGCTAGACTCTTCAGCTAAGGTTGAAGATGAAGCCCCGCCGTTGTTTGGCGTAGTAGTTCAGATTTGCTTGTACAAATCTGACAATTTTTAGTATAAATGTTCTGTCAATTGTTTGAGTTAATCTTATAATTGATTGAGTTTAAATTGTCTGTTGGATATTCCTTGTGTTTCATCTGATGGATACATTGAATGCTTTTCGATTAAATTGGATTTCCTTTGTGATTTGTTGAGAGCGGATACATTGGATGCTTTTTGTTTAGTTGGGATATTCTTTGTTTTTTGTCTTATAGTTGGATTCATTGAATGTTTTGATAGGCTATATTTTTAGAACATATATGCTTAACTTCGGTGGGGTGGATTTGGAAACCTTAGTGTTTTAATTATTAGTTTTTAAAAATCAATTTAGTTTAATTTTAATTTTTTTTGCAAATTATCATCTGAAATTTGGAACTAGGTTAAGATAGAGTTAGTTTAGATTAAAAATATATTTTCACAACGCAATTCCCTGTGGATTCGACCTCGCACTTGCACAACGCTATATTGCAAACGACTCTGTGCTTGCGAGTAAATTAAAACTCACAACACTACTTCTTGTTGTCAGTAACAAGGATTCTTGGTATTCTAAATCGGCACACGATGGACTTCAACACGAACTCCCTAGTTTTGTAATCAGTGATTTTGGCAAGTGGTTTAGCTTTTGTCCACTTGGTGAAGTAGTTGATAGCCACTATCAAGTGCTTCATCTACCTTAGAGCTTAAGAAAAAGGTCTGAAGATTTCCATTCCCCACATAGCGAAGGGAAGCGGACTCATGATCGAAGTCAATGGATTAGAAGAATGGTGGGACAAATGAGCATATTCTTGGCATGTTTTACACTTTTTGACCATGTTTGTGGCATCGTGTAGCATTTTGGGCCAATAATACTGTTGACCCATATTTGATTTTAATAATGACAGAACACTACTCTAATTACACTAACAGTTTTATCTAAGTGTTTAAGCAGTACAAGCATTTAGCACAGAAACAAGATGCAAGAACTCAACTCGATTCAGATGCCAAGACATGACAGAAGATCTAGAATAGGCATTAAGGTAATTGAAACAATTATAAATCTCTCATGTTCAATTATATAGTTTTATTCGTGGCTCAAACTACAAAAATACTTTGACAAAACCAACCATACAAAAGTTTCAAAGTCAAAAATAGTTTTGAAACATGAAAAACTAGGTTGAAGGACAACCCAGTCGACTGGCTTCACATACCAATCGACTGGGATATGGGACAGAAAGTTCTCAGTTGACTGGTGTTGAGGATCCATTCGACTGGTTCTTAGGACCCAATTGACTGGTACTCTCCCTTAGCCTAAAAAGTGAAATTTCTCACTTGACCCAGTCGACTGGTACAATGACCTAATCGACTTGTAATTCGAAAATATGACCTTTTGAGACGCAGGACTTGAACATTTAATGCCCAAAACCTACTAAGTTAGTGTCAAACGAACATATTGATTCAAAACTATATAAGCCCACTTCAATGAGCATTTAAAACAGCAAGAGAACACATTCAATTCACAAGATAGCTTATTAATTCTCAAAGCTTTAGAAAAATTATTGTTGTGCCATTCATCAAGCTTGTTCTTGAAAGAGATATATTGTTCATTTGTAAAAGTACTTAATGCTATCTTTCTACCATTTACTTTATAGCAAATTTCATTATTGTAAAGAGAAAGAGTTGTTATAACTCTTAGAGTGTTTAAGATTAAACACTTCATTCTAACTTCCGTAAGAAAGAGAGTAACTTCTGTGAGGAAGAGATTAACTTTTGTGAGGAAGAGATCGGTTGTAAGGTTTGTGCAACACCAGTGAAGTTGTACGACTAAAGTTTTAGTGGATTACTTCAAGGAGGTTTCTTGAAGAGAGTGGACGTAGTGTTGGAAGGAATCCGATATTACCGAACCACTATAAATGGAGTTTGCTCTTTCTCTTCTTCGATTTACAATTGGTATCAAAGCTTCGTACTCAATTTCAGGCTTAAAATCCTTGAGTTGATCTGATGATATCTACTAGCTATACTCAAGGGCATTCATATACTATGCCTCCTTTGTTCAATGGCTCCAACTATAACTATTGAAAAAATAGAATGAAAATATTTGTCGAATGACAAGATTACAATCTATAGAGAGTCATTGAAGAATGACTTAGAATTCCTATAAAGGAAATAATCATTGGAGAGATCAATCATACAATGCCTAAACTAAAAACTGAGTTTAATGAAGAGGATTATAGAATGATGTCTCTAAATAGTAGAGCAACTAGCATGCTACATTGTGCTTTAGATATAGCTTAATACAATAAAATTCATGCATGTGTTATAGCTAAATAAATTTGGGACAAATTACAAGTTACATATGAAGGCACTAGTGAAGTTAAAAAAATCAAAAATCCATACACTAGTGTCCGAATATGAATCTTTCAAAATGTCTCCAAATGAAACTATTTCTCAAATGGATTCACGTTTTACTACCATTGTTAACGGTTTAAAGCTTCTTGGTAGGAACATTGAGGAATTTGAACTAACGAGAAAGATCTTAAGGTCTTTGCCATCCACTTTGAAAGCTAAGAAGACGACCATCACGGAGGCCAAGGATCTCGACAAACTATATGTCGAAACTCTCCTCGGATCACTATTGATATACGAGATGGAAGAAATGAATCCCGGTGTCAATAATGATGAGAAGAAGAAGAAGTTGATTGCTCTCAAAGCCTATACGAGCAACAAAGAGGAAGAAAAAAAAAGAAGAGGTTGAGAGCAACGAAAAAGATGGTGAGATGGCTCTAATCACCAAAAGGTTTCACAAGTTCTTGAAAAAGAGCAAGAAACCTTACACAAGGGATTCCACTCCAAAAAGGGAATTCCACTTCAAAAAGGGAATCTCTTATGTGTTACGGTTGCAAGAAGCCCGATCACATCAAGGCCGATTGTACAACAATGAGAAAACCATATAAGAGCTTAAAAAAGAAAGTTATGATTGCAACCACATGGAGTGATGATGAAGAAGGAGAATCTTCGGACAATGAAGTCGGATATAAAGAGATTGCAGCTTATGTTTGATAGCAATCGACGATGAAAATGAGGTATCAATTTCTTCCCTTTCTAATAATAACATTGTTAGTAGTAGTGAAGAATTAATTGAGGATATAAATGAAATGCATGAAGAATTAAAGAAATTCAACTCTAGGAATAATACCCTCAAAAAAGAAGTCTCATCTCTTTCTAAAGAGATGGAAGGCTTAAAGGAAGAAAAAGAAAAACTATCTTCCATGCTTTATGATTCTTCACAAGATTTTCTAAAAAATGAAAATGAAAATTTAAAAAAGAAAATATTGGAATTAAATAGCACAATATCAAGACTTATACTTGGAAAAGAAAAGCTATATGAAGTGTTATCTAGCTAAAGGTTAAATAGAGGAAAATCCAGCTTGGGTTATTCTCCATTGGACAAGCGAAAGTCTAAAGAGACTTTGTTCATGAAAACAACATGTTTGAATGAAGCCTCCACTTCCAAGACTTTTAGCAAGATTAAAAGTGCTCCTTTAATATATGCTAGTAGGTCTAAGAATGTGAATTTAAATTCAAATTCATAGACTAGAATGAAGCATCCTAGAAATACTCATGCATATATGTATGTTTACTCAAGAAATGCAAATGCTATGAATGATCATTCAAGAAATGCATATACTATAAATACACATCCTAGAAGTTACCATCATGTGTATTCTATAAATAATATGTATGCTCATACCACAAGTGCACATCCTAGGAGCTACCATCATACATTTTCTAGTAATAATATGCATGTTCATAACTTTAATCATAGAAACATGTATCCTAGGAACGCTTATAAAAGGAACTATAGATATGCACAATTAAGAAATCCTAGAAATTTCAATAACTATTATCCTAGGATTATGTATCATCAACATGTCCATAATTATAGAGCACCTTATAATGTTAAGAAGGTATAGGTTCCTAAAGGAACCATATTTTTTAGAATTAAACCCAAAGAACCCAAGAAATTTAGGGTACCTAAGAGTGCAATTGTCTATCCTTATGTAATGTAGATATGTCCCCACACCAAGGAAAAAGGTAACTATTGGTACCTTGATAGTGGATGCTCTAAGCACATGATCGGTGATTGAAGCATGTTCAAAGAGCTAACTCTAAGGGATGGCGGACATGTTACCATTGGAGATAACACAAAGATAAAGATCATCGGGCATAGAAAAGTTGGTAATGATTTCTCAACCATTGATCATGCATTATATGTGCAAGGCCTTAAGCCAAATTTGCTTAGTATTAGTCAACTATGTGATAAAGGCAACAAAGTCATATTTGAAACCTCTTATTGTCTAGTTATAGACATCAAGAGTAACAAGATCAAGTTTGTTGGCCATAGACACGAAAATGTCTATATAATATAGTTGATTTAAAATCTTTGCATTCTAAAAAAGAAAAATGTTTTCCCGCATTTAGTGAAAACCCATGGCTATGGCATAGAAGACTTGGCCATGTGAATATAGATTTGCTTAAAATCATTTCAAGAAAAGATTTAGTCATTGAACTTCCAAAAATCAAATTTGAAAAAGACAAGGTATGTGATAATTGTAAAATGGGAAAACAAACTAGAATTTCCTTTAAATAAAAAAATATAGTCTCAACTACTAGACAATTGGAACTTCTACATATGGACTTGTTTGGTCCAAAAAGTACCATAAGTCTAGGTGGCCATCAATATGCTCTTATTATTGTTGATGACTATTCAAGATATACCTTTGCTATTTTTATTGCTTACAATGAGGAAGCCTACAAAGGATTTGTGAACTTTTTTAAAAAGGTTCAAAATGAAAAATGAATTTTTATTTTAAGCATTATAAGTGATAACGGAAAAGAATTTGAAAACCAAAGGTTTTCAAAATTTTGTGATGAAAATGGAATTGATCACAACTTTTCAGCACCTAGAACTCCTCAACAAAATGGAATTGTTGAGAGAAAAAATAGAGTTCTAGAAGAATTTGCACGAACAATGCTTTGTGAAAATAGTTTGCCAAAATATTTTTGGATGGAAGCCGTAAACACTTCTTGCTATGTTTTAAATAGAGTTTTAATTAGGTCTATGCTTAACAAAACTCCATGTGCATTGTGGAAACGTAGAAAGCCTAATATCTCTTATTTTCATGCTTTTGGTTGTAAATACTTCATCCTAAATAACAATAAAACTAACTTGGGTAAATTTTACTCAAAGACCGATGAGGAGATATTCTTAGAATATTCAACCTATAGTAAAGCTTATAAAGTTTTTAACAAAAGAACTCTAGTGGTTGAAGAATTCATACATGTAGCCTTTGATGAGTCTAACCCAATTAGTAGTAGAGTAGGTTCTTTTAATGATGATGCATATTTCATTCCACGGATAGAAACACCTACTCTCATTATTGACCTGAAAGAGAGCCAATCTCAAACGAGTCAAGAGGTAGATGCTCTCAATCTTGATCAACCATCTACAAGTCAACAAGAGGATAGTCTTCCCTAAGATTGGAGGTATGTGAATTATCATCCAATCGATCAAGTGATTGGTGATCCTTCACAAGGGGTAAGAACTTGTTCCTCTATTAGAAATATTTGCAATTATGTAGCTTATTTATCACAAGTAGAACCTAAGACGTTTGTAGAAGTCGAGAATGATGCAAATTGGATAAATGCTATGCAACAAGAAATAAATCAAATTGAAAGAAACAAAGTATAGAATCTAGTTCCCAGACCAAAGAATCACACTATATATATCAAGGAAGCTCATTTTTTTTTCTTTTTATGTATTTATAATACAATCTCAATAATTAAATTTGTTGAAAATCTGTTTTTGTTTATGCCCCTTTGTACCTTATTGTTTGTCCATTTTGATTTTTTGATTTAATTTTGGTATGCACTTTTAGAAACTAATATAATCTATAAAAGTATATTTGAAAAGTTTTGGATAATTTATTAATTTAAAATTGACGAAAATAATCATTTAATTTGAAGAATATTGTAATATGACAAATAATATGAGACAGAGGGAGTACTCTTATTAAATTGAAAATATAGAATATTTTTACAATGTTTATAAGTTGAATTTTATAACAAAGTAACGATACTAAATCTCAATCTATTAAATGTGAGAAAATAAAACTTGTAATACGAGCCCATTTGTTTCTTTCCTTTAATTTATTTATAAATTATAATACCATAGGTTCAATATTTTGGAGATCTAGTTTAAGTTTGTTTACTGTTTATTTATTTTTCTTACTTTTAAACATTTATAGATTTTATTTTATTATTTTAGGTATTTGTATAGTATATAAAACATAATTTATACAATTACTAATAGAAAACTAAGTTATATTAGTGCTAAAAAAATGGAATATGAGCTTCATAAATATATAAATAATTTATTAAATATTAGAGTTTAAAGTATATATAAATATATTTAGTTAATGTTGTTAAAATTTTCTTATTTAATTCTTTTAATTTTTTTTAAAAATAATAGTTAATTTTTATAAATAAAATACTATATAATTGATTTACATAGCGTGCAAATCCGAATAAAAAATATAACATGTGCATGAAAATGTTAAATAATTAAAAAAACTAAAGATATTAATTTTAAATTTAATTTTAAAATTATTCAAATAAATAAATATTTGTTATAGACATTTTTATCTACTTAACATAACATGTGGATATACGAAGTGAATGTATGAGTTGTGAATTTGAAATTTAATCTTATAAATAGTTAAATAATCATTTCATATATAAGCAGAGAAAACCAAAATATTGAGATATTTTATATGATAAAAACTTTTATTATCTTTTTTATATTTATAGAATACAATCTCATAAATTAAATTTATTGAAATTAGTGCTATATGTTGTATTTAATAATGAAGTATAAAAACATTGAATCTCAATCTATCAACCAAGTTTTAAAATAAAATTTTTATCAAATAAATACATTCTTATAAATTCAATTAGCTTACTAGTTAAATTGATTATATTATTTATTTTTATTTTTTTTAGAAAAATCATCGCCACTTTCATTAAAGAGAAGGAAAATCAGAGATAATAAGGCCTGAAACAATGGTGGGAGAGACTTCAAACCAAATAGAACAACCTTTTTGTCCAAAAGCTTGTCTTGCTAGAGTATATGCACAGAGACATTATAGACCCTAGACACATGCTTGACCTGAAAAATCCCCAGGTCCTACAGCAGCTTCAAACCACCCATGATCATCATGAATCATAGCTCTTACACCAACTAGCCGTCGCTGCATGTCCACTGCACCATCAACTTTGATCTTGAGAATCCCCACATTTGGCGGCACCCACCGACTCTTCTCTATCAACTAAAGATTATTTTGCTTCTCTTGTGCCTCCAAATATTTACATAAGTAGTTACTAGCTTTCTGAGCAATAATGTGGGGAGCCTTAGATGACTGTTTATACATCATATTGTTCCTATTCAACCAAAGCCACCAAGCCGTTGTGAAAAACAACGCCACCATGTCCCTATCCATATTAGCCATCAACAACTCATCAACAACTCCACCCATTTACGAAAATCTCTATGGGATACCTTATCTACACGCAAGCCACATGTAGATGACAACCACACCAACTCAGCCACTTTGCAATCCTTCAAAACATGATCAACTGGGCCTGGTCCTCCATCACACAGCTCACATAATGTATCAACAATCATACCAATATGCAACAGTTTCACCTTCGTGGGTAGGATGTCTCAGCATGTTCCAAACAAAGATTGACTCTCCATTCCTCACCCTCCACTGAGCACCCCCCTCGGGGACCTTCCTACTTTTCCAAATACTTCACCATGTATAAAAAGGATTATTACCCTCAGATGCTTGCATAAATGTAGTATTAGGATAATATTGAGACTTGAGAACTCTAGCACATATGGATGACTCACACTTAAGTAGGTGCCAGCCCTGCTTAGCTAGCAAAGCTAGATTGTGTTGGAAACTGAACAAATCAAAACATATAAAGAAGTTTTTATTGGGTCCTTTGGTTTCTCAACTGAAATCTTAAATTAGTAGAGTTTTATTTTGTTATTTATTACAATAAAGAAGGAGAAGAATGAGTCATGTACATTTCTCTTGTGTGCCTATATAGGCTTCTTATATTGTCTGAAAGGTAAGAGCAAGAAAGAAAAGTAAAAAATAAATAAATAAAAAAAGGATTCCTCCACTCTTGTCTCATGCTCTTTGTCTTTTAGTTCATAAACTTGTTCGCTTTTCTTTCAAATTGGTGTCAGAGTGTGGTTTTGCCCAAATTCCCATTTTTTTGTCCCTTCTTGAAATGGGTTATAATATTGTCCAACAACAAATCCCTAGATTATCAAAAGATAACTATGGGTCGTGGTCTATCCAAATGAAAGCCTTGTTTGGATTTCAAGATTTTTGAGAACTCATCACCGAAGGATTTATGGAACCCACTGTGGAGGAAGAAGTTGTATTGACAGCAGATGAGAAAAAAGCTCTTAAGAAGCAGAGGAAGAAGGATAAAAAGGCATTATTTCTACTCTATCAAGGGTTAGACGAGCTTACCTTTGAGAAAGTTGCCGAAGCAACGACAAGTAAACAAGCTTGGGAGATTCTAGATTCCATCTTCAAAGGAGACGAACGTCCGTCTCCAAACATTACGAGGCAAGTTCGAAGCTCTTCTCATGAAGGATGGCGAATCAGTGTCAGATTATTTCTCACGGTTACTGGTCATCGTGAATGGTTTTAAAAGAAACAATAAGAAGGTCGATGACATCCGAGTCGTCGAAAAGGTACTTCGATCCCTTTCCTCTAAATTTGAGCATAAATTTGTAGCTATCGAAGAGTCTAAGGACTTGGAGAAGCTTACAATTGAGGAGTTGTTGGGCTCACTACAAGTGCATGAGCAAAGGATGCAGAAAAATGCTAATTTTATTGTATTGGAATAAGCACTAGAGTCAAAACTAACTCTAAATGATCAAGATAAATCTAGCTCCAACCATGGTTGTGGTAAAGGTACTCACCAATGACCTGGCCAAAGTCAGCAAGAGAATCAAAACTCCAAAAGTCAGGGACGGGGAGGCAACCGAGGAAGAGGAAGATCCACAAATGGACGTGAAAACACCAAGAATATCCAATGTTACAACTGCAAGAAGTTTGGACTCTATACCTCAGATTGTTGGTACAAAGACAATGAACAAGCCAATGTTGCAGAAGCAACAACTAATTTTGGTAATGATTCTATCCTACTTCTTACTCGTGATGATTCAGATTCACAATATGAAGCTTGGTACCTCGATTCTGGCGCAAGCAATCACATATGTGGGAAGAAAGATCTGTTTGTAGAACTCACAAAAGGAGTTCACGGAAATGTGAACTTGGGAGATTCCTCTAAACTCTCAGTTAAAGGCACAGGGAAGATAGAAATCTACCAAAAGGATGGTAAGAAAAGTTACACATCTGATGTTTATTATGTACCTAACATAAAAAAGAAATATTCTCAGCATTCGGCAGCTACTCGAGAAGGGATAAAATATAGAGACGAAAGATTACTCTCTCATTTTGAGAGATACATGTGGAAGGATTGTGGCTCATGTTTCAATGACCAGTAATCACATGTTCCCGTTACAGCTCAACATAAAGTCCGAAAATGCTTCTATGGACTCAAAGAAAGTGAGTCATGGAAGTGGCATCTTCATTTTGGTCATCTACATTTCAGCTACCTAAAGCTACTATCATCTGGCACGGTGCATGGGTTACCAATGATTGAGTCACCGAGCAACGTTTGTGAAGGATGTATACTTGGCAAGCAGGCATGACTACCTTTTCCCAACGGCAAATCATGGAGAGCAACGACACCATTGCATTTGGTTCACATTGACATATGTGGACCAACAGAGCCTATATCCTTAGGAGGTAATAGATATTTTATTACCTTCATTAATGAATTCAGCAGAAAACTTTGAGTTTATTTTCTTAAAGAAAAGTCAGCTAATTTTATTGTATTCAAGAATTTCAAAGTTGTTGCTGAAAATCAAAGTGGTCATAAGATTGTAACTCTCCACTCTGACCGAGGTGGTTAATACACCTCAAAAGAATTTGATAATTATTGTAGGGAACAATGGATAAAGCATAAATTCACTGTTGCTTACACACCACAGCAAAACAGGATCGCCAAAAGAAAGAACCGTACCATTCTTAATATGACCAGAACTATGCTTAAGGAAAAAAGATTGCCAAAACACTTATGGGCAGAAGCTGTGGCATACTCAACTTATCTTCTCAACCGATGTCCTACCAAGAGTGTCAAGAATATGACACCTCAAGAGGTAGTGAGCGGCTATAAACCAAGTGTTGCACACCTAAGAATTTTTTAGTGTGTTGCATATGCTCAAGTTCTTGAATCCAAGAGGAAGAAGCTTGATGACCGTGGTGAGAAGTATATCTTTCTCGGATATAGCGAGCAATCAAAGGCATACAAGCTCTACAACCCACTAACAAAGAAATTAGTGGTTAGTAGAGACATTATCTTTGATGAAGAAAAAGTGTGGAGCTGGAGCGATGAATAGAAGACCAAATAACAACGAGTGTTGGAGGAGCCTAAAGAGCTCTCAACAGAAGTTTCACCAAGTACCTCATGACCATCTTCTCAGCCTACCACACTGTCAGCAGCACATAAAGGCTTTACATCTTCTATGGGAAGTACTGGTAACAGATCCTCCACAAATCAAGGTATTATCAAGATGAGAAGTCTCAAGGAAATCTATGAGCAGACGAATAATGGAGAGACTAATCTTTTCTGCCTATATGCTGATCATGAGCCCCTCACCTTCCAAGAGGCTGTAGTAGAAGATTGTTGGCGATCAGCAATGGAGGAAGATATGCATGCTATTCAAAAAATGATACTTGGGAATTGACAACACTCTCATTAAACCAAAAGGCCATTAGTGTCAAATGGGTATACAAGATCAAACGTACTGCAGAAGGTGAAATCTCTCGATACAAGGAAAGACTAGTAGCTAAAGCCTAAAAACAAAAGTATGGCATCGACTATGAAGAGGTTTTTGCACAAGTTGCAAGACTTGACACAGTGAGATTGTTGATCGCACTTGCAGCTCATCACAATTGGAAGATATATCAACTTGATGTCAAGTCAGCCTTTCTAAATGGCATTCTTGAAGAAGAAGTGTACGTACAACAACCGGAAGGTTTCATAAAGGAATGAGAAGAAAGCAAGGTGTACTACCTAAAAAAGGCATTATATGGCTTGAAGCAGGCACCAAGAGCTTGGAATGCATGCATCGATAGTTACCTTCATCAAAATGGCTTCACTAAATGTCCATATGGGCATGTTGTCTACATAAAGAAAAATAGACATGGTGAATTTCTAATCATTTGTTTATATGTTGCTGATCTGTTATACACAGGAAATAGTATTAACATGTTCAAGGAATTCAAGCAATCAATGTTTAAGGAGTTTGAGATGACAAACAATGGGCTGATGTCCTACTTTCTTGGTCTTGAAGTGAAGCAACAAGATGATGGTATTTTCATATCCCAAAAAAAGTACATGAGGGAGATTTTAGAGAAATTCAAGATGGACAGCTACAACTCTGTGATTATCCCAGTTGTAATAAGCAAAAAGTTATCAAAAGAATGAGATAGACTGTAATACCTGTATTCGTAAAGTAAGAGTAAAGAAATAATTTAATAAATATGATATGAAATTAAAATAAGATATTTACATGAAGGATTTAGTATTGAATAAAATAATTCTTTTGAAAAAAAATGGATGTATGGGGCGTAGCTAAAAAGAAAAAGAAAAAAAATTTGGATGTCCAGGTCCAGCAAAAGGAAAAAAAAGAAAGAAAAATAAATAAATAAATATTATATTATATTATATTATTTTTCTTAAAAAAATTATAAAAAACGTGGTAGCCACCTGCTGCCAAATGAAGAGAAAATTGATGCATATCTCCCACATCTCAAAAACGTGGAGACTTTGTATCTGTTATATATATGTACTAATATGTAAACTTAGATATATACTTACCAAATTTCGTTTATTTCTCCTTTAATTACTCATTTTATTTAAATACTTGGGGACTCAAAGAAAGGTTGAAATGGCAAAATTTTGAAGGGGTTTACTATGGAATTTCATAGAGAATCACATGAAGCTATCAGAAAAACATAAGGTAATAACGTAATGTTTATTTTGGAATTTTTTAGCATTTATGAAATTTCTCGGAATTCAAAGTGGGAATTTTCAAAGGGTGTGGTTTATAAAGAATTGAAGAAATAATTAAAAATTTAATACAAATTTTATGTCATGTGTTGATGATCAGCAACTAGGAGAAATTTCTGAGAGGAACGGGAAAGGCAAGTAGGTGATCAACGGGTAGTTTTAAGTGCTACGTGGTGAGTTAGATTTACTTTAAGTAATCTAAATAAAATATCAAATATCTAGTGATAATATTAAATTAAATTATTAGCGTATGCTTTGGTGGTAGATAAATATTTGGTTGATAAGTATGATATAAATATTAGATATGTAAAAAATTATTATGTGAGAAGAAAAATTATTAGAATAATGAGTTGATTTAATAGTGATGGTGATAAGTGAAATTCTTGATGAGATATGATTGATGTTTTGATATGAATTATAAGAAGGTGAAATTTAGTGGATCTTGATAAGCTATGCTGGATGATTTGATGTGATTTATAAGGAGAGAGATTTAGTAGAATTTATTTCAATAATAAATTTGAGAATAATCAGGATAGCCAATTTAAATATCTTGAATTTATGTGGTTTTTATATTACTGTTCTTATGCATATTTCATATCATTGTTCATATGCATATGCATTAAATAAAAGAACCGGGAAGGGGTCGGTCTAATTGAAAAACCGTGATAGTCGGTATATGCTGAAAATAAAAGGGACACCGTGACAGCTAGTATATGTTGTAAATAAATACCGTGACAGCCGAGATAAACTGGAAAGAACCGAGAAGGGGCCGGTCTAAGATAATAAAAACATGTTGACATGTGGAAAGTCATTCCCATAATAATAATTCATGCATTGCATCTGTTTTAATTATTGCTTACATTATTGAAATGCTGATGTGTGGTGTGTTATTGTGAACTTATTTATAGATAGATGAGTCTCACAGAGAGACAGTTATAGTGATAAGAACCATGTAAATGGTAGATTTTATTATGTGAACCTCATTATGAGGTAATTTTTAGATAATTGATGGGCTTAAGGTAAACCAATAAATAGAAGAGATTGATAGAGAATGGGACTTATGATATGTGTAGTGATAGTAGAATGCTAGTATCAAGTTGTTTGAAATATAATTGATTTAATATTGAAAGACCTTTTATACAATTGAGCACTTCTAGTAAATTTAATTCACTGAGCTTGTGAAACTTACCCTTCATTGTACAACGATTTCAGGTAGCAGACTTGACAAATAGTTTGGTGAGTTGAGGTTCAGAAGAAATCATTTTCTGTAAGTCACGTACGTGTCAACATCCTCAGACTAATGAGAAAATAAAATAAAATTTTATTTGTAAATATTCATGCATTTTACGTTGTATCAAATGTTGAAAGATCAGATTGATGTAACTCCCCTATTGAGGGTTGAGGATTGATGTAAAAAATTTTATCGGTGTTATTTATTTTTATTGTTGTATATATGTGTCGTGCTGGGATTTTCAAAATATGATGACACCGTCTCAGGGGTGGTCAACCCGGGATGGGTCGTTACAATTTTGGTATCAGAGCATTAGGTTTTATGATTTTGTAGGCTGCATAAAAAGTAAGAAAGTGGAAGATTAAAATAAATTATATTTTAATGAACAGTCTGAGGATAACACGTGGACACGCTAGAGCTAGATTTAGAATTGTTGATTTGAGAGGGCGTGGTAGGCCCCCAATATTTTGACAAGTTGAGGTTGAGTGTAAATCTGTGGTTCCTAGAAAGGAACTTGTTGATAGTATGATTTATATTTGTAATATAATTGATATTAGTAAAGGTATGAGAGAATCTGAAGTTGAAAGAGATAAGCTAAGATAAGCTCTTACACATGCTCTTGAGAAAAATGAATGTAACAGATGATAGAGGTGGTAGCCTATAGCATAAACTTGATGAACAGGGTAGAACGGTGCTTGAAGTTGTTAACCCAGTAATGATAGACATTTAAAAAGGGGGAAAAGTGAGTTTACACATGCGATGCAGGGAGATTGTTAAGTTGAATGTCATGTTGTTTAAAGGATCTATGAATCTTTTTACACCTGAGTTTCAGGAGAAACATGTAGAGAGATTATTTGGTATTTTACCAGTAACTGACAGGTAGATGGTTTCCTTTACTTCGTTTGAGTTAAAAAGAGAAGTTTTGGAATGGTGGAAGGATATTCTTCACAGAGTAAGTACAGATATTGATAGATCCTTAACCTAGAATAGGGTTAAGGAGGTTTTCCTTCATAAAAACTTTCCTTAGACCTTTAGAGCCCAACAAATAGAGATTTTATTTATTTGGGGTAAATGTATTGACCATGATTCAGTATGATAAGAGATTTGTGGCTTTGTCGAGGTTTGTACAGGAAATGGTAGACATAGAGGAGAAGAAGTGTAAGTGGTTTATAGATAAACTATATTTTAAGATTTGATCAAATCTCTCTTACATGAGGCTTATGAATTATGTCAAGTTGGTGGATATAACACTTCATATTGAGAAGGATGTGATGGAAATTAGAGATAGGAGGAATCGGCGGAATAGGTCTAGATTTGAGGAACCCAGAGGTGGTACCAGTATGAGTGTGCAAAGTGGGAGACCGCTCAGAGGAAGCGTTCCTTGTTATAGGGAACCAAAGTACAGAGTCAGAGGCAAGCAGGATCTGTTACTTCTGTAGCTAAGAATACTATCAGTGGAACCCCTAGATTTGAGAGACATGTTATGGGAACTGAAAGTCATGACAGAGGAAGTAAGTATGCCACTAAGGGGAAGTGGTAATCTGATGTATGATTGAGAGACAGAAGTTTATCATAGATATATTTTATCCCAAAATTGTTCTAATTTGAGGTGCTTTGTATATAGAAAAGGTGGACATATCAATGTTGGTTGATCTTGGTGTAACCCATTCTTTTGCATACAGTATTTATATGAAGTCTATTGAAGTATATATTAGTCATTTGATGCAAAATATTTTTGTTGAAGTTCCCACTAAAGATGGAGTGATAATCATAAATGTTTACAAGGGTTGTATGATTCACATCAGTGATAGAGAATCTGAAGCTAATTTATTACCTTTGAATATAATAGATCTTCATTCGATTTTGGGAAAGAAATAGTTATCGATGCATTATGCTTGGGTTGATTGTTCCAGAAAAGAGGTAGTGTTCAAAATATGGACATGAGAAGTATAATTTTCAGAGAGAACATAAGATACTCTCGAACTATCGTATTTTTGCTCTGACCACTAGGAGATGGTTGAAGAATGGTTATGAAAATTATGTGGCATACATAATGGATTCTAAAAAGGAAAATAGGAAGTTAGAATAAATCTTAGTGGTGAAAGATTATTCTAAGGTAATTCTTGATGAGTTGTCTAGGTTACCTCCAAGTAGGGAGATTAAATTCTCTATTGATGTGATACCAGGATCATCACACATATTTATAGCACCTTATAGAGTGACACCCATGGGGTTAAGAAAGTTGAAAGTTCAAGAGTTTTTAGATAAACAATATATTTGATTTAATGTATCACCATAAGGAACCCACGTAGTGGTTGTGAAGAAAGAAAGATGAAACCAAATAGTTGAATAAGAACAAATACATTTTTCCCAGGATAAATAAATTGTTTGAGCAGTGCAAGGAGTAAGAGTGTTTTGTAAGATAAACCTAAGATCAGGTTATCACCAATTGAGGATAGAGAAGGGAGACGTGCCTAAGACTGCTTTTAAGACACGCTATGGTCATAAGCTTTTTGTGATGTCATTTGGATTAACCAATGTTCCAGGAAACATTCATGGACTTGATGAATAAAATGTTTAAACTATTTCTTGATAATCTTGTGGTTGTGTTCAGTAATGACATCTTGGTGTATTCTAAAAAGGAAGAACAACATGTAAAACATTAGACAGTGTGTTGGAAATTTCGAAGAGAGAGACTGTATGCTACAATTTTCCTAAATGTGAATGTTGACTGAAAGAAATAACCTTCTTGGAATATGTAATATCAGAAAATGACATAACAGTTGATCCACAAAAGGTAGAGGCAATGTTAAATTAGGAGAGACCAACTAATGTGATTGAGATTAGAATCTTCTTAGGGTTAGCCGGTTATTATAGAAGATTCTTTCAGAAATTTTTTATTATTGAAATACTGTTGAATAGATTGACCAGGAAAGATGTGAGATTTGTATGGTGAGAGAAGTGTGAGAAAATTTTTCAATTACTAAAGAAGAAATTGACTACAGCTCTAATGTTGGTGTTTCCTTATGGTGATAAAGGATCTGTGGTGTATAGTGATAAGTCACATCAATTATTGGGATATGTGTAACATAGGAAAGCTGTGGCCTATACTTCTAGGCGAATAAGGATTCATGATAGAAATTACCCCACTCATGACTTATAGTTGGCTGCTATAGTGTTTATTTTAAAGATTGGAGACATCATCTGTATGGAGCCACTTGTGAAATATTCATGGGGTATAAGAGTTTGACATACTTACCTGCCCAGAGAGAGTTGAATTTGAGGCAAAGATGGTGATGGAGTGATTAGTAATTATGATTGTACAATTTACTATCATCTAGAAAATGCGAAGGTGATAGCTGATGCACTGAGTAGAAAGTCTACAAGAAGGTTAACTGCTATTGGAAGACCTAAGGTGAAATTGATGATAGATTTAGCGAGATAAAAATGAAATTAAATATCAGTAATAGAAGATAATGGTTAGCGAATATGGTTGTACAGTCATACATAGTAAAATGTTTTAGAGATACAAGGTAGAGATGAAGAGATAGAAAAAATTAAGCATGGAGTGCTTACTAGAAAGCAATATGAGTTCAAAATTTGAAATGGTGATATTATGATCTTTGTATTCCCAATAATACGGAGTAGAGAAAGGAGATAATGAGAGAGGCACATGATGAAGTAGATTCGATGCAACCAAGTAATAATAAGATATATAGAGGATGGAGACAGAATTTCTAGTGGTCAGGATTGAAGAAGGATGTAGCTAAAGTTGTGTGATTGTATGGAGGACCATTGAGAATAATGTCATTTAGAGATGCCACATTTACATTTTGGTTTTGGATAGGCTTTCAAAAAGCCACGAGTACACAGCTGTAATTTAATATATTTTTTCGTGCTCAGACAGAAAGGACTTTTAGAGAACTATAAGATATGTTAAAGACAAATGTGATGAATTTCTCAGTAAGTTAGGATGTTTACATGCCCATCCATTGAAGTTGCTTATAATAATCAGTATCAAACTAGTATTGGGATGGTACCGATTGAGACATTGTATGGTAGGAGGTGTAGAACTCCTATATGCTAGGGAGAAGTTGGAGAGAGAAATATATATGGTCCATCCATTATTGAGCTAACAACTAAGATGATCAAACTGGTTAGAGAGAACCGTAAAGCAGCATAGAGTATACCAAATAGCTATACTGATAATAAAAGAAGACCTCTTAAATTTCAAGTTGGTGATTGGGTGTAATTAAAAATATTTCCATGAAAATGTGTGTTGATGATCAAAAAGAAAGAAAAGTTGAGCCCGAGATTTGTGGGGCCCTATGAGGTTATCGAGAGAATTAGACCAGTAGTATATCGTTTGGAATTGCCTCCAGAATTAAAACAGTTATGTAATGTATTTCATGTTTCACTTTTAAGAAAGTGTTTATGTGATGAATATTATAATATTTCGAGCTAAGCTATAGAAATTTAGAAAGTTTGGGTTTTTATACAAGTACCAGTGAGAATTTTAGACAAAAGAACAAATTTTGTATAATAAAATAATTGCATTAGTTCAAGTTCTGTGATGGAATAAGGATGTTGAAGAGATTATGTGAAAACGTGAAACAATTATGAAGAAATATTATTCACATTTATTTCTGGAATAAAGTAAGGAAATTTCGGGGACGAAATTTTTATAAGGTGGGTAGATTTGTAATACCCGTATTCGTAAAGTAAGGGTAAAGAAGTAATTTAATAAATATGATATGAAATTAAAATAATATATTTACGCGAAGGATTTAGTATTGAATAAAATAATTCTTTTGAAAAAAAAACTGGACGCGTGGGGCATAGCTAAAAAGAAAAAGAAACAAATATTATATTATATTATTTTTCTAAAAAAAAAATTTAAAAAAAAACATGGAGACTTTGTCTCTGTTATATATATGTACTAATATGTAAACTTAGATATATACTTACCAAATTTCATTTGATTCTCCTTTAATTACTCGTTTTCTCTAAACACTTGGGGACTCAAAGAAAGACTGAAAAGACAAAATTTTGAAGGGATTTACTGTGGAATTTCATAGAGAATCACGGGAAGTTACCAGAAAACACAAGGTGATAACGTAATGTTTATTTTGAAATTTTTTAGCATTCATGAAATTTCCCGGAATTCAAAGTGGGAATTTTCAAAGGGTGTGGCTTATAAAGAACTGAAGAAATAATTAGAAATTTAATACAAATATTATGTCAGATGTTGATGATCAGCAATTGGGAGAAATTTCTGAGAGAAACGGGAAAGGTAAGGAGGTGATCCACGGGTAGCTTTAAGTGCTACGTGGTGAGTTAGATTTACTTTAAGTAATCTAAATAAAATATCAAATATCTAGTGATAATATTAAATTAAATTATTAGTGTATGCTTTGGTGGTAGATAAATATTTGGTTAATAGGTATGATATAAATATTGGACACGTAGAAAATTATTACGTGAGAAGAAATATTATTAGAATAATGAGTTGATTTAATAGTGATGGTGATAAGTGAAATTCTTGATGGGATATGGTTGATGTTTTGATATGAATTATGAGGAAGTGAAATTTAGTGAATCTTGACAAGCTATGATGGATGATTTGATGTGATTTATGAGGAGAGGAATTTAGTGGAATTTATTTCAATAATAAATTTGAGAATAATCAGGATAACTAATTTAAATATCTTGAATTTATGTTGTTTTTATATTGTTGTTCTTATGCATATTTCATATCATTCTTCATATGCATATGCATTAAATAAAATAACCGAAAAAACCGGGAAGAGGCCGGTCTAATTGAAAAACTGCGACAGTCGGTATATGCTGGAAATAAAATAGACATCGTGACAGCCAGTATATGTTGAAAATAAATATTGTGACAGCCGGGATAAGCTGGAAAAAACCGGAAAGGGGCCGATGTAAGATAATAAAAACATGTTGACATGTGGGAAGACGTTCCCATAATAATAATTCATGCATTGCATCTGTTATAATTATTGCTTGCATTATTGAAATGCTGATGTGTGGTGTGTTATTGCGAATTTATTTATAAATGGATGAGTCTCACAGAGAGACAGTTATGGTGATAATAACTATCTAAATGGTAGATTTTATAATATGAACCTCATTAAGAGATAATTTTGAGATAATTGATGGGCTTAAGGTGAACCAATAAATAAAAGATATTGATAAAGAATGGGATTTATGATATGTGTAGTGATAGTGGAATGCTAGTATCAAGTTGCATGAAATATAAGTGATTTAATATTGAAAGACCTTTTTATACAATTGAGTACTTCTTGTAAATATAATTCAATGAGCTTGTGAAGCTCACCCCTTATTGTATAATGATTTCAGGTAGCAGACTTGACAAATAGTTTGGTGAGTTGAGGTTCAGAAGAAATCATTTTCTGTAAGTCACGTACGTGTCAACATCTTCAAACTAATGAAAAAAAAAATTTATTTATAAATATTCATGCATTTTACGTTGTATCAAATGTTTAAAGATTAGATTGATGTAACTCATTTGTTGAGGATTGAGGATTGATGTAAAAAATTTTATTTGTGCTATTTAGTTTTATTGTTGCATATATATGTCCTGTTGGGATTTTCAAAATGTGATGACACCGTCTCGAGAGTGACCAACCCGGGATTGGTCGTTACATGGACGAGTTATTGAACCAACTCTCTATAAGAGTTTGGTTGGAAGTCTAAGGTATTTGACTATCACAAGGCCAAATATTGTCTATGGAGTTGGACTTGTGAGTCGATACATAGAGACACCAATGGAGACTCATTGGTTAGTTGCAAAAAGGGTCCTAAAGTTTATCAAAGGTACTCTGAATCTTGGCTTATTCTATGCCTATGGTGATCAAGTAAAATTAGTTGGTTATTCAGATAGTGATTGGGGAGGTGACCAAGATGAGAGGAAAAGTACTACTGGCTATGTGTTCTGTCTTAGTTCTACAGCATTTTCTTGGACATCCAAGAAACAAAGAATTGTAGCCTTGTCTACCTATGAGGCAGAGTATGTGACAGCTTCATCTACTGTATGTGAAGCTATATAGCTAAGGAATCTTTTGAAGGAACTGGAACATCCACAAGAAGAATCCATAGTGATTTACGTGGATAATAAATCTGCTATAAAGCTAGCAAAAAATCCAGTGCAGCATGGGAGGAGCAAATATATTGATACTAGGTTCCACTTTCTTAGAGACCATGTATAGTAGAAGACAATCGAGCTTCAGTATTGCCACAGAACTGAACAAATATCAGATATATTTACTAAGTCATTATCAGGTGAAATTTTCCACAAGCTGATAGACATGCTTGGCATGAGGACAATTTTGATTTGAGGGGGTGTGTTGGACACTGAACAAATCAAAACGTATAAAGAAGTCTTTATTGGGTCTTTTGGTTTCTCAACTAAAGTCTTAATTTAGTGGAGTTTTATTTGTTATTTATTACAATAAAGAAGGAGAAGAATGAGTCATGTACATTTCTCTTGTGTGCCTATATAGGCTTCTTATATTGTCTGAAAGGTAAAAGCAAGAAAAAAAAGTAAAAAATAAATAAAAATAGAATTCTTCCACTCTTGTCTCATGCTCTTTATCTTTTAGTTCGTAAACTTGTTCTCTTTTCTTTCAGATTGAAGGTTACCAAATCTCGAAACCCGAGACCCCCTCCTTCGCCATACCATCTATTTCCATGATGTCCAATGAATACTTTTGTTCTCTCCCTATTTCCCCCACAAAAATTACAAGCCAACATCTCAAGCTCATGACATAATCCTGCTAGAAGCTTGAAACGGCTCATCGCGTACATTATAGATTGCACCACTGGTTTAATAAATACCTCTTTTCCCTCTCTCGAAAGTAAATTCTCTTTCCATCCGTCCAATTTTCACGCAACCCATTCCTTCGCTTCACGAAAAGCAGCCCATCTAACCTGACCAACCATAGTCGGTAATCCCAGATATTTTTCATGCTTTGCTACCACTGGTACCTGAATGGTATCATAAATAATTTGACGCACTGTTGGCATAATTCCCATTGAACATGACATTTGACTTATGAAAAATGATCTTTTACCCCAAACAAGCTTCATGGTTACCCAAGGTCTCATGTAATACCTCCACTTTGGCCACATTTGCATGCCTAAAGAGAAACAAATCATCGACAAAAAAAGGTGGGTGACTTTAGGTCCCCCAAAACCCGCTCATATTCCTTGTAACCGTCCAGATAACTGTGCCTCCCTAAGTAACCTCGTTAATCCCTCCGCACATAAAAGAAATAGGGATGGTGATAATGGGTATCTTTGCCTCAATCCCCTTGCAGGCGTAATTGGACCAAACTCACTCCCATTTGATAAAATAGAGTAGTACACTAACGTCGAACACTGTATAATTTTTTTTAACCCATCCCTCCTGAAAACCCAGTCTCTCCATCACTCTACGATCAAAGCTCCACTCAAGAACGTCATCATAAGCAACTAGGTTCATTAAACTAAAAAGCCCTTGGAAATAATGAATAGCTATGTCGCCCATTCTGGTAAGGTCTGTCTGCCACTTCCCATTAGAATCTCTCGGTTACTATACACAGTTTCTCTTATGCTGTTAAACCGCACAAGCATGAAAAAAAGATGAATTCATATCTTCTGCCTTTAGCCAAGTTATCCTAGATCGCTGCTGCCAGAATAATTCCTCTCTCCAAAATATTATTTAAATTTTTCTTCACCCCCTTTGTTTCAGCCACTTGTGAATGAGAAATCCATTTGTGCGCAATAACTGCAATCTTTCCACTAGCTTTTTCTTCTTTTTTTTTTCGTTTCACACTCCCAAAGCACTGATTATCCCATACTGACACAGCTTTACCAGTAGCTGTAATTTTTCGATAAATCACACATATCGAATCAGCCCTTACCTCATCTCCCCGTGCATCCAAAATCAATGTCTCGCACCCAGAACTTTGTAGCCAATTTTTTTCCGAAACAAAATGGATACGGTTGCCTTGGTACTGTCAAATCTAACTTAAGAACAATGGGTACATGATCAGAGTATGATACAATTGTATGAATCGCACTACTAAATGGTTTAATAGAGAGCCATGACAATGTTGCAAAAACCCGATCTAACTGTTCTCTAATTTGGTCTGTGTTCTTTCCCCCATTCCAAGTTAAAATACCCCCTTTATAACCCATGTCCTTCGAATCACAAGTCGGAACAGTGTCTCTGGAAGCTATCATTGGTCACTCCTATCGCACGCTAGCTCTTTGTTTCCCATTCGACCAAAGTATTTCGTTAAAATCACCCATACACACCCACGATAGCAAAGAATAACTCTTTAAAAGCTTCAACAATTCACATGCTTCTCCTTGTTTTAAACTGTCTGGTTTACTATAAAATCCAGCGAATCTCCATCTATCACCTTTATCATCAACAATTTCAGTATCGATGTGACTATTAGAATAATGACTAATCGAAAGATGACAATCTATGCTCCAAAGCATCGCTAACCCACCTTTCCTACCTCTGGATGAAACCACCAAAGCATTAGTAAAACCCAAGCGCCATTTAATTCTATCGAACTCATTACTTTACAACTTAGTCTCCATAAGGAAGACTATCGAAGGAACTTTTCTTTTGATCACATCCAAAAGAGCTCGAACTTTCTGAGGAATCCCTAGTCCTCCACAGTTCCAACTAAGGAGAATCATAACTCTTGGCAGCACTGAACCTCAACGCTCGTCGCTTCAAAAGTAGTTTATGTTTTTGCCTTATTGTTCTTCTTCCGCATTTTTTGTCCACTATTAACAACCTGATCATCAACATCAAACTGATCCCCCTCCTTTATTTTCCCCAAATCCCGCAATTCCTCTTTCCCTTTCCTTCCCCCTGCCTCGTCTTTCTCTTCCGCGACTTCACAATCGCTGGAATGGAACTTCCATATCCTCCATCCACCTCAAGCATGTTTACCTCCTAGCTGTACATCGTACAAGATTATACTCCTGGACTTGTTCAATTGGAGTATCAAGGGCCTGAACTTCTCTATTAGTTTTAATTAATGGGCCAGTTTTCATGCCTTCCTCCACCTCAATGTTGGGTCCCCAATCCTATTCTAGCCCAAGCCCTCCTTTACCTACATATTCTATTAGCTATATACACTTCATGCAACTTATCCTTCTCAGCTCTTTTTTTGGGAGTAGAAGTAGCAGAGGAATCTACCTCATTGTCTTTTAGTACATCTAACTTACTACCTCTCTCCCTCACCTAACTCCCGAATTTTGTGGTACAACCTCTGCTCTAATATCCCCATTTTCCCTTTAATCCCTATTCTCCACCTCAACCATAACTTGAGACCCCCATTCTCCCCTATCTGCATTGAACCCCGAGTTACTCAACGAACTAGCTCCACCGTGCCACCCTGATTTTTGCCCTTCTTTCCTCCTCTCTATTGGAGCTCTCAACCAATCCCTATATGGCGGCTCCATATTATCACCTCTTCCATCCTCTGCTTCCTTCATCTCACAATCCTTGTCTCAATAATGCCCTAGTTGGTCACAATAATAACAGAAGGTTGGGAGCCTTTCATACTTAATTAGAATCCACAGAACTTTTTGATCTCCCTTCATCTGAACACGAATTCCCCTACTCGTCACCTCTAGATAGACCCTGACCCCTAAGTACTGGCCCCATGCCATGCCATTTTCATCGACCTCCACCTTTCTCTATCGACACAACTTAGCTTCCTTATAACAATCCAATTGGTTCTTTCATAGTCCTGAGAGGCAAATCATAAAATCATATCCAAAACAATGCATGTTGAAAGCTCAGACTTGAGGGTTGCAAAGAACTGTTATAATCTTGGAGTATGAGAAGATGTTTATCAAATGACTAGGGGCCATTATCCACCACTTAATCGCGGTCTCGTTCAGTAAAAAACTGAAACAGAAAAAGATTATCTCCCAACGCCTTTGTTTCTACCTTTTTTATTGTTCGCCATACAATTTTCATGGTACCCATCAAGGCATCCTAAATAATCGTCGAATATTATGTAGTTTGCCCACCAGACATATTTGCTCGATGTTCGATTCTCTACTCCCCCAGCTTTTCTCTAACGTAATCATCGCATCCTCCTCATCAATGAGTTTGAAGGACTTCTATCGTTCATACCAGTCACCTTCCATGCTTGCTTTTGAGAATACCATGCCTCCTACTACAAAACTAGAGTAGAAAACCGCTTGAACTAGGCAAGAGAAAGGCTCACATAGAAACACTAAAGAGTCAAAAGAGACGGAGGTTTCATATTATTTAATTTAGGCATTCAATAGATTGAAATTTTTAGGTTGGTTTTGGTAATCTTTATAAATTTATCTTTATGAATACTCATTCACATCTTATGCAAAAGATGAATCAACGATATTATTTTATAATTATCTAATATATCAAATCAGATTAATTTTAATCAATAGAAATATAAAGATAAAAACACAATCAATGATAAAGCTTAGAGCCTTTGTTGTTCTTTGTATATTGCTATAGCTCATTTGTTCGGCTGGCTGGTTTAGGGAAATCTTGTGCTTTCGTTTTCTTTCCTATTCTATTTGGCCTCTTTGTTGGCTTTGTAAGTATCATAGGTTAGTCAGTCTGGTTTGTCTAATTTGCTGTTTTTTGGTGCTGAATATTTGTGATTTGCATCTACTTGATGCTATTCATTATTAATATTTTTTCACCATTAAAAAAGCTTTGAAAATATTATATATTTTTTGGTCTCTGAAAGGTTTATAAGTTGGCTTTTATAACAAAGTTTCACAATGTTGAACTTCAATTTATTAAAGAAGTTAAAAAATAAAATTTGTGGAAAAAATATTGTTTTTGCTTTTTATCTTTCAAAATAGGATATTATAAATTAAGATATTTACTAGTTAATTTGATTATATTATTATTTTAGGCCTTCTATAGTTTCAGCTTTATATTTTTCTTATTTATAGAAACTGAGCTTTATATGACCCACGTAATTATAAATATCAAAACTGTTGATGTCCAAGATCTGACAGGGTTAAAACCGGAAACTTGCAACTAGGTTATGCTTGGTTGAGTCGTATGGTAGGTAGATTGACTACCTGCCCTTACCTAGAGTTGGGTTCTCTTGGGTAACCTAATGCCCAAGTCAGTAATGGTAAGAAAAAACTGAATGGACTTAAGCAGTAAAAATGTTTACAGAGAGAAATTGTTCATACCAAAAATGGTTTATGAGCTTCTTATTTATAATGAAAAAATGTTGATCCTGATTAGAAAACCATTAATATAGAACAATCTGGATCATTGATTTGGATGGCTGAGATTTAACTAAGGATTTTAGCATTGTAATTACAAATTCAACTTGAGGTAAATAATTATCGTTTTACCCGTGGCAAAATGACTACTTTTCCCTTGGTCGAGTTATGTGTCATCTTTTGATTGGATGGTGGACTTTTGCTCATATCATACATCATCTACATAAGAAAAAGGACCACATAAATTCAATTCTCCTTTTTTAAAATAATCTTATAGATTTAATTTATTTATTATCTAATTAGGTTAGTATATTACCTACTTTGATTGTATTATCTTTCTCCCTTTTAATTGGGTTAATTGAGATTTTTTTCCATAAATTTTGTTTTTTAATTCATTCCACTTTTAGAATATGATCATATAAATTTATTTTTTTGGGATATCTAATTTAAATTACTTTACTATTTAACTCAATCGTATACTTTATTTAAGTTTTTTATTAGCCATGCTTTCTTGTTTTAGTATTTTTAATGGTAGTTATAAATTGGATTCACATAATTATAAATATGAAAATCATATTTCGTTTGAAAAAAAAAAGATTTTTTTTCGTTTTAAATTATAATCTTATGATTTAATTTTGTTGAAGATCTAATTTAAATTTTTCACAACATAACTTAATTAGATTCTTTACATTATATTTTTATTAATTGAGGTTTTTATTTTTTATCTTTTAAATTTTAGGTCCTTGTAAATTTTATAGATTGAGTTTTATATAGCTCAAATAATTATAAAACAAAAACTCGTGGTCTAAAGTAGAGGTGATCAAACCTTGAGTCAGATTAGGTTCAAGGTGAGCCTTTAGGTCTACATTTAAGATTGTGGCCTATGTCGTACAAGGCTTATTTCAAGCTGAGATTTATTTCATTTTCCAAGTCTACCCATTGAACCAGTATCTTTGTTTTAAAAGAACTATTTTTTAATTTTTTTACCATTAATAATTATTAAAATAAATTCTTTTTAAGACATATTTTATTGAAAAAGTCATAAATTATTTAAATTTGAACATTTATAAAAATAGTTTTGTTATTATATTAGTATAAATATTATTTTTTATTATATCAAAACAAAATATAATATAACATAATATAATAAATATCATATTTGGGCTGAGTGAGGCTCGAGCTTTTTCACATAATACAAACCTGTCTTGAAAATTTTTTCAGGCCTACTTTTTTCTAAATCCACAAAATTTAAGGATCAGGCCTAATCGGGCTTTTGGGCCACGAGCCCATGATCACCTCTAAAAGCACGGGACAAAAGTTGAAAGCTTCTATAATCTATTCCAAAACTTTTGACATAAAAATATTTTAAATATAATTGAAAAATGGCTTCAGACTTTTAGTTTGGAATTTTTACTTTTTAGATGGTCTTCTTCCACCTTATGAGAAAAAAGGGTTTTCTTCCACCTTGGAGAAGGTGGTCTTCTTCCCCTTGGAGAAGAGGGTCTTATTCCACCTTCGAGAATGTGCTATTTTTACACATTAGGAGACGGTGGTCTTCACGCTTACTAACCTCATAAATTGATCGCTTAGATTCTAGAGCCCCTTGAGTCTAGAGACTGTGGTCGAGGCTCCTTATTTCTTTCTCAAAAGAACAAACTTAGAAAGCATTTTCCAACTTAGACCCGGCCCGGGCTTGCTAGGGTGTCATTGGCTCTTGTTAAGTGGCTCTAAGGCTGGCCAGATTGGGTCGTGCAATAGTTTTTTTTGAAAAAACTTAGAAAAAGTTTTTGAACTTGAACCCGACCCCTATTGGGAGGCCCTAAGGCCAGCCAGACCGAGTCGAACAATATTTTTTTTTTAAAATGAAAAAAAAAATCGAACTTGGACCTTGTTCAACCCAGCTAGGGTGTCTTTAGCCCCTTTTGGGCGGCCCAGGGTTGGACAAACTAGGTCGCAAGCAACTTTTTTTTCAAAAAAACGTAGAAAAGATTTTCAAACTTGGACACTGTCTAGGTTGGCTAAGGTATTGTTGACCCTTGCTTGGTGAATCTACTGTTGGCCAAGACGAGTCGCACAATTTTTTTCAAAGGTCTTGTCTAGACTTGGCAAGAAGACAGGAAGGACTCGCAAAGGGTTTTGGTAAGTTCTCTTGAAAAGACAAAAAAAAATTGAAAATGTTTTTGAAAAATAATTGTTACTCGCTCTGATTTTTCTTTCTTACATAGTGTGAAGACACTGGTTTAGCCTTTAGCTTACTTCGCCGTGTAGCTTATAGAGCTTCTTGAAGGCCTGATCAAGGATTTGATCGGATGCATTATGGGAGTCGATTAGGTTGGCTCTTGATCTCTCTTGGTGTTTTCTTCATATGACAACTTAATTTTTCTACCGAGTGTTGTTTACTTGGAGTTTGGTGCATTTACCAAAGCTTACTTGACCAAAGCCCCAATACCTCTTGAGCTAGTGGATGACAATGGTCTCTTCCACTTGTGTGTTGTGACTTCTATTCTTTGCATGGTTAAGTGGAGAGAGGCGATCAGGTAAGGTGATATGGTGATAATGTGAGGTAATCAGGTGATAAGGTGACTTGGTATCAAAGGATCGACGATAAGGTGTCGAGTAGCTAGAAGGTCGAATTATGGTCTCAGGTAGCCAAGAGGTGGTATCATCTAGGAAGATGCATCCTATAGAATATTGGGTCTGATGAGAGTTAGTTTTCCTCCACTTGTTTTTCTCTAAGTCCTTATAACCTTAGCTCACTTTGTTTGGAACAAGTGAGCCTTCTCAATGCCGAGTGTGTGGTAAAATAAGACCTAGAGTCGAGTGATGAATGATCTAATACCAAGTCATTAGTGATTGAATGGCAAACACCATATGGTCAGGTGGTCAAGTGGCCTACATATAACCAAGTGGCTAAATAACCCGGTTGCGACGTTAGACAACCAAGTAGCTAGACAGTTTAGTGATAGGTTTTTCTACTCTTGTAATGAAGGTTTAACCCAAAAAGGTGTAACACTCCATATATCTTGTTAGGAAAATGCCTTCATCTTCCTTGGCTCACACTCCTTCGAGAAATTAGCTTCTTGATCTTTACGGCTAAGTCATTTCTCTATGAGTGTTGATTCTTAAAGTGTAGGTTGTAGGGTGTACATCTCAACTTAGTTGTTTCTCTAGTGTTATTAATCCCTTGAGCATAGTTAAGTAGGTAGTGCAGTGAGGCAAAAAAGTCTTCTCTTAGACCTTTAAACTGTTTTATCGGAGTTGACATAGATTTTGATAATTTTAATATCGAAATATCCATGGACAATGCAGGGAATCTCATCCATCCAAAATCTTAATTGATCTATCTAAGATATGTCTTTCCTTTTCCAAGCATGGATAGTGACAGGCCTTCATTGACGTAAAAGAAGGGTTTATAGTGCGGGTTCGTATGCCCTGTTCGTTGTAAAAGCCTTGTGTACCCTAGTCTCTTGTAATGGTCCTCTAGAACATTTAGGCTTCCTTGACTACTTGTATTTTTGTAGGCCTCTCCTCGATGTTGGGCACTTGAAACAACTAAATGCAAACTATCCTTGCAACGCTTAAGGGTTCTGAGGTAAGGCACCAACCTCAGAATTCTTGGTTCTAGGTTCCTTGGTTACTTTTTACTGATAAAACTTTGAGTTGTTTTCTTCTAACAAGTTCCAAGGCCTCATCATGGAGCTACTTGAACTCAGTTATCTCAGACTTATGATTATAGTAGACTATTCTATTGAGTTTTTTCAACTCTTTAGTTTTGACCACAATCGAGTAGTCTTGGTATGAGGATCCTGTTAGAGGCTAATTCCTTTTAAATGCATGTTTTCTTTGGCTTGTGGAGCAATTTCATTAATCCTCAATCCTCCAACTCTGGTTAGGATGGTGTAGGCAACTAGTAAGTTCATTTCTTGAATCTTTATTAGGGTAATGGACATTGTGGTGTTGGCATGAAAATTCGAATGCCGAAACTTGTAGTGGTCCTTCTTTCAGGGTGAGAGTTTCTCATCCCTTAACCTTTTTTCTGATCATTTTATTCCTTATTACTCCATTCCTTAAGAGGAAGTATGTTTTTGGTGTTGATGCACTAGTCAGCAATCAGCGTTGGGGATTTAGATTGCTAAGAAATTGATTAGTGAACTTATGACCAAGTCTTTCAAAGAGATAGATAGAGCCAGGAAAGAGGGTCAACTAGACAGGGCCGATGAGAAGAGACTAGCAAGGTCGGTAGGAATGGTCAGGCCTACTGAAGGTTTCAATCTTATCTTTCAAGGTCTGTAGGTGGTCGATCTTGGTAGTTTTTCCATTCTAGTTACGGTAGAGTGAAGTGTCTTGGAATTACGTTCCACCAGACCTAAAAGTAGAAGACTTGTTAGTGCATAATGAGCTTTCACTAGGCTCACTATTTTGTTAAGGGCCAGCCTATTTGGGGGGCCATGACAGCTTCAAAAATTGCGGTAGAACGAGGTCATCTAGCTAACACTACCTTATTTGAGAGTGGCCAAGAAGACTTTGCCTATGAGGAAGCCGAAGGCGTTATGAAGCAGCATGAGGGAATGATAGTTGATGAAATGGCTTACAGGATAGGTGGGGTTATTACTCTATTTAATGTCATACATTTCAAAGCCTTTGGCAAGTAGCTCATCATGGATGTCTCGAGTAAAAAGTGGTTGGTGCTTGATGCCTAGCTCAAGGGTGCCACTATATTTTCTTTAGGTGACATCTTTCAACTTGCATTCCATTTCTTCTGTCTTTCTTTCTAAGATTTTGGACCTTTTAATCAGTTTACTAAAGGGGGATGGAGTGTCAGAGGTCGACTCCTTGGAGCGAGACACATTGGTATGGGTGTAAAGACCTTTCGTTCCTGCTGTTACGCTCTACTGAGAGGTTTTGTCTCTATCTCTCTCGCAGCCCCTCAATACCTTGGATAGTTGGGTCATAGGTTTTTCATCCCTTGGATACCTCTCAATATTTATTTTGCTTGAAGGTTCTGAGTGCGTGTAAGAGTTGTTGATTCTTCTTGATCCGTCATTGTGGACATCATATTCCACTATAAAATCTATTGGGAGGACGTTCTAGACTAGGGATGTCAGAGCGTCCATCTTATCCCTCTAGTTAAAAGGCGTTCAACCTTGACTACTTCTTCAACTTTGTCATAATAGTGAGAGACGAACGAAGACTATCTTCTGATTGATCAGACAGAGATTATCTCCTAGTCGACTAGGGTATAGGAGACCCACCAGTGCGTAGTGGTATAGACACCCAACTTCGTTCCTGTTGACCCCTGCCCGTATTTTAATGATGGCAAAACACAACTGTTATTTAACTAACATGTTTAAACTAAGTTGTGTTAAGGATCAAACACATTCAACCAAGGATCAAAGTGCAAAAACTCGAACCAAATCAAGTATCAAGTGAAGACTGAAGATCTAGTATAGGTCTTAAGGTTTAGAACCAATGTAAGTCTCACTCATACATTGTATTAGCTTGTTCAATGGCTCAAACACAAATTGGTTTTCTAAAACCATTAATTTTAAAATGTTTTTAATGAAAAACAGAAGAAAAACTGGGTTGGAAGACAACCCAGTCGACTGGGTACATATACCAGTCGACTGGTATAAAGGTCAGAAGGAACCCAGTTGACTAGATGAAACAACCCAGTCGACTGGTACTTTGACCAGTAAGTTCCCAGTCAACTGGATGAATCAACCCAGTCGACTGGTAAAATGGACAGAAAGTCCCCAGTCGACTGGATGATATATACCAGTCGACTGGATACCCAGAAGGTCTGAAAACATGTATTTTTCAAGTGAACCCAGTCGACTGGTATCTCGACCCAGTCGACTGGTAGTTCAAAAATATGACCGTTGGACTCCAAATCTGAACGTTTTAAAGTAAATCTTTTTCAAATTAAAGTCCAAAACGGCCATATTAATTGATTGCTATATAAACCTATTCAGTAAAGCATTCAAAAACAAGAAGCACATATTCAAAAAGAGTTGATCTCATATAATCAAGTTTTTATACTCTTGAAACACAAAAAGCTTTGAAATAATCTTATTGAGCCATTTCTTCAAGCTTTACTTTGAAAGAGAGACATTTCTGTTGTAATAAGCTTTCATTTGTTGTCTCTCTACCTTTTACTTTACACCATCTTTGTAAAGGGATTACTTCCGAGAGGAAGGGGAAACTTCCGAAAGGAAGGGGATTTTTCGGTTTAAGCAATTCCTGTAAATTGCTTGTGTACGGTTTGTGCAACACCCGGCTAAGTTGTGCGACTAAGTTTTCTTAGTGGATTACTTCAAGGAGTTCCTTGAAGAGAGTGGACGTAGGGTCGGAACGAATCCGATATTGCCGAACCACTATAACTGTGTTTGCATCCTCTTTCCTTAAACTCTTTATTTACAGCTTTTTACTTGTATTAATTATTTGTTGCTTATCAGTTTTTATAAACTTGTATAAATTCCGCAAAAGTTTTTAAAAACCCAATTCACCCCCCCTCTTGGGTTGAAACCTCGAGCTACAATTGGTATCAGAGCCTCGTTCTCTTTATAAGGCTTAAATTCCTAGAGTTGATCCAATGGCAGCAAATAGCTACTCTGAGGGACACTCTTATACTAGACCACCATTGTTCAATGGATCAAATTATAACTACTGGAAAAATAGAATGAAAATCTTCGTCGAAGGACAAGATTACAATCTATGGAGAATTATAGAAGAGGGACATAAAATTCCCTCAAAAGAAATAGTTATTGGAGAGACTCTTCATACAATGCCTAAACTCAAAACTGAGTTTACTGACGAGGATTGTAGAACGATGTCTCTCAATAGCAGAGCAACAAGCATGCTACATTGTGCATTAGATATTTCTGAATATAACAAAATATCTGCATGCGTTTCTGCTAAAGAAATATGGGACAAATTGCAAGTCACATATGAAGGAACAAGTGAAGTAAAAAAGTCTAAAATTTACATGCTAATTTCTGAATATGAATCTTTTAAGATGTCTCCTAACGAAACCATTTCTGAAATGCACTCACGATTTACTACTATTATAAATAGTTTAAAATTGCTTGGCAAGAATATTGAGGAAGTTGAACTAACCAGAAAAATCTTAAGATCTCTACCTCCAGAATGGAAACCAAAGAGGACAGCCATTCAAGAGGCCAAAAATCTTGACAAGCTTGATGTTGAGACGCTGCTTAGGTCATTATTGACATACGAGATGGAAGAAATGACTCCCATCGTCAATGATGATGAGAAGAAGAAGAAGCAAATTGCTCTCAAAGCTTCTACGAGCAACAAAGAAAAGGAATTAGAACAAGAAGCAGAGAGCAGTGAAGAGGATGGTGAAATGGCTTTAATCACCAGACGATTCCATAGGTTCTTGAAGAAAAGCAAGAAACCTTACTCAAAGGATCCCACCTCAAAAAGGGAACCACTTATGTGCTATGGCTGCAAGAAGCCAGGACATATAAAAGCTGACTGTCCGGTTTCAAGCAAACCATACAAGGGCTTCAAGAAGAAAGCTATGGTAGCAACTACCTGGAGCGATGACGAAGAAGATGAGTCATCAGACAAAGAAATTGGATACGAAGAGATTGCCAACCTCTGTTTAATGGCAATCGATGATGAAAGTGAGGTAACATCTTCTCCCTCTTCAAAAAATAATATTGTTACTAGTAGTGAAGAATTACTAGAAGTCATAAATGAAATGCATGAAGAATTAAAGAAATTTGATTCTAGAAATTCTGTTCTTAAGAAAGAAGTATCATCTCTTTCTAAGGAAATGATAGTTCTTAGAGAAGAAAAAGAAAAATTATCATCTTTACTGTATAATTCGTCTCAAGATTTTCTTAAAGATGAAAATGAGAATTTGAAAAATAAAATTTCTGAATTAAACAGCACTGTATCTAGACTTATGCTTGGTAAAGAAAAACTTGATGAAGTGCTTTCTTCCCAAAGATTAAGTGGAGGAAAATCTGGTGTAGGATATTCTCCATTGGGAAAACAAAAAACAAAAGAGAGCTTATTCATGAAAGCCTCTTGTGTAGATGGAGCTTCTACTTCGAAAGCTCCTAACCTTGTTAAAAGCACTCCCTTAATAAATCCGAGGAACTCTAGAAACTTAAATGATCATACTAAATTGAAGCATCCTAAAAATACTCATGCTTATTTGTATGCTCATTCTAGAAATGCTCATACACATCCTAGAAATAATCATCATGCTCATTCTAGGAACAATGTGTATAATCAAAGAATGCATTCTGCTCATGCTCAACCTAGGAATCACCATCATAGCTATTTTAGAAATAACTTGCATACATATGCTAGCATGTATCCTAGAATGCATCATCGTTCATTTTCTGGAAATGACATGCATTTTCATACCCCTTACCACAGAATCATGTATCCTAGGAACTATCATCCTAAGGATTATAGGAATGCACATGTAAAATTTCCTAGAAATTTCTATGACTATAATGATAGGTCTGTGCATCATCAACATGTTCATAGAGCACCATATATTATTAAGAAAGTATGGGTCCCAAAAGGAACCGTATTTTCAAGGACTAACCCCAAAGGACCCAAGAAATTTTGGGTACCTAAAAATGCTATCGTATATCCTTGTGTGATGTAGATTTGCCTTCACACCAAGGAGAAAGGTAACTGTTGGTACCTTGATAGCGGTTGCTCGAAGCATATGACCGGTGATAAAAGCGTATTCAAGGAGCTAACTCTAAGAGATGGTGGACTTGTGACCATTGGAGACAATACTAAAATAAAGATCATCGGGCATGGAAAAGTCGGTAATGATTTCTCAACTTTAGATAATGTATTGCTAGTACAAGGCTTAAAGCCAAATTTACTTAGCATTAGTCAATTATGTGACAAAGGATATAAAGTCACATTTGAAACCTCTCATTGTCTAGTTATAGACATCAAGAGCAACAAGATCAAATTCATTGGCCATAGACATGAAAATGTCTATATAGTTGATTTGAAATCCTTACATTCCAATAATGAAAAATGTTTTCCTGCTTTTAGTGAAAATCAATGGCTATGGCATAGAAGGCTTGGTCATGTAAACATGAACTTGCTAAAAATTGTTTCAAGAAAAGATTTAGTTATTGGTCTTCCTAAAATCAATTTTGAGAAAAACAAAATTTGCAATGCTTGTCAAATGGGAAAACAATCTAGGATATCTTTCAAAGCAAAAAATGTTGTCTCAACTACTAGACCTTTGGAACTTTTGCATATGGACTTATTTGGTCCAATTAGTACCATTAGTCTAGGTGGCCATCAATATGCTCTTGTTATTGTTGATGACTATTCAAGATATACCTTTGTTATTTTTATTGCTTATAAGGATGAAGCTTTCAAAGGATTTGAAAAGTTTTGCAAAAAGGTACAAAATGAAAAAGGAATTTGTATTTCAAGCATAAGAAGTGATCATGGCAAAGAATTTGAAAATCAAAGCTTTTCAAAATTTTGTGATGAAAATGGAATTAATCACAACTTTTCAGCTCCTAGAACTCCTCAACAAAATGGAGTTGTTGAGAGGAAAAATAGAGTTCTAGAAGAATTTTCAAGAACAATGCTTTGTGAAAATAAATTACCAAAATATTTTTGGGCTGAAGCCGTGAATACTTCTTGCTATATTTTAAATAGAATTTTGATAAGGCTCCTGCTTGATAAAACTCCTTATGAACTATGGAAAGGGAGAAAGCCCAATATTTCCTATTTTCGTGCCTTTGGTAGTAAGTGCTTCATCTTAAATAACAATAAAACTATCTTGGGTAAATTTGATTCCAAGACCGATGAAGGGATATTTTTAGGATATTCTACTACTAGTAAGGCTTATAGAGTTTTCAATAAAAGAACTCTAGTAGTAGAAGAATCTGTGCATGTAACTATTGATGAATCTAACCCAATGAGTAGTGGAGAAGTTTCCTTTAAAGATGATGCAGATTTTATTCCAAGAATGGAAACTCCTACTCCTATTGTTGACCTAAAAGAGAGTTCTACTCAAACAAATGAAGGGATGGCAACTCCTAATTTGGACCAACCATCCTCAAGTCAACAAGAGGAAAATCTACCCAAGGATTGGAGGTATGTAAATCATCATCCAATTGATCAAGTAATTGGTGATCCTTCACAAGGGGTAAGAACTCGCTCTTCCATTAGAAATATTTGCAATTTTGTAGCATATTTGTCTCAAGTAGAACCTAAGATATTTATAGAAGCTGAAAAAGATAATGATTGGATAATTGCAATGCAGGAAGAGATAAATCAATTTGATAGAAACAATGTTTGGGAACTAGTTCCAAGACCTAAAGATCATTCAATTATTGGAACTAAATGGGTATATAGAAATAAAATGGATGAAAATGGTATAGTAACTAGAAATAAGGCTAGACTAGTTGCTAAGGGATATAACCAAGAGGAAGGAATAGATTTTGATGAAACCTATGCTCCCGTAGCTAGATTAGAAGCTATTCGAATGTTATTAGCCTTTGCATGCTTTAATAAATTCAAGCTATTTCAAATGGATGTGAAAAGTGCCTTTTTAAATGGCTTTATAGAAGAAGAGGTTTATGTTGAACAACCTCTTGGTTTTGAAAACCCTAGTCTTCCAAATCATGTCTACAAGCTTTCCAAGGCTCTATATGGGTTGAAGCAAGCTCCAAGGGCATGGTATGAAAGACTAAGTAAATTTTTAATTGATAATGATTTTGTAAGAGGAAGAATAGATACAACTCTCTTCACAAAAACTCACAAAAATGACACTTTGATAGTTCAAATATATGTTGATGATATTATATTTGGTGCTACTAATGAATCTATGTGTCAAGAGTTTGCTAAGTGCATGCAAGGTGAATTTGAAATGAGCATGATGGGAGAACTTACCTACTTCCTTGGACTGCAAATCAAGCAACTAAAAGGAGGTATCTTCATCAATCAACAAAAGTACATCAAAGATCTACTAAAGAGGTTCGGGATGGAAAGCTCAAAGCCAATTGGAACGCCTATGAGCACAACCACCAAACTTGATCTTGATGAAGAAGGTAAAACTGTAGATTCTAAATATTATAGAAGCATGATAGGTGCTTTACTTTATTTGACTGCAAGTAGACCTGATATAATGTTCAGTGTATGCATGTGTGCTAGATTTCAGTCTAATCCTAAGGAATCACATGTAGTTGCAGTAAAAAGAATCCTTAGATATCTACAAGGGACCCAGACCATAGGATTATGGTATTCTAGAGAATCATCTTTTGAGCTAGTAGGATATTCGGATGCTGATTTTGCTGGATGTAGGTTAGATAGAAAAAGTACAAGTGGAACATGCCAATTCTTAGGTGCTATATTAACTTCTTGGTTCTCCAAGAAACATAATTCAGTTGCACTATCAACCGCTGAGGCGGAGTATGTAGCAGCTGGCAGTTGTTGTGCCCAAGTACTATGGATGAAACAACAACTAGAAGACTATGGCATGAGTCTCAAAAATATTCCTATATTTTGTGATAATACTAGTGCCATCAACCTAACCAAAAATCCTATTCAGCACTCTAGAACCAAGCATATAGAGATTAGACATCATTTCTTAAGAGACCATGCTCAAAAAGGTGATATAAGATTAGAATTTATACCTTCAGAAGATCAAATAGCTGATATTCTTACAAAACCCTTAAGTGAAGCTAGTTTTTGCAAGATAAGAAAGTTGATGGGATTGCTTGATTTTGATAAATTGAATGTTTGATTGCATCTCATTTCATCATTTGCATGTTTGACATTGAGTGAAAGAGTATTAATCGTTGTTTAATTATTTCCCTCACTCAAAAATGTCAAAGATAAAACAAATTCGTGCTTAAAATACCAGACTGGAAATTTTGCTAAGAGTCCAGTCGACTGGTACATATAACCCAGTCGACTAGTAAGTCTCTGTCTATTTTTCCAGTCGACTGGTAATTTTGATCCAGTCGACTGGTAACTCTCTGTCAAAACTTCCAGACGACTGTTAAGTCTTCTCCAGTCGTCTATAAGATCAAATCCTGCTTGGAGCCAAATTTTTTCATATTTTTGAACCTCCAGTCGACTGGTAACGATAGCCCAGTAGACTGGTATCTCACTGTCAGTTGATCCAGTCGACTGGTACGTTTACCCAGTCGACTGATAAGAGAAACTGTTCATCTTTTCAAAGAGGCCCAGTCGACTGGTAAGCTTACCCAGTCGACTGGTATCGCGATTCTATAAAAGGGACTGTTCATTTTCGCCCTTCTTTCGCCATTTTCAAAGAACCCAAGCTTTCTCTCTATAGAAAAATTCATCTTTTTGATCTAAAAACCATCCAAATCCCTTCTAAACACACCGATCTACTCATTCCTAAAGAGATTTTTAACTTTCTACGGTTAAAATCTCTCATTTTTACCAAATTTCCTTTTTCCAAAAACTTCAAATTTCTCGAAAATGAGTGACAAAATCCGTATAAAACTCACAACAAGTGGACTTAATGCGCCCAAAAAGCCAAGGTCTTCAAAACCTTCGGCTTCGGAGTCGAAAGGGAAGGGAGTAGCAGGGTCATCCAGCAAGGAGCCCAGAACAGAGTTGGAGCAGGATCTGTTTTACAGCCCAGCGGCTCATAAGAGGTATAACTCTATAATCCGTCACAAGAAAATCATGACGGGTAGAGTCGTTGATTTCGACTCCATTCGTCATGGTAATTTCGATATTCTACCAGCCTTTGAGGCAATAAATCTGACCCCACTGGTCAGAATTCATGAAAAATATTACCCGCGACTGATTCACCAGTTCTATGCGAACTTGGTGAAACCCAGTCCTCTGGCTCTGAGATTCAGAACCAGAGTTAGCGGTGTGGAGTTTGAGGTCAACACTGACCTCTTGATGAGCATTCTGAGAATCCCTATAAGGGGGGTTCAATGGAGTCTGGATGGATGGCCAGACAACTTTGAAGTTGAGGAGGCCTGTCGGATAGTCAGGGGCGACCCCAACTATGTGTACAGACCCACTACATTTCACACATGTAGTAACTTGCCCCTCGACTCAAAGATGTTTCAATTGATTGTCAGTTGGACCATCCACCCGAGACTCGGGAGTCGATGGTATCTATCTAAAATAGATACAGTATTGATTTGGTGCCTAAAATCCGGGCACCACTTCAATATATATCCTCTGCTGCTCGCCAACATGATAAACGGCGAAGCAAATGACTCCGGGTGTCTTCCTTATGGGATGCTCATTACGCTCATCCTCCAGCACTTCCGAGTACCTTTACCTGCCTCCGAGGCTCAGGATATCGGATTGACGGATATCATCAACATCTCATCTCTGAAGAAGATGGGATGTACTGTTCGTGAAGGGTTTCTCTATCCAAAGGCTGGAAAGCGCCTAAGGATTCGAGAGGATGCGAGTGACAGTGGTGAGGATGCTGATATGGCTGCTGAGATGGAGACAGATACCCGAGCACCTCCCATTGGTGGCTCGAGTACTGGTCAGACTGGATATGGTGACATCCTACGAGCTATCACGAGTCTTCAGATGACGATGGAGTCCGGTTTTCAGTCCACGCAGTCCGATTATCAGAGGCTGAGCTCCTCCATAGATCACCTACGGGATGACTTCGAGTTACATCGAGAGCACACCGAGGGTTCCCTAGCTGAGATTAGGGAACTTCTTCGTGACAGCTCGGACTCTCCCGCACCATGAGTCTCATTCTTTTATCAGTTCTTAGCTCTTTTCCAGTTTTTGTCACATAGCACAGACATCTCATGTTTGTTTTTCTTAGTTATGGCTCTATGAGACCCTACTTATATTGACTTTTTCTCTATGATGATGTAATACTATTAGCCATATTTCTTGCATTTATTTTTCGCTATTTGTGATATGTTAGAACTGTTGTAAATATCTGTTTATCACATAGCTAATTTTTTTTTTTTTTTTTGTTCTGCCCCCTTTGGTTGCTGTTGTCAAAACGGGGGAGAAAAATGAGAAAAACGAGAAAATCTAAGTAAAACGCAACCAATGCATAGATTTAGGGGGAAAATCTAAGTAAAACGCAACCAATGCATAGATTTAGGGGGAGCATTGCTCCATATCTTTGTAAAAATGTTTATTGATTGGTTGAGTTTAATTCTGGATTGGTTGAAAGAAATATAAACTGTGTTTGCTTGTTTACAGGGTGGTTTTACTCGAAAAACAGAGGAGACTCTGTCCAAATTTCCGTAAAATCTTAACACTTAGTTTTTAAAACTGTTTTTACATTATTAGTTTTGTCATCATCAAAAAGGGGGAGATTGTTGACCCCTGCCCATATTTTAATGATGGCAAAACACAACTGTTATTTAACTAACATGTTTAAACTAAGTTGTGTTAAGGATCAAACACATTCAACCAAGGATCAAAGTGCAAAAACTCGAACCAAATCAAGTATCAAGTGAAGACTGAAGATCTAGTATAGGTCTTAAGGTTTAGAACCAATGTAAGTCTCACTCATACATTGTATTAGCTTGTTCAATGGCTCAAACACAAATTGGTTTTCTAAAACCATTAATTTTAAAATGTTTTTAATGAAAAACAGAAGAAAAACTGGGTTGGAAGACAACCCAGTCGACTGGGTACATATACCAGTCGACTGGTATAAAGGTCAGAAGGAACCCAGTCGACTGGATGAAACAACCCAGTCGACTGGTACTTTGACCAGTAAGTTCCCAGTCGACTGGATGAATCAACCCAGTCGACTGGTAAAATGGACAGAAAGTCCCCAGTCGACTGGATGATATATACCAGTCGACTGGATACCCAGAAGGTCTGAAAACATGTATTTTTCAAGTGAACCCAGTCGACTGGTATCTCGACCCAGTCGACTGGTAGTTCAAAAATATGACCGTTGGACTCCAAATCTGAACGTTTTAAAGTAAATCTTTTTCAAATTAAAGTCCAAAACGGCCATATTAATTGATTGCTATATAAACCTATTCAGTAAAGCATTCAAAAACAAGAAGCACATATTCAAAAAGAGTTGATCTCATATAATCAAGTTTTTATACTCTTGAAACACAAAAAGCTTTGAAATAATCTTATTGAGCCATTTCTTCAAGCTTTACTTTGAAAGAGAGACATTTCTGTTGTAATAAGCTTTCATTTGTTGTCTCTCTACCTTTTACTTTACACCATCTTTGTAAAGGGATTACTTCCGAGAGGAAGGGGAAACTTCCGAAAGGAAGGGGATTTTTCGGTTTAAGCAATTCCTGTAAATTGCTTGTGTACGGTTTGTGCAACACCCGGCTAAGTTGTGCGACTAAGTTTTCTTAGTGGATTACTTCAAGGAGTTCCTTGAAGAGAGTGGACGTAGGGTCGGAACGAATCCGATATTGCCGAACCACTATAACTGTGTTTGCATCCTCTTTCCTTAAACTCTTTATTTACAGCTTTTTACTTGTATTAATTATTTGTTGCTTATCAGTTTTTATAAACTTGTATAAATTCCGCAAAAGTTTTTAAAAACCCAATTCACCCCCCCTCTTGGGTTGAAACCTCGAGCTACAGTTCCAAATTTTAAAATAGGGCACAAGTGGAGCCGAAGATTAAAATTGATAGGAACACTTTGTGTGATGTTTTTAATACCTTTCCTACCCTATTTGGCTTTGTAATTCTCTTAATTTTATTATTTTGAGCTTAGTTTCTATTCTTAGTGTTTAGAGAGCTTGTGAACGTGGGAATGGCAAAAGAAGGTGCAAAAATGAGTTTTCCTAGTTACTTTAGGAAATCTAAGTGGATCAAGAAAATAGTCTTATCATTCTAAGAAAATTTCCTAATTTGGAAACTTGCCTTTTTGATATCTTTCCTTTTCTAATTATGAAAACTTTCCTTATTTATTATTTTTTGATTTCTTTGTTGGGAATTTCCACCTTGGAATTTCAGGAGGACCCAACGACCAGACTTAAAATGGTCATATCTTCTTGCACGTATCACCAAATGAGCTGAAACTTGTTGGGTTGGAAAGATGACATCTTGAACTTCAATTTGGACCTAAGAAAGTCTCAAAAAGGATATCGTTTGAGCCTGTTATGATAGGCCTAAACCTAGTACGCTGTTGCATCTGAATTTTCTTCCACTTTGGGCTTGGACCTTGCACCTTGCTTAGTTGACAAAAGTATTATGTGATTTTTGTTCGGCATGCCCATGTTAGGTTGGACATAACCATGTCATTAATTTACCTTCTAAATAAGCCCGACCGAAACCCTATTTTTTATTTCCAATTGTGTACAGCCCAAAACCCTAATTTCTCTCCTAATTTTGCACAAGCCAGCCACCTATTTTTATTTCTCATTGTGCATAGTCCAAAACCCTAATTTCTCTCCTAATTTTGCACAAGCCGGCCACATATTATTTTCCTTATAATTAAATTCCAGCCAGCCACCCAAAATTCTCTCCAAATTAAGCCCAGCCGCAAACTATTTTACATTCTAAACAAGCTTAGCCGGCCACCACAATTGTCCTCCCACATGTGCACAGCCGCAACCCTAGTTTATCTCTTATATATATAAAGCCAAAAACCTCTTTTGGAGGATCTTTTCTTATCATCTTTTCGGAGAGCTCTCTACTTCAACTCAGGAAGCAAGAGGCTGAAACATTCCACCTTTCCATCTCCAATTGTGAGCACATAAAGACTTCTCCATATTGTGTTTTCTTTCATCGATCAGCCATAGCCGTGAGGATCATCACTATTAACATCTCAAGCTTCCTTGAGTGTGTTAAAGGAGTGTAACCGTTACGACTATTCTTTTTAATTGTTTCAGACTTGGTTGTTATTGGATTAAAGAATATTGAGTTTGATTCTTAATGTTAGAGTTTATTGTTAACTCAATGAGTTGGTTAATTTTTCGATTTATTGTTTTATGATTTTGAATTGTTCATGATATGTAGATATATGAATTCATGATCTCTATTACATATGTTGAATTTTTAGTTATATTATATTGAAAACTTTGATATTGCAAATCATTGAAGGTAATAATCGCACTTTCGATCACCTAATTGATTCGGAGTACGATTTAAAGTGGCAAAAGCTATGAACAATAGCCAATGTTCTGGAAATTGCATGTTCTTTATCCGTGTTGAATTTTCAGTTCTTTATCCATAATCGCACTTTCGATCATCTAATTGATCTGGAGTACGATTTAAAGTGGAAAAAGCTACAACTTTGATTTTGCAAATCATTGAAGCCATAATCGCACTTTCGATCACCTAATTGATCCAGAGTACGATTTAAAGTGGTAAAAGCTATGAACAATAGCCAATGTTATGGGAATTGCATGTTCTTTATCCATGGACTTTTTCATAGGAATAATGAACAAGTTATTGAGTCACAATTCTTTTTGTTCTTAATGATTTGTTTAAGTAATTGTAAGATGCGCTGAGTATTAACTTGATTGCTTAAACAAAATAACTAGCTGATGGACTTTTCCTAAGCTTAGGGATTATCTAACAAGGAATTTATAAAATGCATGATCTCTTTAGGTTTGCACTTTGATTCAATTCTGATATGTGATTGAGGCATGAATTCATTGTCTACATTGAACCAATTTGATTTTCTGAATTGTGAGAGAAAATGATCAGTTGTAAATAACTATTCTTAAATTTCCTTAGTGTAATTCGAAGAAAAAAAATCAGATCATGAAACCCCCCCTAATTTTGTGCAATATGTTAATAGATGAAGATTTGTATTTGTTTATAAATTGCTAATTAAACCAACCAACCAAATATTTTTTTTATGACTCTTTAGTATAGGAGTACCCACAATCCCCGGCCAATAACGATACCCTATTAATCACTTTACTACAATCTTCTGCAGGATTTGTTGATGACCAAACAAATAGTCTATCCAATGGCGTCGTTGCCGAGGATTGCAAAATCCCTATATTTTAGTGTCATTTAACTTGTTAATATTCTGCTTACTTGTAAAATTTGCATGTAATATACCTTGTGTTTTACTTGATTGTAATTTTAGCATGTGACTTCCTTAAAACCATTTGTAACGTTTGTATGAAGGGAAGCTCATTATTATTTGTATTTCAAACTTTAACTTATATATATTTAAACCATTTTCTGTTGTTCTTTTGTGGATAAGACACCTAAAGTTGCTAAGGAGTTGCCCACCCAATGTGCTCTTAATTATCAACAATAGGAGGGAGTGTTAAACTCCACTCGTGAGGTGAATGAGGTATCTTCTAACTCTGCTCTTGAGGAAAAAGTTAATAAAATGTCTACTCTTCTGTCTCAGGTACTGAACGTGAATGGAGCGCAAGTACAACAAGTTGCTCAAGTCTGTGGTGTGTGTTGTACTCAAGGGCATCCAACTAACCAATGTCCCCAACTGATCAACAATGGAGGATGGGAGTCTCTTAATGCTGTTGGGTTTCAAGGTAATCAAGGTGGACAAAGATACAACCCTTTTTCTAACACATATAACCCTGGACTTAGAAATCAACCCAATTTTTGTTGGGCCAACAATGATAATGTTCAGAACCCTCAAGGTCAAGGGCAAGTGTTTCCACGCCCTTCAGGTTTGTTTATGAGGCCTCAGGTACCTCAAAACTTTGTCTCTAATCATCTTGTGCCTACAAATTCTACTACTACTAATTATGATAAAATTTTAAATTCCCTTGTGCAAGGGGAACAAAATTTAACTACTGCTACTCAAGCTCTTGTTATAGGTCAACAAGCTCACACTAAGGATATTGTAGAGCTGAAGAAGCAATTGGGACAAGTGGTGGACTTCATGGGGAAGATAATTGAGAGTGGAAAATTGCCTAGCAACACTGTTCCCAACCCAAATATCGAGCAAGCTAACACTGTTACCACAAGGAGTGGTAAGACCCTTAAAGCCTTACTATGAGGCTTTTGAGGAGCACACTGTGGAGGATGTACCCCTCCTAGAGGCACCACTCACAAAGGACTAAAAATGAGGTACAAAGTCTAGGCTGAAAGACTGTAAACATTAAAGCGCTGCTTGGGAGGCAACCCAATTCAACTAAAGCTGTGGATGAGCCATCAACACAGATTTGCATTCTCTTTCTCTCTTCCATTTACTTTGGTTGATCTTTATATGTTATTTGTTTTGTGTGATTTTCGTAATACCTTGCCCATGTTTATATTCTATATTACATACTTATTCTGATATACATTGAGGACAATGTAGGATTTAAGTGTGGGGGAAGGATTTACATCTGTTTGAGTCATATCATGGCTTTTTAGGTTTAGGACCCTTTCCAACTCAATGATGAAACTAATTCTTTAGATAGATGGTTTTTAAAAGAGTTTGAGCATACTTTTAAAAATAAAACAAGAAATGGAGTTAATTTTCTTATATTGTAGTCATACTTGGAAATTTTGATGCATATTAGCCTTGATTTGAGTAATCTGTTGTCTCAAAGTGAAGCATGGAGACATATTGAATGATACTTGCATAATCCCGCAATATTTTTGAGTTATTCGAGCCTTATAATTGATTCATTATACATATCAATTCAAATTCTCTTCTGAGTGCATCTTGTGAATATAATGTTTTCTAGAACTTGCTTTTAAACATCTTGAGATGATCGTACATGTTCAGAATTGGAGAAGACGGAGCCAAATTAGGATTTTACCACCATGACTAAATGACATTTGTCCGGATCGTGATTTGACCCCTAGATAGCCTTTTGAGCCTGAATTAGCCTATTTTCTTCATTAACCTACATTCACTTACCCTTGTGAACTTAAACACTTTACCTACCATTTTTTCCTTAGAACTAGTGAGCTTGGATCCTGTTTATATTGATTTGTAACGTGGAGATGGTGGGAAAGCATAAGTGTGGGGGAATTTCATGTGGTTCTAAGGTGGTTGAAAAAAAAAGAGAAAAAAATGAGATAAAAGGAGTAGTAGGGACATGAAAAAAAGTGTTATGATTCAAAGAATACAAGTTCTGAAGAATTATGAGCATTATGAGTCTTTAAAGTAAGTTGAAAGCCAAAGTGATGAAATCTGCCCTAGAGTGATGGAAACATGGTACTTAATAATGATGATCTATTTATGACCTTTTTGAATGCTTTCTAATTCTAAGGAAATTTTGTGATATCCGTTCTCTTCTTTCTTATGAAACCTTGACCCCTTAGCCCTATTACAACCTTTTCAAAGACCTTCTGATCCTTTGATGTTCAGTTTTTGATGTGGAAAGTGGGTGCACAAGCAAGCCTATGGTTTAAACTGTTTTCACAGGTGATTAAGTGATTAGTATAGCTAGCACCACATTTAAATGAGTGAAAACCAGAGTGATGCATTGTGAGAAGTAAAATTTGATATTATTTGTGCATTAACTCGAGGGTGGCATATTACACTTACACTCGGCTGATTATTCACACATGCACTCAAAGTACGAATGCTATATAATCATAATAACTCCGTGGCATATTTTTGAGGTAAACGTGTGCTCTCCCTACTTTATTATGCCATATTGCCTAAAGGATCTCTAAGATGTAAGTTAGAAGGATTAGAGTCGTTTAATTTGTGTTATGTCATTATAGTGTCATTTAGTTAGTTTCGGTTGTTTCCCTTAAAATTCTACTAGGTTACATACTGTTTTATTTTGCTAAGGGACTAGCAAAAGCTAAGTGTGGGGGAATTTGATAGGAACACTTTATGTGATGTTTTTAATACCTTTCCTACCCCATTTGGCTTTGTAATTCTCTTAATTTTATTATTTTGAGCTTAGTTTCTATTCTTAGTGTTTAGAGAGCTTGTGAACGTGGGAATGGCAAAAGAATGTGCAAAAATGAGTTTTCCTAGTTACTTTAGGAAATCTAAGTGGATCAAGAAAATAATCTTATCATTCTAAAAAACTTTCCTAATTTGGAAACTTGTTTTTTTGATATCTTTCCTTTTCTAATTATGGAAACTTTCCTTATTTATTATTTTCTACTTTCTTTGTAAGAAATTTCCACCTTGGAATTTCGGGAGGACCCAACGACCAGACTTAAAATGGTCATATCTTCTTGCATGCATCTCCAAATGGGCTAAAACTTGTTGGGTTGGAAAGATGACGTCTTGAACTTCAATTTGGACCTAAGAAAGTCTCAAAAAGGATATCGTTTGAGCCTATTACAATGGGCCTAAACCTAGTACGCTGTTGCATCCGAATTTTCTTCCCCTTTGGGCTTGGACCTTACACCTTGCTTAGTTGACAAAAGTATTATGTGATTTTTGTTCAGCATGCCCATGTTAGGTTGGACATACCCATGTCATTAATTTACCTTCTAAATAAGACCAACTGAAACCCTATTTTTTATTTCCAATTGTGCACAGCCCAAAACCATAATTTCTATCCTAATTTTGCACAAGCCAGCCATCTATTTTTATTTCTCATTGTGCACAGCCCAAAACCTTAATTTCTCTCCTAATTTTGCATAAGCCGGCCACCAATTATTTTCTTTCTAATTAAAGCCCAGCCGCAACCCTAATTTACATTCTAAACAAGCCTAGCTGGCCACCTCAATTGTCCTCCTACATGTGCACAGCCGCAACCCTAGTTTCTCTTCTATATATACAAAGCCGAAAACTATTTTTAAGGGATCTTTTCTCATCATCTTTTCAGAGAGCTCTCTACTCCAACTCAGGAAGCAAGAGGCTAAAACACTCCACATTTTCATCTCCAATTGTGAGCACATAAGGACTTCTCCAGATTGTGTTATCCTTCATCGATCAGGCATAGGCGTGAGGATCATCACCATTAACATCTGAAGCTTCCTTGAGTGTGTTAAAGAAGTGTAACCGTTACAGCTATTCTCTTAAATTGTTTCAGACTTGGTTGTTATTGGATTAAAGAATATTGAGTTTGATTCTTATGTTGGAGTTTATTGTTAATTCAATAAGTTGGTTAATTTTCAAATTTATTGTTTTATGATTTTGAATTGTTCATGATATGTAGATATATGAATTCATGATCTCTATTACATATGTTGAATTTTCAGTTCTGTTATATTGAAAACTTTGATATTGCAAATCATTGAAGCCAATAATCGCACTTTCGATCACCTAATTGATCCGGAGTAAGATTTAAAGTGGCAAAAGCTATGACTAATAGCCAATGTTCTGGAAATTGCATGTTCTTTATCCATGTTGAATTTTCAGTTCTTTATCCATAATCGCACTTTCGATCACCTAATTGAACTCTAGTACGATTTAAAGTGGAAAAAGCTACAACTTTGATTTTGCAAATCATTGAAGCCATAATCGCACTTTCGATCGTCTAATTGATCCGGAGTACGATTTAAAGTGGTGAAAGCTATAAACAATAGCCAATGTTCTGGGAATTGCATGTTCTTTATCCTTGGACTTTTTCATAGGAATAAGGAACAAGTTATTGAGTCATAATTCTTTTTGTTCTTAATGATTTGTTTAAGAAATTGTAAGGATGCACTGAGTATTAACTTGATTGCTTAAATAAAATAACTAGCTGATGGACTTTTTCTAAGCTTAGAGATTATCTAAGAAGGAATTTATAAAATGCATGATCTCTTTAGGCTTGCACTTTGATTCAATTCTAATATGTGATTGAGGCATGAATTCATTGTCTACATTAAACCAATTTGATTAGTCATTTAATAAATTTGATTTTCTGAATTGTGAGAGAAAAATAATTAATTGTAAATAATTATTCTTAATTTCCTTAGTATAATTCGAGAAAAAAAATATCAAATCATGAAAAACCCCCTAATTTTGTACAATATGTTAATAGATGAAGATTTATATTTGTTTATGAACTGCTAATTAAACCAATCAATCAAATTCATTTTTTTATAACTCTTTAGTATAGGAGTACCCGCAAGGACAAAGGGTAGGAGTCACTATTTGACATTGAAAAGGGTCAAAATATCTTTTCATTGGTCTTGTGAGAGATTCTAGATTGAAAGATTGGAAAGAGGAAGAAATTATAGCTTCCCCTTTCGCATAGGTAAAAACCTAGCCTTTTTTGTTCTTGAGAATTTATTTGGAAACTAAGATTTAATCCTAATAAACACTAGCATTCTTTCATCTAGAAAGAAATTTTACATCAAGAAATGACAATTTAAATAGACATAACAAATGAAGGGAAGTTGTTGTGTACATGGAAGATTACTAAGCCCAACATTATGTGTTGGGAAACTTTGTCCTTCCATGGATGGATTTGTTCTTCCCCATAAGAGCTTTTTAAGAAAAGAGTTATAAAGCAAATAATCAATGGAGGAATTATTATGTGCAGAAAAGAGTAAAATTAAATAGTGATTACAAAGAATACATGTGAATGACTGTTTTAATTTAAATGGCATAAAAAGATTGCAAAACTAATCCTAAGTCTAAAATGACATGTATGATTAACAAAAATAAATCCTAGAAATAAGATGACATACAAGCCATGGAGGGGAGGAAGGTTTCAAGAGACTATATGGTATAGCAAAGATTCATTTATAGACACTATTGTGGCATAAACTCAAATTTCATGAAAGGAAGCATAATTCTATAATAATAAAAAGATTAAATGTAAAGTGAGATGCGTACTAGGAAAATGATACTAACCTTTTGATGATATAAACTAATGCACGTGTGTTGTGAAGAGCCCTCAAATAACCATTGCTCTTTTGATTTGACAAACAAAGAACAAACTTGAATATAGAGTAAAAAAGTAGATTACAATTGAAAATATGTATTTGGCTAATGATTTTTTAGAAGACGAAAGATTTATGCCCAACCTATTACAATTATTCTAACCTAAAATAGACTTTTATTAATTGAGGTTTTTTTTTGGGGGTATTTATAAGTTTTATAGATTAGTTTTATATAGTTCAAATAATTATAAACAAAAACTCGTGGTCTAAAGTAGAGGTGATCAAACTTGGGTCGGACCAAGTTCAAACTAGGCCCTTAGGTTTACATTTATGCTCGCGTGTTATGTCGGACTAGACCTATTTTAAACCAGGATTTATTTTTATTTTTCAAATCTGCCCATTATCGATACCTTATTTTTTTTTGTAAAAGAACTATTTTAATTTTTTGTACCGTTAGTAATTATTAAAATAAATTGTTTTTGATACATTTTATTTAAATAGCCATAAATGCTTTAAATCTACACATTTAAACAATTTTATTGTTATATGAGGATAAGTATTATTTTTTATATATCAAAATAAAATAAAATATAATAAAATCATATTTAGGCCGATTAAGGGTTGGGATTTTTTACATAATCCAAGCCCATTTAAAAAAAAAATTTGAGCCTATTTTTATTCAAGAATAAAAATTTTAAAAGTCGAGTCTAATTATGCTTTCGGACCACGGACCCATGATCACTTCAGAAGTTTGAGACAAAAGCCGAGTCTGTTTCAAAACTTTTATCATAAAAATATTTAAATTTAAATTTAAATAGAAATGATAGATGGTTTCAAACCATCAGTTTAGAATTTTTACTTTTTAAATTAAAAAATCATTTATTTTATTTTATTTTTAGAAGTCAGAACTCATATCTTGAGCCTCATTCGGACTCTGTTAAACTTACGCAATGACCCAAGCCCACATACTAAAAATTTAATACTAGTCGCCCTGGAGTCTGAGCCTTACACGTGTGATTGTGTGAAGGAGCCGACGAGAGAAAATCTAACTGCTTTCTTCAGAGTGAAGAAGAATTAAGAAGAGAGGCGAATGTTACCTTGCAGGTCTCTCTTCAGGTGCGCCTTTTTAACTCTTGTTTGGTTACTGAGAAAACGGCTTAGAAAGATAAGGAAGTGAAAATTTTACCTTTATAACATCTGAGAACTAAAATTTCCAGTGAAATGAACCTTATACGAACATTTCTGTTTGTGAGTGATATTCGGTTATCTTTTTATTTTCCTCTGTTTCATGTCAACCGGCCCTTTTGTTATGCAAATTAAAGTTTGATCATTTTTAACTTTTAAAAGTTTAAAGGAGTTCTTTCAAGTAGCTTGAAGCACTGTAATTGAATTCAATCTTTATTTTGAGCTTTAACCAATGGTTTTTCTCTCTAGATATGGGTGTGTTTGGTTATATATGCGTTAGTCAGTTGATATTAGTTAGAGCTTTTATTTACTGCAATAGCTTGTTAATTTAATGGAATTATTCTGCCAGAGTTGATCGTGTACTGAAATTTACGAATACATGTGTCCAATCGAAGCGGGTTAACTACCTTCAGGTTTGAGATTTGATTGATGTGTTTTTAATGCTCAATAATTATGCAATGAAGTGTAATCAAACTAAGCTTGTTAAATCCTAATCCAAACTACCGGACTTAAAATTTGTTTTGACCATGCACACAGAAGAAAGTCACTTTGGAGCATTCCCTCCTTTCCTTTTCCCCTTTTAGTACCTCTTTTTTAGGAAAAAAAAACATTGGTCTGGTTTCGAAGAGGTTGGGGAAAAAAGAAAACCTTTGTAGTATATGAAGCGGGAAGAAAATTATCCCTCTTTGACATTTTAGCTATGCAAAAATGTGTTTCTCTAATATTTCATGTTTTTTCCCTGTTAGCGTATCGGGAACTTTCTGAACTCTAACTACACTGAAAGGATTGTATGTGGTTGTGGCATGCCAGAGAACATTTTAATGGATTGTTACGTCCATAATACTTGTAAGGAATCATATGCCATGACTTATTTGCAGTAGAATCTTGAACATTAATAGAGTTTAGATTAACTACAAGTGGGGCGTTAAACATATTTTTTTGGTAAGTAGGGGTGTGAAACATATTTTATTTGATAAGTAGGGGCGTGAAACATATACAAGTTTGCGGTTGGCTTAATTCCTGCGGTATCAATTAATGTGGCAGGGTCACTCTTCTTGTTATACCTTGAGCTGCGGGGCAAAAGATAAGCAAAGTGCTATGGGTAGGAACAGAAAGCGAAAGATAATAAATCCTGTGTGGAGACCTGTCTGTACTCAAGCTAATTCTGTTGAAGGTTTGTTCTCTTCATATTAGTAGAGATTTAATTTGGGTTTGTGCCTTAGATGTTATGCCTTATTACCTTTTACTATTTGGTCACTTTTTTTTTCGTAAGCATCTTTTTTAATTGAAATATACAGCTACACCCTATCTAATGCAAGTACTATCATTGACAGCTGATTCACTGTGTTTAGTCTATATATCATTTGTTTTTACTAGACTTTGTCACAAGGTTGTCGATTTTGTATTGTCTGATTCACTCTTATTTTTCATAAAACTTTTATACTGGTTTATACCAGCTGTTTAAACCAAAACTAGACTTTTTGGCCTTTACAACTTCTAAAAAACTTGACAGCTTCAGCTTCCAAATGGCTGTGAATTCCACTGGGTCAACATGATTGACCACCTTGAAGAAGCCAAACTCCTCACATCCTTAAAATTACGTGACTCTTTGTCTTAGGGTCTGATAGATCTATCCCTGGAATTCCAATGGATAAGCTTGTGGACTTGATGTTTTGATCAAAGAGAAATTGTCTAGTGCTGGCCTTGACAGGCGGTTCACGCCCTTCTCCATGTCCTGCCCCACGCCGCTGATAACCGCCTCTACCATGGTCTTATTGACCTCTACTAACACACCCCTAGTCTGGATAGGTCTCGGGCCCTGGCTACCTCTAGTGCCTCCTGTACTCATCAGGCTCGAGACAGATGTTGCACGTTGAGTGCAGTCATGTGAGATATGGCCACTAGCACCACAAGTATAACACACCACAGCAATAAACCCACACTCCGGAGCACTATGCCTAAATCGCCCACATCAAAAACAAACTCTTGTTCTGTGTGTAGGAGTCACACCACTCGGTCTGCCCTGCATTTGTAACATGGTACCATAAGCACTAGTTGATGTTGCACCTTGATTCCTTTGAGTTTGTGACCCATAATCAAAAGGTCGTGAAGTAACTTCTTTGATTCCTAGCACTCGGCACACTGTATGGACGAAATCTGGAATCTAATCTCCTCTGCTGAGGTACTCCAAATAAATGCCTCGGACCTTCAAACTGGTTCCTTTGATTTCTTAAATTTTCAAATTCTACCTGGCCCCTCTCAGCGATGAGACCTTTATCCACCAACTGAGCAAAAGATGTAAACTCTAAGATAGAAATCCTAAACCGAATCTCCCAACGTATTTTATCTAGAAATTCAAGGTTCTTATCACTTTCAGTGCTCACCAAAGATGAGGCATAATGTGACAAAGCCACAAACTGAGCCTTAAACTCAACCAATTTCATTAGGAAAGTCTGAAGAAGCTCAACAAACTCACGACGCGTCTGAGTATAAGTTCTTAATGCGATTTAAAGAGTCCACTTCTGTTCATAAGTCAATTGTGGAGTATGTTCCTCTAAGAGAGCCTACTTCGTCTAGTCACCCTCATGCGGTGGATGTTCCTATAACTGCTGCTCAAATTGGATAGGTTGATCCCGCTCGTGTCACGTGTGTTTGAGACTTTTGCCTGTATATATGAGGAACAACAATTTAATGTTCACCAGTAAAGAGAAGTGGTTATTGGACATGATCCAACCATATGTGAGGAATTGATAAATTGCATTGAGAACTTATACTCAGTCATGGATATTTCAAATGAACAAAAAATTACCTATGCGGTATTTCTGTTTTTATAGGAGGCACATTACCGGTGGGATACAGTTCGTGTGATTTCACAACCTCAGACTTGGGAGAGTTTTGTTAAGATCTTTTTTAGAGAGCATTTTTTTGACACCTACAAAACTTAGAAGCATTGTGAGTTCATTGAGCTTTGTCAGACTTCCTAGATGAAATTGGTTGAGTTTAAGGCTCGGTTTGTGGCTGTTACGTTATACCTCGTCTTTGGTTAGTAATGCCGTTTGGATTGACTAATGCTCCTGCAACGTTCAAGGATATGATGAACATGTTTGTAGACCTTTTCTTGATTGTTTTTTTGGAGTTTTTATTGATGATATCTTAGTGTACTCTTGTCACAAAGAAGAACATAGACAACTCTTAAGGATTGTTTTGTAGACCTTGAGGGAGAAACATTTGTATGCTAAGTTGATCAAATGTGAATTTTGGCTTGATCGTGTGGTATTTTTAGGTCATGTAATTTCTAGTGAAGGAATCTTTCTAGATTCTCAGAAAGTAGAAACAACGGTTAATTAAGAACGACCAACTAATGTGGAGGTGCAGAGTTTTCTTGGTTTAACTGGTATTACAAGAGGTTTATTGAGGGTTTTTCTTTGATAGCAGCACCGTTAACTTGTCTGACTCATAAAGATGAAAAGTTTGAATGGATTAATGAATGTGAGAAGAGTTTTCAAAAACTGAAGGAGAAATTGACATCGGCTCATGTCCTCACTGTTCCTACTAGTGGTGAGGAATTTGTGGTTTTCAGTGATGCGTCTCATCAAGGCCTTGGTTGTGTGTTGATGCAAAAGGGAAAAGTCATTGCTTATGCGTCTCGACAATTAAAGAACGATGAGTGTAACTATCACATTCATGATTTGGAATTGGTGGTAGTTGTTTTTGCTCTTAAAATTTGGAGACATCATTTGTACGGTGAGACTTGAATCCATAAGGTTACACTTCTGACCGGTGTGCATCAACTAAAACTCATGATAATATAATTTAAAAACAATGTCATGCCATCTTCTAAGATTTCACCATGCATAGAAATAAAATTTTTGAACCTCACCACAAAAAGATGGAGAAAATGATTAATTACAAACCAAACCTCAAACTATAGAATCTCTCAAAAACATAACAAAGTAAAACTTTATACCTCTAATTACATAAAAAAAAAAAATTTATTTACAACAAAAAAATATAGTTCGAGGAGAGGATGTTATACGTGACCACCTATATAAGGGAGACGCTCTTGCTAGAAGAAAGGACGTCTAAAGCTCCTTCAAACATGATCTTTTCCTCATGAAATGACCCGTCAACTTTAAAAGCCGATATGAGTTGTACCAAAAATGGATATTCATAAGAAAAATTTATAACACGAGCAAGATGGGATATACATGAATGCATCTGAACAAATATAAACGTATTACTCTAAGCTTGATCCAAAAATGAATAATCCTCACCAAAAAGAAATTTTCCAAGATAAAAGATACTCAAGATAACCCAAAATCATAACTCAATAACCTGTTCACAACTTTAAAGGCATTCTAAAATCATAACTCATAGCCTGTTCACAGCTTTGAAGGCATTTAATAAATCATTCATATCAGTATACCAATATCTTTTTTTCAATATATCTTAAGAAGCAATACATAAAGTTCATGAAAATTTAATTAGATTTTCGGGCTGGTTTTCCTAAGGCAAATATACACAGAATAACTATATAAGGTCTCCATACAGCAGGGCACATATCCCCTTCCAACAGGATACTAATATATATAGTAAAAGTCCCCATACAACATGACACACATCCCCATTTAGCAGGATATTAATATATAATAAATGTCTCCATACAGCTGCAGGACACGTATCTGGATGCTATAATAGACTACGACAGAGTAATCTCTCTAAACTCCTTTATCTCAACCAGGTATCCCCATACAACAGGATACAAATATAATAATAAATGTCCCAAGACAATTCTATGTATTATTGTAACTTTAGTACCAAGCCCATTATTAAATATATCATTCAAATGAGTTTTTCCTCAGTTTTCTCCATAAAAAGGTATTTCATTCATTTATATCAAAATAATATAAAAAAAATCTATTCAAATTGAAATGGAGATAATCAAATAAATTTTCTCATAAATCCTCTCTTCATAACCCATTTATGAAAAATTTTCCTTAATTATAAATTCTCATAAATCTCACAACAAACAAATATTTAAGTTTCTTCAACTAATGTGAAGTTTAGATATTTCATATTTTCTTAACTAATTCATGTTGTGCAGAAATCTACCTAAATTAATAAGCAAATAATTGAATGTTTTACTTGCAAGCGCACAAGGTCAACGTAGTAGTATAGTGTGCAAGTGCGAGATCATTCTCACAGGGATTGGTAAATTTTTATTTAAAATTAATTTCGCAATATAAAACGAGAGAAATAATAAATGAGTTTGATTCGATAATGATAAAAGTGTTGGGACTTGATAGCCACCACTAATCATGCTTTCACAATAAAACAATATGCCAATGCTTTAATCACATTATGAATACTTAATGTTGTCAACTTAAGGGCATGGTGTATACTCCTTAAGCTATTGATTTCCCTAAGCAACGAGTTAGGCATGGTGGATACTCTAACTCTTTTCTTTCTTAAAGGATTTAGCATGGTGTATACTAAGTTGTTCTTTAAGAAAGCATAATATTTGTGAAAATCGATAAACACACGAGACCTAGGGCATGTTATATACTCCCGGTTTCCTATGTTGATTAACCCAAGAACCCAGTGTGGATTTCTTTTGTTATTATTATTAAACCCAGGACTCGGTCATCCAAATTGATTTAATTAACTAATCCATACCATATGCATACGTTGATTAGGCAAACACATATGATGAATTCAAGAAAACAGACATTAATCAAGTTAAGCATCATCGTATAACTATCGGAAAAGCAACAATATTGAATTATGGAATAGCATAATCAGGGCTTCAATCGAGCCCTACTAGCAATTTAGTTACACATGAGTTTGATGTTAAATATCTTCATAAAATAAAATAGAGGGAGAAGAATAAACTCGAAAATGTTTCCTGGAAGAGCCGTCAATTCGTGTAAAAAATCTCTCCTCTCGAATCCTCCCCCTATTTCAGTGTTTACAGGCCTATTTATAGAGTTTAGAAACATCTGGAAACCCTAAAACTCGTGAAACAAAACCCTACACTTCTTTCACAAATAGGATCAGCCGTTTTAATATTTACTGACGCGCGTATGCGCTCGATCACAGAATGGTGCGCTCGAGCGCTGTTGCGATCGAGCCTTCTTCTTGCGCACGCGAGTGCAGGTGCACTTGATCCTTTGCTTGGGCGCTTGAGCGCTGTTGCGCTCGATCTTAGGTCTCTGTGCTTGATTGCACTTGGCAGACTCCAACTTTTCCTAGATTTGCTCTTTAAGCCAGGTAATTCCATAATACTTTCTTTTCTCCAAAATCCTAGAAAAACACAGAAAACACATAAAGGAAATAAAATAGAATGAAATAATACAAACTAAGAGCTTAACAAATATAAATTAAGGGGCTTAAATCTAAATATTTAAGCACTTATCACACCCCCAAACTTACATATTGTTAGTCCCTTAGCAATGCGAAACTAAAAACTAAATGAAAAACAAAGAACACAGATAAATCCATATTTCATGGTATCCAAAAGTTTAAGTATCACACAAAACCATGATATTCATTCATGACCAAGCTTAAAAAGATAAACCCATCTTTGCAATGAATAGGAATTTTAAAATCTAATTACTTACAAGAGGCTGGCTAAGGTATCACAAGTTTGAATCAGTGTAAAGTGAACTAGCACATAAATATGAAGCTTCCAATTAATTCCAACGCGCAATGTCTCTATGTCTCAAGATTCATTGAATTTCCCATCAAAATGAACAACAATGGCATAGTTTTATTTTCTTCGTTATTTTATTATGAGGCTCTGCCATGTTTAGTTCCCTTAAGCTTTCTAATTGACTCATGTAGCGAGTGTTGAGTCAATGACTCCCAAACCAGATGGTTTTAGGGCATTAGGTGTAAAGACACCTTTAAGGACTTACTAACTGGGGTAAAAAAGGCTGTGAAACTAAACTGGTCTTAATGCAACCAATCAAAATTATCACATTTTGACGTGAACACTCACTGCTTACGGAGGCAAGAGGTCCAGTTACTTAGTGGAAAGTTTATCAATGATGAGCATTTTTCTCTTTTTGTGCAATTTTTTTTTCTTTTATATATATATATATATATTTATGCCAAAGTGTTCATCCAATAAGTCATTCGGTTTCAGCTAAGCTATGAAAACATACACATTAAAATCACATTTCATACCTCACACAATTATGTACTAATGTGCTCGTGTCAGATTAGATTAAACATGTTAATTCTCAAACTAAAGTAACTAAACTTTTAAAAATCTATCATCAGATCATGTGTTTAAGATTTTAAGCTTTCCAATGAAATCACATCACAATATTTGTTCAGATCAACCAAAATTTTAAAACAGCATGAGCATGCATTTATCTTCTCTTTAAAACGAAAAAAAAACAACAAACTGAGACAAAGTGTGTGCAACGTGTCTCTCATACCCTCAAACTTAAATTACACATTGTCCCCAATGTGTGAATAATATGGAAAGAGCTGACCTAGGAGATGGAGAACTAACTGGATTGGCATGGCTCATAGCACACCCCCAATCTTGAATCGAAGTACGCGTTGTCCCTAAAAAATAACTGGAAAACAAAAAAGTACTAAAAATAAACAGTAACAAGAAATATGAAAAACAATAAAAATATAAAGGATATGCTGTGGGGTGCCTCTCATGAGGGCTAAGTTTAACGTCTTCAGCCAGACGGTGCAACCACTCACTACTGTCCCCCATGTGGTGCGGAAGACGAGGCCCCCGAAGTGGGTGGCAATCGATCTAGAATGGCCTGGAGCATCGCCTCTTGCCTATCAAAGCGCGTTTCCAACCTGTCTATGCGCTGGTGAACTAGGCACGTATCCTCCCGATCCTCCCATTTAATATCAGCTAGCTCATGTCGGAAAGAGGACATCTCATCATATAGGTACTGATACTCTGTGTGTCCCATGTCAACATGTTCCTCCTTTGAAGTCTGGCGAGCTGCAGGTTCCTTGGCTTCCCTAGGGTCCTCCTCTACCCTATCAGCAGTAGGTGCTCGCCCCCGAAGTCCTCTTGGCATGTGTGATTGGCTTTGAGTCCACTGGTTCTTGCCAAAGAATAGGTGCTCCCTGATTGGTCCATCTGTGGAGGTGCCCTTGATTCCCTTTTTCTTGAAGATGTAAATGAGTAGGAATGGGAACGAGAGCCCCCATGCATTTGCAGTGGTGACTTGGCATGCATGTACATGGTCCCAAAATTTGTGAATTTGGCTCCAGATGATTGAAGGGATGGAGTACCAATGGCCTTTGTAAAAGGCATACAAGGCGTGAAGGAACTGGTCACGCCGTTGAGTCTTGTGTCCTAAGGGGCACACATTGCGTTGCAGGATAGAGTCCACAAGCCAAAATTGTGGGGGCAATTTGGACCGGCTGCTAGCATTATTGTGTCTATCTGCATATGGCCCGCACACATATCTTGAATGATAGCTGAAATGGAGAAGGACTCAGGCTGCTCTTCCAACTAGGCGCCCTCAGGTGGATATCCCTCATTGCATTTGAGGGCAGTAGCAATATTGGACAAAGTCACATCAATGTACTTGCCTAGAACAGACGAGGATAAGACACCCTGCCTATTGCAGTCAAAGGATAGGTTCTCATAGAACTGCACAATAAACCTCGTGTAGGCGGTGGAGGTGACGGGCTTGAATAGCTTTTTCAACCCATGGCGTTTGAACTCTTGAACAGCCCATTGAGTGGCTTCAAAATTTTTGAAGTTGCCGTCGATGTTAAAAGTGGTCTCAAAGAGGATACTGGGCTCGGCTTCCTAAAGCGTGAGATGTGGAAGCAGTGTTCTTAGGCATCTTGGAAGCAAAGGGCAGTAATGGTGCACTCGTTCACAGTAAGGTGCGCTCGATCGCACTGTGCTGTTGCGCTCGATCACACTACTCTTGCGCTCGATCGCACCTCTTGGAAGTTCAGTTAGGACTTTTGTCGAACAGGTGGTGGGCGACTTTGAACCTAAGTAGTGGGCAACAACCTCAAAAGTGTTCCAACCCCCTACAAAACAACCAAACCCAACCACAAAGGGGGGAAAAAAAAAACGTGTATATGCACTTATAATTGTTAGAAATAGCAAAAACGTGGGGGATGGGGAAAATGTTAATAAGGGAGAAAATAGAAAGAAACTGTGGTTGTGCGGTGTGTGATTAGGAAAGCTGTGTGCGAACGGTGGTGTGCGGTAGTGTGTGGTGGCCGGTGTGTGGTGGGTACGGTGTGTGGTGGGTGCTGTGAGTGTAGGTGGGTGTGTGCGAGTGCGGTGCAGAGGGTGTGGGCGAGTGAAGTGCAGAAGTGAAAATGAGGGGAAAAAGGGGAAAAATGACCTAAAATAGGTCACGTGACTCTCTGTCCCGAGTGCACTCGATCGCACTTGGATGCGCGCGTGCTTTTGGGCGCACAACAATAGTGTGATCAATCGCACTGCACACTGGAAGAGAATTTTGCACTCGATCGCAAGGACAGAATGCCATACCTATGTACTGAACCACTAAATTGACTTGAGGAAAGGAAGAAAAAATTAAAAATATTGAAAACAACAAAAATCAAAGAAGAAAAGTATACCGTACTCAGTGCCCTCAGTACCATTGATCTCAACAGAGGCGCTTGAGTCATACGTTTATCAAAGCCTGGACTGCTCAAACGCTCTCTACAGTAGCTTCAGTGCTACGCTTTTAGAAAGGGGAACTTAAAGTCCACCAAATGTGTTTCAAGTGCTCTTGGTGTTGCTGTATATTGGACAGACTGGAGTGCCACATCTTCATCTCTTGGTAGCAATTTGATTTCAAAGTATGGCTTTACTCTGTGTCCATTCACCATGAATGTTCGATTGCGGTCGGAACCATGAACCTCCAAAGCGCCATGAGGGAAGACCTTGGTGACAACATAAGGACCATACCATCGGGACTTGAGCATACATGGGAACAATCGTAATCGGGAATTGTAGATCAACACCTTCTGTCCCACATGAAACTCTTTCCTAATCAACTGTTTATCATGATATGCTTTGGTTCTTTCCTTGTAGAGCTTGGCGTTCTCATATGCATCATGCTTCAATTCTTCCAGCTCATTCAAGTGCAACTTTCTCTTATCACCTGCTTGCTTCATATCAAAGTTGAACTTCTTGATGGCCCAATACACTCGATGCTCTAACTCCACCGGTAGATGACATGCTTTCCCAAAGACTAATCGATATGGAGACATGCCAATTGGAGTCTAGTATGCTGTCCTGTATGCCCATAGTGCATCATTCAAGTGCAGAGACCAATCCTTCCTACTAGGATTCACGGTCCTCTCCAGGATGCCTTTGATTTCTCGGTTGCTTATCTCCACTTGGCCACTGGTTTGAGGATGATACGGAGTGCCATCTTTATGGGTGATCTCATATTTCTTGATCAAGGAAGCAAAAGACTAGTTATGGAAGTGGCTTCCTCCATCACTGATTCTTGCCCTTGGAGTCCCAAACCTAGTAAAGATGTTATCTTGCAAAAACTTTGCAATCACTTTGTGATTATTAGTCTTTGAGGGGACAGCCTCGACCCATTTGGACACATAATCCATGTTAGAGTTATTATTTTATTTCCTTTATTTTTCTTGAAGGGTAGTTTTGTACTTGGACTTATCTATCTCATATATAAATAATATGTTAGCAGGTGAAGGGTTAAAGAAAAAGACCCTAAACCTTTCTTCTCTATCTTCTTCTCTTTCTCTCTCTCATATCTAACCTAAACCCTAGATTACAACTCAACTTGGTATCAGAGCCTCCTAATCGATCCTTGTGTGACAAATCTGAAGAATAGACGAGGAGCACAACAAGAAATCATCAACACAAATCTGCTGATGTCATCAAGGTGAGTTGATACCCCCAATCTGGTCGACTCACTCAGGGAAATTTTTTGGTGAAGTTTCGTCATGATCCGAGGTCGTTTGGTATGGTTTTCGAATTTTTCTTCCATTTTTCCAGATTTTAGTGCGATTTTTAAAAACTCCAGTTTTTGGGACTTTGGATTGACTTTGTTGCTTGGGATAGTCTCTATGGGTGCCTACTAGGTGATTCTTGAGTGGCTTTGGTGTTGTTTTGATGTTTGGATCACAATTGGTTGTTTTTTTTATATGATTTGAAGAGTTGGCTGTGTTTTTTTCTTGAAGTCTGGCATCTGTTTTCATGGTTTCCTACTTTTGCTGCTTTGGTATGGTGGTTGTAGCCTTGCTCTAATTCATCTTGCCGTGTAAAGAGGGCTGTTTATGTGCCTTTCCATCAATTTGTTGATCTTCTTGTGGATTTCTCAAGTATTTTGGGAGGTTTGCCTTTTCTCAAGTCTGTTACTGCTTTTTTGACTGATTTAAGGGTCTGTTGGTTTAGTATCAGATTTGTTTTTATTGTTTGAACCTTGTGTTTGGGATGGCAGAAGAGAAATCTAGCACTAAGACTGAAGAAAAACTCCCCATTTTTAATGTTAACAATGATTTGCCTAAATCTATCACTTCGAAAAAGTTGAATGGTCTGAATTACATGGTGTGGGCACATGCAGTTAGAGTTTATTTACGTGCACATCGAAAGTTGAAGTATTTGACTGACAATCCTCCTAGTGCTAGTGATCCAACTTATGAAGATTGAATTTGTGAGGACTCCGCTGTTATGGGATTGCTATGGCATAGTATGATCCCGATATTGCTACCACCGTTGAATTTTGTGACTCCTCAAAGAAAACTTGGGACTCAATTGCAGATTCATTTTCTCATCAGAGTAATGTTTCTCGTGTGTATGAGCTCTATGAGAAAATTTTCATTACCAAACAGTCTGGGAAACCTTTAGCTGAGTATTATAGCACACTTAAGAATTTGTGGGATAAACTATTGCAGCATATGCCTTTTATCACTAATTTAGAGCAGCAGAAGAAGCAATAGGAGGAGTTTATGATTGCTAGCTTATTGTCTGGTTTGGACTCTGATCTTTGTGGCTTTAAAGATCAGATCCTTGCAGGTGAGACCTTGACTATGGCTGTTAATGCCTATTCCCGGCTATTGCGTTCTTCCTTAAGACAGCATTCTCCCTTGATTAGTTCCCCTGTTACTTCTTCAGAGACTATTGCCTTGGTCTCTAACAGTGGAGGCCGTGGAGGATTTCGTGGTGGTTTCCGTGGTGGCCATGGAGGTCGTAATTTTCGTGGTGGTGGTGGTCGCGTTGGTGGACATAGTGACAGGAAGTGCAATTATTGTGGGGGTACAAATCACACTGAACCTTATTGCTTTCAGAAATATGGTAAGCCGAATTATGTGAATCAACTCAGTGATGGTGTAGCACAAGCTCCAAGTATGGTACAGTCGCAACCCACCTCTGTTGGATCTGTTTCTTCTAGTTCTGGTTCTCGTGATACGTTCAGTACTCAACTTGGCGAACTTCTCGTCCAGCACTTGCATAGTGCACTTCCTTCTTTACAGCCTTCTTCCCCTCTACTGCTACCTTAGCCAATTTAGGTAATATTGCATGTGTCGCAGCTTCTCCCTTTTCATGGATTATTGATTCTGGTGCTACCAAAAATATCTCTGGTTTATCATCTTGTTTTTTTGATTTAACACCTGCTAATCATCATGTCGTGTTAGCTGATGGCTCTTCTCAGCCTATTCATGGACAAGGTGTTCTCCATCCCACCACCTCTCTCTCCTTACCTTCTAGTCTTTATATTCCTAATTTTCCCTTTAATTTACTCTCTGTTAGTCAGTTGACAAAAGCGTTACAGTGTGAAATTCTATTCACTCATACTTCTTGTATTTTTAGGACCTCAAGACCAAGAAGAAGATTGGTTCGGGGCATGAGAAGGACGGTCTCTATCTTTTGGATCCCGGTGAATTCCTATCTCTCAGTTCATCCACTTTGTCTGCTACAGTTTCTCCTCTTCAGTGGCACTTCCGCTTGGGTCATCCATCTTTGGTTAAATTGAAGACTACTATTCCCTTATTGAGTCTTTTGTCTAAATTAGAGTGTGAGGCATGTCAACTAGGAAAGTATCACCGTAGTTCTTTTCCTAGTAGTACTCATGATCGTCAGATTGAGTCATTTGCTTTGGTTCATACAGATATTTGGGGTCCATCTCGAGCTGTTAGTTTGAGTGGTTTTTGTTATTTTGTTGTTTTTGTTAATGATTATTCCTGAATGACTTGGTTGTTTTTAATGAAAGAGAGGTCTGGATTGCCTAGAATTGTTCTTCAATTTTATAATGAAATTCTTGTTCAATTTAATAAGTGTATTAAGATTTTTCGATCTGATAATGCCTTAGAGTATACCCAGACCATTATGAATTCATTTTGCATTGATAGAATTATTCATCAGACTAGTTGTTCTCACACTTCCCAGCAAAATGGTGTGGCTGAGCGGAAACACCGCCATTTACTTGATATTGCTCACATTTTAATGTTCAATATGAAGATACCTAAACATTTTTGGGGCGATGCTGTTTTAACTGCTTGTTATCTCATTAATCGCATGCCTTCTACTGTTTTGAATCATAAGTCCCCTTTTTCTCTTGTTTATTCTGCTCAGCCTCCTTTCTCCCTCACTCCTCGGGTTTTTGGTTGTGTTGCTTTTGTTCATGTGCTTGATTTGGGTCAGGATAAATTATCTCCTCGAGCTCGGAAATGTGTCTTCCTTGGGTATTCCCGTACTCAAAAAGGCTATCGTTGTTACAGTCTTGATTCTCGTCGCTATTTTGTGAGTGTTGATGTCACATTTTTTGAGTCTACTTCATTCTTTTCCTCCCAAGGTGAGTTTATTTTCAGATCTCGTATCTTGTTGTGAGGGGGAGCGTTCTTTTCCCTCTCCTACTCTTCCGATGCCCATGTCTCCACCTATGGTCACTTCTCCGGTTTCCTCATCTCCTTCTAACCTTCCGTTGCAGGTATACCACCGATCTCAAGATAGGTGTGTTATTTCTTATGGCCCTATTCCTACAGCTTCAAGGTCTGAGGATCCTGTTTTGTCTCCTTCCTCGAACACCGATGATTTATCTATTGCTCTACGCCGAGGTAAAAGAATTTGTACACAACATCCTATTGCTCATTTCTTGTCTTATAGTCGTTTTTCACCTTGTTTGCAGTCTTTTGCTTGTTCTTTGTCCTCTATTTCTGTTCCTTCATCCTATAAGCAGACACTATCTTATTCTGGTTGGAAACAAGCTATGGATGAGGAAATGAGTGCTCTTCACAAGAACCACACCTAGGAGCTTACTCCCCTTCCTCCAGGAAAACAGACAGTGGGTTGTCGTTAGGTTTATACTGTTAAGTATCTTCCTGATGGTTCTATTGAACATCTTAAAGCGTGGTTGGTTGCGAAAGGCTATACCCAAACCTATGGTGTTGACTACTTGGAGACCTTTTCCCCTGTTGCTCGCCTAAACTTTGTTCGCATCTTGCTCTCAGTGGTTTTAGGGCATTAGGTGTAAAGACACCCCTAAGGACTTACTAACTCGAATAAAAAAGGCTATGGAACTAACAGGTTTTTCATACTTCGTAATAAGATTCCCACCTTTTGACGTGAACACTCAATACTTACTGAGCCATTAGCCTAAGGTGTGGACCAAGCCCTTAGGTTGGCAACCATTAGATATTCATGATAAGGCTAGAGCATTGCAACCTTAGTTAGTGGGAAAGTATAATTAGTGGTGGATGTCGTAGCCCTATGTTCTCATTATTGTTATTCACTCACACTCAAACCGTTATTTCTCTTTTAAACTTAAAGAAACTAATTCTAGATAGAAATTCACCAATCCCTGTGGAAATGATCTCACACTTGCACACTATACTACCACAGATCTTGTGCACTTGCAAGTAAAACGAGTGCCGTTATTTGCTTATTTATTTAGGTAGATAATCGCTCAACAAACCTCATCCCGGAGATCTACATCGTCTACCATAAAATGTTTCATTTGGTGCCATACCAATACTAGACTGATAACTATTGTCATAAGAAAACTCAACCAAAGGTAAGTGAGTAAGGTTACCCTTTACTGAGATTATAGAGAGAGAGACACTATAATTTAGTGAGATTATGGAGTGATTGATGGTTTTAAATGGGAATATGGGACTTTTATTTAGAACAAGAGAAATTGATTTTGGGTTTGTGGGGTCTAATGTCTGGCTTCTCCTCTAGTGATTTGCAGTATCACTAAATTGACTTTTATTTAGTGGCCTAATGGAAAGTTTCAAATAGTGCAGGTGTATTGATTTGTTTCCTACAGTGAAGGCAGTTTTGTTGGTTCTAGACTTCTAGTAATCCAATCTTTCAGTTTCAAATATATAATTAACATTATGTTTATTTCTTTCATCAAATACCATATATAAGGTGAGACAAATGTCATATGAAAATTACACATCATGTGCTATGTAAAACACTCAAAAGGGGTGGCACATATTATGCTTTTACAAAAAGCTTAGCTGGTAGGACCAATGCCTAACTAACCATTATGTGAAGTTTTCTTTTCTACTTAAGCAATTAATTTTAGCAATCTAAATATTACACCATTTATATATATGTGTGTGTGTATATATATATATACACACACACACACACATATATTTGTAATTTGCCATCAAGCCCAACACGGTACTCTGAAACAGATCATTACCGGTATTACCATACTGAAGAAAATGGTACATTATTGACAACCTTGCTCTGGCATGTTTTTCGATCGGAAAACCATTATATGTTTGCTTTATTTTTTTTCATTTTCCTTTCAAAAGAGAACAAAGAAAGGAAGAAAGAATGTTCAACGACTTTTAAACTTAACAACCATGACTCTTTCTCTTTCTTAATCCAATTACACATTTCTTTTAAGCTTATGTTATCTTGTATGTATATATATTACTATTGCTTCAATCGATGCAAATTCATATGAGGAATTGAAAAGCTGTTATCATTTGATACCATTTGGTGTGAAACAGCACATTACAAATCGGCCTATGTCAACAAAAACATAATTGATATTTACTGTAGCACAGTTGAAATAGTTGGGTATTTTGTTGGTTTAAGTCGCATCTGCTGCTGCTAATGCTTATTCAAATCTGCAGAATGCTTGGTAAACAATGTGACAGTTGAGACAGAAGATGGAGGTCAAGTCCAACAAGTACAGGATAGCATATCTGGCTATGTTTCGAGTGCTCAAAATGCCGTCGAGGTTGCTGAAGCAGTGAACAAGGTTTCTGACGTGACTCTCAATTCTAGGACCTTGCAGGATAATGGTGAAGAGAGAGATTTGGAAGGAGATTCAGTGGTTTCAGCTGAAAAGCATTCACTCTCTCTTGAGGTAGAATTTTAATTGGTTAATTTAAATATTTTTCCTGTTTATATCTATAATACGCAAGCGCACAAGCATGCATATTTATGCGGCATGTTTGTGGAATAGAATTCAGCTTAATTCCTCTCAATGTAAGGTGAAAATTTTCGGCTATATCTTAGCTGGCCTTTTGCATGATATTGTGCTCTTTTTTGTTTTTTGGTTTCTCTTTGGTCAAGAGACCTGAAACATTTTCTCTTTAGAAATGGCAGCTGATATTAATATCAAAACCTAGTTTTAGCAGTATCAATTTATAAAATTCTTTCTCAAATCTTGCATGGGGCCATTCTATATGCTTTACCCTTTTCCTTTACTTTTGTTTTCCCCTCTTTTCAGTTGAGTGGTAGTTGACTTAGTACCAAAGAATTATATTTTCTGTGAAACAGCTGGATCATTTTCAAATTTATGCCTAGTGCACATCGAGCATTGATGGTGTCATATGTGTTGCATCTTCAGTGGCCTGCGTTTGAGTTTCACACTCATGCATAATGTTAAGTTATTACTTACTGTTTTGGATCCCTTTAACTAGGGGTTTCCATTGCCCTCATCAGATCAATAATATAACAGTTAGGCGGGATGAAGGTAAAGCTAAATGTAGAAATCTCTCTGGGAGTAGAAAGCAGAATGGTGAGGTCAACAGAGAACTTAAAAGATTGGAGTTCAACGTTAGCTATGAGAAGGATGGTTCTAATAGGGTCGTAGAGTCTGAGGAGATGAGGGGTTTTCAAAAATAATTTCTTGGAACACGAGAGGGTTGAATGACTTGAATAAAATGGCAGTGGTAAAACACTTTCTTAGAGACTGGAAAGGGGATGTGGTTTGTCTTCAGGAGACTAAAATGGACTTGATTGATTGATGATTTGGTGATTCGCAGTTTTTGAGGTATTAGATCGTGTGGGTGGAAAGCTTTGCCGGCTGTTGGGGCCTCGGGAGGTATTGTGGTGATGTGGAATAAGAAAGTGTTGGCCTTGATTGATTTTCATGGTGGGCTTTCTCGGTTTCTTGTGTGTTTAGGATTTTATCTTCGATTAGTGCATGGGTTTTGACCGGTGTTTATGGCTTGCTAGGAATCTTTTTTTTTTTGGGGGGGGGGAGCTCGCTAAGGTTAGAACCCCATGGGATCTTCCTTGGATGGTGGGAGGAGATTTTAATGCTGTTCTTTTTTCCTCATGAGAGATCTGGCTATTTTCTCGAAGATAGCTCTATGAGAAGTTACTTGGCATTTGTTAGGGTCCATGAGCTCCTTGACTTTTACCTATTTCTGGCGGGTCTTTTACTTGGTCGAGCTTTTGAGAAGTTCCTTCTTTCTCTAGAATTGATTGGTTCCTTGTGTCAGATAGCTAGGAAACCCTCTTTACTAGTATGATTTAGAAACTACTGCCTCGTCCTACTTCCGATCATCATCCAATTGTTCTTGAAGTGGGGGGTTTGCACTAGTGCCATACTCTCTTCCGTTTTGAGAATATGTGGCTTAAGGTGGATGGCTTTCAGGATCTTACAAAATCTTGGTGGGAAGGCTGTAATGTTCAGGGTTTTGCTAGTTTCGTGGTGGCTTCGAAATTGAAGCATCTTAAAGGAGAGCTTAAGAGATGGAATAAGGAGTCGTTCAGGAATGTTAACTCCCCTATTAATGCTCTAATGGGGGAGATGAGTGGGCTTGATGAAAAAAGGTGTCTCTGGGGCTTTCGAGGGAGGAGAGAGAGAGGAGAAGGGGTTAAGAGGGATCTTTCTAGGCTCATTGCTTTGGAAGAAATCTCTTGGAGATAGAAATCTAGAGAAATTTGGTTGAGGGAGGGAGATAGAAACAAAATTCTTTCACATGATGACAAATGATCATAGGAGACACAACTTTATTGCTTCTATTGAGGTTGAGGGGTCGATTTACGAGGAAGAAAAGAGTATGATGGAAGCTTTATGTTCGTCCTATAAGTCTCTCTACAAGGAGACATGTTAGTAGGCTTGATTTAAATGGTTTGGATTTCGCCAGGATTAATGAAAGAGAGGCTACTTGGCTTGAGCGCCCCTTTGATGAGGAAGAAATTCTTTGTGCTCTTCAAGAATGCAATGGGGACAAGGCTTTGGGTCCTGATGGTTTTTCTTAGGCGTTCATTAAGCACATTTGGGAGATCATTAAAGGTAATATTCTTAGACTCTTCGAGGAGTTTCATTTGTCAAGCAAGTTTGTTGATAGTCTTAACTCTACTTTTATTGTCCTCATTCCGAAGAAAGTGGGAGCCTCCCGTGTCAAAGACCTTCGGCCTATTAGTCTTGTGATTTATAAACTTCTTTCGAAGGTCCTCACTTGTCGTTTGAAAAATGTCGTCTCTACTGTGGTGAGTCCTTTCCAAAATGTTTTTGTGAAGGGAAGACAAATTTTGGATGCCGTTTTGGTTGCGAATGAAGCTGTGAACACCCACTTAAAGCAAGGAGGGGGAGAGGTAATTTGCAAGCTTGATATGGAGAAAGCCTTTGATCATGTTAGTTGAAGTTTTGTGATCTACCTCTTAAATATGATGGGTTTTGAGGAAAAGTGGTTCACCTGGATCTTCAAATGCATCTCTGGATTTCCTTTTCAATCCTTGTTAATGAAAGTTCTTCTGGTCACTTCAAAGTTTCAAGGGGTTTGAGGCAAGGTGATCCTCTTTCTCCTTTCCTTTTTACCTTGGTGATGGAGGCGTTGAGCATGATGTTGGTGATGACAATTGATAGGGGGCTTTTGGGTGACCTTAAAGTAGTATGAGAGGGAAGGAGTGTAAGCGTGCCCCATCTTCTCTTTGCCGATGACACTATCATTTTTTGTGGTGCAGAAGCTTCTCAAATTTTACACCTTCGTTGTGTTCTTTTGTGTTTTGAGGTCGTTTCGGGGCTCAAGGTCAACCTTAGTAAAAGTGACTTGATCCCTCTTGGTGTCAACGTTATTGGCGGATTTCTTGCTAGCTTGTTAGGATGCAAAGTTGGCTCAATTCTTTTTACTTATCTTGGTCTCCCACTTGGTGCCAAATTTAAATGTCTTAGTGTGTGGAATCTCATTGTGAAGAGGTTTGAAAAGAAATTGGTCGGATGGAAAAACCATCTCCTCTCTAAAGGAGGAAGACTCACCCTTATTAAAAGTACTTTCTCTTGCATCCCTAACTACTTTATGTCTATTTTTCCTATCCCAAGTGTGGTGGCGAAGAGGTTAGAGGATATTAAAAAAGATTCCTTCAGGGCAACTCCAGGGGAGAGTTCAAATACCACTTGGTGAGATGGGGTGTTGTTAAACAACCCTTGGAAAGAGGGAGACTTGGTATCAAATCCCTCACTTTATTCAATAAAGCTCTTCTCGGGAAATGGTTATGGAGATTCATTGTGGAGAAAGACCATTTTTGGAGAATTGTGGTGGCGGCTAAATTCGGTTTGGAGAATTGTGGTGGCGGTATTTGGAAATGGATTCGGAATGGTTGGGAGGCTTTTCGCCCTAGTCTTTCTATCTCGGTAGGTGATAGAAGGAGGACTCGCCTTTGGCTTGACTTGTGGTTTGGGAACTCGCCTCTTAAAGACCACTTTCCGAAGATCTTTGCTATTGTGAGGGACATAGAAGCTCTTATTTCTTCTTGCGTCTTTATGCCCAATGGTAGCATCTTGTGGGATGTGCCACTTGTTCGTAATATTCATGACTGTTCGTAATATTCATGACTGGGAGGTTGAGAGAGTGCAATGCTTTTTAGAAACCTTATATAGCTTTAATTTTGATTTATCTGAGGAGGATTCGATTTTTGGGAGAGATAACCCTTGCAAAGGTTTTGAGGTGAAAGCTTTTTACAAAGTTCTTTTGGACATGGCACCTTCGGATGGGTCTCCTATCTTTCCGTGGAAGGTTATTGGCATTTGGGAGCTCTAATGAAGGTTAGTTTTTTTTCTTGGGAAGCTTCGTGGGAGAAGATTCTCACTTTAGACAACCTTAAAAAAGGGAGGTTTTTAGTGAACTGGTGCTTTATTTGCAAAGACTACGGAAAGATGGTGTTTCATCTTTTGTTGGAGTGCTCTTTGGCAAGAGCTTTGTGGGAAATAGTTTATAAAGTGTTTGGTGTTCATAAAGTGTTGGGTGTTCTTTGGGTTGTTGCCGGCTCCATGAGAGATGATATGTGGGCTTGGAGTGGTTTTAGGGTCTCTAAGAGGTTAAAAAATGCCTATTCTTTGATTCCTCTTTCGATCTTTTGATTAGTTTGGAATGAGAGGAATCATAGAACCTTTGATGGTATAGAGAGTCCTACCTTTGTAATTAGGGAAATGTGGTTCAACACTCTTAATTTTTGGGTCAAGGGACATTAATTTGTAAATGGCTTAGATTTAGTAGATTTTGTGGAGTTTCTCTCATACAGATAGCCTTGTATATGGGTTGCATCCACTTTGTGCTTTCTTCTTGATACAATTTTTACGTATAAAAAAAATATAACAGTAGAAGTTGTTGGTATCATTTAATTCTCACTAGTTGTGTATCCATGCAATGCCAGGTGCAGTTTTGAAAGATTATCTAATTTTAAAATGTTAAAAATTTTATTTGTTGTTATCTTCTTGTAGCTCAAGGAAGGAATGTGTAAAATAATAGTACAATTAGTGTAAGAGAAAAATGCATTTAGAAGCCCATAAAATAAGTATGCAGTACTTAGACTTGGTAAGAAATTTATTATAATAGGATACAGTAAAAATTTGTAAGATATGGCTCAAATATTGCATGTGGTTTTCTATGTTATTTGGACTCGAGTACAAGTGCCGGATGTGGGTACGTTTCTGACATGGGTACCACTGATTTAGAGGGTCTAAGCGTCATATCTTTATTATCATACATGTTATGGATACGATAAACAATTCTATTGTTGACTTCCTTTTTTTTTCTACCCAAAATAACATGTACTATAAAATGTAAATTCAAAAGTAAAAAATTGGACAATGTTACATAATTAAATTATAAATTGAGTGACAAATATTACGTTTTAATTTCTATTTCTACTATAAAATACTAAATAATAAAATTTTGTTAAAAAATTTCGATGGGACGACTTCATTGTGTAAAAATAGGGAACAGGGCTGAAGAAATGAACTTTGTGGTTGAAACTCAATTTTTTCCCTTTTTATGGTTTTGTTCTTTTAGGATATGATCTCAATAAGAGGTCTAAATTGGGCCAGTCTACTATTATTTGATTTGATTGTATTCTTTATTTTTGGCCTTTGCAGGGTTTATAAATTGGGTTTAATTTTTATAGCCTGCATTACTATAAACATTAAAATGATGTCATTTTGGGAAAAAAGAAGGGGGCAGGGGGAGAGGGGAAGACACCAAGTGATGGAAGTTGAGAGCTGTAGGCTCCATGCTTCCATAATAAATATATGATAGAGATAGATATGCAAATGAAGTTTAAAAATAAAAGATCACTCTTAGTGCCATTAGAATAGGCTTTTCTTGTATTTTTAATTTTATAAAGTAACTTTTGATTGTATTGAAAACACTTGCCAGTAACTTTCATTCTAGGGACTTTGTTTCAATTACATGGATGGTTTTTGACATCTTGCAATCGATGTCATTTTATTGTATGTTCGAATAAAAGAATGATAGCAGGGTATAGTGGAACTTACCTTTTTGTGCTATGATAGCCTTAGTTTACTCTGTCATCCTCATAACTATCAATTTATGCTCATTTGACATAGTTTCTGTTGCTCCAACACCATATATCTCATATTGAAAATTTGATAATGTTAATGGTAAGTTGCCTTTGCTAAACATTCATTAGTCATTTGAGGCAGTTTATTTATTAACTAAAACCAACACTTGGATGCAAATGAGCTGAGCCAAGCTGAGTTTTTGACTGCACAGGCTTGGCTTGTCTCGTGTATGGCTAAGCTCAAACTCCGCTCGAGTTTTAGAATTGATGTCCAGGCACGGTTTAGCTTGAGCTTGGCTTGATTATGTAAACAACTCAAGCTTTCGCTTCTTTTTGAGCTTGATACAAAAGATCCAAGGAGAAACTATCTTAGAAAAAATTAATTTGTTAAGTTGAAACAAAAAATCCAATTATGAAATATGTGAAATTGAACTTATAATTTCAAGTAGATCAAGTTTGGTGAAAAGGAAAATAGGTTCAATTAATACCTGATTAAATTTCCATGGCTGTATTTTGAAATTTTCCCATCGATAACAAAACCCTCAACTCATTTTGCAAGAACCTAAATCTCCAATTTAAATATTGGACAACCAAAGACTTCTTACCAACACTCCTTGCTATATCCTTCGTTAAAACCCTACTGACCACCCAAGGCAACTCAAATTCCATGCAAACCAAGCTCAAAACCAAAACCACGATCAAAATAGTACTCCCAAAAGTCCCCCCTCTCTTTCTCCTCTCTTATTTCTCTTTCACACAACCTGCTAATTCGAGAGCTGGACACTGTTACTCAACAAGAGCTCGATTTTGGTGATTACATGATCTAAGGATTAAATGATACTAAAGTTCTTTCTGTGTTAAGTGGCAATGATGAAGAGTTTAGTGAGGGAGTTTTTTGGGATTATGTTGGGCATGAGATCATGGATGCTATTGATACTAGACAAGCAATGACAAAATTACAATGGGCGTCTTTTCTGCATCAAGGCTAGTAGTGGCGTGAGAGAGAAAAAAGAAACAGTGTGGTATGTGTGTGTATGTGTATATATATATATAGCAAAGAGAGGGGGGATTTGATGCCGCAGAGAAAGATATGGTGAGGTTCGGCTGAGACTTTGGGTGTAAAAGAATCAATGTGCTTGTTGAGCAGCTCGTGGACAAGCTCAATTTTTTTTTGATAAGTCAATTTTTTATTAAAAGGCATCAAGAGGATGTAACTCAAAACCAAAAGCTAATTACAAAAAAGCAAATCAGCAAGATCTAGTAACTCGCCAATATTTACAAAGAAATTCTCTCTAAACCAAAGGTATTGAGCCAATTATCTATAATAATTTCAATAGGTCTTTCTACACCATCCAAAGCCCTTTGGTTCCTTTACGTCCATACTAACCAAAATATTGCATGCAGGATCAACAAATAAGCCTTGTTGATCTCCTTGGAAGTCCTCAATCCACTCCAAGCCCAAACCTCATCCTTCACGGATCCCACGACCATCCAAGAAACTCCCAAAATTTTGTAAGCCAACTCTCACGATCTCCTAGCTAGCAAGCACTCCACCAAAAGATGATGCATGGACTCGGCACCTTCCTTACAAATATAGCACCTATTGACAATCACTTTCCTCCTCTTTTGTAAATTGTCAAGTTTTCTCCCACAAAGCCTCCCATACAAAAACGCTTACTTTCTTGGGTGCACGGGAACACCAAATTACTTTCCAAGGAAAATTGGTATGGCCATTCGAGGGGAGACTATCAAAAAGTATCTTTTAAAAATCTTTCACCTTAAACTCTTTTTCCGGACACGTATCTTATCTCATCATATCCTCCCTACCCACCTCAATCCTAGCATTATATAAGGTCTCCAAAAACATTGCTATCTCCCTAACTTCCCAATCATGAAAATTACGAATAAATGGTGCATCCCAAGAAACTCCTTCATTAGTCAAAGAGAAACAAGAGCTAATCCTCACTTCTTTATCTCTCAATATTAAAGATGCCCAGAAACTTATCCTTTAAAGTAGTATTTTCACACCAAGAGTCATACCAAAGCGCAGTTCATTACCCACCAACACCTCCACCAAAAGGCAGGAAGTCCTCCTACCCTTTCCAAATCCAACCCTACACCCCAGGCCATAGGTCCCCCAAGACTCCTTAGACATCCACCCATCATTATCGACCCCAAACTTGGCCTCCACCATTCGTCTCCAAAGATGATCCTTCTCAACAAGAAACCTTCATAGCCATTTACTAAGGAGAGTCTTATTAAATAAGGATATAGATTTGATGTCAAGTACCCCCCCCCCCCCCCGCCTTTTTTTTTTTTCTCAAGGTTGTTTAACCACACTCCGTTTAACCAAATGATACTTGTACTCCTCCCCCGTGTTACCCCATAGAAAACTTCTTTAAATACTTTCCAATCTCTTGGCCACCGAACTAGGAACTAGAAAAAGAGACATATAGTAGATGGGGAGACTAGAGAGTGTTCTCAATAAGAGTGAGTCTACCCCCTTTAGAAAGATAATGATTTTTTCACCTGGCCAAAAGTTTCTCATACTTCTCCACTATCGGGTTCCAAATACTTTTATCCTTAAATTTAGCTCCAAGAGGAAGACCAAGGAATAGCCTATTAGTAACCTCACCAATCGGATTAAGTCACTTTTGCCAAGGTTAACCTTAACCCTGAACCCACCTCAAAGCAAAGAAGAATACATCGTGGACGAGCTCAATTAAAGTTGTTTATGTTTGTTTGTTAAGTTAAACAAATGAGCTCCGACATCAATTTTGAGCTAATTTGTTAAACGAGCCGAGCTTCAACATAGTTGAACTTGACTAAATTAGGCTCATGAACAAGCTCGTTTATAGGCTTGCTTGTAACTTGTTTATGGGCTTATTTGTAGGTTTATTTATATATATATATATATATATATATATATATATATATACATGAAAATTTCTTTTAACTTCCCTAAACATTACAATCAACTCATCCATATTTTTTCTCTTTCCCCTTCCGCGTTATGTGCACCGCCCTTACCTCACCCATTTATTTCTCTCTCTCTCTAACCAAGTTCTAATTGAAGTCAATGCCTATTCTTTTAGCAATGAATTCTGCAGATGTTAGTGAGGAATCGCACGATACTCTTGCTTTTTTTATAAAAAAAAAGGAAGTCATTTTAAGTTTTGTTCGGTTCTAGTGGTTCTTGATTTGTGAGTGGGTTTGTTTTTGCAAGTTGTTTTCTTCAGTTCTAAGATGGGTTTTGAACTAATTAAAGTTATTTGGTCATGGTTTCAATCTGATTTAGATTTTAGTAATATATTGGCTTCATCATATTGTGTTAGTTTTTTTTCTTCTTATTTTAGTACAGCTCTCTTTATTTGATGTTATGTCCATTTTTATGAAGCTAATTTATTTAAGCTCGTTAAGGAGTTAGAACCTAGGTGACCTAGAACGGGAGCGATTCGTGGAGTGATAGCACGAAATCGTCATCTTTCAAAATTTAATAGAATGAGAGCTCTTGAGAGCTTATATTATATTATTATTTTATTATTATATATATTAGCGTGAAAGGTTATATTTATCAAGTAAATCTTACCAATATATTAATTTATGTAATCTTATTACAAAATTTCTCGTGTGAATAATGTGCTAAGTTTGTAAATTCTAGGTTCTTACCAAATTTTTGAGTTTCCATATTGTATATAAATAGTTCTTTTTATAAGTGAATAAAATATATAAAAAAGAAAATCGCACCAAGGGGTGCAACCTATTTAGAAGGTTATCTATAGGAGAGAGACTCAACAAAAGCTACTATATCTATTTCATTTACAAAAGAATTTCGTGTGACCTTAAAAATGAGGCCATTGAACCACCTTTCCCTAATTACAAATAAAGATCTTTCAGCCCCATCAAAAGCTCCACGATTCCTCTCAATCCAAACTAACCAAAAGATAGAGAGAGGAATCATAGAGTAATCTTTCTTAAGACTCTTCGATGTCCGAAACAAAGTTACTTGGAATGCGATATGCTATGGTACGGGGTACGGGTACATTGTACCAGACTTTTTGCAGTATGCGGTACGGAGGGATAGACTTAGTTGGATCGCTATTTGGGGCCACAGTACGTTAGGGTACGATAATTCGAGTCGATATATATATTAAATAAAGAATATATATTAATAGTAAATTTAAAAATAAAAAATAAATTAAAACACAAATCTCGTAAGTCATAATATAATTTAGGATTAATAAAACCATAAAACGAAAATAAAAAAATAAAAAACTTTATAATATTACAATAAGTAATAAGCTAAAGTTCACTAATCCACCTTTTTTTTCTTGCCTTTCGTAGGTCTGAAGCTAGAAATCTGAGTTTGATGAAGTTCAAAATGATGAACTTTTTGTGAGCTTTCAGGACTAGGATAGTAAATTTTGAAGGCAAATTGACAACCATTTGAGAGACTTAACAAAAGTTACTATATCTATTTCATTTGCAAAAGAATTTCGTGTGACCTAAACAATGAGGGCGTTAACCACCTTTCCCTAATTACAAATAAAGGTCTCTCAACCCCATCAAAAGTTCTACGATTCCTCTCAATCGAAACTAACCAAAAGATAGAGAGAGGAATCATAGAGTAAGCTTTCTTAAGACTCTTTGATGTCCGAAACAAAGTTACCCGGAATACGGTATTCTATGGTACAGGGTACGGGTACACTGTACCAGACTTTGTCCAGTATGCGGTACGGAGGGGTAGACTTAGTTGGATCACAATTTGGGGCCACGGTACGTTAAGGTACAATAATTCGAGTCGATATATATATTAAATGAAGAATATATATTAATAGTAAATTTAAAAAATAAAAAACAAATTAAAACACAAATCTCATAAGTCATAATATAATTTAGGATTAATAAAACCATAAAACGAAAATAAAAAAATAAAAAACTTTATAATATTACAATAAGTAATAAGCTTAAGTTCACTAATCCACCTTTTTTCGCTTGCCTTTCGTAGGCGTGAAGCTAGAAATCTGAGTTTGATGAAGTTCAAAACGATGAGCTTGTTGTGAGCTTTCAAAACTAGGAATAGTAAATTTTGAAGGCAAATTGACAACCATTGTGAAATTGTAATTGATTGATGGCTGAAAGAGTTATTTGTAGAATTATATATTGTGTGACATCGGGTCTCAGTTCGTTCAGGTGTCAGATCATCTCAGGTCTTGGGCTGTTTGGATTACGATTATTTTGGTTCGGGTCATCTCCGGTTTCGGACGGGTTGCGAGTTAACCGGTCGGGTTGCACCAATTTTTTTGAATTCGGGTTGATCCGTTAAGTTAGCTTATTTTTATCTTTTCTAAATTTCATTATAATTACTAATTAAGTTCATGTTAGCAATAATAAATATAGAGATATTTGTTCTTAGCTTTTTTCCCTTTGTTAATTTAGGGTCACGCGTGAATTTGGTTTCAATCATTATTTCATTTGAGTTTTTTTTTTTTTTTTTTAATTTGGTAAAAATGTAATTTTCACAACAAAAAATAACTACTTTGCTGGTGTGGCAGAAAAATATTTTGGTCCAAAGAATTATGATACAATACAATCATTGATTTAAATTTTAAATGAGGACATTAGTGGACCAAATGGAGATCATAATTCTGTTTAGCCACGTTGAGGAAGAAAAAAAATAAACCGAAAATCGGATATTGTTAAAAAGAACTAGGCAGTACCGAAGATCCTTAAGAAAAGTGAAGGCTTTTATTTTATGTTCGAAAATGGAGTCAACAGGGCCTAGCCCAAGACCATTACAAGATTAGACTGAAATAATCAGGGGAGCGAACATAGGTGGATTATAGTGGGCCTGGTCTTTGGCAATACAGTTGCTGTCTATATTTTGGCAAAGTGGTCATTTTAATTTACTCCACGAAACTCGTCTCCTTGTCAAAGAGAGAATTTAACTTTCTAGAACCTTCCCACAAACACACTCTCACCAGCCGATTCCTCTTATCCAACGTGGTGGCTCCCTCCTCCTATACGCGGCATGCACTTTCCTTGACTGAGCGACGCCGGATTTCTGTTTCACTGACTGCAACGACTTAATTTCTCTTTCTGGATTGCGAGCGACAGTAGCCGCCTTCTCTCCCTATGCTTGTAGAGGCGCCACTTCCTTTCTCTCTTTGATCTGTATGTTCTTTTAATCTTTCTCTTTATTACATAGCAATATGCATGTGTATGGCTGAGAATTTGGGATCGTTGAATATCACGATCCGGGTCGCAAATGCACTGCGATCTAGGTCGTGCGACCCGGATCATGGTTCGTACGAGAGTGGGCGTTTCCGGTAACACTGGTCCGAAACCCACTCCAAGCCGCCCAAATTTCATCATAACGAAACTAGTGAAAACCCAAGACACACCTAAAACTTTATAAACCATCTCCCAAAGAGCTCTAGCCAAAGAACGTTCCAACAAAAGATGAAACACGGTTTCTCCACAACTTTTGCAAATGAAACACTGATTAACAAACACTCTCCCTCTTTGTTGTAAATTATCTAAAGTAAGAATCTTCTCTCAAGGGGCTTCCCACATATAAAAAAAAACACACTTTCTTCGGGGCACTGGAACACCAAATTGCTTTCCAAGAGAAATTGAATGAGCCATCCGAGGAATTCTCATCCACAAGAATTTTATAGAAAGATTTCACCTCGAAGCCTTTACTCTGACTATTCCTCCATCTAACCACCTCCTCTTTAGACAGATCCATATTATAGCTATACAAAGTTTCCAATAAACTTTCCATCCTCTCAACCTCCCAATCTTGAACATTACGGATCAAAGGAACGTCCCACAAAATATTACCATTAGACACCAAGATACACAAAGAAATAAGAGCTTCTTTGTCCCTCACAATTGCGAAAATCTCCAAAATCTGATCTTTAAGAGGAGTGTTCCCCAACCAAGAATCATGCCAAAGCCTGGTTTTCCTCCCATGACCCACCAACACTAAGAGACAAGGACGTAAGTCTTCTCAACCCTTTCTTATCCATTTCCACACCCCTACACCATAAGCGCCTCTCCTTTTTTTTGTCATGCACTCGCAAGAATCCATCCCAAACTTAGCTTCCACCAACTTTCTCCAGAAGTGATCCCTCTCCCCAAGAAATCTCTAGAGCCATTTCCCTAAGAGGGCTTTATTGAACAAGGTGAGAGACTTCAAATTAAGACCCCCTCTTTCCATTGGCTGCTTAACCACTCCCCAGCTCACCAAATGATATTTATACTCCTTCCCTGTATTACCCCGTAGGAATCTCCTTTGAATATCCTCCAACCTCTTAGTCACAACACTAAGGATAGGAAATAAAGGCATGAAATAAATAAATAGATTGGAAAGAGTGGTTTTAATGAGAGTAAGTCTTCCTCCTTTAAAGGGAAGGCGGTTCTTCCACCCGGCTAATCGTTTTTCAAACCTTTCCACAATTGGATTCCAAACGCATACATCTTTAAACTTGGCTCCAAGAGGGAGACCAGGATAAGTAATAGGAAGAGATCCTACATTGCACCCTAACAAACTAGCAAGAGAGGACCATTAATATTTTCAGCAAGTGGAATTAAATCACTTTTACTAAGATTGACCTTGATCCCCGAGACCGTCTCAAAACAAAGAAGAATACATCGAAGATGTAAGATTTGTTTAGAATCCGCCCCACATAAGATAATTGTGCCATCTACAAAATGATGATGTGTAGACACGTGTATTATAGAATTTTTCTTTAATATTACATACATGCATACATATAGACAAATATATTTACACATTAAATTAGACCAAATAAATAATTATTGGTAATGATTAAATATAGATTTTTTTTATTACTTTAAATATTTGATTAAACTTTTATTGGTTTAATAATTCATTAGCATAACATTTGACTTGGTATAGGATTAATGAGGTATATCATGATATTTGACAGTTATAAAAAGAATCCATATAAATAATGTTTGTTAATAACATAACAATATAAGCAAATAAAACACAAGTATTCCCATAAGTGGGTAATCAGCTTAGTGGTTGGACTTGGGAAAAAGGTGGTGAGATGTCTCTAATTTGACACCTAAAAAGCCTCATTTTTTGCAAGTATTTACAGATTAAATATGGAAGGCATAAAAAACAAGTAACTAGTGGATTTTCTGCGAATTTGATCCAATCCGCGAAACGCTTGGATGGGGGATGCGAATTAATGGCACGTAGGTTCGAACTAGTCTCGCGAATGTTCTGAAATCAGCTCGTTTATGTAACCAAGACGAGCTCAATTCTTGTGAAAAATAATCAAGCCAAGCTTGAGCTCTACTATTTATGAATCGAGCTGAGCCTGAACAAAGGACAACTCCGGCTTGGTTCGTTTACAGCCCTACCCCCGGCTGGCTAAGACTGAAAAGGTTTTTTTTTTTTTTCCAAAAAAGAAACCCTGATTCTTAGTGGGCTCAAATATGAATGTATGCTCTATTAAACAAGCCCATAAGTGAGTAGCAAACAAACTCATATACGAGCCTGTTTACAAGTCTTAACTGGGTTGAGCTCAACTATGTTCACAGTTGGCTCATTTATTAAACAATCTTAGAAGTTGAGCTCAAGCTCATTTGATTGGTGTAATAAATGAACATAAATTAACTCCAATTGAGCTTGTTCTCAAGTTGTTTACCAAGCGTACTGGTTCATTTGCAGTCCTACCAACACTTGGCTAAAGTTAACCAAATGGCCTGATCATTGCTGCATCCTTCTTTCTCCACTCGCCTGTCTTGTTCATGAATGGCCATATGGATGTTGTCAGATACTCCCTCCTTGCATGGTTGTTGTTCACTTCTGAATGTCAAAAAGTTTAAGAAATTCATCTAAATAATTAAAATTTCAAACTACCCTTATCTTCTCCACCATTTGTCCCCATTTAGACAAGTGGACAAAGAAAGGGTACTTTGGAAAGTGACTACTTATTGACTTCCATTTTAGGCATGTGAATAATATATTTGGGGCAGCTAAATTTGAAAAGAAAAACATTAACCATAGGAAAGAGGGAGTATCGGTTTACAAGATTTAGCATTTTGTTCGTAAAAATGGCTTTATATTTTTTGAAGATTATTTTACTTGTGAGTTGTGATTATTATCATTTAGTATTGTTGCTATCCTCTCCACTAGGTAAAGATAGTACTGTTGCCATCGTTATAATGGACTCCAGTAAGTAAAGATATTAAGATATTCACAACATTTTCATAATTGTGTCTGTTCTGTGATAGTGTGGTTTCACTACTTAACCTACTCCACTCAATATGATTATCTCCACCACTTATCTAATATTTTTGTAGCACTCCTCTTTCAATCTGCCATGACTTTTATCATCCCATTCTCTGAGGTAGTTGACTGTTTGATCTGGTGGTCATCCCTTTCTATCAGTTAAACAGTTGCTTGTGTAACTAAAGTTCTATTTTAATTTTTATCTCACTTTGTTAGCTTGATATGCAGGTTGGTGTTTCTGTAATTCGATTCATAAGAGGAAAAGAGTATGAAATTCAGCACATAAACTTTTTGGAACTTAATTTATATATCTGTGTCCTCTTATTTTGATTTTTCATCTATCAGAGGATCTACACAGAAAAAAATTGAAGAAGAGATGGGAGTTAAAATTACTTTTCCATCATCAAAGAAGGAAGATTCTATTAGTAAGTTTTCAATGTTTATGATAACTTACATCCAATATGATCAAATTGATTTTCAGAATTTCAGTTTGTGTTCAATATCTCTGATTCTCTCATATTGCTCATCTAGTATAAAATGTTTAGTCTCTTTTCAGAAGACACAAATATCATTGCTTTAATCCTGATTCTTTTTAACTGCGCATAATTATTTGTTGCAGTCATTGAAGGCAATTCAGTTGATAGTGTGACAAGAGCTTCGGAGAAGATACAAACTATAATTGATGAGGTCCATTACCTACCAATCTTGTGTTACGGAAGAATGATGGTTAATATATGTTTTTCTAGGATTGCTCAAAACATATTCGATCTAGTTTTGACAGTCTACATGTTATTTATAACTTTTATTAGTTGTCCAGTGCTTATGCTATGAGAAGAAAGGTTTATCATGGCATGAAGCCCCTTTTTTTTTTTGCATTTACTAGTTAATTTGTACCAAATATGTTACTTCATTCTTTCTCATCCATCATTGGTTGTTTGGTCGATCTTTCACTTTTCTGTTTTTCCTTCCATACTAATTTATGTGAATGATATAGGCTTAAACTTAACCATTCTATATTTCTTTAAGAACTCGTTATTTTCTGCTCTTTTGTTGAATCTGCTGCAATGATCTTTTCCTCGTTTATCTTTAACTACCATTGAACATATCATTGACTATTCTTCTTCTTTTTTTCTTTTTTCTTTTTTTTTGGGGGGGGGGGGTGTGGGGGATTCAAATGCCAGGCTGTCAAAAGCCCAAATCTCGAATATTCACATTTTGTGTCGCTTCCATTGGCGATACACACTGAATTGGTGGATAAGCTTGTCGATTTTCAGAACTCTGTACTGGGAAACAGTGATGCTTCCCCAGATGAGAATTCGTATAGTGATTCAAATGAGGATACTTCTGAAAATGAAGATAAGGACCACCAGTTAGAAAAAGGATCTGATGTTGCAGTTGAACTTAAAGTTGAAGATGACAGTAACCATGTTAAAGTGGATATAAAAAGTGTACCCCTTGTTAGTTACCTGCCTAAAGCATCAAGGTCTCCTACTTTATCTGGTAAGACGGAAATTATATTCTGCGATGAACAAAACCTTAATCTAAAGTTTACTTATAAAAAAATATCTTAATCTAAAGATTGCAGGACAGAGCTGATCTTCAGTAGTCAAAGTTTGATTATAAATTAACGTGTTGCAATAAATTGAAGGTGCATAATTGTAGTTTATGGGCTTATGTTGTATAGTAATGTGTTACCTTACTTGGTTACTGCTTGTATGTGTTTTCATTAGAGTAGTTTTCTTTTAAGTTTGCTGGAGATCATTTGCATCTAATTTCTTTTGGCAGTTAATCAATTTTCTTATTTTATCTTCTTTCTCCTCTTTGTACTCTAACAAAACCTCTCTGATGTTCTTTGCATTGGACAGACTTGGGAATTGAAAAATCCATATTCATTAAACCAAAAACATTTCACTTAACTGTACTCATGTTAAAGTTGTGGAACAAGGACAGAGTTAATGCAGCTAGTGAGGTTCTGAAGGTAATTCCCTACTAAATCACATTGATATTTTCTGACAGGGGTACTTCTTGATAATTTAATGTTTTCTTTTCCAATCTAGAGTATCTCCTCAGAAGTGATGGATGCCTTGGATAATCGGCCCGTCTTTGTGAGACTTAAGGGATTGGTAAGACTGTTTTTAAAGTTAAAATTGTAGCTTATAGGATTTGTTGCTGCTTGTCAAGAGGACCTACTGCTCTAGATGTCTTTTATCTTCTAAGTTTGTAGAAAGGTGGAATTCTAGGTTTTCTTAAAATTAGCAAGCAACTGAAGATTCTTGTTGTTCGACCTTTCTGTACTCCTGAGAGAGATTGACATCAGTTATGTATAAGCATGCGTGTGTGTATGCACACGCCCACACTTAAATGTGTAGACAAGGTGGACTTTAGTTTCATCATTTTCGCATATGACATAGTTGGCTCACTGTATTGGCAGTTATTGTAACCTTTGATAGCAGAAATATAATGAGTAGAGATTAGAGAGTCCTGGTTATTGATTCTGAAAGTATGCTTGTAGTTTTGATGAATTTGTTTGCCCCTTGCCACTCTAAAGGCCATTTGAACCTCAAGCTATATCTTAAGTGTGTTGAACTTCTTGTTTTACTTGAGACGTGCTCCAAATAAAAAGTTTGGTCTCATGTAGTTTTAGTCAACTCATAAGTTCCTTTTGCAACATTTACTTACTGATTTTAGAATTTTTGGGTTTTTGGGTTGTTATGGATTATTTTGTAATTTTATTACTCTTTGGAATCAGGTCGGAAAATTCTAGAAATTTAAGGAATAGGAAATTAGGGATTTTGCTCTTTAGGTTCAAGTAAGGGTTTTTTAATTTGGTTTCCTTTTATTATTAGGGTTTAATGCCTAGATAAGAGCACCCTATTAAGTTGTAAAACTCAATGCTGTCATTGATGAATAATTCAAAATTGAGGTATCTATGATTTTTCAGTGGTTGTACCCTCTTTATTCATTATTATTCTCTTCTTTCAAGTTGTCCCACAGCAGTACACTTCATTTTCAGTTAACTTAGTTGCCCTTTGAACCTTGAACAATACTCCAAGTGTATCCAACTCTTGTTTTACTCGTGAGAGAGGGAGAGAGAGGGGTTTGATGTCATGTAGTTTTAGCTGACTCATTGGCTTTCTTTCCCTTTTTTTATAATGATTTTCAGCTTTAGAACACTGTATGTCTACCAGACTACCGGTTGCTTATGTACTTGTGTCTGTTTAGGTGAAAGATGGGATGCTTCTTTCATCTATTATTATCTTGTTTATATGGTCGCTATTACCATGTTGTGCTAGTTGAAGGACCGAATACCAAATCTTTATGTATTCAGGATTGCATGAGAGGTTCTTTGGCCAAAGCCCGTGTGCTCTATGCTCCTGTGGAAGAAATTGGCAATGAGGACCGACTTTTACGTGCCTGTCGTATCCTAATTTTCTCAACATTGATATGATTTCCTTCCTTTGTTTGCTCCACTTGGAAATAATAATGGTGGGAAAAAGACAGAAGTCCTACCTGGGTTCACTAAACTTGTGTTGTTTTTCTTAATTGAATGGAGTCGGTTTAATTCCTTAATATTTTTCAGAAGTCATTACTGATGCATTCGTTAATGCTGGACTTGTTCTTGAGAAAGATGCTAAACAAAAACTAAAGGTACAGTATGACATTTCAATCACTATTGATTTGTTCTCCAATATGATCATATGCTTGTGTTACACTCTGTTTCATGGTAGTCTGATGCATTTACAAATACCTTGTAACCACCCTCTTCGACTGCTCACCTACTTTGTCTGCAGATCAATGGTGCATGTTTTTTGAACAAAAAAATGACATTCTTGCTTATCTCAAGTACATCAAGATAAATGATCTGTGTTTTTGGACCTTGTCTACTTATATCAAGTTCTAGCGTAAAAGAATTATGAAGCTGTTGGAAATGAGAACTAAAAGAAATTCTATGATTTATTATTATTGATTGAATGAAAAGAATACAATTGACCCAATATATAGACTTATGAATACTAAGTTTGACACAACACTCCCCCTCAAATTGGAGCATAGATATCATATGCACCAAACTTGTTACAAATAAATCGAACTCGAGCACTATCCAATTGTTTAGTAAATAAATCAAATAACTGATTATTCGACTTCAAATGTCTAGTACTAATCACATTTTTTCTCGAACAACATGACAATCAACTTCAATATGTTTAGTTCTTTCATGAAACATTAGATTATTTGCAATATGAATAGCTGCTTGATTGTGACACACCAAGCTCATAGGACTTGACAGGTTAACTCTTAGTTCTGTTAACAATTGCTTTAGTCAAACTGTTGAAAAGGGAAGATTCGATCATAATATTGCTAAATATTATGAGTTTTATTAGCTGTATTCTTATTTCTGTAAATAGTTATATAGTCAACTCTGTAATTAATTAGGACAGCTAGCCATTTTGGTTAATTTCCTTATTTTGTACTTGTATTCTCTTATATAAAGAAAATCTATGTAAACCATTTAATAGCGAATAATACAGAGAAAAATTATTTCATTTTCTGTCTTTCGTTCAAATTCATATGGTATCAGAGCCACCCTAAAGCCCTAGATTTTTTTTTTTTCCTGCTCAATCCAGCCATGTCTGACATCTCCTCTGAGTCAACTCCACCCCTCACAAATCCTGCAACCCACCCTACAATTCAAAACCCTAGTACCTATTCTCACTCTGTCCAAATCACTACAATCTTTCTTAATGGGAACAACTTCTTACGATGGTCCCAATCAGTTTGGATGTACATCAGAGGACGGGAAAAATTGGGTATTTAACAGGAGAAAAGAAGGAACCAGCCCCAGATGATCCAGTGTATGCAACCTAGGATGCAGAAATTTCAATGGTAATGACCTGACTCGTGAATTCGATGGATGAGGACATTAGTTCCAATTATATGTGCTATTCTACGGCCAAAGAACTCTGGAACAACATTAATCAGATGTATTCTGATTTGGGAAATCAATATCAAATTTATGAATTGACTCTGAAACTTGGCGAGATTCGATAAGACGAAGACTCGGTCACCAAGTATTTTAAATTGAAGCGGTTGTGGCAGGACTTGGATTTGTTCAATGATTATGAATGGAAATCCCCTGAAGATGCTAGTTATTACAAACGAAGTATGGAGGTTCATTGCATTTATAAATTCCTTGCCGGACTAAACGTGGAGTTCGATGAAGTTAAGGGAAAGATCATTGGCCGGACTCCACTTCCTCCACTCGGTGAAGTGTTTGCTGAAGTTCGAAGAGAAGAAAGCCGCAGACACGTAATGTTGGGGAAGAAGATCACCAGCGGGGCCATTGAAGGTTCTGCCCTTGTTACCGAATCTAGTGCTAATAAGGCAGCCAATTTTCAGCACAAAACTGAAGAGAAGCCTTGGGTCTGGTGCGATTATTGTAACAAACCACGCCATACTCGAGATACTTGCTGGAAAATTCATGGAAAACCAGCAAACCTGGTGACAAAAATAAACGTGTGATTCCCACTGCCAATGAAACTGAGTCAAGTCCCTTCAGCAAGGAGCAGATGAATCATCTTCTGAAACTACTAAAATCCAATTCCTCATCTGGTATTCCTAGTGTCTCTCTTGCACAAACAGGTAGTGATTTTAATACCCATTCTTGTTCAAATTTTTCTCCATGGATAATCGATTCTGGAGCCTCTGATCATATGACCAGTCTTTCAAATCTTTTTAGCACTTATTCACCATGTTCTTGCCTTGAAAAAATTAGAATTGCAGATGGAAGTTTTTAACCTATTGCCGAGAAAGGCTTTATTAAATTATCTAAGAATATAGATCTTAAATCTGTTCTTTATGTTTCTAAACTAGCCTGTAACCTTTTGTCTGTGAATAAACTAGCCAAATAATCTAATTGTCGTGTTGTTTTCTATGATGCTTATTGTGAATTTCAGGACCGGAACTCGGGGAAGAAGATTGGCAATGCTAAGATGGAAGGTGGGCTTTACTACTTTAATGATGATTTCTCCGATAATAAAAAGGCTCAGGGCCTTAGCAGTGTTAGTTCTAATTCTGTTTATGAACAAATAATGCTTTGGCATTTAAGACTAGGACATCTTAGCTTCTCATATCTTCAACATTTGTTTCCCACTTTATTTAAGGGTTTGGATTGTTCATTATTTTACTGTAAAGTTGTTACTTATCAAAGAGTCATCGTAATACTTATTTACCAAAACCTTATGCTTCTTCAAAAGCTTTTTATTTAATACATAGTGATGTTTGGGGACCTTCAAAAATTACTACTATCTCTAGAAAAAAAAATGGTTTGTTACCTTTATAGATGATCATACCCGTTTATGTTGGGTTTATTTGATGAATGAAAAACCTGAGGTTGAAATACTTTTTAAGGATTTTTACACAATGGTTAAAACACAATTTCAAACAAAAATTAGTATTCTTCACACTGATAATGGAACCGAGTATTTTAAAGGACTTTTGGAAAATTTTTAAAAGAAAAATGTATACATCATCAATCAACTTGTGTGGATACTCCTCAACAGAATGGGATTGCTGAAAGAAAAAACAGGCATTTGCTTGAAGTAGCTCGTGTTATAATGTTTTCAATGAATGTTCCAAAATATTTTTGGAGGAAGCGGTTTGAACAGCATCTTTCTTGATTAATAGAATGCCTACAAGGGTTCTAAAATTCAGCACACCATTAGAATGTTTCAAAAAATGCTTTCCCTTATCAAGAATGTACTCGGATTTGCCTCTAAAAGTGTTTGGTTGCACTGTGTTTGTTCATATACCTAATAATACTCGGTCAAAACTTGATCCTCGAGCTGAAAAATGTGTTTTCATTAGCTATGCAGCCAATAAAAAGGGATATAAATGCTATAATCCCCAAACAAGAAAAATTTATGTGAGTATGGATGTCGCATTCTTTGAAAATAAATCCTACTTTCACAAAAATTGTCTTCAAGGGGAGAATGAGGTGAAGGAAGAAAATTTTTGGGATTTATTCCCTACTCCTTTATCAAATGTGATTTTGACTACTACACTACATTCCTCTCTTCCCACTGCCATTCTAGAAACTCAAAATCAGGAACAATCTGAAACTTAGGAACAAAGTGATAAAATCAATGAAAACAATGAAGGGAGTCCTAGTCATATAATGCCAAGTATTACTGTATCTAAACCAGGGGAAGAATCACTACAACAAAATCCTGAGCTTATGGTTTATACTCGGAAAAAGATTCATAAAAGAAGTCAAAGTCAGCCTATTCCTCATGGAAATGATCAATCTCAACTTTCAGGAACCGGACCTCCAAATATCACAAGTAAGTCTTTCCCTAACTCATCTTCAGTTCCTGTTACCACTCCTAGCAAAGAATCATCAGATCTTGATTTTCCAATAACCATTAGGAAAGGAATCCGAACTTGCAAAAAAAATCCTAAATATCCCATTACCGAATATCTTTCCTATGCAAAACTTTCTCATATCCATAGGGCATTTACTTCCAAAATCTCACATGTGTTTGTTCCGAGAAACATTCAAGAAACTCTAGATGATCCGAATTGGAAATTAGCAGTGATAAAAGAGATGAATGCTCTTAGACGAAGTGGTACTTGGGAGATAGTTAATTTACCTGAGGAGAAGAAAACAGTTGGCTGCAAGTGGGTCTTTATAGTGAAGTGTAAAGCTGATGGTAGCATAGAGAGATACAAGGCTAGACTAGTTGCAAAAGGGTTCAGTCAGACATATGGGATCGATTATCAGGAAACTTTTGCCCCTGTAGCCAAGATAAACTCAATCAGAATCTTGTTATCTTTGGCTGTGAATTTCAACTGGCCCTTACACCAATTAGATGTTAAAAATGCATTTTTAAATGGAGATCTTCAGGAAGAGGTCTTTATGAGCCTACCACCCGGGTTTGAGGGAGAGTTAGGACCAAACAAAGTTTGTAAACTAAAGAACTTGTTATATGGTCTCAAACAATCCCCTAGAGCCTGGTTTGAGAGATTTGGGAAAGCAGTAAAGAGTTGTGGCTACTGTCAAAGCCAAGCTGACAATACTATGTTTTACAAACACAGTAAAGAAGGCAAAATTGCAATCTTAATTGTCTATGTGGATGATATAGTCTTGACAGGTGATGACAATGAAGAATTGGAGAGATTAAAAAAGAGACTTGCAGTTGACTTCGAGATCAAGGATTTGGGTGCTTTGAAATACTTTCTTGGGATGGAGTTTGCTAGATCCAAAGAAGGTATATTTGTGAATCAACGTAAATATGTTCTCGATCTACTTGAAGAAACAGGTCTACTAGGATGTAGACCAGCCGAGACACCGATTGAACCCAACTTTAAGCTACAGCCTTTTAAAACTGAAGAAGAAGTTGTGAAGAGAAAGCAGTATCAAAGGCTTGTTGGGAGACTAATCTACTTGTCACATACACGTCCAGATATCGCATTCGCAGTTAGTATGGTTAGCCAGTTCATGCATTCACCAGGACAAGAACACTTTGATAAAGTCTATAGAATTCTCAGATACCTGAAGGGAACTCCAAGGAAAGGTTTAATGTTCAAGAACCGTGGGTATTTGCAAGTTAAAGCCTATATTGATGCAGATTGGGCTGGGAGTGCCATTGATAGACGATCAACTTCTGGCTATTGCACGTTTGTTGGAGGCAACCTTGTTACTTGGCGAAGTAAAAAGCAGAATGTGGTAGCAAGAAGTAGTGCAGAGGCTGAGTTTAGATCAGTTGCTAATGGGATTTGTTAAGAGTTGTGGATAAATAGATTGTTAGAATAACTGAAGATCTCTAGCACGTTACCTATGAAGTTATACTGTGACAATAAAGCTGCTATTTCAATAGCTCATAATCCAGTAAAAAGCAGAATGTGGTAGCAAGAAGTAGTGCAGAGGCTGAGTTTAGATTAGTTGCTAATGGGATTTGTGAAGAGTTGTGGATAAATAGATTGTTAGAAGAACTGAAGATTTCTAGCACGTTACCTTTGAAGTTATACTGTGACAATAAAGCTGCTATTTCAATAGCTCATAATCCAGTACTTCATGACAGAACAAAGCATGTAGAGGTTGACAAACATTTCATCAAGGAAAAGATCGAAAACGGTGTGATCTGCATACCATACATTCCTACTACCGAACAAATTGCAGACGTGTTCACAAAGGGACTTCCTACAAGACAGTTCGATAAAATCATTGGCAAGCTCTTGAGGGGGAGTGTTGAAAAGGGAGGGTTCGGTCATAATATTACCGAATATTATGAGTTTTATTAGCTGTATTCTTATTTCTGTAAATAGCTTTTTAGTCAACTCTGTAATTAATTAGGACAGCTAGCCATTTTAGTTAGTTTCCTTATTTTGTACTTGTATTCTCTTATATAAAGAAAATCTGTGTAAACCATTTAATAGCGAATAATACAGAGAAAAATTATTCCATTTTCTATCTTTCGTTCAAATTCACACAAACCATCTCATTGGTAGTATGCACCATTGCTCTATATTCGGATTCAGCACTCGACCTAGCAACCACAGTTTGCTTCTTACTTTTCCATGATATTAAATTACCTCAAACAAATACACAATATTCAGTAATGAACCTTTTATCAAATGGAGAGCCGACCAAATCTGCATTAGTATAACCTTCAATTTGAGCATGACCATATAATTTTGATAAAACAAACCACGACCAGGAGCACTCTTAAGATATTTCAAAATTCAAATAACATCCCAATGACTAGTTCGTGGACCATCGAAAAATTTATTAACTAGATTGGTTGCAAATGAAATATTAGGCTTATTAATGTTATACAAAATCAACAGATCAAAATGAATACAAAATAAGATTTATGGCTACATAAACCGTTGCGGGTAGTTCTAGATCTGGTCCAAGACGAACTACTGTAGGGAGTTTATTGAAACCATTGAATTAAGAATATGGTAAAGTAGCTCCTGAATGGGGAACGACTCCTTTGATGGGTGTTGCAATGGCTCTATTTGTGATATTGTTATCTATTATTTTGGAGATTCATAATTTTTCCGTTTTACTGGACAAAATTTTAATGAATTAGACTCACAAGAACCACGAAGCGCTAGCTTTTCAATACAAAAAGTGAAGTGAAGCATTTAGGTTTATGATTTTTAGCCTATTCTTTTTTGGTAGTTCGACCGCGAAATTTCTTTTGTATTGTATTTCTAGAATATGAGTGTGTTACCTATTTCATCAGATCTAGGATGTGATATGGTTCCGAAGGATGAACTGGATATGGATAGTTCCAATAAGATTTCATTCTTGAACAAAAATCCATTTTTTGATTTATTTTATCTATTCCATGACCGGAACAGGGGGAAGTCAAATAATTCAATTTTCCAACTAAACACTTATATTGCTCTGGATCAAACAATAAGTTACTTTGATCAACTGCAAGTTTTGTGTTGGGATCCATAGAACTATCTATAGACTTACATCTTAACATTCTAGTATTAGTCAACAAATTAAGAACATGTTTACGCTGAGATAATGAGATACCATGACGAGATCTAGCAACCTCGATACTCAAGAAGTATCTCAATTGCCCTAAATACTTTGTCTGAAATTTAGTACTCAAGAATTGTTACAGTGCTAGAATTTTTTCTTTGTCTATCTCCTATGATCACAATATCTCAATGTGTCTAGAAAATACAAAATGATCTACACATCTACTGAGGTCAAAATTAATTACTACTTCACTGAACCGATCAAATCACGCTCGAAGATATTTTCTCAAGCCATATAGAGATTTATTTAATCGACATACTAACCTGGATTTCCCCTGATTAACAAATTCGGGTGGTTACTCCATGTATATTTCGTGTAAATCATCATTTAGAAATTCATTTTTCATATCCAACTGATGTAGGAGCCAATGAAAAGTAATTGTTAGAGAGAAACACACGAACAGACGTAATCTTCGCCACGAGAGAGAATGGCTCAGTATAGTGAATACCATATACTTATGTATACCCTTTTGCTACTAGGTGGGCTTTTAATCTGTCAGTAGTACCATTATGATGAACCTTTACAATATAGACCTTGCGACAACCCACAACAAATTTCTTATATGGAAGAGGAACCATAGAATGTAATATCGATACAAACAAAGTACCTTTGTAGTGAGGAACTATAACACCAATAACCTTTTGTGTACGAGAATAGCCTAAGAAAATAAACATAATAGAGCGAGGATCAAGTTCAAGTTTGTCAAACTCCTAGACGAAGCTGATGAACAAATCAAATAGATCAAAAGATACGAGGAGGCAAGTGGAAGGTAACATCTCTAGGAAAAAGCACAAAGTGGGAAGATTGGCCATCAAGAATAGAGGATGGCATACGATTGATTAAGTAACATGTAGTCATAACGACCTCACTCTAAAATAATTTCGGGACATGCATGTGAAATAAGAAAGTATGAGCAGTATTCATAAAATGACGATTTTTTCACTTTGCAATCCCATTTTGTTGGGATGTATGAGAGCAAGATGACTAATGAATAATGCCAGGCTTAGTCATAAAAGTTGTAAAAGGCTCAGAAAAATATTCATGACCATTGTCACTACGGAGAATCTTAACAAATAAGTCAAATTGGGTTTTTATCTCAGCACAAAAGGCACAACAAATGGAAAACAACTCAGAACGGTTTTCCATTAAATAATGCTAGGTAAGCATGGAATAATCAACCACAAAGGTAACGAAATACCGAAATCCAAGCTTGGAAGTCACACGACTTGGACCCCAAATATCAGAATGTGCTAACATAAAAGGACTAGACACATGATTATTAACTCGATAAGGAAACAACATACGATGATACTTACCGAATTAGCACAGCTAACATTCTAAAGCGAAACTTGACTCAAAGTAAGAACTAACTTTTTCAACTTCTCTAAGGATGGATGACCAAAACGACAATGTACCTGAAGTGGGGACACGTCAATCGAGCAAGAAATGGGTGATGGGATAGGATCAAAGTAATACAAGTTGTCCGATTCATTCCCTTCACCAATTGTCTTCCTTGTTTTCAAATTCGGGATAAGAACAAATTCAAGAAGAAAAGTAATCGAACAGTTAAAACGTTTTGTAAGCTGACTGACAAATATCAAATTATACTGAGAAAATTGAGAATATAGTACAGATGATAAAGACATACAAGAACTAGGGTGCACATTGCCAATGCCACTAGCAGTGGTTTTAGATCCATCTGCAAGAATAACATCAGGCAAAGGCAAAAAGTGATAAATTAGAGAAAAAATTAGTGGTACCTGATTAGTAGTTGTAGAGTCAATGACCCAAGATCTAGATGAAGAGTGACTAGATGATAGATAAGCTTTTGGAAGAGTTACTATATGATAGACAAGCTTTTAGTGTACATTTCTGAGTGGCAAGGGCAGTCGAGGAAAATGTTGGGCGGCCTGCCTTATATTGTAAGAACTCATACTAATCTTTGGAAACCATGAGGGAAGTTGATGGGACGGAATTTGAGGTATACTCAACAGAATCAGAAGTCATAAAATTAGCAACCACGAGACGACCAACTAACTTCCAGCACGTCTCCGGAGTATGCTCGGAACGATGGCAGTACGTACATTGACGAAGTGAACCTCGACTACGACCAACTCCAACATGTCTCTCGAGTATGCCCGGAACGATGGCAGAACCTACATTGACGAAGTAAACCTCGACCGGAGATAGTCTTGGATTCCATAGTGAATTCCTAAAAAAAAGTAACACAAAAAAAATTCCCCCTCACACGAAAGATAAAATTAAGAGGAAAGAGAGATGAACATTTTTTTTTTTAACTGAGATGAACATATTGTTTCTGTATTTTTGCATCTGGTTCAGTTCATAAATCCAGGTCGGGTTGCTGGGTTTGTTCGGGTTTCTGGGCTGGTTCAGGTCGCTGGCGAGTTCAAGCTGTGGGTCAGACCCGGGTTGGATCTAAGAGATCTGAAAACTCTGAAACGGTTTGAATCTTCATGGCAAATCGGACAACAACCTGTGAGTGCTGGTCATAGGTTTAACGTCGCCGTAGTGGGTCTCCGATCACCACAGTGTGCTAGAATTGCTGGAGAAGAGACCGGAAAACAGAGACAGTTGGGGATGATGGCCGGAAAACGTACGATGGCAGTTGCGAGGTCAGTTGCGGGGCCTGGGACGATGACTGGAAAACATGCGACGGTCAGGGAAGGTAGTCGGAAAGATCATGCAGTGACGGCTTGATGATGAGTGCGCTTTGACTATGATGATCTTCTACTGTTTGATATCTGATTTTGACTGTGTGACTTTACTGTTTGAGGTGGTGGCTTCTACTGATGATGAAGAATTTTGACTGTGATGATGGCTTGTACTATTTGAGGTGTTCTCTCAGTAAAATAAAATAAAATTATGTAGCATCCTAAGGAATAGATCGCTCTGATATCATGTTGAAAATAAGAACTAAAAGAAATTACCTGATTTATTATTATTGATTGAATGAGAAGAATACAATTGACCCAATATATAGACTTATGAATACTAAGTCTAATAGAACTAGGACACAACAATTAGATAATATAAATATAATTCAAGCCTACTAGGACACTCATTAAGAATCCTATTAGGATTCTCAACAGAAGCTATTGTAAAATGTTAAGCCATAGTGTATAAAATAATCCTAGGATGCAAATTTCCTGTAAAATAATGCCGATCCCTCTTGAGTTCTCTCTTTAAAACTATTTTTAACCTCTTTTCTCTCTTTTTTTCCTCAATATCATGTTTGGTTGTTTCTTCATGAATTCTGGACTATTTTTTGTCTCCCTCCCCACCCTCCCCCCCTTAAGCAGTTCTGAGTTCTAGACCATCGCCAGACTGAAGTCGTCAACTGGTAAGTTAAGTTTCAACAGGTCAACTGCTGGACCCATCTGGGTGTTTTGTGATACAAGGAAAATAAAATAAAAAGGAAGATATGATTTTGTTTTGTTTTTTAAATTGATGAATGAAATATATACTTATTATATTTGTGTATGAGCTTAACTTTTTCTAATACCATCTTTGGCTGCATTTTTTCTGAGCTCCAACAACACCTTTAATTTGGTCTTCAATTACTTCCTTGAAGTATTATATGGTGTTGAAAGAATTTCATTTTTTGATATGCTTGTGCTGTAAATTTAAGGCTCAAGAGGTTGTAGTTATTGCATGCGACTCCTTGGAATTGCAAACATAATTAGGGGTGGTGATTTCCACAAACATGATTCCACTTGATGTCATGCTAGAAGTATGGAAGGCAAGAAAACTTTTGCTATCTGAAGATGAATTAAATGTCTACATTCTTGAAACCGAGCTTAATATCATGCTAAAAGTTGGGGTTTTTGATTTTTTTTTGGGACCACAATCCTCTCCATTTAAGAATTAAAATGGAAGTCAAGTTCATGGTGAGATTGAATGTCACATTGACAAAGTTGAATTTGAATATTCTGCATTTAATGATGTGGCATTCAATCTTACCGTAAACTTGATTCTATTTCAATTTTCAAATGGAGAGAATCGTGATCCTATTTTTTTGGGTGGGTGGGGGTTATAACCAACCTAAAGTTGAAAATATACATGTAAAATCTTTAATACATTACTGAACCAAATTTCTAGGACATTGTTAAAGTGTTCAGCCATTGGGGTTTTCAGTTTATTAAGGTCCAAACTTCAAGTAGACATAGGTACACTTTTAGCTAAATTCTGTGTGCCTGACACCGCTTTACCATCTTGCTATTGCTATATATGTGCTTGGTTACTGGTTTGTTTTTAACTTATGCTTTGGTCTCAAAAGTTTTGATTGTAAGGGTTTGTTGTCCTTGAATTGCAGTTGCATGCCACTGTGATGAACGCAAGGCATAGGAAAAGGTCTGTGTTTGTTTGAATATTTGTTTCTTCTTGTGCTCTCAAATGGTTTGGTTTCTTTTATTCTCTAGCATGGCTAATATATAGAAATGGGATTGTTCAGGAAGAGAAGGACGAGAAAGTTTGATTCCTTTGATGCACGAGGCATTTTCAAGCAGTTCGGATCTCAGGAATGGGGAGAGTATCTCATCCATGAAGCTCATCTTTCACAACGTTTTGCATTTGATGAAAGTGGTTACTATCATTGTTGTGCTTCAATACCTTTTCTGGAAAGGATGCAGGTAGTGGACTGATTCACATAGAATGGAGTTTCACTAGAACACTGAAACATGTATTATAGATGATTTTGGCATGTGTCTTTATTAAGTTCTGTTTTGGATGACTGCTTTAGACTTGAGCGGTGAATCATATGGTTACATTTCAAATCCCAGTACTCTCTAATGTTTCTTAGGCTATGTTTTGTAGCATGGAATTAAGCTTTAGAATTGGAGGTCTTCTTGTTTAGGAATGTTTCTCTTCTCTTTCATCTCTAACAAAATCTCTTTTTTAAGTGAGAGGCTGAAGGAGTACAAAGTGGGAACTTCATAGAGTCAATTGAAAGCCATGCTTCCCAAGAATTGGCTTATAAAAAATCACTGCCCTTCACTTTTGTGTGCGTGCTACATACAAGCGGTGAATTTAATGAACGTGTTGATTTCGGGTTTCATCTTTTATATTATGTATTGAATTTTGATTGTTGATCATTGCAAGATGTTTTTTCTTCTTGTTGTAATGTGTTCAAATTATCACTTTTGGTTGTGAATTTGGGATTTTACTGGAATGGTTTCAGTGCAACAGAGCCTTGAAAGTATCTCATAATTTTTGTTTCTCTTTGGTCGATTATCACTTGGAAGGAGATATTTGTGGTTGCCAATGGGTTCATGATCAACGCAGGTCCTGGATTCACCAGTTTGAGGAAATCCATGGGACACTCAATTGGACACTTTTTTTCATACACCCTGTACAGTTTATTAGTATAATTATTATTACACTTATTCGTTATAACTTATAACTATGTTGAAAAGTGTATATAAGACTAGCAGGGGGCTCAAGGCGAGGGGATTCTCTTTCTCTATATTTGTTTGTGTTGTGTGCGTAGGGCTTATCCTCCTTAATTTGAAGAGCTCAAAATTGTGGAAACATTAGTGGGGTTACTATTTGTAGGGGAGTCCTTTAGTGTCTCACTTTTTGTTTGTGGATGATAGTCTCTTATTCTCAAAGGCTATGCTAGCTGAGGCTTTATCTATTAATGAAGTGTTGATTTTGTATGAGGCAGGACTAAGTATTCTGAAGTCTTACCTTTATTTTAGCAAGAATGTGGAGGCTGATATACACGCAGATATAAAAACTATTTTTGGGTAGAGGAGGTTGAAAAAACAAATTTTCGTATCAATTAAGGGAAGGATTTGGAGTAAGGTAAAAGGGTGGAAGGAAAAATTGCTTTTTAAAGTAGGAAGGGATGTGTTAATTAAGGCTAAGGCACAGGCAGTCTTTCCTTATGCCATGAGTTGTTTTAGAATGCCCTAATCATTCTTAGATGATATTTTGCTCTTTTACGGTTATTATGGTGGAGTAATGGGGATGAGGCATATACATTGGGTTAATTCGGAGGAATTATGTCAGTTTTTTTTGGGGTATAGGAGGCGCGAGTTCATGAGAAATATTTGAGTCTTCTTTCAACGATTGGGAAGTCAAAAAGAAAAATTCAATCAGATAAGGAGAGGGTCTAGAATAAAGTAAATGGGTTGAAGGAAAAGTTGCTTTCGAAAGCAAGAAGGGAACTGTTAATTAAGGCTGTGGCATAGGCAGTCTCTACCTATGTCATGAATTGTTTTAAGAGTCATTCTTAGATGATATTTCGGCTCTTTTGTGGTGATTCTGGTGGGGGAGTAATGGGGATGAGGCGTATAAATTGGGTTAAGAGGAGAAGTTTTTGTCTGACACAATGCTATGAAAGATACATGGTACACAGATCCATTTCATTGTTAAATAGTATAAGAAGAGAGAAAAAAAAAAGATATTTTATTTTTATTCAAAGATGAGATGAATTTTTGTACCATGTATTTCTCATGACATTGTGTTAAACAAGAATTTTTCAGGTTAATTAGGAGGAATTATGTCAATCAAACCTAGACAGTGGTATTGGATTTATATAATCCATTTCTTTTAACATGATGTGGGTCAATTCTCAAAAATCCAGATTCGTTATTTTAGAAATTCAAATTTTACGGAGTGTGAGCTTGAGAATAATCCATCATATACTTGGTGAAGTATTTGGAGGGCTAGAAGGTTCTTGGAATTGGGTTTACATAATGGAAGATAAGCTAGGATATGGTTGAATATATGGATTCCACTAGCAATTAATTTTAAGGTGGTTTCTTCCCCTTCTGTCATTCCTCATTCGGCTGTAGTGCGGGATCTCATTGATGAAGATAAACAGTTTTGGAATGTGGAGTTAGTGAAGGAGATATTTATGACAGATGATGCAGACTTAATCAGTAAAATGCTCTTAAGCATTAGAGGTGATGTTCTTGTTTGGGGACCATCATCCGATGGTTTATTTTCGGTTCGATCAACCTATCATATGATTCAGGAGCATCGCAAAGAGAATGTTGGTTCTAGGATGTGACAAGGATCTTGCTCACATGGTGATAATAATTTCTAGAGAATTTTGGAAATTAAAAATTTCCCATAAAATTAGATTGATGTTATAAAGAGCTTGTAGGGTGCATTGTCAATAATGGTTCAATTAATGAAGAGGATGATGGTCTCTACTGCAATATGTTTGTTGTTTGGTGATGAAGCTGAAATTGTGGTTCATGCCTTATACTATTGTCACAACCCACGTGGGACCCGCGTGTTCTAGGGTTTCCTAGTACACTTTCTTATTGTAATGTATAGCATTGTACTGCACGTGCACTACAATGTAGTACTTTGTACTTTCGTACTACACTTATAGTACCGTAGGATTGTGACACTTGGCAAGATGTTAGCCATGGATGTAAGGGAGCTCTCTTTATATAAATGGGCATTCCCCCTCACTTGTAAATCATTCAATCATTCAAGCAATAGCAAGCTCTCTAGCTTTGTCTCATATTCTCTCTTGTGTTGGCTTATTTTCTTTGAGTGGGTCTAGCTTCGAGGGTGGTTCTCTTGAGTAGCTAAGAGGAAGACTGACTTAGGCATTCCAATGAGGTGTTTCCGAGCCTAAGGTCGCACGGTTAGCGACTTAAACTTGCAGCTCGTGACAAGTGGTATCAGAACCTGGTTCATCAAGACTTTTAAGAAGAGACGGCGACCGCTTCTAATGTTAACAACCTAGCTCATGACGGTCATGAGACCTGAGGGAGGGCGGCCAAGAAGGCTAATTCAATGGATGTGATGTCAAGCATGGATGCTCGCTTGGCTAAGGTGGAGTTAGCCGTGGGGGAAATGCAGGACAAGTTCGAGGATACCGATGGTAGTATTGAGGAGCTAAACTCCATGAGGGAGGATCTCCAAGAAGCGATGCAATGTGCCTTCAACGAGGCTGTAGGCGTGCTCACGCAAAAGAACGACACCTTTAAGGCCATGGTGGTGTCTATGCGAGAAAAGATGGAAGAGCTCAGGCGGGAGAGGAGCTCTCAACTTGCAAAGCAGCCTTTGGAGGTGGTATGCTTGCTATGACACCCAATCATAGGGTGGATGTACCTAAGCCAAAGGAGTTCAAGGGCATCTGAGCTGCAAAGGATGTGGACAACTTTCTTTGGGGGATGGAGCAATATTTTCGAGTGATGAACATCATAGAGGACTTAACTAAGGTAAACATAGCCTCTATGTATCTTATTAATATTGCTTTACTATGGTGGCGACGTAGGTGTGCGGGTGTTGCCATTGTTACGTGGGAAGAATTCCAGAGGAATTCTGCCAACAGTTCTATCTGAAGTATGCGAAAGATGAGGCATGAGCCACACTGCGAAGGCTCACCCAACGTGGGGAAGTACGGGAGTATGTGCGAGATTTTTCGAAACTCATGCTCTAAATTTCTAATCTTGGAGAGAGGGAGGCTTTCTTCTCCTTTATGGATGGCCTCAAACCATGGGCCAAGCAAGAGTTGCAAAGAAAGTGTGTCCAAGGCCTCACCCGAGCCATGTCCGTGGCGGAATCTTTGGTGTAGTTCAAGAAACAAGAGAAATTTGACTCCTCCAAGAACAAGGGCAAAGGTGGGGGAGACAAAGACAAGTATCAGAAGGGTGGTTCGGGGAAACCACCCATTCACAAGTGGAAGTCTGCCAAGGAATGAGACAAAAAGAATGAGCCATTAGCATGCTTCTTGTGTGAGGGTCCTTATTGGGTGCGGGATTGCTTGAAAAGAACCAAGCTCTTTGCCATTGCTAGGGAAGAGAGGGGAAACAGAGAGAGATAGCCTCAAGCTTAGCTCTATCATGCTTAACTCGATCAAAGCCAAAAGATTTGGCAAGCGGAAGGGGCGCATGTTTACAGACATCATGGTGGCTGGCACCAAGTTTAGTGCTCTTGTAGACACTGGGGCTTCCGATCTCTTTGTGTCCAAGGAAATGTCCAAGAGATTAAGCCTTAAGGTGGAGAAAGGCAATGGGTGGATCAAGACAGTCAATTCCAAAGAAGTTCCGACAATGGGTATAGCACAAGGGGTGGAACTACAACTAGGAGATTAGAAAGGCAAAGAAACTCTTGAGGTAATCCCACTTGATGATTATGACTTTATAATTAGGTTAGATTTCATTGATCGGATTAATGTTTTGCTAGTGCCATTTGCCAACTGTGTGTGCATCCTTGATTCTCGGTGCCAATGCCTTGTGCCGGTAAGATGAGACTCTGGCCAAGCCAAGCAGGTTTTATCAGCAATCCAACTAGCTAAAGGGGTGAGAAGGGATGAAGTCACATACTTGGCCACCTTGAAACTTGAGGAGATCCTAGAGTCCAAGGAAGAGACTCCTCTTGAGGTACTTGAGCTTTTAGAGTCCTTTATTGATGTGATACTCCCGGAGTTACCCAAGAAACTCCCACTTAAGAGAGAGATGGATCATAAGATTGAGTTGGTATCTACTGCCCAACCACTAGCCAAGGCTCTATACCGAATGTCACCTCCCGAGCTTGAGGAATTGAGGAGACAACTTAAGGAGTTGGTTGATGCGGGATTTGTGCGACCTTCCAAGGCACCCTACGGTGCACCCTTTTTGTTCCAACGGAAGCACAATGGTTCTATGAGGTTGTGCATTAATTATAGAGCTCTCAACAAGCTCACAGTGAAGTATTGGGGTGTACCACAATCTATTGTTAGTAATCGAGATGGATGGTTCACAGGATGATTCTCGACAGAATTGTTCAACTTGCTCGGATCGGATCTAAACTTCTCCACTAGTGTCCACCCCCAAACCGACGGATAGACTGAGAGGGTGAATGCTTTGTTGGAGACATACCTCCAAAACTATGTGAGTGCCTCGCAACGAGATTGGACAAAGTCACTAGATGTGGCTCAGTTTTCCTATAATTTACAAAGGAGTGAGGCCACCAGCCAAAGTGCCTATGAGATTGTGATAGGACGGCAGCCTCACACTCCGAGTACTATTGCTATGGGATACACGGGGTCAACTCTGGCAGCCTATAGGTTTGCCAAGGCATAGCAAGAGCAAACCGATTTGGCTCAAGTTTGCCTACATAAGGTAGCCAAGCGTTCCAAGAAGTGGGTCAATCGTAAGAAACGAGATGTACAGTACTAAGTGGGGGATTTTGTGCTTCTGAAGCTACATTTGGTACTTCGCACCAAGAGGATCCATAAGGCATTCGTACGCAGATATGACGGGCCTTTCAGAGTTCTTAGGAGGGTAGGCAATGTGGCCTACAAACTTGAGCTGCCATCCAACCTCAAGGTGCACCCGGTCTTCCATGTGAGTATGTTGAAACCATTCCATGAAGACCAAAATGATCCGGATCGAGGTGAGTCATAGCGAGCCCTTATAGGAGTTAGGGTCTCTTATGGCCGAGACATTGAGAGTATACTGGCCGACCGAGTTTTGAGACGGAAGAACTACAAACTGAGGCATGAGTACTTGATACAATGGAAGGGACAACCAGAGAGTGAGACTAGTTGGGAACCAGCCGAGGCCTTGTGGCAATTTCAGACGAAGATCAACCAGTTTCATGTCAAGAGTGCGACGACGATGTTGCCAGATTGAGTGGGGGATAATGTCATGACCCACGTGGGACCCGTGTGTTCTAGGGTTTCCTAGTACACTTTCTGATTATAATGTACAACATTGTACTACACGTGCACTACAAGGTAGTACCTTGCACTTCCATACTACACTTGTACTTCTGTACTACACTTGTACTACACTTATAGTACCGTAGGATTGTGACACTTGGCAAGATGTTAGTCGTGGATGTAAGGGAGCTCTCCCTATATAAAAGGTCTCCCCCTCACTTGTAAATCATTCAATCATTCAATCATTAAAACAATAGCAAGCTCTCTAGCTTTGTCTCATATTCTCTCGTGTTGGCTTATTTTCTTTGAGTGGGTCTAACTTCGAGGGTGGTTCTCTTGAGTAGTTAAGGGAAAGACTGACTTAGGCATTCCAATGAGGTGTTTCCGAGCCTAAGGCCGCACGGTTAGCGACTTAAGCTTGCAACCCGTGACACTATTGTGATGAAGCTGAAATTGCTCAACTGGTTATTAATGCCATTAACAATCGATCCGAATAGGAGCTTTGGCAACTTGGTAGCAAATATTAAGGCATTTTCTTCTTTGTTTGCTTCATGTTCTTTTGCTTATGTAAACCGTGAAGCTAATAAACTAGTCTATGCGTTGGCAAGTTTAGCTAAGCACATATATGTTTCTCAGGTGTGGCTTAATGAGGCGTAAGAGGGACTGATGTCTTAGGTCCAAGATGATGTTGAGGCTGTGCTTAATTAATAAATTTCTATTTCCTTTAAAAAAAAAAAGTATGTTTGGATGTACCAATTGGTTTTTTTATAATTTTTATTGATTTTAAAAAAGGCTTTAATTATAGTGTATTGAATGATATTTGTCCTTTTTAAAAGTGAATATGTCTTTGTACGGAGAAAGACAATTCTTAATACTAGTATTTCAACACACGCGTGTGTTGATCTGTTTTTTATGTGATCATTATGCTTAGCACACTTATAAATAAGAAGATAAAGAGAGGTACGGAGAGTGAAGAAGATAAGAAGAGTGGAGAAGTTAAGTATGAGTGGGATAGTGGGAGAAAAAAAATTGGTTGAAGATAAGAGATATAAGTATAGTGGAGAAGTTAAGTCTGAGTGGGATAGTGAGAGGGAAAAACATGGGTTGAAGATAAAAGATATAAAGAGAGTGGATAAGTTAAGTCTGAGTAGGATAGTAGAGAGAAAAATATGGAGAAAGATATAGGGAGCTATAGTTAATTGAGTTATATATATAATCTTATTTATATATTTAAGTAGGGGTTTATGTAACATTTTGAGTGATGGACACCAAATAAAACTTTCCAAGTTTAAAAATTAAAACGATATTGCATATATATTTTATTTTTTTGGAAAAATATGAATACAAATAACCTAAAAATTGTGTTATAATTTTTTTTGAGAAATAATTGATAAATAGAATTATTAAACTTATAATAATTACTCGAAGATATTTTAACACTAAAGATTAAAAGTAATATCCAATTAAAATTTTGATTCTTCAAAGAAAGTCATTTTGTTGCTGTTTGGTGGTGAAAATTGATGTTTTGGGGTGGATCGTGAGTTTTAAAAAAGTTTTATATGTTAGTGTCATTTCAACAAATTTGGAAGTAGTGTAGTATAATTTGTTTTTTTTTATCTTGGTTTTTCTTTCTTGTTTAGTTAATCAATAAAGATTTAATTAAATTTATTATTATGAGTTAAATAAGTCTATTTTATTAATTATATAAGTTTATTAGCTTTTTAATATAATAATAATATACAAATTAGACTTAAGCACATTTTATTGATAAAATTGATATCTTTTTTTTGGTAGAAAACCAACTCAACCAAAAAAAATCAAGACTTAGAACATCCAAAACATTGATGAAGGGCCAAACAGAGTCAAGCACTTCATCCAAGACATAGGGAAATCAAAAGAAGAAGAAAATCAAGATGGAAATCTGTCATGGTCTTCTTAATTTCAGAAACTAACTAACCAAACATCGCCAACGAGTCCGCAAGAGATTGGATTGTTAATAATTCTAAAGATCTATTATATGCATTATATTACTAATTTTGATCTATTTAATATCACATATCTAATGTTTGCGATATATTGTTATTCCGGTAACACCACATAGATCTCAACACACCAAGTGCGCAAGACCATCTAGCTAGGGGGTTCTTCCTCTCCTTACTCTCTCTGTACAGAAGCCTTATAATGGGGAAAACTTACCTAGGTTAAGAGAGAATAGGTGTAATACTCGTATTTGTAAAGTAAGGATAAATAAGTAATTTAATAAATATGGCATTAAATTAAAATAAAATATATGTGAAAGGTTTATTAGTATTTGAATAAAGCAATTTAAAAAAAAAAATCTAGGACATGAACGTCCCAGAAGACAGAAGAAGACAAAAGTAAAAAATAAAGGAAAAAAATCTTTAAAAAAAAATCAGAATCAGGATGTCTAGGGATGTCCCAGCAGAAAGGAAAAAAATAAATAAAAAAAGCAACAAAACGTGGCAGCACTTGCTGCCAAGTTAAATGCATGCTTTACAAGTAGCAAAATGTGGAGGCCTTAGGGAGTTAACTGCCAAGTTAATTGTATGGGTTACAAGTCTCAAAAAGCAAGTGGAGCAATTTTGGCAAAAAAAAAGTGCTGATGGCGCAAACAAAAAAGTAGGGCGGCCATTTTTTGTTTCAACAAGTTTTCCTATATATATACACACACATATACGTAAACAAAATATATAACTACCAAATTTCGTTTATTTTCTTTCAAATCGCTCATTTTCTTTAAACACTTAGGGACCGAAAAAAAGGTCAAAAGAGCAAAATTTTGAAGAGGTTTACGGGAGAATGTTATAGAGAGTCACAAGAAGCTATTAGAAAAACAAAAAGTAATAAATGTAATGTTTATTTTTGATATTTTAGCATTCACGAAATTTCTCGGAATCCAAAGTGGGAATTTTCAAAGGGTGTGGTTTATGAAGAATTGAAAAAATAATTAGAAAGTTAATAAAAATATTATATCAGGTGTTGACGGTCAGCAACTGGGGGAAACTACTGAGAGGAACGGGAAAGGTAAGGAGGTGATCCACGGGTAGCTTTAAGTGCTACATGGTAAGTTAGATTTACTTTAAGTAATCTAAGTAAAAATCAAATATCTAGTAATAATATTAAAATAAATTATTAGCTTATGCTTGGTGGTAGATAAAAAATTAAGTTGATATGTATGATATGAATATTGGACACGTAGAAAATTATTGTGTGAAAAGAAATATTATTAGAGTAATGAGTTGATTTAATAATGATGGTGATAAATAAATTATTAACGAGTTTTGGTTAACAAATTGATGTGATATATGAGGATAAGAAAATTTTGAAATTTATCAAGCAGAAAATTGAGGAAAGACTGGATAGTTAATTTAAATATTTCGAATTCATGTGGTTTTATATTACTATTCATATGCATATTTCATATCATTGTTCATATGCATATGCATTAAATAAGAGAACCGAAAGAACCGAAAAAGGGACGGTCTAATTGAAAAACCGTGACAACCGGTATATGCTGGAAATAAATTCTGTGACGGCCGGAATAAGCTGTAAAGAAAAGAACCGGGAGGGGGCCGGTCTAAGGTAATAAAAACATGTCGACTTATAGGAAGACATTCCCATACTAATAATTCATGCATTGCATCTACTTTACATATTGATATTTTTACTAAATGTTGGTGATGTTATGCATTTATTTGTAGATAAATGAGTCTCACAGAGAGACAATTACAGTGAGAAAAAGGCATAGAAATATGATATGATAGGAATTATTTAAATATTAGACATTTTGCTATTATCCAGTTATATGAGAGATAAATGATTAAATGTTAAAGGGCTATTTATGCAATTTGAATACTTTTAGTAAATTAATTCACTGAGCTTATGATGCTCATTCCTCATTATACAATGATTTCAGGTAACAGACAGGACAAGTAGTCTTGTGGGTTGAGAGTGAGACGAAATCATTTTCTGTAAGCCATGTACGTGTCAATATCCTTAGACAAATGAGAAAATGAAATAAATATTTTATTTGTAAATATTCATGCATTTTACATTGTATATTATGTGTAAGTTAATATCATATTGATGTACCTCCCCTGTTGAGGGTGAAGATTAAAATAAAAAAAAATTATGTTAGCATTATTTTATTGTTGCATATATATGTCGTGCTAGGATTCTCAAAATGTTATGATACCATCTCGGGGGTGGCCAACCCGGGATGGATCGTTACAATTTTGGTATTAGAGCATTAGGTTTTAAGATTCTGTAGATTGCATGAAAACTTAAAAAGTGAAAGATCTAAATAAACTATATTTTTAAATGCAGAGTCTGAGGATGACACATGGTCGTGCGAGAGCTAGAGGTAGAGTTCTGAATTAGAGGGGACGTGGTAGACCCCCAATTTTTAGGAGAACTGAAGCAGAGGAAGAAGTTGAGTCTGTGATTCCCGCAAGGGAACATGTTGATAGTGCAGTTGGTACTAGTAGAGCTGGGAGAGTATCTGAGAGTAGGAATAATGAATTGAGAGAAACTCTTAATCGTGCTATAAAGAGGATGAATGCAGCTGAAGAAAATGGCTGATAATCTATAGAGAAAATTAGAGGAAAGGGGAAGAAGAAAACCTCATATGGTGAGGCAAGAGGTTCATGAGGGAGGTGTGTTTGCACAGAAGATGCAAGGTGATTGTTTTGTGAGATTTCTTAAGTTTAAACCTTAATCTTTTAGAGGATCTGTAAATCCTATGGAAGTTGAGCAGTGGATTACACATGTGGAGAAATATTTTGAGGTCTTACCAGTGTCAGATAGATAGAAGGTTGCTTTTGCTTCATTTGTGCTGGAGGGTGAGGCTTCTTAATGGTGGGAGGATATTTTGCCCAGGGTAAACATATAGGTAGAATAACTTTTAAGTTGGAGTAAGTTTAAGGATGAGTTCTTTGCAAAGTATTTCCCAGATACCTTTCGGGCACCACAAGAAAGAGATTTTATTCATCTAAGGTAGGAAAATTTATTGGTGGTTGGATATGTAGTAGATTCATAGCCCTGTCAAGGTTTTTACCTGAATTAGAAAATACAGAGGAAAAAAAATGTAAAAGATTTTTAGACGAATTACACTATGATATTCGAACCAAACTCTCTTATATGGGCATAGGAAATTATGCTGTATTGGTGGATAAAGCATTACAGATTGAGAATGATTTGATGGAGTTGAGAGGTAGGAAGGATTGGCTGAAGAAGTCTAAATTTGATGGACCTAGAGGTGGTAGCAGTATGGATGTACAGGGTGGGAGACCACCCCAGAGGGAGCGTTCCTTGTCATAAGGAACTGTAGTGCAGAGTCAGAGGCAGGCATAATCCGTTGCTTCTGTAGCTAAAATTAATACTGGTGGGACTCCTAGATTTGGAAGACAAGCTATAGAAATTGGGAGTTATGGTAGAGGAGTAAGTATGCCACTAGGAGGAAGTGGTAACCTGATGTATGATTGAAAGGCAAGGGTCTGCTTTAGATGTAATCAGACGTGGCATCTGGCTTGGAATTGCCCTATACAGATATGCTTTATATGTGGTGGGGGAGAATATGTTGTTGCAGATTGTCCAGTAGGAAAATCTGCTGATGTAGGCGTTGGAAGTGTTGGGAGGAGATCAGTGGTGGATCAGGGGGTGTGTGGGGCAAATGTTGAGGATCAGTAGCACAGCGAGGACATGGCAGTCAGATTCAGTCCAGAGATGGCAGAGTTTATGCATTGACCCAACATGATGTATAAGCCACTCCTGATGTTGTTGTGGGTATGATATCTATCCTTGGTAGGCCTGCTAGATTATTGATTGATCCTAGTGCAACCCATTCTTTTGTATCTAGTAATTATATAAAATCTATTGATGTTAGTCCCAGTCCTTTGATGCATGCAATTATTGTTGAGATTCTTACTGGAGATAGGGTTATTATCAGGACAATCTATCGAGGTTGTGTGATTAATATTGTCGATAGAGAATTTGAAGTTGATTTATTACCTTTAGATATGACAGATTTTGATTTAATTCTGGGGATGAATTGGTTATCTGCATATCATGCTTGGGTAGATTTTTTTAGGAAAAATGTGGTGTTCAAAATACCCGGACATGAGAAGTTTAATTTTCAGGGAGAACGTAAGATACTTGCTAATTGTCTTATTTCTGCCTTAACTGCTAGTAAATGATTGAGAAAGGGTTGTGAGGGGTATTTGGCATATGTGGTGGATTCTAGCAAAGAGAGTAAGAAGTTAGAAGAAATCTTGGTAGTAAAAGATTTTTCTAATATTTTCCCTGAAGAGTTGATTGGGTTGCCTCCCAATAGGGAGATTGAGTTTTCTATTGAGGTAATTCCATGATCAGTACTCATATCCATAGCACCTTATAGAATGGCACCAGCTGAATTGAGAGAGTTGAAAGTTCAGCTTCTAGAGTTGCTAGATAAACAGTTTATCCGACCTAGTATGTCACCCTTGGGAGCCCCTGTTTTATTTGTCAAGAAAAAGGATGGGACATTGAGGTTGTGTATTGATTATAGACAGTTGAATAAGATCACCATCAAGAATAAATATCCTTTACCCAGAATAGATGATTTATTCGAGCAGTTACAGGGAGCTAGAGTGTTTTATAATATAGACCTGAGATCGGGTTATCATCAATTAAGGATAAAGGAGGGGGACGTGCGTAAGACTGCTTTTAGGACATGTTATGGCCATCATGAGTTCTTGGTGATGCTTTTGGGTTGACCAATGCTCCTGCAGCATTTATGGACCTTATGAATCGGATGTTTAAACCATTCTTGGACAAATTTATGATTGCGTTTATTGATGATATTTTGATATATTCCAAGAATGAAGAGGAGCATATGCAACATTTGGAGATATTGTTGGAGATTTTGAGGAGAGAGAAATTATATGCAAAGTTCTCTAAGTGTAAGTTTTGGTTGAGCGAAGTATCTTTCTTGGAGCATGTTGTGTTAGGAGAGTGGATAGCAATTGACCCACAGAAAGTAGAAACAGTGTTGAATTGGGAAAGACCCACAAGTGTAACTGAAATTAGAAACTTTTTGGGGTTGGCTGGTTATTATAGGAGATTTATCCAAAAAATTTCTATGATTGTTGGACTATTGACTAAATTGACCAGGAAGGACGTGAAGTTTAGGTGGTCAGAAGAATGTGAGAAAAGTTTCCAACTGTTGAAAGAAAAACTTACTACTACCCCGGTATTAGTGCTTCCCTCTGGTGATGAAAGATTTGTGGTTTATAGTGATGTGTCACATCAGGGGTTGGGATGTGTGTTGATGCAACATAGGAGAGTTATAGCTTTTGCATCTAGGCAACTGAAGAACCATGAGAGGAATTACCTGACCCATGATTTAAAATTGGCTGCTATAGTTTATGCTTTGAAAATTTGGAGACACCATCTATATGGAGCTAATTATGAAATTTTTACTGATCATAAAAGCTTGACGCATTTACCAACCCAAAAGGAGTTGAATTTGAGATAGAGGAGGTGGATGGAATTGATTTGTGATTATGACTGTACAATTCGTTATCATCCAGGAAAGGCTAATGTAGTAGCTGACGCATTGAATAGAAAGGCTATAAGGAGATTAGCTGCTATTGGGAGTCATAATACTAGCCTGATGATAGAATTAAGAAGAATGAAAATGCAGTTGAGTGTCAATGATAGAGGAGTATTAATGGCAAATATGGTGATACAATCTTCTATTATTGATCGTTTATTACAGATGCAGGGTAGAGATGAGGGGATGGAGAAGATCATGCGAGAAGTGTTAAGTGGGAAGCCAACCGAGTTTAGAATTAGAGAAGATGGTATGGTAGTATTGGGGCATAGAGTTTGTGTTCCCAATGACGTGGAGATGAGAAAAGAGATACTGAGGGAGGCTCATGATTCTGTATATTCCATGCACCCAGGTAATAATAAGATTTACAGGGGATTGAGATAGAATTATTGGTGGTGAGGGATGAAGAAAGATGTAGCAGAATATATTTCTAGGTGTTTGACTTGTCAATAGGTGAAGGCTGAGAATAGACATCCAACAAGTTTATTACAACCTCTTCCAATACTTGAGTGGCCATGGGAAAATGTGAGTATGGATTTTGTCTCTGGTTTTTTCCGTACCTAGAGGGGACATAACACTGTGTGGGTTATAGTGGATAGACTTTCTAAGTCTTCACATTTTCTTCCTATTAAAACTACCTAGAGTCCAGAAAAGTTGGCTGAGTTGTATGTAGCAGAGATAGTAAAATTACATGGAGTATCCTTGAGTATCCTATCAGATAGAGATTATAGATTTACCTTTAGATTTTGAAGGGGTTTCCAAGAAGCTATGGGTACACAATTGTAGTTTAGTACAACTTTTCATCCCTAAACTGATGGGCAGACAGAGAGAATCATCAGAATACTAAAAAGATATGCTGAGGGCAAATGTATTGAGCTTCTCGGTGAGTTGGAATGCTTATTTGCCGTTAATTGAGTTTGCATACAATAATCAGTATCAAATTAGTATTGGGATGGCACCCTTCGAGGCTTTATATGGTAGAATGTGTAGAACTCCAATATGTTGGGAAGAAGTTGGAGAGAGAAAGATATATGGCCCAAAAATGATAGACTTGACTACTGAGAGGATCAAACTGATTAGGGAGAACATCATAGTAGCTCAGAACAGATAGAAAGGATATGATGATAAAAGAAGGTGACCTCTCGAGTTTCAAGTTGGTGATTAGGTATTTTTGAAGATATCTCCATTGAAGGGAGTGTTGAGATTTAAGAAGAAGGAAAAGCTGAGCTCGAGATTTGTGGGGCCGTATGAGATGATCGAAAAAATTGGACCAGTAACATATCGTTTGAATTTGCCTCCAGAATTAAAGCAATTACATAATATGTTTCATGTGTCACTGCTGAGAAAGTACTTACACGATGAATCCTATAGTATCACGAATTAGGCAATAGAAATTCATGAAGATTTGACTTTTATGCAAGTACTAGTCAGAATCCTAGACAGAAAGGAACAAGTTTTGCGCAATAAAGTCATTTATTTGATTCAAGTATTATGGCAAAATAAAGATGTCGAAGAAGTCACGTGGGAGCATGAAGCAAGAATCAGGAAGGATTACCCCCAACTCTTTTCTTGATTTTAAGTAAGAAAATTTCGGGGATGAAATTTTTGTAAGGTGGGTAGAATTGTAATACCCGTATTTGTAAAGTAAGGGTAAAAAAGTAATTTAATAAATATGACATAGAATTAAAATAAAATATATGTGAAAGGTTTATTAGTATTTGAATAAAGCAATTTAAAAAAAAATCTGGGACATGAACGTCTCAGAAGACAGAAGAATACAAAAGTAAAAAGTAAAGGAAAAAAATCTAAAAAGAAAAAAAAATCAAAATCAAGATGTCCAAGGACGTCCCAACAAAAAATAAAAAATAAATAAATAAAGTTTTCTAAAAAAAAAGGCAACAAAACGTGGCAGCAGGTGGCAGCACCTGCTGCCAAGTTAAATGCATGCTTTACAAGTAGCAAAACGTGGAGGCCTTGGGGGAGTTAGCTGCCAAGTTAATTGTTTGAGTTACAAGTCTAAAAAACGTGAGCAAGTGGAACAATTTCGACAGAAGAAATGTTGATGGTGCAAACAGTAAAGTGGGGCTACCATTTTTTGTTTCAACAAGTTTTCCTATATATATATATACACACCTATACGTAAACAAAATATATAATTACCAAATTTCATTTATTTTCTTTCAAATCACTCGTTTTCTTTAAACACTTGCAGACCGAAAAAAAAATATCGAAAGAGCAAATTTTTGAAGAAGTTTACAGGGGAATGTTATAGAGAGTCACGAGAAACTATCAGAAAAATATAAGGTAAATAATGTAATGTTTATTTTTAAATTTTTAGTGTTCATGAAATTTCCTTGAATTCAAAGTAGGAATTTTCAAAGGGTGTGGTTTATGAAGAATTGAAGAAATAATTAGAAAGTTAATATAAATATTATGTCAGGTGTTGACGGTCAGCAACCAAGGAAAACTGCTGAGAGGAACGAAAAAAGCAAAGAGGTGATCCACGGGTAGCTTTAAGTGCTACATAGTGAGTTAGATTTACCTTAAGTAATCTAAGTAAAAATTAAATATCTAGTAATAATATTAAAATAAATTATTAGCTTATGCTTGGTGGTAGATAAAAAATTAATTTGATATGTATGATATGAATATTGGACACGTAAAAAATTATTATGTGGAAAGAAATATTATTAGAATAATGAGTTGATTTAATAATGATGGTGATAAATAAATTATTGACGAGTTTTGGTTAATAAATTGATGTGCTATATGAGAAGAAGAAAATTGTGAAATTTATCAAGCAGAAAGTTGAGGAAAGACCAGATAGTTAATTTAAATATTTCGAATTCATGTGATTTTATATTACTGTTCATATGCATATTTCATATCATTGTTCATATGCATATGCATTAAATAATATAACTGAAAGAACTGGGTCTAATTGAAAAACCGTGACAGTCGGTATATGCTGGAAATTAAAAGGACATCATGACAGCCGGTATATGTTAAAAATAAATTCCGTGACAGCCGGGATAAGCTATAGAGAAAAGAACCGGGAGGGGGCTGGTCGAAGATAATAAAAACATGTCGAAATGTGGGAAGACGTTCCCATAATAATAATCCAAGCATTGCATCTGTTTTACATGTTGATATTTTTACTAAATGTTGGTGATGTTATGCATTTATTTGTAGATAAACGAGTCTCACAGAGAGACAACTACAGTGAGAAAAAAGGCATAGAAATATGATATGATAGGAATTACTTAAATATTAGACATTTTGCTATTATCCAGTTATATGAGAGATAAATGATTAAATGTTAAAGGGCTATATATGTAATTTGAATGTTTTTAGTAAATTAATTCACTGAGCTTATGAAGCTCATTCTTCATTGTACAATGATTTTAGGTAGCAAACAGGACAAGTAGTCTGGTGGGTTGAGAGTCAGACGAAATCATTTTCTGTAAGCCACACACGTGTCAATATCCTCAGAAAAATGAGAAAATGAAATATATATTTTATTTGTAAATATTCATGCATTTTACGTTGTATATTATGTGTAAGTTAATATCAGATTGATGTACCTCCCTTGTTGAGGGTGAGGATTAAAATAAAAAAAAAATATTTATGTTAGTATTATTTTATTGTTGCATATATGTGTCGTACTGGGATTTTCAAAATGTGATGACACCGTTTCGGGAGTGACCAACCCGGGATGGGTTATTACAATAGGAGACCTAGCTTATATTTATAATAAACTTAATTGGCCGCCCATCATAGCTTAATAGGTTTGTCAAGCCCACACCTCTACCCAACCACATCTAAAACCATTAGGTGTATCTGGTCCACCCACAAGATCAAGTGGATGTCAGGCCTACAAAGTCCATCTCAAGATCCCAATCCAGTCCGTTTTATAAATACAAAGCCCTACAAACTAATGGAAACCCATCAATAATATTAGAACTTTTTATATATTCTAATATTCTCCCACTTGGGCAAACATTAGTTGTAGTTTTTAGATGTCATAAAAATCATTTTAGAAAACGACTATTGGATTGAATTACTGATTTTAAATATGTGGCCACAATTTTTTAAAAACAAGTTCTTGAGATAACACCTAAATATGATCCATTCCAATAAAGTCATTAACATAGGTCCATGGCAACCATTATATCTCAATTGACATAAGACAAATCCATAATCATAAACACCAATAGCTTCACCGACTTAAATCCAGATATGGGAGTGTGGCAATGAAATAGCACCAACATGTGATCTAAAAAATGTCATTTCATTGTCGGTCCTCGATTTCTCTATTACCTGCTTCACCCAGAAGCTAAAGAAAACCCTATGGGGTTCTCAATTTCTCTATTACCTGCTTCACTTAGTAGCTAGAGAAATCACAGGTTCTTCTATTAATCTACTTCACCCAAAAGCTAGAAAAAACCTAAGGCTTCACTTAGAAGCTTGAGTAACCCCACGGCTTCACCTAAAAGCCAATATGTTTCAATCAATAAAACTCAAGTTTGCAACATGGTGTTACGAGACATACTCAATAATGACATAAAAGTCATTTTTAAGACAATATCAAGTCTTAGAATTTTAATACATCATGACATGTCGTATACAAAATGTGCACAAAAATATTCATAGTATGATATCAATCAAAGAAAACAATAATGATGTCCAAATGAAACAACATAGAAATTGACATACAAAAGTCATACTCCCACTAATAAAATACATCAAAAGAAGTAACAATATTCATGTTGTCTACATGTTTGACAAAATCTGAAGGCCCAAGACCTTTGGTCAAAGGATTAGCAAGCATAGCCCCAGTATCAATATGCTAAAAAAACATATCACCATTGTACACAATTCCTAGAGAAAACTCTATATCTTGTTTCCATTTCTTATAATTTGGTCCAATCAAGATCTTCATTATGGCATTACCATTGCTAGCAGCAAATAAAATTAATCGTGGAAAAGTATAAGGCAATCATGATAATGAATTTGGGTAGTAAAACAATAGGATCCCAAGTGTATCATTACAAACTCCCCTTTGGGCAGAGAATGTAATACACATTTAGGATTTCCTATAAGAAACTAACAACTGAATGCATACCAATTTTTGAAATACCTAACACATTTGGGTTGATAAGACATTCTAGACTAATATGCATTCAAACAACAGTTTCATGTTTATTAATTATTAACACACGCAATAACTCCCTTTGGACAGGCAATTAAATGTATTAATCAAGCTTTAAACGGCATGAAATAATCTTAAAACAAAACTTAAGAGAATTTAAGTTTTTTTAAGTTTATTAAATAATTATTATTATTAATTTGAACGTCAGTAATTTTAAATTAAAAATGATTATTATTTTTATTTAAATCATTAACTTATTCTGATGCAATATAAGATATATTAAATGATAATAAGTTTAATAAAAGCATTTGAGTCCACTTACACGGGACTAAAACATTACAAGGGCCTAGGAGTCAATGCTTCGACTACTACTTGCTAACTTTCTCTTATATTCTAAATTTATATAACTGTCTGAAATAACATTTGTCTCATTTATTGCCCAAGGAGATAAAGACCTTCTACTACTTTGTCAAAATCATGTAAACAATATCTAACTTTTGAACAATAGAAGCCCAATAATTCCACTAGCTTAATTTATAGACCTGATAAACAATCCTATCAATTAATTAATTAAAAAGTTAATGCCCAACCGTAAGCTTCTTAAATGGCTTACTATCAATTAATTAATTAAAACATTTCAACAACTAAAGCACTAAAAGTTTTAGCATCCAAAACTATTAAATGGTTGTAATTATAACACAGATAATTATATAAGTAAGTCATATAACGTACCAGATAAATAAATTTGCTCACACTGACCTTTAGGTATATGCATTGATCTACCTTATTCTCTTCAAAACCAATAAAATTCACCACCTTATCAAATTTTAGGTACCATTAATATCAATATGCATTATTTCCAGAAGATCAGAGCTACGATTTAAGTCATTTTCTTGGTTTTGGTTAACTTTTCCTAACATAATCAACACAAGTCCTCCATATCTCCAAAATCATGATTGAGTAAAATATCACTCCTAACAAGACTTTCAATTCTCTATCTAGAAATGTGACTTAGGTGTCTATGCCATAAAGTAGACTTTACATTCTCCTTCCATTTCTTATAATTCGAACCACTTAAGATTTCAATGGTTGCTTGGTTATTGTTCATAGAAAATGAGATTGATTTAAAACAAGAATGCAACACCGTAGTAAAAGGGCAATAGCCAACATATTCCAAAATAGAGAATCTAATAGTATAGTTATAAACCCCCCTTTGGGTAGAGAATACAACAAACACTCAGAAACTCTACGCATTAAGCATATGAAGACAATGTTTCAGCTTTTGAAGAAATTATCCCTTTTGGGCAAACATACCTTCTTAACTGACTCATCATCTTCCCACAGTGTTCCATGTATTTTCACAAATTACAAGACACAACTACCCCCTTTGGGTAAGTAATTGCATGATGCAATTGAAATCATCTTATAACTTATTTTAGTGAAACCCCACGAGTATCAATGAGTGTACCACTTTGGCAGCTAATACTCACATCAACCCATGAAATTTTTTAAAACCGAGATAAACAATAATGTCGTTTACAACCTCAGACGATGCAAAACGACAGGCATGCATGTGACCATATAACAAGAGACACTCTAAACAACATGTACCTCTATGAGTTACCAAGCAATCAACAGTTGCATCCTTACTATAGGTCGTGAATGTAGAAAATGTATTTGAATAATTGGATCAATTATTTCTCACAACATGCATATTTTCTACATTTGTTAAAGTTGGGAATACAATAAATGAGACAATTAATCTAGGAGATTGCTTACTGTTAACAACATCTCAGCACACCAAAAAATTTACTGTGAAATAAAATTTCAAAATATATGCACAGATTTTGAAAAATAAGAAATTAATCATATATGTTCAGAAATAAATATTTATTGAACCGAAAATTTCAGAAAAAATATGACAATTATTATAAAATAATAATCAATCCCAATAAGTACACATAATGCAAATTTTATGAATAATAAAATATTAAGATCTCACTCATCTTTTACTCCATATATTAGCATAGGACAACATTGAAATATATTTCACATAATCAAAATTTAATTGTTGTCGATAACTGAACTAATTTAGCAAATATTAATTAAAAAATATGTTTTAGAAAATTTAAGAAAGTTATATATTTTATGTAATTTTTAATTTTTATATTTTCTATACACTCAAATAAAAGTATACTTGATTTTATTATTTGACCTAGTCAAAATTTCAAGTAGCACTATTGTTATCAACAATAATGAAAATTGTTCGGGACAACCAAAAGGCAACATATTAATAAGAATGGTAATTTCAACAACCAGATTCTTAGCACATCATTACACACTTTTGACTAGAAAGACAACCTAAACTAAAATAAATTTCACCAAATGTTTCATGTCAACCTCTGAATTAAAAACATGTAATTACCCCATTTGGGCAGATGATTAAATGTAATAACGCAGATAAACGTTCCGTAATAACAACATGAAATAACCCCATAAATATCAGTGAATGGACCACTTTGGTGGTAACCATCCATATCAAGTGATGAAACTATTTCAAATCGAGATTGATAAAACATATTACCCAACATGTATACATACTAAAACAACATGTATGCATTTTCTCATCTTAAGTAAGACCTAACCTATATTATCTAATCTAGCGGAATCATCATTTTTGTTACCCAAAATTTCACAAGCCAAATGTATTCTAAACATTTACAGATTACACACGCAAAAGATAATACTTCAATATTATTTACATTAGTGTGTGAATAGGTGCCATGAGTGAAATTATTCAAGTAAGTTATGGTTCAGATAGGTAAATACACAAACGAGCCAGCACAAACAAATTAACTAGCATAAAGATTCTCTGCTCATTTTTAGAAACTTTGTAATGGTAGTTTTATAAGGCAATATTATTGAACTAGAAATTTTGAAGTCTAATTCAATAAAAAAAAACTAGTGTTCTTATATTACACTGAGAAACAACTAGAGTCAACATTTAGAGGATCTTAACTTTCCATTGAATAATATGAGAAACAAAACAAGAGGAAGAAACACTTATACAAAAAACCTTTTATCAATGGATCAAACTACTAAAGAAGTAACATTTTTTTAGGGGCGGAGGTTTCCAAAAGAACTATAATATCATTTTGTTATCCCAATTGTTCTTTAAAAAAAAAAAAAACAGATCATTAACAAAACACCTTTTGCTTGAACCGAAATGTCATTAAACACAACAATTAAAATTGTACTGAAAGAAAGATTCTGTATCATAGTACTCACAATACTAATCCAAAATATACTTGAGCAACCAAAACAAACATTAAATCCCTAATAAACCTCCTGTAAATTTATTTAACATAAATTATTTTACTTTAGAGCTTTTGGTTTGTTGATTAATATATTGGCTTTCAAATAGTTTACTGTAAACAACAACAACATCACCATAAGGTTCATATTCTTTTAGTATTTCACATTGCACTAAGATCTTGATTATATCACATAAGCTAATAATTCAAATTCAAGATTCTTTGAATCAATAGTAACGCCATAATTCAAGATTATTTGAATTTGGCAGCAAAACCACTAATTCAAGATTTTTTTGATTTAGCAGTTCATATTCTTTTAGTATTTCACATCGCCGTAAGATCTCGATTACATCACATAACCCAATAATTCAAATTCAAGATTCTTTGAATTAATAATAACGCCATAATTCAAGATTCTTTGAATTTGACAACAAAACTACTAATTTAAGATTCTTTTAATTCAGCAGTAATGCCCATAATTCAGGATTTTTGGATTCAACAATAAAGCCTCTAATTCAAAATTCTTTGGATTTAAGAGTAGACTTATATAATTCGATTCATATAAAATAATATAGATCATCTTGAAATTAAATACAATATTCCTGAATTAAGTTATGTGAACAATAGATTTAAACACATGTAAAGACTAGCTCTAATACCATATGTTAATAATTCTAATGATCTATTGCATGAATTATATTACTAATTTTGATCTATTTAATATCTCATACTTGATGTTTACGACATATTGTTATTCTGGTAACACCACATGGATCTCAATGCACCAATGCGTGAAAGACCGTCTAGCTAGGGTTCTTCATCTCCTTACTATCTCAGTACAATAACTTTATAATCAAGAAAATTTACCTAGGTTAAGAGAGGAGAGGGGACCTAGTTTATATTTATAATAAACTCAATAGGCCGCCCACTATAGCCCATTAGGTTTGTCAAGCCTACACCTCTACTCAACCACATCTAAAACCATTAGGTGTATCTGGTCCACCCATAAAATCAAGTGGATGTCAGGCTCACAAAGTCCATCTCAAGAACCTAATCCAGTTCGTTTTATAAATACAAAGCCCTACAAACTAATGGAAGCCCATTAGTAATATTAGAACATTTTATATATTCCAACATAGATTGCATCTCAACAAGCTAAGAATCACTCTCGACGACCAAGGATATGATGTCGATGTCCCAGGCAAAATGTAGCGCCTCCAATATAGCTTTTACCTCTACCATTTCCACCATGACAAGCATCGAAAACGATGTCGACATTGAGGCCAAAACCTCTATTTTTTCATCCCGAATAATTTAACCAGCGCCCATTAATCCTTTATCCGCAAACATATCGTGCCAACAATATTCATATTAACCAGCCCTTCCACCAGCGGCAACCATCGCTGCAACCAGCTACCACGCGAGCTAGGACCTGCATCATTTGAACAAGCTTCACATTAGTTTTGAAGGAAATCAAGCCCATTAGCTAAGACATCATCAACATCTTACAGCAATCCTCTATGGATCAATGAGTTGCGATTGTTCCAAATCTTCCACACTATAACTGTAAACAAAACTCGAGCATCATGATCATCAAGAAGAGAAACTCTCTTCCTAGAAAATGCCTCAAAAACTTGCATTTTATGCTCTTTAATCGTATTATAAAAGGACCAGCAACCCAAATAACATCAGCTAAATTATAGAATTTAAAAACATGCATTACAGTTTCAATTTCCTCTTTACACAGGCCACATACCCAATCAAGAGTGATCATCCTCTTACACATTATGTTTAGTAGGCAAACAATTTTTATAAGGCCGCCAAACCAGGTTTTCAACTTATTTAGGAACATTTGAGCTCCAAATATGAGGTAAAGAGTGTGCCAAACTTAAAGAGTAGCATAAGAACAACTACCTTTATTCATAGAACTCAAATCCAAATTCAAAATATTGCAAGCACCCTTGACCAAAAAAATCCTAGAGGTGGAGTAGTGCCAAACTTATCTATCCTCACATTGAGTGATAGGAAGTTTAAGAATCAAATCCGCTTCATGAGAAAGAAACAAGTCACCTACAACCTCCTCATTCAACCAACTCAAAGTTAAGTCAATTAAACTATCAACCGTTGCAAGTTCATTGCCCATTAAACTAGGAAAGACCATAAAAAAGTACAGGGTATAAGAACCCATTTGTTTTTCCAATTTCTCATCAACTAACCATTCCTAACTCTCCATCTCACCCTTAAATTAAGCACAAGCCAGGCCTCCCAAATACTACACCATGTAAAGGATAGTGTGTGACCCAACTTGGCATCTAAAAAAGAGCCCTCTCTAAAATAGGTAGCCTTCAAGACCTTATAAAGAAGGAAGTTGGTCTCGTGAAGAAGTCTCCAACCTTGCTTTGCGAGCATAGTAAGTTTAAAATAATGCATATCACGAAACCCTAAACCCACTCCTCCTTTAGCCAAGAGAGCTCATCCCATTTCATCAATTGAACTTTGGATTCATCATCTTTGTGATCTCACAAAAAATGACGCATCAATTTGTGCAATTCATCACACAGAGACAAGTAATCGAAAAGAACTCATACCATAAGTGGGGATAACCTGAACTTCCTTACTAGCCCAGACAACATCTTCTCATTTCAACCCTTTATCTTCTTCCACATCCTCTATGCTAGAATTTAAATTTTTTTCCTTTTTGAACAACCAATCAAATAAGGCAACCCCAGGTATTACTTCCCATTTAATTGAGTATTACATTCATCCAAAATATTCTTTATCCCAATTTGGACCTTATCACTAATGTTTTTGCTAAAAGGATAGATGACTTGCTAATATTAATATTTTTGAACCAAAGCACGCTCATAGTTATATCGAACCTCTCTCAAAGTAGAGGCCTTACCAGCTGAAGCATTAGCAAAACACAGACTATCATCAACAAAGAATAAGTGCGAGATCTTTGGTCATCCCTTACAAATGGAAAATCTCATTAATCTTACTCACATTCTCGGCTTGCCTTAAAAGAGACGAAAAACCCTCAGCGCACAAAACAAATAAATAAGGCAACAAAGGGTCACCTTGATGAAGACCCTTAGAAGGGGAAATAAATCCCTTGTTCTCTCCATTAAATACTAAAAAAGTATGTCGTTGAAGATATACATCTCATAATACAATCCACCCAAGTAGCATAAAATCCAAGCTTAAGCATTATCTGTCGAACAAACTCCCACTTAACCTGATTATAAGCCGTACTCATATCGAGTTTAAGAGCCACATAATCACGTTGACCTAAGCATTTATTCTTAAGATAATGAATAATCTCAGAAGAAACAAAAACATTGTTAGAAATAAGTTGACCAAGCACAAAGGCACTCTGGTTAACAAAAGCTATACCAAAAAGAAAGCCTTTGTCTGTTAGGCGAAACCTTCACTATAACTTTGTATACCACATTACAGAGACTAATAGGGCAATACTTCGTAATAGAAGAATGGCTTTTGACTTTAGGGATAAGAACTATATTGGTGTGGTTAATAGTCTCGGATAAAATATCTTCATTAAAAAAAGCAGTAACAATATTAATCAAACCATTACTAACTATATACTAAAAGGATTGGTAAAAAAGAGCAGTTGTATCGTTTGGACCAAGCACTTTGGAAGGATACATTTTAAAACAAAGCAATACAAATTTCCTCAACACACAATAGGTAAATTTTATTAATTTTTAAATGAACATTAACAAAATAAAAACAAGAAATATATAGAATAGAAATCAAATAAAGAGAAGAAGTGATACAATCAGAAAAAGAACTCTGTTTTTTTAAGTCTATCTATAAGAGGAGATTATATGAAAAATGTAACCAGTTCTTTCATTTCCTTGAGTCACTGGCCATCCGCTTGAGAGTTTCGGGTTGAATACCGATATTTTAGCAACAAATCCAATAAATCTAAGTGTAGTGCTTGGTGCATTGATCTTTTTTGGAAGAAGGGAGTGTGTGCGAGTAGTTTATTTCAAGAATTGGTTGGATCATAACCTGATTTATCTCATCAGTCACTCTCCCATCTTTCCCCCGCACCACATAATCAATTTTTTGGGGAGAATATGTTGAGAAAATATTTGAGAAATAATTAATAATCTCAAGCTCCAAACAGTCCTGACCCTAAGCCTAGCTAACAAAATCATCTTAACTGAATCAAATTTCTCAACTTTCTCTGAAAAGCCTTGAGGTTGTATTACAATCAACTTCTTTCAACCAATCAGATCTCAATCTTTGGCTGAATCATTGATGATATGTTAAGGTAAGTTAAGAAGTGTGAATAAGAATATGAATTAATAAGTTTTTTATTATAATTTAATTAGGTTCTATTGCGATTCACTGTGAAGAATAAGAAATAATTTCCAACATATCTATTACAATTTCTAAAAACAAATATCAATTTTATCATCAATAAAGCATTTAATTAGATAAATTTTTAAGTGAAACTTTTTAGAATATAGGTCACCTTTTTTTTTTTTTTTTTTTTTTTTATAATTAGGGATGGGGATTAGAACTTGTGACCTCTTTTTTAAAGAAGATGTAGTTACCAAATGGACTTAACGGTATAAGATGTATGTGTTAAGACAAAAAAAAAAAAAAAAAACACAGAGGTATGTAAATGTATATTTTTAAAAGATAAATTATAACTATGTCCTAGAGTTTTGCACTTAATTATATTAGTTCCATTTCTTTGGTAATACGGCTACCTACCTAAAATCTTTGGTGTGTACATAACAGCCAAGTCCAAATCCTTCCTCACCAAATGTAAATCATTCTTGCAACATGCCCTTTATGCATTAAAAGACTAAATGGCTTCTCATTCTTGTGGTCGCAAAGAAATAAAACTTTAAAAGGATTAAAAAGTTAAAAGCTTTTGGAAAGAATTTCCAAGTCTTTTTTTTCTTCTATTTCTAATCAATCAAATCCAATTTCCAAGCATAAGTATAGAGTATAAGGGAGAGTTATAACAAAATGGAATTTTTTTTTTTGAGGGAATGAAGTTATAAAAAGTTTTTCTATCAAGAACTTTTTCCTACAAAATACATCAACCAGTAATAATGTTGAAATGACTACCATCCCATCCTCATTCACATAATTATAGCTCTATAAGAGAAAAATTGATATGGTTCTGTTGTATCTATTTGAGAAATTCTATCACTTTAAGGGAGTCAAGCCTCCAAAGAATTAATAGAGAAAAAAAAAATTTATTTTATTTTTTCTCATTATAATCTATCATACGACATCTACATGGTTTATACAAGGTCTCTATGACCATGAAAACAAAAACCCTAAATTACTAAAATATTCCTAAGCAATCGACACTAATTTAGGCAATACCTATGGAAAATAAAGACACAGTAAATAAATAAATAAGGACACATATCATTCCACTCCCTTTCGAAGCAACCTTTTCCACAAGGTTGGAATGTTGGAAACTTCTTGTGTAACTCATATACTCCTTGCAATGAATAAGTTTTCCCCTTAATGTTGAAATGCATAGAAGACTTGAAAAAATCCCATATAATGAGGCTTAGACTTAAAAAATCCCATATAATAGGGCTTAGGGTATGAAGCCAATATACTTCCAACGCCACATCACAACCACTAATCAAAAGCATATAAAAATCAATTTTAAATTGAAATCCTTGTGTAGATAAAGGAAGATCATGACAAATACAATCTATGATAAACTTTCTCTGTTAGCTATTTTAACCATCAGCTGATTGTCTTTAATCAAAAGCCATTCAATCTGTTTCACCAAAGATGAACTTATAAAATTGTGAGTGCTACCAGAATAAATGGGTACCATGACTATATGTTTTTTAATCTCTCATTTGACAGACATTATTTGAGGGGCTAAAGATACCTCTAGAGCATGTAAGGAAATCTTAAGAGGTATATTATCTGAAAAAGCTATTTCCTTCTCAATCACCTCAATTTGTTCTTTTTGTCAATCGCTTTCAATAAGAAATGATTGCTTTTGTTTGTAACTATGGACATAACTAAACTTCTCATCACAGTTATAACACAATCCTTTATCTCTCCTAATCTTGGTTTCTATTGACGTCAACTGCTTAACCAAAATAAAGATTTGTTTAGAATCAGATTCAATAATTTCAAGGAAAGAAGTTGAAGTGCTAATCTTATTGTTTTTGTATAAAGCTAACAAATCTTCTTCTTTTAACAAAGCCAAACCAATGGCAGTTGTTAGAGTGGTTGGTCGAAACATAGACACATTATGTTTTAATTCCTTTTAAAGACTACTAATAAAACAACTAACAAAAATTTCCTTTTTTTAAAAAAAAATAAAAACTATAGAAAGCAAAGACACATATTAATAAAAAAAATAAGAGCATACATCAAAAGTAAAAAAAAAAAAGAAAAAGAAAAGTTGATATAACATGTGCTAGTTGTATATATGTTAAAGGAATTAAAAACTATTGATTTTAAAAAGAAAATAAAAAATACATCGATATTTGAGGTTAGATTTATCATTTAAGAAAGTTTAAATATGATAAGGTAAAAATTGCTTTGAAGATATTTAATTAAATTAATTTAAGCTTAGTTAGATCTAACTCCAAATTATACGAATTTTTTATATTTCTGACATAAATATTTCCTTTAAAAGAATCATATTGTCTTGAAATCAAATTAGTGAACATGATTTTGTAAGTAGATATAAAAAATAATGTGATTATAAAATGTATCTCTTTTATAAAAGATCAAATTACAAAGTAGTAAAATTATCAAAAAAAAGAAAAGAAAAAGAAAATTACAAAGTACTAGTAAAGTGTAATTGGGTCAAAAAGAAAGGAGTCCGGTGAGCATATAACTTAAGATAATCTATTTAGTTCACTTCTCAGAGTTACATATTACCAAAAGAAAAGAACAGATTCTAATAAATAATTTAAAAAAAAAAAAAAAAGATGATGAGATTCTAATCCTAAATTCCTAATCACGCAATGAGATTTCACATATCTCGCGTTTCCCTTTCCCTCTGGTAATGTTTGGTTTCTTCGTCTCTTGAGATTTCGTATCTTCTTCATTGCAGACCTTCAAGTTTAGCTATCCGCATCACATCATATATACCCATACGTATATATTGTTCATGTGATGTGTACGTTGTTAATTGATTTTTTTTTATACGTTTGATCTCTCGATTGGGCTTTTTATTAGATTGTTGTGGATCTTTATTGTCTTATAGCTTTGATTATTGGCCAAGATCGCATTAATCTTTTGTGTTACTATCGTGTTTTGATATTTTTTTACTGCTGCTGTTGTTGGGTGGTATTTTTGGATCTGAATTAGGTTACTTTAATTTGCTCCCTGTAGCGAAAGTTTGCGTTTTAGATTATTTAGTTATATGGTTCTTTTATAGGTTGGCAATAAAAGCAGGAGTAGCACATTATTCGAAGGACAAGCAAAAGATATTCCGTTTTGATGTCTGTTTCATTGATTTTAGATCCATTCTCAAGGCGAAGACCATATCACTAACAGAAACTGCGGTCTAAATTAATAAGAAACTAATATGATAGTCATAACATATGAGAGATAAGAGGAATGCAAATTTTCCCATGAAACTTGAAATGTGAATTTTCTTCATATTTCAAACTGAAAGAAGTAATATCTTAACTCTGCATCAATGTTTAGAATCAAAATTATATCTGCATGGCATAAACATTATGTGTGAAACGAAGAAAGAAAACACATCCACATGATTTCCTCAACTGCTAAGAGGAATTTGTGAGTTAGAGAAGAAAAGCTGTAGCCTGTAGCTGCTGATACCTTAGAGTGAACCTCTTCAATTGCACTCGCTCCTGTCTTTCGAGTACTATTTGAGATGGAAGGAACCCCATTTCCATTCACTTTTGTCTCTGAGTTTCCTGGCTTGTGCACGCTTTGTACAGTGCTTTTGTCTCTGAATTTGATGTTACAAATTTAACAAACGAACAATGAATATCATAACCCATATGAGAATTTATACATTAAAAATGTTAATGCTAAAAACCTAGAAAACGCATACATAGGGAGGAACCATTCCACTAGGAAGGAAAAAGGGAAAAAGAAAAGTGGGCCGTTTAAGTTAGAATAGTATCAAATGTTCACAGCCTATCAAACAAATCTAGTTTGGTTAAGCTCAAGCCCTTGTTTTTGCAATAGCACAAGCAAGCTCCAGAGCAAGTGGAGCTCAGCAACATCTAGGCTATATTGAGCTACTTTAGGTATCAAAATCTCTATCTCTCTCTATATAGTCATCCTCAGCCTCTTGAGATCTAAATAGAGAGACAATGCTACAGTCAGCTACTTATGGTGGCCAAAAGGGTAGCATGTCACACTATATAAGCATAATAAACGCTCAATTATAGATTATTCAACATATCTATGTGTGTGTGCTTGTGTATATGTATGTATGTATGTAAAAACATTAAACTTGCCTTTTGATTGTAAGATAGGTCGTTGCCCTGTTTGCAATTAAGCTACGGCTGTTTGTGACAGGGCAATGCTTCTTGAGTAGTAGTCAATAGCTTCATCAAACTTCTGTTTAAAATGTTCACTACCCTGTACTGTAGTTGATATTTGGGCATGGTCCTGGGCCTAATTCTGGGCTAGACTTGGTTTTACTCCCCAAACTGGGCCCCTATTTGATGAGAGTTTTTTTCTTGTGCAAAGGGAAAGCAGCGAGGCCTGAGTTTATTTTGGAATCATCAGATCGCGAAATCAGTCTTTTGTTTTGCTTCATATTTCATGCTCTCAACAACAAATCTATAGTCCAAAATTAAGATGAGTGTGAGTTTATTATCTTTTAATCCCAGTTCTTTGCTTATATTCTCCTTTTATTGAGCTTTATTTTTTTAAAATTAATTTTTGCTTTATTTTTCAAATAGTTTATGGTTTCCAATCAGAGCGAGCATAGCCTATTGAGCTCTGAATCTGCCTCTGAAAGAACTCTGTATGCTCTCTTTCTCACTGTCTCTACACACACGTATACATATACACTATCACATAGTTTATAGAACTAAGGTTTTTATTGTTGGCTATTGGGATTTTTTTTTTTTAAATAAAGTTTTTTGTGATTTATTGGAAATTTTGGATAGCTACCCATATGAGACTGGGACATCAGTGATAGCAATCAAGTGCAAAGATGGGATTTTGATGGCTGCTGATATGGGAGGTATAGTTGCTTTTACATATTATGCAATACCCATCTTCCGGTTTTGAATTATAATATTGTTTTTACTCTATATATTTCGTCAGTCTTTAATCTTTTGTATTAAATTGATGTTGTTCTTTGACACTAATAATTGCCTTCTGTTTGATTGTGGAGTACTTGAAGGAACAGTAATAGAGAAAAAGAAACTTGGAGCTTTTGTTTATAATCAACCCTAATCTAAGTAGTTCTGCTCTATAGGGTCATAGCACAAATAAGAAGATATCAAATATTCTGTCTTTTGTTTTTCTTTTTGGTGCTACTAAGTAAGCAATTTATGGCTTCTTAATTTCCCAATGATATGGCATAAAGTTGATGTAGTTGATTGATCATTTACTGTTGATAGTAGTAGGTAGTAGTTTAGTTAGAGGTAGACAACTTGTATATGCTTAGTGGTTGCACAAACGCACCTAGAGTACCAACTAGCAAAGTTGTGATGGGAACCATTAGTAACTTTTCCTTGGTTCTTGAAGGAGACTGAAGAGAAGTAGAACAAATCGATTTTTTTCTTTAAGCTTGAGCTACTTCCTTTGCTTTCTCTCATCGTTCCTTGGACCAATGAGTTAGAATTGCATTTGTATTGCAATGCTAAATTATGGTTCTAATGTCTTTAATTTTGCATTAGATGAAAGAAAATGAACATATATTATCCTTTGCCTAATTCAACATGTTTTTCAAATATTTTTTATTATTATTTAGGGATGGTAGCATGATTCGAAATGTTTACTTTTTCTTAAAAAAAAAAAATTATTTGGACAAAACTTTTTTTATTTTTATATTTGGACAAAAAACTTAAATGTTCTTTAGTTTTTTTTTTCCACTTTTTCCTTGTAACTTTCATTGTTCTCCATTGAACCTTTTTACCTCTACAGGGTGTCATCAGGGCACTGGGTCTTATTTTTGCTGAAAACACCCTTTCATGCTATTGCACTTTTTCACTAATGAGTTAATGACACACTCTTATATTGGCATTTTCCTTTAATTGCCCTATTATTCTGCTCTCAAGATGAAAATGTGCTTCCTCTAAATCGTACCATGCACTGAAAAAATTGTCTCCTTATAATGGTGATTAGTGATTACCGTTATTCTATGTCTTGCTTCCTTTCTCTAATTCATATTCTTCCTTCACATGCCCCAGCAGGCCAGCATTGTTGTTAAATTCTTCTAGACTTGTTTGAAGTCGAGAGTCTCTTGGGTCCTTTTTTATTTGAGTTACTGGTACCCCCATTTTGTAATAGTGTCATCATTTCGCTCATCTTTGTCATGTAATTTGGCAGGTTCGTATGGGTCTACATACAAGAAGGTTGAGCGACTGAAGCTTATTGGCAAGCATACTCTTCTCGGTGCCAGTGGAGAAATAAGCAACTTTCAGGAGATTTTGTGTAATCTTGATGAGCACATGTAAGCATCGTTTGAGTTTATATATTAACAATTCAGCTAAAACTTGCCTTCTTCTCCCCCCTTGCCCCCCAACCCCACCTTTAAAAAAAAAAAAAAACTATTTTAGTCGTTCTTCTATGTGTTTTTCTTTCATCTTTGGTTGGTTTGGGGGGTCAAGGGAATGGGTCCTAGTGTGGCTTGGTGTTTTTGAAACTTGTTTGTGATTCAGAAGAGGAAAAGAATTATGTACTATTATTGGATTTCTCGGATATTAGGGAACTATTATATTTTGATTTATTTCTTATTATATTGGGGATTTTATTTGGGAGCTATTATGTTTTGATTTATTTCCTTTTCTGTTAGGGATTTTATTTGGGAGTTTTTATGTTTTGATTTATTTTCTTTTATGTTAGGGATATTGTTAATTAGCAGGATTTTCTAGTGTGCTTGATGCTTATATAAGCACTTTATTATGTCAATTTTGGTAACTGAAATTATGAATTGAAAATTGGTTATCCTCTTGCTTTCTCTGTTAGTTATTTCCCCTCTGCCTAATTTCTTTTCTACTTGGTCCATTTCTGTCAATTATCTCTGCTGCTTCTCGGCTATTTCTCTCATTTCTCTATTCTTCTTCTGTTTCTTTCTATCTGTCCGGCATCAAGTGGTATCAGAGCCGAATCCCTCTCTCTGTCACAACAAATTCTCCCCTTAAACCAAAATTAGAAAAAAAAAAACCCTTTCTTGAACAATACCAGAAACTAAAAAGGTCAAACCCACCTGCATATGCCCCCCCCCTTAGTGTACCATCGCTGTACTCCGGCGATCGTAACCCTATCATCAACTCCGCCCTCCGCCGCCGCTGACCAATCATTTTCAGATCTCTGAAAACATCACCGAGATCGGAAAGAGCCGATCTATCCATCCCCACCATCCTCCTGCCGAAATCCAGTCGAGATTCACTGCAAAAAGGGTTCGTTAGTTCTCTAGGGCTGCCGCCGTCAACTCACTGGTTTCCGGGCATTTTCAAGCCACAGGACTTACACCACTGGACTCAGAATCTTCCGATCTACCTGACCGTGAAGTTTCGACCGACGAGGATATCGAATCCGCAGTCATGCGCCCACGCGCTTGCAATCGTGCAATTGAACCAAGCCACTGTTTTGAGCTGAGCTGATCCACTGTTCTGAGCCAAGCCGAGTCATTGTTGTGAGCTGAGTCACTGTTCTAAGCTGCACATCTGTTACAGCCAAAATTTGCCTAGTAAGGTGTGTTTTCTCAATTTTGAAAACTTTACTAATATGTTATTCGGGTAGATTTAGTAAATTGTGTTTGGTCTATTATTTTGTAAAAAAAACTGTAGCAAAAAAATCATAAGGAAAAAAATATAATTACAAAAAAAGGAAAAAAGAGAAGGAGAAAGAAAAATTCATTTTATGTTTTATTTATGTTCTTTTATTGGAGTCACTTGTGAAGAATGAGTGAATTTAGTCGAGATCTGCTGGTTACCATTTGTCACGTACTGTATCCCATTACAGAGGATGTGCTCTATCAAGTTTTTGGTCCCTTTGGCCATGTGGAGAAAATTAGTCTTTTCTCCCATTCAATGGATTTTCATGCTCTCGTGCAATATTATTGGCCTCAAGACGCTATTTGGGCTAAAACCAAGTTGGATGGTCGATGTATTTATGCTAATTATTGTCAATTGGAGGTAGAGTATTCCACCACTAAGACTCGAATTCGCAAGATGTAACAACTCCTTGAACAAGGGAAACAACAAATGGAAGCAGCTTTCACCAAAACTTCTACCAATTTTGATTCCATTCAAGACGAGTCTGAAGTTGTTTCTCTAATCCACACAAACTTTGTAAAAAACGAACAAATCATTAAAGAAAGTTCTACCATTTGCTGTGAGGATGTACTTGTTGAGTCACTTCAAGACGAACAAGGCCAAAACCAAGATGAGGGCAAGATTTGTGCTTGTATCATTCCTTACATTGATTTTGTCCTCCCTTATTAGATTGAGGCTCCTTAACAACTCCCCTTAATATTCTTCTTCTACTTGATCGAGAATACTACATTAAAAAATTGCAAGTCTTTGCCATGCAACTTCACAAATCACAAGTTTTGATACTTCACTACTTTAAAACTTATGGTCGAGTTTTTTGTAAGTGGGGGAGAATGATGCAGAAAACGAAAGGAATTATGTACGATTCTAGGATTTCTTGGATATTAGGAAATTATTATGTTTTGATTTATTTCTTTTTATGTTAGAGATTTTATTTGGGAGTTACTATGTTTTGATTTATTTCCTTTTATGTTAGAGATATTAATTAGTAGGATTTTCTAGTGTGCTTGATGCTTATGTAAGCACCTTATTATGTTAATTTTGGTAGACTAGAATTATGAATTGAAAATTGGTTATCCTCTTGCTTTCTCTATTGGTTATTTCCCATCTGCTCTAATTTCTTTTCTACCTAGTCTATTTTTGTTCGTTATCTTTGCTGCTTCTCTGTTGTTTCTCCCCTTTCTCTATTTTGCTTCTGTTTCTATCTATCTGTTCGGCATCAGTTTGATTATGTTATTGTTGGTTTTGGTGTTTGATGGCTGCAGATTGTATGACAATATGTGGGATGATAGTCACTCTTTGGGGCCTAAAGAGGTGCACAGCTAGTTGACCAGGATGATGTATAATAGGCGTGACAAGTTCAATCCATTGTGGAACTCACTTGTGCTTGGTGGGGTAAAGAATGGAGAGAAGTACCTTGGCATGGTATGCTTTAGTTATCTTCCCCCCCGCCCTCCCCCAACACACACAACAACAACACCAATTCCTTTTTTGTTAGGGATTTTATTTGGGAGTTTCTATGTTTTGATTTATTTCCTTTTATGTTAGGGACGTTAATTAGTAGGATTTTCTAGTGTGCTTGATGCTTATATAAGCACTTTATTATGTTAATTTTGGTAACTGAAATTATGAATTGAAAATTAGTTATCCTCTTGTTTTCTCTGTTAGTTATTTCCTCTCTGCCCAATTTCTTTTCTACTTGGTCCATTTTTGTCAATTATCTCTGCTGCTTCTTGGTTAGTTCTCTCATTTCTCTATTCTTCTTCTGTTTCTTTCTATTTGTCCAGCATCAAGTGGTATCAGAGTCGAATCCCTCTCTCTATCACAACAAATTCTCTCCTTAAACCCAAATTAGAAAAAAAATCCTTTCTTGAACAATACTAGAAACTAAAAAGGTCAAATCCACATGCATATGTCGCCCCCCTTAGTGTACCATCGCCGGACTCCGGCGATCGTAACCCTATCATCAACTCCGCCCTCCACCGCCGCTGATCAATCATTTTCCGATCTTTGAAAACATCACCGAGATTGGAAAGAGCCGATCTGTCCATCCCCGCCATCCTCTTGCCGAAATCCAGTCGAGATTCACCGCAAAAAGGGTTCGTTAGTTCTCTAGGGCCGCCGCCGTCAACTCACTGGGTTCCGGGCATTTTCAGGCCACAGGGCTTACACCACTAGACTCAGAATCTTCCGATCTACCTGACCGTGAAGTTTCGACCGACGAGGATATCGAATCCGCAGTCATGCGCCCACGTGCCTGCAATCGTGCAATTGAGCCAAACCACTGTTTTGAGCTGAGCCGATCCACTGTTCTGAGCCAAGCCGAGTAACTATTGTGAGCTGAGTCACTGTTCTAAGCTGCACATCTGTTACAGCCAAATTTTGCCTAGTAAGGTGTGTTTTCTCCATTTTGAAAACTTTACTAATATTTTATTCGGGTAGATTTAGTAAATTGTGTTTGGTCTATTATTTTGTAAAAAAAACTGTAGAAAAAAAATCATAAGGAAAAAAATATAATTACAAAAAAAGGAAAATAGAGAAGGAGAAAGAAAAATTCATTTTCTGTTTTATTTATGTTCTTTTATTGGAGTCACTTGTGAAGAATGAGTGAATTTAGTCGAGATCTGCTGGTTACCATTTGTCACGTACTGTATCCCATTACAGAGGATGTGCTCTATCAAGTTTTTGGTCTCTTTGGCCATGTGGAGAAAATTAGTCTTTTCTCCCATTCAATGGATTTTCATGCTCTCATGCAATATTATTGGCCTCAAGACGCTATTTGGGCTAAAACCAAGTTGGATGGTCGATGTATTTATGCTAATTATTGTCAATTGGAGGTAGAGTATTCCACCACTGAGACTCGAATTCGCAAGATGTAACAACTCCTTGAGCAAGGGAAACAACAAGTGGAAGCAGCTTTCACCAAAACTTCTACCAATTTTGATTCCATTCAAGACGAGTATGAAGTTGTTTCTCTAATCCACACAAACTTTGTAAAAAACGAACAAATCATTAAAGAAAGTTCTACTATTTACTGTGAGGATGTACTTGTTGAGTCACTTCAAAACGAACAAGGCCAAAACCAAGATGAGGGCAAGATTTGTGCTTGTATCATTCCTTACATTGATTTTGTCCTTCCGTATTGGATTGAAGCTCCTCAACAACTCCCCTTGATATCCTTCTTCTGCTCGATCGAGAATGCTACATTAAAAAATTGCAAGTCTTTGCCATGCAACTTCACAAATCACAAGTTTTGATACTTCACTACTTTAAAACTTATGGTCGAGTTTTTTGTAAGTGGGGGAGAATGATGCAGAAAAGGAAAGGAATTATGTACGATTCTAGGATTTCTCGGATATTAGGAAATTATTATGTTTTGATTTATTTCTTTTTATGTTAGGGATTTTATTTGGGAGTTACTATGTTTTGATTTATTTCTTTTTATGTTAGGCATGTTGTTAATTAGTAGGATTTTCTAGTGTGCTTGATGCTTATATAAGCACCTTATTATGTTAATTTTGGTAGACTAGAATTATGAATTGAAAATTGGTTATCCTCTTGCTTTCACTATAGGTTATTTCCTCTCTGCCTTAATTTATTTTCTACCTAGTCTATTTTTGTCCGTTATCTTTGCTGCTTCTCTGTTGTTTCTCCCCTTTCTCTATTTTGCTTCTGTTTCTATCTATCTGTCTGGCGTCAGTTTGATTATGTTATTGTTGGTTTTGGTGTTTGATGGCTGCAGATTGTATGACAATATGTGGGATGATGGTAACTCTTTGGGGCCTAAAGAGGTGCACAGCTAGTTGACCAGGATGATGTATAACAGGCGTGACAAGTTCAATCCATTGTGGAACTCACTTGTGCTTGGTGGGGTAAAGAATGGAGAGAAGTACCTTGGCATGGTATGCTCCCCCCCCCTCCCCCAACACACACAACAATAACACCAATTCCTTTTCTGTTAGGGATTTTATTTGGGAGTTTTTATGTTTTGATTTATTTCCTTTTATGTTAGGGATGTTAATTAGTAGGATTTTCTAGTGTACTTGATGCTCATATAAACACTTTATTATGTTAATTTTGGTAACTGAAATTATGAATTGAAAATTGGTTATCCTCTTGTTTTCTCTGTTAGTTATTTCCTCTCTGCCTAATTTCTTTTCTACCTGGTCCATTTCTATCAATTATCTCTGCTGCTTCTCGGTTATTTCTCTCATTTCTCTATTCTTCTTCTGTTTCTTTCTATTTGTCCGGCATCAAGTGGTATCAGAGTCGAATCCCTCTCTCTGTCACAACAAATTCTCTCCTTAAACCCAAATTAGAAAAAAAAACCCTTTCTTGAACAATACCAGAAACTAAAAAGGTCAAATCCACCTGCATATGCCGCCCCCCTTAGTGTACCATCGCCGTACTCCGGCGATCGTAACCCTATCATCAACTCCGCCCTCCGCCGCCGCTGATCAATCATTTTCCGATCTCTGAAAACATCACCGAGATCGGAAAGAGCTGATCTGTCCATCCCCGCCATCCTCCTGCCGAAATCCAGTCGAGATTCACAGCAAAAAGGGTTTGTTAGTTCTTTAGGGCCGCTGCCGTCAACTCACTGGGTTCTGGGCCTTTTCAGGCCACAGGGCTTACACCACTAGACTCAGAATCTTCCGATCTACTTGACCGTGAAGTTTCGACCAACGAGGATATCGAATCCGCAGTCATGCGCCCACGTGAATGCAATCGTGCAATTGAGCCAAACCACTGTTTTGAGCTGAGCCGATCCACTGTTCTGAGCCAAGCCGAGTAATTGTTGTGAGCTGAGTCACTGTTCTAAGCTGCACATCTGTTACAGCCAAATTTTGCCTAGTAAGGTGTGTTTTCTCCATGTTGAAAACTTTACTAATATTTTATTTGGGTAGATTTAGTAAATTGTGTTTGGTCTATTATTTTGTAAAAAAAAAAAATGTAGAAAATAATCATAAGGAAAAAAATATAATTACATAAAAAGGAAAAAAGAGAAGGAGAAAGAAGAATTCATTTTTTGTTTTATTTATGTTCTTTTATTGGAGTCACTTGCGAAGAATGAGTGAATTTAGTCGAGATCTGTTGGTTACCATTTGTCACGTACTGTATCCCATTACAGAGGATGTGCTCTATCAAGTTTTTGGTCCCTTTGGCCATGTGGAGAAAATTAGTCTTTTCTCCCATTCAATGGAATTTCATGCTCTCGTGCAATATTATTAGCCTCAAGACGCTATTTGGGCTAAAACCAAGTTGGATGGTCGATGTATTTATGCTAATTATTGTCAATTGGAGGTAGAGTATTCCACCACTGAGACTCGAATTCGCAAGATGCAACAACTCCTTGAACAAGGGAGACAACAAGTGGAAGCAGCTTTCACCAAAACTTTTACCAATTTTGATTCCATTCAAGACGAGTCTGAAGTTGTTTCTCTAATCCACACAAACTTTGTAAAAAACGAACAAATCATTAAAGAAAGTTCTACCATTTGCTGTTAGGATGTACTTGTTGAGTCACTTCAAAACGAACAAGGCCAAAACCAAGATGAGGGCAAGATTTGTGCTTGTATTATTCCTTACATTGATTTTGTCCTCCCGTATTAGATTGAGGCTCCTTAACAACTCCCCTTAATATTCTTCTTCTACTTGATCGAGAATGCTACATTAAAAAATTGCAAGTCTTTGCCATGCAACTTCACAAATCACAAGTTTTGATACTTCACTACTTTAAAACTCATGGTCGAGTTTTTTGTAAGTGGGGGAGAATGATGCAGAAAAGGAATGAATTATGTACTATTCTAGGATTTCTCGGATATTAGGGAATTATTATATTTTGATTTATTTCTTTTTATGTTAGGGATTTTATTTGGGAGTTACTATGTTTTGATTTATTTCCTTTTATGTTAGGGATGTTGTTAATTAGTAGGATTTTCTAGTGTGGTTGATGCTTATGTAAGCACCTTATTATGTTAATTTTGGTAGACTAGAATTACGAATTGAAAATTGGTTATCCTCTTGCTTTCTCTATTGGTTATTTCCCCTCTGCCCAAATTTATTTTCTACCTAGTCTATTTTTGTCCGTTATCTCTGCTGCTTCTTTGTTGTTTCTCCCCTTTCTCTATTTTGCTTTTGTTTCTATCTATCTGTCCGGCATCAGTTTGATTATGTTATTGTTGGTTTTGGTGTTTGATGGCTGCAGATTGTATGACAATATGTGGGATGATGGTAACTCTTTGGGGCCTAAAGAGGTGCACAGCTAGTTGACCAGGATGATGTATAACAGGCGTGACAAGTTCAATCCATTGTGGAACTCACTTGTGCCTGGTGGGGTAAAGAATGGAGAGAAGTACCTTGGCATGGTATGCTTTAGTTATCTTCCTCCTCCCCCCCCCCCCCCCCCCCCCCCCCCACAACACCAATACTCAGCAATGAGCTGTGGCAGCTTTAAGAATAGGACTCATGCTTCATATTTATGACTGCAGGTTAGTATGATAGGTCTTAATTTTGAGGACAATCGTGTAGCAACTGGGTTTGGAAATCACCTTGCAAGACCAATTCTTCGTGACGAATGGCGTGAGGATTTAAGTTTTGAAGATGGTGTTAAGTTGCTGGAGAAATGCATGCGTGTGCTTCTGTACCGTGATAGATCAGCTGTCAACTAGCTTCAGGTTTGCTTCTTTCTTAATTTCATGGTTGAATTTTTGTTAATCCTTGCCATTAGCGCATGTGTGCACCCAGCCATTTGCTTTCTTAATTGCTCTTTCCAAGTAAAAAATCTGCCAGTTTAGGTATTACTGTTGTTATAGATTTTTATGTTATGGCCTATGGGAGAGACTTACTTGGTCAGATCTCAAATGCTTGCTGTAGTGTGTATAAATTTATAGACAAACTCCTTTGCTCCCTCAAATTAAAAGAGTCATTTAAGTCTTGAATTATATTACTTATCCAAAAAAAACATTTGAAATATATAGTCAAATAGGTGGTTAAGATTATTTTTTCTCTCAATAAGAAGATGGTCAAGTATTTTATTGTTGTCATGTTTCAAATTTCGATACTAAATTGCGCACGAGTTGGGGAGCATTGGATGTATGATTGTGGTTGTCAGGGTGGCCTCTATGTGTTAAGCAAATCCATTTGGTATCTTACAGTTGTAAGTGGGATTTTTTTTTGTTGAAAGTCTGAGGGCGAAATCTTCTGTTTATTGGTATCTGATATGTTCGAATTTTGAAAAATGCAGATAGCAAAGATGACAGAAGAAGGCGTTATAATTTCCCAGCCGTACTCATTGAAGACCTTCTGGGGGTTTCAGCATTCCATAATCCAACAGCAGGTGCTGTAGGATCGTGGTAATGGGCTAGCCAATCAGCTTCTCTTGAATTTCTTGTCCCTGAATTTTTATGGGATTATAGAGACAAAACACACAGTTTGTTCCTAATTGAAATTTGATGCATTTTATGTTAGACTTTTATGATCTGACAAGTTTGTGAGAAGAATGGTTATTTTGGAATCATTTTATATATGAGTACCTCATATTTTTATGCTTATACATGCTCTGTGATTAAGATCAGCTTTTTTTAAGTACGATACCTAGGGATCAGTCTTTTGCATATTTGATGGATGGGATTTAGATACCCGGGCTATGGGTATTGAACCCAGACATTTGAACTCACCTACCAAAGGCCGTGAGCTTCTAACCACAAAGAGGACTTTGTACCCATGCCCTCAAGCATGGATTTACGAGCTAGACCACTAGGCCATTTATTGCTTCCTATCTTGACTGGTGATATTGCCGAGTTAATTTTGTTATGGCCAGAACACGTTCTTTGAATTGACAAAAATACTTGTATTTAACTAGGAAAAAACCTGATATTCAATCTTCTCCTCCCTCTCCTCAACCATTTTCTCCTTTCTCTATGATCGATCACGGCATTCCTTTCGCTTACCTCTTAACTCAATTCTGCACTTTGATATTTCACCCAAAACTCTTGCCTCAAAAACAATAAATAATATAATCTCAGATTTGTCGAGAATTATGTCTCCACATACCCCAAATCAGACCCAAATCTTTAAATTGGCTTAAATCTTTCTCAAAAAACTGTCGGCCCATCAATGATTACAACATCTCTTTTGCCTCAACTACAACTTTCAATGACCCCAAACCACACCCAAATCCCAAAAGTGCTGACGTCTCTTGAGGTATTTTGGCCATTCTTTCAGCACTAGTTTCCATAACTTCATATATGGGATCATGTTTGATCGTTTACCAGAAAACCGTTAAGTATGATCCCATATATGAAGTTTTGGAAACTAGTGCTGAAAGAATGGGCTCAAATGGGTTCAAATGGCACGTCATTTCCATGGACAGAGAAGAGAGAAGGATGAAGCGAGGATAAAGAGTAGAATGATCATGCCATGGATTGGAGAGAGAAGAAAGGACTAGATAAAACGAAAAAATAAAAGGAAACTTCTTTTAAAAATTAAATTGTATTAATCAGTTAAATATATGGGTATTTTTATCAATTTAAAAAAATTGCTCTGTCAAAATTGTTTATTACTGAATATGTTATATGTTTATTATTTAATAAAACGATATTATCAGAGTGCAAATTATTAAAGTTAGAGAAAATATTTTTTTCATATATGATGGGACAAAACTAGCTTTCCACTTAATTTAGTCATTTTTTTTTGTTTGCTTTGTTATTTTCAGAAGTATACTTATTACAAATTACAGTTCACAAAAAGGAAACAAATCAAGTATATTTATTTCCCTTTTCAATTTATTTCCAAAATCTTCCGGTAATTAGGGCATGTATGGCATTTAAAGAATGTTAATGGCTATAATGGCTTCATGATTCATTAACTAATTGTATTTCTAATTGTCGTATGCTTGATTTAGGCTAATACATGACCCAAGTTCACTTGGCCTTTGCGGACATATTGCCACATAATCGTATGCCTGCTTCTGAACAAGAGAAATAGAATTGAAATTTCTTAGTGTGCAAGTGGTAGAGCAGACGACATAATGGTAATAAAATTTTGACTTAGAAGGGGAAAGGAAGAAAAAGAGAATTTTAATTGTCTACCATATGAAGTTCTGCAGTAACGATGGCTCAAGCAGTATTTTGTCCATAGTGAGTGCTTGAGAAATCCGAGATGCTGTGTTTATGTGAATATTGTCAGAGATGGAGAACTCTACAATGGCTATGTGCTAATTAAGGGGAGATTTGGAAATTAAATTAAAAAGAAAAATAAGTTTACTATATATATATATATATATATATATATATATATATATATATATCATTAAAGTAAGGGTATTTAAAAAGATAACAAACATAGCAAATAAAAAGAATATGACTAAATTAAAGAGAACGATAGTTTTGTCCATCATATTTGAAAAAAAAAAATATATGTATCTTGTCCTGGTTCTAACAAATTGCTACCCTATTAGATATCATATTATTACTAATAACTTCAATTTTTTAGCATTTACAATGAAAAATACTAAAAATTATGATAGTGGAATCGGTGCCAAAATATGGTCACCAATAAAAAATTCATTAAGGGAAATCAATCTTGCATTTCTTGTCAAAGAATATGAACCAAGAATGAGTTTTTGGTCTAATATAAAACATATTGAATCATGCTATTTGATAATCATGATAATTATAAGTAGGGGGATTAAAAGACACTGAAAAATGATTTGGCTTATAGTGATCAGGAATCTTATCTGGAAGGATGAATTTGAGAATCTTGCATTTGAAATAAACAATAAAGTTGGGGTCAGAAGGGTCTCTTGTGTGGGTAATTTCTACGGATTTGGTGTCAACTAAAATCAGTTCATAATATCTTCAGGGACATATTGAAAACCTGTTGGAAATACTTTATTGACATAAAGATAATGATTAATAAGTTCAAAATCATTTGTTGGTTGTCTAATGCTGGTACATCTGATATATTCTTGAATGAGTTTTTGGAAATATAGACTAGGAGGTATTTGAGATTGAGAGGATAGTGTTTGGTTTTGAGATTGGGATGATGATGCTTGAGAGGAGAGTTTTTGAGCATAAGATTGTGGAGATAGGTTTGGGAATTCTTGTAGAGAAGCAAATTTGTTTGGCTTTTGCGGTGTTTTTGGTTTAACTGGTGATAAAGGAGGTTTTGAAGAAGCATAATCTGATGGGTCTTCGATTTTTTGAGGTGATGAAGAGGGCTCAATCTTTTGTTTTCCCTTTTGGCGGGAAATCAGACTCATTTTTTCCTGTGTTTGGATCCTGCAAAAATTCCCGTGTGAGGAAATTAGGAAGAGAATTATTCTCTCCTTTAATAAACTCTATATTAAAATCGAATACACTCAATATGGCTTGCCATCTGGCAAATATTTGTTTTGAAACAAGATTTTGAACATCTTTTTGTAAAACTTCTTTTGCTGATTTACAATCAATGCGTAATAAAAATATTTTATTGTATAAATCATCTTGAAATTTTGATATGCATAAAACAATGGATAAAATTTCTTTTTTTGATTGTTGGATAATTTTTCTGTGCTCCAAGCCATATACCAGAATGATATTGTACTATCTGTTCAGTGGTTTTTTGGGGAAGAACTTGTTTTAGAATGCCTCCATATCCTATATCAGAAGCGTCTGTTTCAACGACGACTTGTGCTGTAGGACTAAGAATACCAAGACAAGTGATAACTTTGAATAAATCATGTTATTATACTGCTTTTGGGCACGTTTTTTGTGTTAATCTTAAGCATTAGAATTATGTTGCATGTGGTTTTTAGCAATTTGAGTTTAGTCTATCTTATTTTACTAATAAGTTGTTTTAGTTGAATGATCAATGCTAAGTCATGGAAATCTGTTGTGCAGACACTTGCTGGAGCACTGGAGAGCACTGGAAGGCCAAAATGCGCAAAGATGACAGAAACTCAAGGCTGCAGCACCGGGATGTTGGCGCTGCAGCGTTGGAAGCTGACAAAAAGAGAGGATTTGGACAGAAAGTTGGCGCTGCAGCGCTGGGATGTTGAAGCTATAGCGCCAGACTAGGGTTAGAAATTCGTCCTGAAGCTGCAGTGCCGGGATGTTGGCGCTGCAGCGCCAGCCCACGGATTCTGAAAGTTATAAATTGAAACCCTAGCTGAACAAGAGGGGAGAGCGCGGCCGTAGACGAAAAAAACAGAATTTGGAGACACTCCGGGAGGCTACGCATCAAGCTTTTAAATCATTCTTCTCCGATTTTGTATTATTCTTATCTAGCTATGTTGATGTTTTATAATATGAACATGGGTTGTTTGAATATTATTATGGAGTAGATATTTTTGCGTTAAGGATAGATGGATCCTAAACCTATATCTTGAGTGCTATTTGGAGAAGTTGGAATTTACTTTGTTTTTCAGAGAGTGTGTTTTATTGTTCTTAATGCTGTTTATTATTTTGATTCCTTCTTGAGGCATAGTGATGTGTCGAATAGAGAAGCTATGCTTTTATGAATAGTTGAATTAATAAATATGATTTTGGATTGTTAGCTATGCAAAGCCAGGGTAAAACATGCCATGAATGAAATAGGAGTAACCGAATAGGGATTCTAGGAAGTTCATGTGGTCCGTTTAAACCGTAACCGAATAGGGAGATTTAATTGAAAGGAATTCCATTGAACTTAATGCTTCTTAAGTTGAATCAATCTAGAATAGACCTGGAATATAGATATTTGAAGTTGATGATTCTCGAGATTGTGGTTAGACCTGAGTAAGGATAACCAATTGATTGGGGATTCTACCATCTTGAAAAACATAGTAAGTGAAACTTGTCCATTCAAAACTCTTGTCAAATATGGTTTAGGTGAAGTCGAGTCCTTAGCATGTTAGTTCATAAGAGTCTTCATTCCAACGTTTGCAAATCTTCCGTTAATTATTAGTGCTTTTGTTTTTTTTCTTTAGTTAATTGCTAGTAAACTTTTTTCCTACAATTATTCGTTTGCTCAAATAACAGCAAGAGTTGAGTCATAATTTCTGTAGTATTTGCTCAGTCCTCGTTGGGAACGATATTTACTCATCATTTTATTACTTGAACGATTAGTGCACTTGCTAGTGTTAATTTCATCGCATCAACAAGGAAGACTTAATACTTTTGTGTTGAGAAGCTTGACGATTTCGGTATGATGGGATGACCAGGGAATTGGATTCTTGCGAAGCCTCTTATATAAAGGTTCACAAGTTTGTCTTAAATGGGGAAAATAGTCTGCTATGTAATTTAAACAACCAAGAAATCTTTGTAATTGGGTCTTGTCTTTGATCTCATAAGGAAATTTATTTGCAAATTCAATTGATCTATCAATAGGTTTGATAGTTCCTTGAAATATAATATGTCCTAAAAATCTTATCTTGGTCTGAAATAATTTCATTTTGGTTTCTGATAAAACTAATCCATTATTTTTAATAATAGGAAAAAAGCTTTTAAATGCTTAAAATGTTGATCAACTGATTTTGAAAATATTAATATATCATCAATACATGTTATACTGAAACTAGAGTAATCATTAAAAATATCGTTAATAATATTTTGAAATTCTGAAGGAGTATTCTTAAGACCAAAGGGCATTATATTCCATTCGTAATGACCAAAAGGGACATTGAATGCAGTATTGTATTTATCTTTTTCGTTAATCTGAAATTGCCAAAATCCAGATTTTAAATCAAATTTTGAAAATACAGTAGAATCATGAAGTCTATTAAGAAGATCCTTTTTATTAGGCATTGGGTATCTAATCCATTGTAAAACCTTGTTTAAGGGTTTGTAATTAATAACTAATCTGGGAGCTCTCCTTTCTAATTCTGCTTGCTTTTGAATATAGAAAGCAGAGCAGCTCCAAGGAGATATACTTGGTCTAATTAATTTTTTATCTAATAATTTTTTAATTTCTTCTTGACAGTATTTTAATAATTCTTGATTCATCTGGATAGGTCGTGATTTTGAAAGGATATCATTTTCATTAAAATTTGATTCATAAGGCAGATATACTATGTGCTTTTTTCTTTCCCAAAAAGAATTTGGTAAATCAGCACATATTTCTTCTTTAAATAAGGTTTCTAAGTCGTTTATTTGAGATTGTATTTGAGGCTCTTTGATTTGTTGTTCTATCTTTTGATAATTAATTTATTCTTTTAGAAAATTGATATGAGCTTGCTTATTTTGTATTAAGTTTATTTGTTTATGTAGGCTATTGTTTTGTAATAAGTTTAATTCCCTAGTGTCTACAGGTTGTAGAAATGCGAAGAATAAGCTTTGGCCTAATATGTTAGTTTCTATTCCAAGATGACTAACTTTAAAAGGATATATTTGTGCTAAAAATGGGGTTCCTAAGATAATGTTTTGATAAATATTTTTAACAAGTACAAAGTGTGTTTTAAGGCAATATCCATCATTACACACATAAGAATTGGTAAATTTATATACTACATTTAATTTTGATCTGCTTGTAGTATTTAATCTTTATGTAGTTTTCTCATAATATTTTGTGGGTACAAGGCCTTCCTTAAGACAATTCTGGTTAGCACCAGAATCAACAAGAGTAGTAGTATTAATATGATATTCTTCATTAATAACAATAGAAATCTTAATATACCATTTCTGGTAATTAATTCTTTCTATTAAATTAACAAAGCTGTCTTTTGGTTCATTTTCTATATTAATTAAACTAGTTGTTTCTAAAGTTGGGGCTTCTTGAGATTTTTCTTTTTTGTTAGTTTGTGATACAATTGATTCTTTAAGGTTATTTATTTCTAAATTAATCATTTTTGCTTTTAGATCTATAGTGTCTTTTTGAATAGTTTTAATCTGTTCTTTCATAGAATTAACTTCCATTTGTAAATCTTGGACGACAGCAATTTTTGGTTTTTGAAATCTTTTTTCTAATATTTTTTCAAGGTTGTATGGTTCAGGGGTCTTAATTCTTTGTTCTACACAAATAATATCTCTTAATTTTACTAAGTATTCTTTCTTAGTTATAGGGTCATCAATTTTATCAATAATTTCTAAGAGGAATTCCTTTTGTGAAGTTATCATATTGATAGATTTACAATAACGTATACCTTCTTCACAGTTACACTGTGAATCATCATAATCTTCTGAATCAGAAGTCTCTTGAATGGTATAAATAAGTTCTTCTTTATCAGAAGAGGAGGATTCTTCTTCTGACTGAGATTCATTTAGTATAATTGTTAATTGTTGTTTTAATGTTTCATCAATTTTTAACTCATTAATTTTTTGTTTTACACAGCAGTTCTTTGCCCAATGCCCAAGTCGTTCACACTTAAAGTAGGCTTTGGAAGAGGTTTGGATCTGTGGTTTTTTGGATATTTAAAATTTGAGCTTTTGGATTTTTGTAGTAGAAAGATACTTATTGGGCCTATAGGGTTTCTTATAAGTTCGTTTTTTAAAATATTTGGTTTTCTTTTTCTTTTAAGCAAACGGGGCCCTAATAGTTTCATAACCATACTGGTTACAGAATAAGCCTAATTCTTTCCTGCTTTGATGGAGTTCAGATTTCATTTTGGACTTTAGTTTAAGATCATTGCAGATGGCTAATCCTTCATAGTTAATATAACCTATTAATTCTCCATATGAAAGATTATCATAAGGTACAGATCCGTTATTCACATCTCTAATTCTTTGTCTAACTTTTCAGCAAATAATTTTGGAAGTCCTGAAATAAATTTTTCTTTCAAATAAGCATTATTACTATCTTTTCTAGTGTATATTTTGGCAAGAAATACATCTTTATACCATCTAAAGTCTTGCATAGTTGGGCATGTCCGGTTAATAAGTATTTCAGATGATCTAGCTGAAAATTTGTCAGGGTCTCCTATAAAATGTTTAGTAATAGCATATATAAGGGTTTCAAAGGCATTTTCTTGTTTTATGTATCCAGTAGAAATACTAATTTCTCCAGTTTGATTATCTTGGAATGATTGAGTTGTTGGTATATCAATTGTGGCATTTAATACTTCATTTCTGTTATCTTCAGTGAGATAATTATCCCACCAACCTTTAAGTATTCCAGTAAATCCAGCAATTATAGAAGTAGTTATCTTCTTATTAGTATTATTGGGGCGTGTTTTATAAGCAGTAGCAGCCATAGTCATTTCCTAAAGTGTATTTAATATATTGTGATCACTAGCTCCATCTATATTCCATTCATATAATGTATTATCATCATAATGAGCTTGAGTAGCCGAAGATCTTTCTTCATATTGTATATTAGGGGGAGTTGGTCTAGTGTAGTAATTTCTAGTTCTTGGGAATAGTGTTGAACTATTTTTATTATTATATATTTTATTGATTTCATTAGTTTCTCTAATTTCGCTAATCAGATCTTGGTCTATGACATTAATGTTTAAAGTTTTTTCATTGAGGTTTAAATTTTTTAATCTATCATTTATAGATTTCAAAACATCATTAGAATTGTCAAGAGTAATTAAATTTTCTTTTTCTATTTGAAGTGGTTTAAAAATAGGTTGAGATAGATGAGGAATAGGTTTTTGAATTATAAGAAGGTATGTCTTCTCCCCGGGGTTTTTTGAAGAAGAAGCAGGGGCCTTATGCTTATTATCTAAAGAGGTTAATTTGTCATCTATAGAATCAATAGTAGAGGCAATAGAGGTAATATGTTGAGAAATTGTGTGAAGATTTTGATTAGTATAATTGTTTTGGGTGTAAAGATTACTAATATCAGTTAAATCAGCATTACGATAAGGTGGTTCATTTTTATTAGCATTTTTGAAGGGTGTTGCAATAATGGGGACTGAATATTGAGGTGAATTAAGAGTTATTCTTTGTAATGGGGGATGCATATATGATATAACTTGACCGTTAGCAGTAATTCATTTCTGATCAGGTTGAGTTATAACATCTATTTCTTTATGTACATCAGGATGATTTAGGGCAAAAAGGTTATAAATCTTATTATTGAATGTATATATTTCAAAGAAATCAAAGAAGTATATTTCACATTGAATTTCATTCATATGAGAATACCATTGATTCCTTATGTGAGTTCTTTCATTTTCAGAAAAGGTTGTCATAAACCAATCAGATTTCTCTTTATTTTTTAGGGATAAAAAATCTTTTTTTTAATATTTCTTTATTTATAGTATAATTAGATTTCATAATAACATTAAGTTCATTATCCATATCTGTTTTAGTTGGAGAATAATTTTGATCATTATCTTTTTTTCTGTAAGAAGTTTCTCCTATTTGTGATTGTTCTAATGCAGATTTAAAAGATTCATTATCATAAAATCTTCTTGGTATGATTGGGTCAAAGTTGACTCATAATAAACTTTTATTGGAATTTCTAAATGCAAGATTCTCAAATTCATCCTTCCAGATAAGATTCCTGATCACTATAAGTCAAATCTTTTTTCAGTGTCTTTTAATCCCTCTACTTATAATTATCATGATTATCAAATGGCATGGTTCAATATGTTTTATATTAGACCAAAAACCCATTCTTGGTTCATATTCTTTGACAAGAAATGCAAGATTGATTTCCCTCAATAGATTTTTGATTGGTGGCCATATTTTGGCACCGATTCCACTATCCTTCCTCCTATTACTCAAGAAGCATTGCAATATTTCAGACAAACCACCATCAATGACAAGCCTTATTCTCATGACTTAATTTTACAAAGTATTCTTTCTTAGTTATAGGGTCATCAATTTTATCAATAATATCTAAGAGGAATTCCTTTTGTGAAGTTATAATATTGATAGATTTACTATAACATATACCTTCTTCACAGTTACACTGTGAATCATCATAATCTTCTGAATCAGAAGTCTCTTGAATGGTATAAATAAGTTCTTCTTTATCAGAAGAGGAGGATTCTTCTTCTGACTGAGATTCATTTAGCATAACTTTTGTTAATTGTTGTTTTAATGTTTTATCAATTTCTAACTCATTAATTTTTTGTTTTACACGGCAGTTCTTTGCCCAATGCCCAAGCCGTCCACACTTAAAGCAGGCTTTGGAAGAGGTTTGGGTTTGTGGTTTTTTGGATTTTTTAAATTTGGGCTTTTGGATTTTTGTAGTAGAAGGATATTTATTGGGCCTATAGGGTTTCTTATAAGTTCGTTTTTTAAAATATTTGGTTTTCTTTTTCTTTTCAGCAGACGGGGCCCTGATAGTTTCATAACCATACTGGTTACAGAATGAGCATAATTCTTTCCTGCTTTGATGGAGTTCAGATTTCGTTTTGGACTTTAGTTTAAGATCATTGCAGAGGGCTAATCCTTCATAGTTAATATAACCTATTAATTCTCCATATGAAAGATTATCATAAGGTACAGATCCGTTATTAACATCTCTAATTCTTTGTCTAGCTTTTTCAGCAAATAATTTTGGAAGTCTTGAAATAAATTTTTCTTTCCAATAAGCATTATTACTATCTTTTCTAGTGTATATTTTGGCAAGAAATGCATCTTTATACCATCTAAAGTCTTGCATAGTTGGGCATGTCCGGTTAATAAGTATTTCAGATGATCTAGCTGAAAATTTGTCAGGGTCTTCTATAAAATGTTTAGTAATAGCATATATAAGGGTTTCAAAGGCATTTTCTTGTTTTATGTATCAAGTAGAAATATTAATTTCTCCAGTTTGATTATCTTGGAATGATTGAGTTGTTGGTATATCAATTATGGAATTTAATACTTCATTTCTGTTATCTTCAATGAGATAATTATCCCACCAACCTTTAAGTATTCCAACAAATCCAGCAATTATAGAAGTAGTTATCTTCTTATCAGTATTATTGGGGCATGTTTTATAAGCAGTAGCAGCCATAGTCATTTCCTGAAGTGTATTTAATATATTGTGATCACTAGCTCCGTCTATATTCCATTCATATAATGTATTATCATCATAACGCGCTTGAGTAGCCGAAGATCTATCTTCATATTGTATATTAGGGGGAGTTGGTCTAGTGTAGTAATTTCTAGTTCTTGGGAACAGTGTTGAACTATTTTTATTATTATATATTTTATTGATTTCATTAGTTTCTCTAATTTCGCTAATCAGATCTTGGTCTATGACATTAATGTTTAAAGTTTTTTCATTGAGGTTTAAATTTTTTAATCTATCATTTATAGATTTCAAAACATCATTAGAATTGTCAAGAATAATTAAATTTTCTTTTTTTTTTATATTTGAAGTGGTTTAAAAATAGGTTGAGATAGATGAGGAATAGGTTTTTGAATTATAAGAGGGGTATGTCTTCTCCCTGGGGTTTTTTTGAAGAAGAAGCAGGGGCCTTATGCTTATTATCTAAAGAGGTTAATTTGTCATCTATAGAATCAATAGTAGAGGCAATAGAGGTAATATGTTGAGAAATTGTGTGAAGATTTTGATTAGTATAATTGTTTTGGGTGTAAAGATTACTAATATCAGTTAAATCAGCATTATGATAAGGTGGTTCATTTTTATTAGCATTTTTGAAGGGTGTTGCAATAATGGGGACTGAATATTGAGGTGAATTAAGAGTTATTCTCTGTAATGGGGGATGTATAGATGATATAACTTGACCGTTAGCAGTACTCCATTTCTGATCAAGTTGAGTTATAACATCTATTTCTTTATGTACATCAGGATGATTTAGGGCAAAAGGGATATAAATCTTATTATTGAATGTATACATTTCAAAGAAATCAAAGAAGTATATTTCACATTGAATTTCATTCATATGAGAATACCATTGATTCCTTATGTGAGTTCTTTCATTTTTAGAAAAGGTTGTCATAAACCAATCAGATTTCTCTTTATTTTTTAGGGATAAAAATTCTTTTTTTAATATTTCTTTATTTATAGTATAATTAGATTTCATAATAACATTAAGTTTATTATCCATATCTGTTTTAGTTGGAGAATAATCTTGATCATTATCTTTTTTTCTATAAGAAGTTTCTCCTATTTGTGATTGTTCTAATGCGGATTTAAAAGATTCATTATCATAAAATCTTCTTGGTATGATTGGGTCAAAATTGACTCCTAATAAACTTTTATTGGAATTTCTAGATAAAGTATCTAAACTATATCTAGGAGGCATAATTTGAGGATCTTCATACAAAGGGGTTCTAATTCTTCTAGAACTGGTTGTTCTAGATAAAGATGGTGAATTAAATCTAATAACAACACTACCATCCTTGTGTTCATCTATTTGAGATACATTAGAATTTTTTATCTCCCTGGGGGAACATAACGCTTCAAATTTCCAATGATCCGGAATTGTTATTTGATCACAGTTTAATAATTTTGGCGTAATAATGTTAGCATGAAAAGTATTAGCTTCTAATAATAAAGTTTCTCCTGGTTTGGTTTGTATTAATGCTTTAGGATTAATCTTAGTTGTCGTAACTTTATAATAAACTTTATAAATTAAATTCAGATTATGAGTTCCTGTCTTAATATCTAATCCTTTTAATTAAATATCTAAAGTAAGAGTATCAATTAAATTTGGATCATACAAATCTATAGAAAAGTTTGGATAACAATTAAAATATACAGGACCATTATGAATATCGGAGGCAACCAATGATAATAATGAATTTTGAAAATTTAAATTTCTAGCATCTCTTAACATCATTAATACAGGAGTATCAATTCCTAAGCGACGCAAAGGCTTAATAGCAATTTGAACTAGTCCTAAATGTAAATATTTAAATCCTTCTTGTTTATGCTTTAGTATTGAAGATAAAGATAATAATTTAATACTTTCATTTTGTTTACTAATACTATAAGTTTGCTATGTTGTTTTAATAGAATAATCAGACTTAAAATCAAAACTTCCTACTTGATAAATTCTGTTTATTTTTTGGCTGGGAATATGCCAATTGAACAGATTTTGCTCAATTTTAGCAATATTGATTTCTTGACTGTTCATAGCATGATTAGGATCTTGACTAATGTGATCATCAGGTGGGTTATCAAATCTTGGAGGTGATGAAGTATTTGAACCTGACACGGATGATGAGTCATCACCCTGCCGACGTCTCCTAAATAGTCTTTTCATAAAAGGTTTGAAAAAATGGCTAAGAAGGCAATAATTCCATTATGAATAGTTCCTACCGGGACCACCTACTGGGACCACCCAAACCATGGGCTGACCAACAGTTAACAAGGGCTGACCAACGACATTACCAAAACCCAGACATAGCAGAACCAGAGACTTAAGAGCAATAAAATCAAAACAAGAATATGAGCAGAATATAAAGGAAACAGTTGACGTGGCTCTGATACTAATTGTAAACAGGATCAATGATAATATGAAATGAACAGATGATTTTATATATTGAGATTAAAAAAAAGAGCTTACAGTGCAATATGAGATGATTCCTCACTTCTTTCACACTCTTTACAAACTTGCACTAAAATTCTCTCTTCGAAATAAAACTCTAAAACCAACTCTGATTTTTACATTGATAATAAACTTATTTATAGATGACTCGGACTTCAATTGCCTTCAAATCCGGATGAGTGGATTTCAGAGGGATTTAAATCCGTGAATTATTTTTGTCTTGTGGTTGATCTGGCACTTACTTTTGTCGGTCATGGGTATTGCTTTTTCGCTTTTCATCTTGTCACGAACAGGAATCTTGCTTTTTTCTTTTGATCAGGAATCTTGTTTTCTGAGTTTGTCGAGTACTGTTTTTTGTCTTTTATCTTGTCACGAGCATCTGCTTTTGAGTTGTCTGTCAAGTTGTCTATTCTTTTAGGTCATAATCATATCCATCATATGGATCCTGTGCATAATAGTCTGGTGGAGTATTGAGATTGTGGGTAGGAGTCTGGGTACTGTCTTCATCACTATCTGATAATTGAGATAGCTCTTCAAGGAGCTTTTTCTTCTTTTCTTGTTTTGATAACCTGGAAGGTCCTGGGATTTTTTGATCGATCTTGGCATTTTGAGGATTATTACAAAACCATGTCTTGACAGTGTTAATATTGGAATATGATCAATCATATTTTGCCCACCATTTGACTTTAAATATTCTTTTTATTGCCATAATTTCCCACTGTGTACCTTCAATGATAGAACCAGTGATAGTATAGTCCCAAGAAATTATCCATGGAATAGCAAATAGAGCATTAAAAAGTAAGTCATGAGAATAAGGTTTGTCATTGATGGTGGTTTGTCTGAAATATTGCAATACTTCTTGAGTAATAGGAGGAATGATAGTGGAATCGATGCCAAAATATGGCCACCAATCAAAAATCCATTGAGAGAAATCAATCTTGCATTTCTTGTCAAAGAATATGAACCAAGAATGGGTTTTTGGTCTAATATAAAACATATTGAACCATGCCATTTGATAATCATGATAATTATAAGTAGAGGAATTAAAAGACACTGAAAAAAGATTTGGCTTATAGTAATCAGGAATCTTATCTGGAAGGATGATTATGGAATCTTGCATTTGGAATAAACAATAAAGTTGGGGTCAGAAGGGTTTCTTGTGTGGGTAATTTCTACGGATTTGGTGTCAACTAAAATCAGCTCATAATATCTTTGGGTTTTCCGAATATCTTCAGGGGCATATTGAAAACCTGTTGGAAATACTTTATTGACATAAAGATAATGATTAATAAGTTCAAAATCATTTGTTGGTTGTCTAATGCTGGTACATCTGATATATTCTTGAATTGGTTTTTGGAAATATTGACTAGGAGGAATTTGAGATTGAGAGGATAGTGTTTGGTTTTGAGATTGGGATGATGGTGCTTGAGAGGAGAGTTTTTGACCATAAGATTGTGGAGATAGGTTTGGGAATTCTTGTAGAGAAGCAAATCTATTTGGCTTTTGCGGTGTTTTTGGTTTAACTGGTGATAAATGAGGTTTTGAAGAAGCATAATCTGATGGGTCTTGGATTTTTTGAGGTGATGAAGAGGGCACAATCTTTTGTTTTCCCTTTTGGTGGTAAATCAGACTCATTTTTTCCTGTGTTTGGATCCTGCAAAAATTCCCGTGTGAGGAAATCAGGAAGAGAATTATTCTCTCCTTTAATAAACTCTATACTAAAATCGAATACACTCAATATGGCTTGCCATCTGACATATATTTGTTTTGAAACAAGATGTTGAATATCTTTTTGTAAAACTTCTTTTGCTGATTTACAATCAATGCGTAATAAAAATGTTTTATTCTATAAATCATCTTGAAATTTTGATATGCGTAAAACAATGGATAAAATTTCTTTTTTGATTGTTGAATAATTTTTTTGTGCTCCAAGTCATATACCAGAATGATATTGTACTATCTGTTCAGTGGTTTTTTGGGGAAGAACTTGTTTTAGAATACCTCCATATCCTATATCAGAAGTGTCTGTTTCGATGATGACTTGTGTTGTAGGACTAAGAATACCAAGACAAGGAAGACTTAATACTTTTGTTTTGAGAAGCATGATGATTTCAGTATGATGGGATGACCAGGGAATTGGATTCTTGCGAAGCCTCTTATATAAAGGTTCACAAGTTTGTCTTAAATGGGGAAAATAATCTGCTATGTAATTTAAACAACCAAGAAATCTTTGTAATTGGGTCTTGTCTTTGATCTCATCAGGAAATCGATTTGCAAATTCAATTGATTTATCAATAGGCTTGATAGTTCCTTGAAATATAATATGTCCTAAAAATCTTATCTTGGTCTGAAATAATTTCATTTTGGTTTCTGATAAAACTAATCCATTGTTTTTAATAATTTGAAAAAAAGCTTTTAAATACTTAAAATGTTGATCTAACTGATTTTGAAAATATTAATATATCATCAATATATGTTATACTGAAACTAGAATAATCATTAAAAATATCATTAATAATATTTTGAAATTCTGAAGGAGCATTCTTAAGACCAAAGGGCATTACATTCCATTCGTAATGACCAAAAGGGACATTGAATGCAGTCTTGTATTTATCTTTTTCGTTAATCTGAATTTGCCAAAATTCAAATTTTAAATCAAATTTTGAAAATACAGTAGAATCATGAAGTCTATTAAGAAGATCCTTTTTATTAGGTATTGAGTATCTAATCCATTGTAAAACCTTGTTTAAAGGTTTGTAATTAATAACTAATAAGGGAACTCCCCTTTCTAATTCTGCTTGCTTTTGAACATAGAAAGCAGAGCAGCTCCAAAGAGATTTACTTGGTCTAATTAATTTTTTTTATCTAATAATGTTTTAATTTCTTCTTGACAGTATTTTAATAATTCTTCATTCATCTGGATAGGTCGTGATTTTGAAGGGATATCATTTTCATTAAAATTTGATTCATAAGGCAGAGATACTATGTGCTTTTTTCTTTTCCAAAAAGCATTTGGCAAATCATCACATATTTCTTCTTTAAATAAAGTTTCTAAGTCCTTTATTTGAGATTGTATTTGAGGCTCTTTGATTTGTCGTTCTATCTTTTGATAATTAATTTCTTCTTTTAGAAAATTGATATGAGCTTGCTTATTTTGTATTAAGTTTATTTGTTTATGTAGGCTATTGTTTTGTAATAAGTTTAATTCCCTAGTGTCTACAGGTTGTAGAAATGGGAAGAATAAGCTTTGGCCTAATATGTTAGTTTCTATTCCTAGATGACTAACTTTAAAATGATATATTTGTGTTAAAAATGGGGTTCCTAAGATAATGTTTGATGAATATTTTTGACAAGTACAAAGTGTGTTTTAAGGCCATATCCATCATTACACACATAAGAATTGGTAATTTTATATTCTACATTTAATTTTGATCCGCTTGCAGTATTTAATCTTTCTGTAGTTTTTTCATAGTATTTTGTGGGTACAAGACCTTCCTTAAGACAATTCTGGTCAGCACCAGAATCAACAAGAACAGTAGTATTAATATGATATTCTTCATTAATAACAATAGAAATCTTAATATACCATTTATTGTAATTAATTCTTTCTATTAAATTAACAAAGCTGTCTTTTGGTTCATTTTCTATATTAATTAAACTAATTGTTCCTAAAGTTGGGGCTTCTTGAGATTTTTCTTTTTTCTCAGTTTGTGATACAATTGAATCTTTAAGGTTATTTATTTCTAAATTAATCATTTTTGCTTTTAGATCTATAGTGTCTTTTTGAATAGTTTTAATATGTTCTTTCATAGAATTAACTTCCATTTGTAAATCTTGGACGACAACAATTTTTGGTTTTTGAAATCTTTTTTCTAATATTTTTTCAAGGTTGTATGGTTCAGGGGTCTTAATTCTTTGTTCTTCACAAATAATATCTCTTAATTTTACTAAGTATTCTTTCTTAGTTATAGGGTCATCAATTTTGAAAAAAAAAATATATATCTTGTCCTGGTTCTAACAAATTGCTACCATATTAGATATCATATTATTACTAATAACTTCAATTTTTTAGCATTTACAATGAAAAATACTAAAAATTATGTCTCCAATAGAAGTATATATAGAATTTTCTAAAAACTGACACTTTTGCGCAAGTGCTTCTATACACAATTCTTGTTACTACTAATATATAAAAATTATATATAAGCATATAAATTATTAAATTTAATAAAAAATAAAAAAAATAAATTATATCACCGGTAAATACAAAGAGGATGGACCGAGACATAGATTAATCACTCTTTTATAGACGTTTCGCGCTATTATGAAGGTAATTAAACTATACCAGTGCAGTGGTATCATGATCGTGTCAGTCAGGATACAATAGCCTAACGTTCTATTCATTGTTGCTCAATGTATAGAATAGACAAAGTTCCACCATACCACATTTTCTCTCTCCCAAACTACTAATAGGAAAAAATGTAGAACACATGAAGAAGGATGAAGAAGAAAGTATGAATATGTACGTCTTTTTATAGTCTCATGGATTTGGGAGTTACAAGTCCACTAATTGGGAAATAATGGTGACAAATTATGGTCAATAATGGTCCAATAGCTAGTGGGTGTAATTGTTAGTGGCTCATTAAGCCTCTAACGGCTAGTTTGCCTGGCTATCTAATTCATTCATATTTTATTATTATTATTATTATTAAAATAGACAAAAATTCCCTTCTCATTTTAATAATAATAAAATAAATCATATGGGCGGTAAGGGATTATTGTGCATAACAAAGGTAGCATTGCTTTGAATCTTTACTTAGTGAGTAAGTGATTCTTGCTTTAGAGCCAGTAGTGAACTAACTCTAGAACTATGGATGCTTAAGGGAAATAAGAAATTACATTACACACACAACAATTCAGGTGCCTCCTTGAGCTTTTAAAGTCAGCATGTTACAGTCTTGTGCTTTATCCTATATTCATGAGTGCTCTAAAGAATTAGCCAATATTCTCATAGGGAGCAACCCCACTCCCACACTCACATAAATGAAATTTTTCAAGAGTGCTTCTATAACTAAGACACCTCGCTCATAATGTGCCACATATTTCATAATTAAGTGTCTTAGACTCAACCCTCATTCTCGTTGTAAGTTAGTACAACTACACCTTAAGGATGGGCATGGAGTTATTTCTTCCGATGGTGCATTTTTCATCCAACGACCTCTATGATTCGTTCTTCCCATTCAAAACCCAATTCCCAAGATCTTTGATCGTTGGGTTGGGTATCCTCATAGAAGGTTCCACATTCTTTGGGCTTACGTCTCATCCCCTTGATGTAATCCCAAATATTTTGACTCTGGCCAAAGATTTTATTTATCATTTTTTTCAAAAGATTTTGGTTTATAGTAGGTGGTAAATCTCACATTTTCAACAACACCAACCTACTTCTTCATTGGCTCAGGCTGAACTCACATGTTCTGCTATTGGTGAATTTTCTATTTTCAAATTTCTCCATGCACATAAAGTTCACAGATAAATAGAGCCAACATAATTTCATAATTTAATATCGCATGATCATTTGATAACACCCCTCAACGGATCAAATCATACCCTATACGGAAAAAAATCAAAATAATTCATTTCGATGGGTAAGTCACACATAATGCTCCTCAATGAACAAATCATAATATAAAAATTTGGGACTTCTTTTATATCTTAATTGTATAAAATGTAACTCACTGAAGAATCCATATTTTAACAAAGAAATTACCTAAGCTATTCATTTCATAATTTACTCACAAAATATTGCTCAATTTGAGTATCAAAAAATTGTTTTTCAATATTTCAAACAATAATAGGCGCAAATAATTTTTTAGGCATATGTGAAGATTTGCTAATTTACCCAACTGTAGGAGTAAGTTAGCAATGTACCCCACCTTTGTGAACCAAGATACCCTTACTAATTTAAATTTTCATAACACAAATACAAGGGCAATAGGGTAATTCAATACATATTATTTAATTTTTTCCACATCCTATTTTTTTGGCAATATTAGGCCAACCGATGGTCGAAAAAGCGCACTTCCAATACTGTTAGAAAGCTCTCGCCAAGATTTACAAATTGAGATTCGGAAGCATCACCCTATGACTAGTCAGTTGCCTTCACGCATCGTCGATTACCTCAAGAGGGTGTTTTTTAGATATAAAAATTTTCAGTGATTTTTACTAAAAAGTAACACCACTACTGAGTCGAAAATTGAATTTCCAACCTACCTAAAAAATTTGGTGGCAAACCACCATCAGAAACAACCGGGTTGGATCACATTCTTCGATAGACTCAAGCACCCACGAGTGTGCTTCATCCATGTATTTTGAATTTTTGATATTTTTTGTTGTAAAATTACAATAAAAAAGACTCTATTTTAATCATGTTTCAGTATATAATGAGAGGTATAATTAGAGGTGGTAAACGGTTCAGGTTCGGGTCGGGTCGGGTTCAGGTCATGTTGAGTCTCGGGTCGAGTTCAGGTCATTTCAATCTCAGGTCATATCAGGTCTTAGGTCATCTCGGGTGGTATCGGGTCTTAGGTCATGTCGGGTTGGGCCGGTTCAGGTCATTTCGAGCTTGGGTCTTATCGAATCTTGGGTCATGTCGGGTCAGATTAGGTCAACAAAATAGATATTTATGCTTAATTAAAAAATAGTTTATTTGCATATAAGAGGACTAAACGAGTTATATTGTCAAATACGTGAAAATTAATTAGTAATAAATCAATACTTCATTTTTTAAATAATATATTTAATTTTTAATGCAATATGCAATGTTATGATTCTTAGTCCTAAAATTTAGTCTTAAATGATCTCAGATAACTAATCCACAAAGTTATTCTCACTAGTAACGTTTTATACCAAATTTTGGAGATTAAATTTTATTTAATCACTTCATTCTATTATATTTTTTCAGGACAATTAAAATAAAATTTTATTGTGACTTGAAGAAAAATGCAAAATTTACTATTCTTCTCGATTTTTTTATTTGAAATTAATAAGATCACTCATATTAATATAACGTTGAACCATGCATATTAACACATGTAAATCAATAATTAATTAATTTTTATACAATTTGTTTTATTTGAAAACTAGTAAATTAACTGTTATCCCACTTTTAGAAAGCAAATTGTTTTTTTTAATAAAAAATATATGGTTTCAAGTCATTTTGGGTCGGGTCATTTTGGGTTTCTAGGTCGTTTCATGTTTCAAGTCGTTTGGGTCGAGTCATTTTGAATCCGAGTCATTTCGGGTCTCGAGTCACTCGGGTTAGGGTCGGGTCGGGTCGGGTTGGGTCAGGTTCAGATCATATTATTTTGATGTATTTTTGGGTCGGATCAGGTCTAAACCAGGTTGGGTCGGGTCAGATTTCGCCACTTCTAGGTATTATAGCTTACATAGGTTGATACAGCCAAAGCATACACCCAATAGTAAAACGACACGTGGACAACCCTGGACCAATAGTAAGATGACATGTGAACAGCCCTAGGTCCAACAGCAAGATGACACGAGGACATTCCTATGTCCAATAGGGAGATAACATACGGACAAGCTATTGACGAACCAACTGCCATTCCCGGACACCCCTGCGCAGACTTGCAAGCACAATTCTAGGGAACTCTATTCCCAAACACTCCTGCCCAGACCTATGAACATGATTCTAGGGATCACAATCCTCTTTGGGCACCTGGCCATACCCACTGATAGAGGAACAGGATCTCCGGGATTGCCCCATCCCTGGCAAGTGGGCAGTTTCACCTTTGAATCGCTATAAAAGATCCAAGGTATGCAAATCCAAACCACACACAATCGCAATTACATTACTAAAAGCACCAAGGTCCCCATTCCTCTAAAAAAACTTATACTAACAAAAGTATCGGAGTGTCCTCAAAGGCATCAGCCCCCTTCTCTCTTCCGGTGACTCTCTAGCTCATCCTACTTTCCCTGTGCAGGCTCCCTCAAGAACTGGCCTCCAACTCAGCAACATGTTTTTGGCATCAACAAATTGGCGCTATCTATGGGAAATTCACCATCTCTCACTAACAGTAAAGGCGAAGAAATCTAAAGAACTCATCTGTTGCTATGCCACCTAAAAACTCCACGAGGAATACCAGTAAGGGAGTTGTCGGGGCCAACACTATACATACACAAAATAGCACCCATAGCCAACGGGTCGGGTCAAGACCCCCTGCCGTATCCAAACGAAGGTCCTCTGGCAACAATCACAGCCCCTTCCAAGGACCCAACGCCCCCGCCACACAGAAATCGACCCCGAAAATCTCCAAGAGGCCCTCGCAGCATATCCCACTATACCTATGCTCCAAGCACAGTTCGTGGAACTCTCATGACTGGTGACCGACCTCACCGTTGAGGTCCACAGAGGGACTCGTCGGCCCTCCCCCATACCTCCTCAATAGAATCCTGGGTGCGCAAGTTCAGCTAGCCGTGGACTCCCTATTGATAATTGTTCCATGGTAGAGTCCTCACCACCTCACACCATTAAATCCAAAGGGAGCCCTTCCTCCAGGAGCAGCCTTGGTCTCGATAGATAGATAAAAGAAATGGAGGAAAAAATCAATAAAGCACTAAAGTGTAGAAACCATAGTATCCTGGACGAACTCAATGTTCAGGACCTATCATTCACTCAAGAGGTCCTCGAAGCCCCGCTCCAGCAAAACTTTCGATTGCCCCAAGCCAAACCCTACGACGGTTCTACAGACCCCTTAGATCATCTCCAACACTATGAAACCACAATGACACTGCACCCACATTCCAATCTCGTAATGTGCCTAGTATTCCCCCTGACACTCTAGAAGGCGACTGAAACGTGGTACTCTCGTTTGAAACCAGGAAGCATTAGCACGTTCAAGGAACTGAGCTACGCTTTTGTATCTAATTTCTTTAGCAGCAAAAGACCCAAAAAGACTTCAGAGTCTCTGTTTAACATCATACAACTAAGGGGAGAGAGACTCTAAGCCAACATCTCGAGGTTTAATGCCGTCGCTTGGGAAATCCCCGACCTTGACCCCAATGTTCAAATGCGAGCATTCAAAAATAGGCTGAGATCTTGAATTTTCAGCTCCAAGCTCACCAGGTGATCACTCAGGGACATGAACGAGATATTGGGTCGAGTCGAGTAGTACATGTTGGCGGAAGATGACCAGGCCTTTTAGAGATAGTGGGAATGGGATGCAGAAAAGAAGAGGAGAAGCCTCACCAGCCTTCGCCACGAACCCACCAAACGACCTTTCCATGAAGGCAGGCATAGAGCCCTCAGTCACTTCGAGAGCTTTACTCCCCTCAATGCATCCAGAACTAATGTCTCAATGTAACTCCAGGATAAGGTAATCCTGCAATGGCCTCCGAAACCGTTGCACCTCAACAAGGACCGAAGTAAGTGGTGCCGATTCCATAAGAACCATGGGCATGACACAGAGGACTGCCTGGCTCTGAAACACCAAATAGAAGCCCTTATCAACAGGAGCAATTAAAAGAGTTCACCAGACCATGACAAAAAAGTGCCGAAAGGACCCCGAAGAAGTTTCGAGCACCCATCCAGTCGAAACGAGATGAACCAAACCCCCGAGAGAAGTCTTAGGCTGAACAAGGAAGGGCCCAACTAAAAAAACCCTACACTAGGTTTATGGCCTCGATCAATGGACCCCACAAACATAGGAAGGCGGACCAAATAATCTCTTTCATGGATGAAGATCGTGAACAAGTCCAGACCCCACACGATGATGCCGTGGTTGTCTCCCTTCTCGTGGCCAACCACGATGTCAGTCGCATCCTAGTTGACAATGGGAGTTTAACCGACATCCTATTCTACGACGCATTCTAACAAATGCAATTGGAAGATGCTCAACTAGAACTAGTTTTCACCCCGCTCTATGGTTTCTCAAGGGGCCCAGTATATGTTGAAGGCAGCATAGTTCTCCTAGTCACCACAAGAACGGCTCCACAAGCGACCACCGTATAGACTACTTTCCTAGTAGTCAGATAACCGTTGTCCTACAATGTGATCCTCGGTAGACCCACCCTCAACAAACTCAAGGCGGTTGTCTCAATGTACCATTTGAAAGTGAAGTTCCCCGTTGAAGATGGGGTAGGTGAATTTAGGGGAAACCAGCAAATCTGCAAGTCCTGCTATCTAAACGCTGTAAAGGACGGAAGAAGGATGGAGACCCTCCCACTCGAGTTGGACGATTTTAGGGACGAAGGGAAGACTCCGAGGGGCCAACCTATAGAAGACTTGATCGTGGTCCTCCTCGCTGAGGATACCTCCTGAACCATTCAAATCGGCTCCAACCTCCCCGAAGCCCCTAAAAGATCCTTACTCTCCCTCTTTTGAAAAAATTAGGATCTTTTCGCCTGGTCGGCCTCTGACAAGCCTGAAATCAGCCTAGAAGTGATCATGCACCAGTTAAACGTGGACCCAAACCACAAACTAGTCATCCAAAATAAAAGATCGTTCGTTCCCAAGCGATAAGTTGCTATCAAAATCAAAGTAGACAAACTTCTCACGGCCAATTTCATCTGAGAAACAGACTACCCAAACTGAGTGTCTAACATGATGATGGTCAAGAAGGCCAACGGTAAGTGGCAAATCTATATCGATTTTACGGACCTAAACAAAGCTTGTTCAAAAAACAGCTTTCCATTACTACGGATTGACTAGCTTATTGACAAGACATCAGGACATAAATTACTGACCTTTATAGATGCCTACTTCGGTTACAATCAGATCCTTAAGTACAAGACCAACCAAGAGAAAACGGCCTTCATCACTGGACAAGAATTGTACTATTATAAAGTTATGCCCTTCGGTCTCAAGAACACTGGGGAAACTTATCAGAGAGTGGTAAACAAAATCTTCCGTGGACAGATAAAAAAAAGAATGGAAGTCTATATGGATGACATGCAGGTAAAAAGTATCAGGGCCAAAGACCACGAAATCGATCTGGATGAAGTATTCGAAGTTCTTCGACGTCTGTGAATAAAACTGAACCTTGTGAAGTGCACCTTTAAAGTTACCGGGGGGAAGTTCCTTGGCTTCATGGTAACCCAAAGGGGCATAGAGGCAAATCCAAAAAAAATCGAGGCCATCTTCGGCATGAGTCCCCCGCCCCCCCTCCCCCCCCGGCGGACGGTGAGGGAAGCCTAATGGCTAACCGGATGGATAGCTGCTCTGAGTCGATTCATGTCGAAATTCGTAGAGAAATGCATCCCCTTCTTCAAGGCTATCAGAAAAGCAAAGGTCTTCGTCTGGACTGAAGATTGCTAGAAAGCATTCGATGAGTGATGCGATGAAATTTACACTAGCAAGTGCACTAATCGTTCAAGTAATAAAATGATGAGTGAATATTGTTCCCAACGAGGACTAATCAAATACTACAAAAATTATGACTCAACTTTTACCGTTATTTGAGCAAACGAATAATTATAGGGGAAATATTTACTAACAATTAACTAAGGAAATAAAACAAATGACAACAATAAATAGAGGAAGACTTTCAAACTTTGGAATGAAGATTCTTATTAACTAACATGCTAAGGACTCAACTTCACTTAAACCATTATTACCAAGAGTTTCGAATGGACAAGTTTCGTTTACTATGTTTTTCAAGATGGTAGAATCCCCAATAAATTGGTTATCCATATTCCAGGTCTAACCACAATCTCAAGAATCATTAACTTCAAATATCTGTATTCCAGGTCTATTCTAGATTAATCCAAATTAAGAAGCATTAAGTGTTTTTGGATTCCTTTAAATCTCCCTATTCAGTTACGATTTAAACGGACCACATGAACTTCCTAGAATCCCTATTTGGTTACTCCTATTCCATTCATGGCATGTTTTACCCTGGCCTTTGCATAGATAACAATCCAATATCATATTTATTAGCTCAACCATTCATAAAAGCATGGCTTCTCTATTCGACACATCACCATGCCCAAAGAAGGAATCAAAATAATAAAAAGCATTAAGAACAATAAAACACACTCTTTGAAAAACACATTAAATTCCACTTGTTCAAACAACAACTCAAGATATAGGTTTAGGATCCATCTATCCTTAACACAAAAATATCTAAATATTCAAACAATCCATGTTCATATTATAAAACATCAACATAGATAGATAAGAATAATACAAAACCGGAGAAGAATGATTTAAAAGCTTTATGCGTAGCCTCCCGGAGTGTCTCTAACTCTACTTTGGCTTCTCCTCTTCTCCCAATTCTATTTTCTTCTTCTATGGCTGCCCCTATTCGAGATCCCTTTCTTGTTCAGCTAGGGTTTCAATTTATAACTTTCAGAATCCGCGGGCTGGCGCTGCAGCGCCAACATCCTGGCGCTGCAGCTTCAAGACATATTTCTAACCCTAGTCTGGCACTGCAACTTCAACATCCCAGCGCTGCAGCGCCAACTTTCTGCCCAAATCCTCTATTTTTGTCAGCTATCAGCGCTGCAGCTTCAGCTTTCTGTCCTCTTTTCACAATTATTGCCATTTCAGCGCTGCAGCTTCAGCTTTCTGGCACTGCAGCTTCCACTTTCTGTCCAATCTTCACAAATCTCTTGATTTTGAATTCAATTTGATTTAACTCCTCAATATGCTCTACAAAATACGAAACATAATCAAAATCCAAGATTTAAGCAATTATAACTATTAAAACATGAGGAAATATAACAAACATATAGATATTATGAGTTCTTATCAAATTCCCCCACACTTAAACAATGCTTGTCCTCAAGCATACAATAGCTCAAGTTCGTCACCTTTTCTCATCATCGTTCCTTCTTCTACCTTTACTCATCCTCTATAATCCAAATTATTATGCCTTAAAGATTTAAATCTAAAGACAAATAAGAAACGAACAATTTGATAGCGTAAATTCTTATAAGCCACACCATGAACAATCACTTCAATGATCTTCTCAAAATCAAAATGCGATAGGATCTAACACCCTCTCATTGGATTCACTCAATACGTTCAAAGTGTTTAGGGTATCAATGAACTCTCAAGTCAAAACATAGAAGATCTTTACCATAAGCTTGCTAATATATCACATCAATGGATTGAATTGAATGCAAAGAATCTAAGGGTCTTAAATGGGTTGTAACGGGGCTTAGGTAAGGTGTGGTGAGAAGGAATTTTTAGGTACTTTTATCAAAGGAATTATACCAACTTCTCCACACAAAGAAAAACTCAATAATATCAAATGTTTTCTTCAATCAATTCACTTCCAAACAATTGAAATTGCATAGCTTTTCTCTCTTTTTGGCTGGCTATATATTTTTTTTCTTTGTTCTTTTTTCTTTTTCTCTGGCCGCCTATTTTTTTTTTTTTTTTGCAATTCAAGGCACTTGTAACTTGAATCACTTTATTCTCAGCATCTTTCAATCCTTTCAGAGATAATTTGAAGCTTCATGTGAGCAAGCTAGTACGATCCTTCAATTAGAGGTTCAAAAGAGGGAAAACAACAAAATAATGGGTTGACATTGCTTATACCATGGTTAACTTCCAACAAAAGGGCCAAGGTTCAAAATTGGCTTTCTACAGTAAAAATCAAGGTAGGCTTTTTAAGAAAGCTAAATGGCTCCACCTAAATGCCCTTATTAATTCAAGGCATCCAATTCAACAATGTAGTTTCTTGACATGCATAACAAAGCAAGTTCTAGAAAAATCAACTATGTATGACAATCACTCAATTAAGAAAATGGAGCATAATATAATATGAATGCTCATTGGCTCAGAAGCACACAAAAAAGGTCATGTGCATTAGATCCCACACACTTTTCATTCAATCAATCATCAAGAGCAATTAATCACTGTGTAGTAAATAAGAATTCAACCATTCATGCTAATCCCTTATTATGCCTCAATTTATCTCAATAATTCACAACAATCCAAATCATTTAAGACAAGCATCGACAAAATCTAGAATTCAAAAGAGAATGATCACAAGCAAGAACTAAAGTATCAATTGGATTTTTGAAAATTTTCTTGAAAAATAACGCAAAAATTTGATCAAAATGGAGCTAAAAGTGAAGTTCAAAGTAAAATCAAATTCATATGTCAACGACCCTCCCCCACACTTAATCCATACATTGTCCTCAATGTATAAAAAATAGATGCTAAAAAACTATAAAAGAACAAGAGTAAGTAGAAAACTCCCCTGAAAATGTTGAGCATCAACCAAGATGTCAGTCACGTGCTTGGGGTAAAGGTGGTGTGAATCCCATGTAAGCAAGGAAAGCTATCATGTTCCTGTCCAATCTGGCAAGTGATTTAACAATTTCTTCTGCTTTGTTGTCCAATTCCAGGATTCAAGATTTTCCATAAGGTGTGCCCACGGGTAACGAAATTCATCTTCTGCCAAAAATTGGAAAGAGAATCAAATGCACTTCGAGAAATGATAGAAAAAAACTAAAAATAATCTAAATAAAAGAAAAAGGAATAAAATAACAAAAACAAGGAAAGTAAGACAAAAAGTTGGGTTGCCTCCCAAAAGCGCTAAGTTTTACATCTTCAGCCAGACACTTATTTGTTCCTCTGGCTCTTCTTTTCCCATTTCAGACTTCACGTTCCTTGCTTCTTCTTCGATGATGAGTTTTTTAGTGGTATTAGTTCCTAAGTCCATGATGTATCTCTCTAAAGTATCTTCATTTAATGTTTTCTCCTGAAACTCCTCAATGAGGTTATCAACAATATCCACTTGAAAACAAGAAGAAGTAGAAAACCCAGAGGGGTATTTCATAATTTTATACATATCAAAAACTACTTGCTCATCATTGACTCTTAAAGTCAATTTCCCTTGTTGTACATCAATTAGGGCTCTCCCTGTAGCAAGGAATGGACGTCCAAGTATAAGAGGTACCTCACGATCCTCTTCCATGTTGAGAACAATGAAGTCTACAGGGAATATAAATTTATCAACCTTTACCAGTACATCTTCTATAATTCCCCGTGGTCTCTTAATAGATCGATCAGCTAATTGCAATGACACTGTTGTTGTTTTGATTTCTTCTAATCCAAGTTTCCTGAAAATTGAAAGAGGCATAAGATTAATACTGGCACCAAGGTCACATAAAGCTTTATCAAAAAATTAATTTCCCAAAGTGCAAGGTATAGTAAAACTCCCTGGATCTTTCAATTTTGGAGGTAGCTTGTTTTGCAGTATAGCGCTGCACTCTTCAGTTAACATTACCGTTCCATGTTCCATGTTCCTCGAGCTTCTGTTTATTAGACAAAATTTCCTTCAAAAATTTAGTGTAGCTAGACATCTGTGATAAAGCCTCTGCAAATGGAATGTTAATATGCAATTTCTTGAAAATCTCTAAAAATTTTGAAAATTGCTTATCTAGTTTTTCTTTCACAAATTTCTGAGGATAAGGAAGAGATGGCATACATTTAGTTTCAGAGTTAGAATCGATCAAACCTTTACCAGTAGACTTCTTTTCCGAAACAAGCTTCTCCTCTTGCATGGTCTCTTCTTTCTCGCCTTCTTGATTAGTGATTTCTTTAGATTTTGGCTCATCTAATTGTGTGCCACTCCTTAGTGTTATAGCCTTGACATCTTCCTTAGGATTTTTTTCCGTGTTGCTCGGAAAAGAACCTTGTGCACGTCCAGAAATTATGGTTGCTAGCTGGCCGACCTGTACTTCTAGATTTTTGATGGATGCTTCTTGATCTTGGAATCTAGTTTCTGCTGTACTTAAGAATTTGGCCATCATGTCCTCCAAGTTGGACTTTTTTTCTTGAGGAGGATATTCAGGATGAGGTTGCTTCGCATTGCTTTGATTCCACGAGAAGTTTGGGTGATTCCTCCATCCCGGATTATATGTGTTGCTGTATGGATTGTTTTTCCTGTGAAAATTCGAAACAAAATTAGCTTGTTCAGCAGATGAATTATATGCAAATTGATTACCTTCTTGACAATTACTGCTGTGGTGGCCAATACCACCACATAATTCATATATAACATATTTAGTAGGATAAAGTCCATCTATCTTCTTAGTGAGAACCTCTATTTGTGCTGTTAAAGTTGTAACAGAATCTATATTATGTAATCCTGAGGCTCTGTTAACAGGTAACCTCTCAACTGGCCATTGATAAGAATTGGTGGCCATCTCTTCTAGCAAATCAAGAGCCTCTTTTGGAGTTTTTCTCATGATGGTGCCACCTGCAGCTGCATCAATCATATTTCGGGTTGTACTGGTTAAACCATTAAAAAAGGTTTGTACCTGCATCCAAGTGGGCAACTCATGATGAGGACATCTTCTCAAAAGGTCTTTAAAACGTTCCCATGCCTCGTAGAGTGATTCCCGATCGACCTACAAAAATATAGTAATTTCATTACGTAACTTTGCAGTTTTTGCAGGAGGGAAGTATTTCCCTAAAAAATTTTGTGCCAATTCTGCCCATGTTGTTATGGATCCAGCTGGAAAAGAAGTCAACCAGCTTTTTTCTTTATCCCTCAATGAAAATGGGAAAAGCCTTAAGTGAATTGCATCCTCCGATACTCCGTTATGCTTGAATGTGTCACAAATTTAAGGAAATTCGTCAAGTGAACATTTGGATCTTCTTGCGATAGGCCCCCAAATTGTACTGAATGTTGAATCATCTGAATGATGGCGGGCTTAATTTCAAAATTGTTCGCTTGTATAGGTGGTCGTCGAATGCTAGATTCAACACCATCCATCTTTGGCATAGCATAATCCCACAGTGCACGTTGCACCTCTGCATTGTTTCCTTCTGCCATTGTGTTAACTGTTACTGGTGCTGCTCTTCTCAAAGCGTGAAAAGTGCACTCAATCTCTGGATTAAGTTCTGCAAGTATTCTCCCACTAGTACGTGTCATGCACTAGAAACGAAAACCCTACAGAATAGACTTAAAAGATCAAATTAATAAACTCTTAAATTAACTAGTAGAATCATAATAAATGTAATATTTTATTTCAGTCCCCGGCAACGGCGTCAAAAACTTGATGCGATGAAATTTACATTAGCAAGTGCACTAATCGTTCAAGTAATAAAATGATGAGTGAATATCGTTCCCAACGAGGACTAATCAAATACTACAAAAATTATGACTCAACTTTTACCGTTATTTGAGCAAACGAATAATTGTAGGGGAAATATTTACTAACAATTAACTAAGGAAATAAAACAAATGACAACAATAAATAGAGGAAGACTTTCAAACTTTGGAATGAAGATTCTTATGAACTAACATGCTAAGGACTCAACTTCGCCTAAACCATTATTACCAAGAGTTACGAATGGACAAGTTTCGTTTACTATGTTTTTCAAGATGGTAGAATCCCCAATAAATTGGTTATCCATATTCCAGGTCTAACCACAATCTCAAGAATCATTAACTTCAAATATTCGTATTCCAGGTCTATTCTAGATTAATTCAAATTAAGAAGCATTAAGTGTTTTTGGATTCCTTTCAGTTAAATCTCCCTATTCGATTATGATTTAAGGGGACCACTTGAACTTCCTAGAATCCCTATTCGGTTACTCCTATTCCATTCATGGCATGTTTTACCCTGGCCTTTGCATAGATAACAATCCAATATCATATTTATTAGTTCAACCATTCATAAAAGCATGGCTTCTCTATTCGACACATCACCATGCCCAAAGAAGGAATCAAAATAATAAAAAGCATTAAGAACAATAAAACACACTCTTTGAAAAACACATTAAATTCCACTTGTCCAAACAACAACTCAAGATATAGGTTTAGGATCCATCTATCATTAACACAAAAATATCTACTCCATAATAATATTCAAATAATCCATGTTCATATTATAAAACATCAACATAGATAGATAAGAATAATACAAAACCGGAGAAGAATGATGTAAAAGCTTGATGCATAGCCTCCCGGAGTGTCTCCAACTCTCATTTGGCTTCTCCTCTTCTCCCAATTCTGTTTTCTTCTTCTACGGCTGCCCCTATTCAAGATCTCTTTCTTGTTCAGCTAGGGTTTCAATTTATAACTTTCAGAATCCGCGGGCTGGCACTACAGCTTCAAGGCATATTTCTAACCCTAGTCTGGCGCTGCAGCTTGAACATCCCAGCGCTGTAGCGCCAACTTTCTGCCCAAATCCTCTCTTTTTGTCAGCTACCAGCGCTGCAGCTTCAGCTTTCTGGCGCTGCAGCTTCAGCTTTCTGTCTTCTTTTCACAATTATTGCCATTTCAGCATTGCAGCTTCCACTTTCTATCTAATCTTCACGAATCTCTTGATTTTGAATTCAATTTGATTTAACTCCTCAATATACTCTACAAAATACGAAACATAATCAAAATCCAAGATTTAAGCAATTATAACTATTAAAACATGAGGAAATATAACAAACATATAGATATTATGAGTTCTTATCAATGAGCTAAAAGAATATTTGGGCTCACCCCCTCTCCTGACCAAACCTATCACCAGCGAAGAACTCTTCCTGTACCTATCTACTGGACAGAAAGTAGTGGCCTCTGTCCTGATCCGAGAGGAAGCAGGTGTCCAGATACCCATGTATTATGTAAGCAAGATCCTCCACGATGCAGAAACGAGGTATCTCATTGTGGAAAAAATGGTGTATGCCCTCTTAATCACCGCCCGAAAACTCCGATCGTACTTTCGAGCGCACACCATTGTCCTCCTAACGGACCAACCTCTGAGACAACTGCTCCACAAACCTAATGTCTCCGAAAGGATGGTCAAGTGGTCCATAGAGCTCAGAGAGTTCGACATCTGGTATCATCCCCTCAACGCCATTAAGGCCTAGGCCCTCGTAGATTTTATTGTGGAAACCACACTCCAAGACAGAATAGATCCTACTCCGGATCTCGGTGCGGTGGGACTAGTTCTGCAATAGACCCTCCATGTTGACGGTTCCTCCAATAGCACAGGAAGCGATGTCAGGCTCATTCTATGCAGCCTAGATGCTTTCACCATTTAGTACGCCTTAAGGTTTCGGTTTAGTGCTTCAAAAAATGAGGCCAAGTAAGAGGCATTGTTGGTTGGAATGAAGTTAGCCAAAGCAATGTCTTTCGAGGCCCTAGACGCTTATAGTGACTCACAGGTGGTAGTAAACTAGATCAACGTCGAATTTGAAGCCCGAGGAGAAAACATCACCCGCTACCTAGAGAGGACCAAAGAACACGCTGCTAAGTTCAAAGTATTTCGGATAAACTAAATACCACTGGCAGAAAATTCAAAGGCTGATTCCCTAGCTCGACTCGCCTCCTTTCGGTAGCCAAAGCCCATGCAGACAGTCTACCTCAAAATACTAGCTGTACCAAGCATCGAGGAGACCCTTGTGCTACCTATGACCGAAGTAGAAACTTGGGTTGATCCTATCCTCCGTTATTTGCGGGATGGGCAACTCCCCTAGCAAAGAAGAGAGGCCAGAAATGCCATCTCCCAAGCATCGCGGTATGTAGTCATAAACAATTAGTTATATAAGAGAGGTCTCACGACACCCTATCAAAAGTGCCTGGGGCCAACCGAGGTCAACTATGCCTTTCAGGAAGTTCACGAAAGAATCTGTTGAAACCACCTTGGAGGTCAAGCCCTAGCCTTCAAAATTCTTCGCCAATGCTACTACTGGCCCAGTTTGAGAAGAGAAGCCATAGAATTGGTCAAGAAATGCAAGAGTTGTCAACAGTACTATGTGATTCCCCATCGACTGGTGAATCCTCTTACTTCAATCACTAGCTTGCTCTCTTTTTCCATGTGGGGGATGGACCTCTTCGGCCCCTTTATCGGAGCGCCTAGCCAACGAAAGTACCTCATTGTTGCGATAGACTACTTCATAAGTGGGTAGAAGCCAAGCTGCTAGCTAGCATAACATACCACCAGGCTTGAAGCTTCGTCTGGAAATCCATAGTGTGCAGATTCAGTATTCCCTGTATACAGGTGACAGACAATGGCAAACAATTTGATAGTGCTCGATTAAGAGTGTTCTGCAAAGAACTGCACATCGAACACTGCTTCTTCTCCGTCGGGTATCCATAGGCCAACAGACAGGCCGAAGTAACTAATAGAACGCTTCTACAAACCATCAAGAGGAGATTAGATGAAACAGATAGGAAATGGACTAACCACTTACCGAATGTACTCTAGGCATATCGGACGATCTCCTGAACACCCATTGGGGAGACCCCCTTCTTCATGACCAATGGTTCCGAAGCGGTCATCCCCTTGGAGATCGGGGCGCCTTCACTATGAGTACAGAATTTTGAAAGAAACAACAATAAAGAAGCCCTACAGATGAGTGCTAATCTCATCGACAAATCTCGGGATGAGGCTTAGATTCGATTAGCCACCTATTAGCAGAGGGCTGCCAAGTATTACAACTCTCGGTTCTGAAGTAAAAACTTCAGGTTGCACGACCTCATCCTACGAAAGAGCAAAGTGTCCCACCCACGAGAACAGGAAAATTGGTCCCAAACTGGGAAGGCCCATACTGCATTAAGAGGCTATGCCGATCTGGCACCTACGAGTTCGAAGAACTAAGTAGAAAACCCGTTCCCTGCACTTGGAATGTCGAAAATATCTAACAATTCTAGCAATAGCTCACATCTCGAGTATGGTTCACGAAAGTGGTTGGGTTGATTGAAGTTGTAATAACAAAAGTGCAATTGCAATAAAAGACAACAAGTTTAAAGGATAAAACAAAAAATTTCATTAAGTTTCAAGCTTACAAAGGCATTATCAGCCTTGAAGCACAAAAAGAAACAAAAAACTTTTAGGGGAAACACTTACGGGGTAGCCTCATCCTCGGCCTCAGCCTCGACCTTCGGCTGAGCAGCTAGCTCCTCTTGGCCAATAGGAACTGCTGTCTCTGTCTCGGTCGTAGCCACCTCCTCTTTCTCCAAGTGGCTCAAAAAGTAGAGAGCCAAAAAATTGGTCTCGGGGTAAAGAGCCTCAACTCTCCTCTTGGCTTCCAAAAAGCCTTATGGGTATTGTAGGCCTCTTTCCTCCTCGATTGCTGTCTGGTATGAGGCCAAGTCTCTGAAAGCCACCAAGTTATCCTCTACGATTGATCGAGTATGGGCCTCAGCCTCCTCCCTAAGCCGCTGCGTCACAGAAACAGCAGTGTCCCTCTCTCTGACTGCTTCAACCTTGGCCTAGTTGGTCGCCTCTAGTGGGCGAACGAACTCAACACTCTCATCCAGTTTATATTGCGTTCAACCCAGCCTCTCAGGCTTGTCTTTACGCCTACGAGACATTACCGCTAGCAGAATGCCCGACTAAAACAAAGCAAGAAACTGTTCGCCATCATTTCATGCAAAAAGTAAGAGAAATGAAGAGAAGATGAAGAAATGGAACTTAATACCTAAAAGTCTAAGGACTCAACCACAAAGTAAAGAGTTTTGATGGGCCTCTGAGATAACTCGAGCAGTTCTTAAGGTAGAACCCTAGGACTAGGTGTTCCTTGGCCACCCGGGAGTGCGCGAAGACAGAGTCATCAGTCTTTAAGCCCCAGTTGGGCGTGAATATCAGCGCCCCAGAAGCCGCGCCTCGGGATTTAATAGGGGTAGTAGATAGGACAGGAGTAGCCTCTGACTCAGGGGAGCGCTTGGGAGGGCTCTCCAAGTCAATAAGGGTAGGAGATAGAGCCCGAAGCCTCTTCTGGCACCAGAGCCAAAATCGGATTGCTTCTCTACTTAGGCAGCTTTCCTTTGCTCCAAAGTGAGTCTCTTGGCACGCTCTTTGGCCTTAGCTGTCGCCTCTATCTCTGCCTAAGACATCCAAAGAAAACTGTAAGTATGAAGTAAAAAAGAAGTGACATAAAACAGAGTGCAAAAGCAAAATAAAAGCAAAGTATAAAACAATGGGCATGAGGTTACCACTCTTTATAGAGGACTCGGGGCATGGGGGCAGAGACTGCGCCTCGCCAACTCCTCATTCTCGTAGAAGACTTCCACGTCCATAGGCATAACCACCATAACGTTCACTGTCTCCTACTCATGGTGAAGAAAGCTCAGCTTATTACACTTCCCCGCCCGATCTAAACTCCACGAGAACGGGACCCCGAAGTCATTCTCCCCCTAGACGAAGAAAAATGAATTTTTCCACCTTTTGATCGAAGACGACATCGTCTTCAACAGTCTTATTTTCACCCAAGAGCTGATCACGACCCATCCAGTCTGGCCGTGCTTGCTTATCTGGAAATGGGCCTTGAAAACATTGAGGTTCATTAATCCCCCCACTTCCGAGCAAACGTAGATAAATACCATTATTAGTCGTACCGATTTTGGCACCAACTAACATAGCACTACGTCAAAGTATCACAACACGATGCAAAAGAAGGGGTGTAGGGGGAAGCATTACCTGACCCTCATGTGTTGTTCGTACACACATAGCTCGTAGGGCGCACGACTCGGAAGGGTATCACAAGCCCTCTCCCTAACCTTAGCTAACCTAAGGGCATATTCCCTTGGGACACGATATGCCCTTCAGATCACCTCAAGATCGTCCTCCCTGATCTGGCTGGGAATAGTGTTCGTGAAAAACTCCCATGGTTCCCTTTCCTCAACAGCCATAACTCTTTTAATCTCAGGTAAGGCCGCATCCACATCGTCCTCAAAGGAGGAGTCCTCTTCATACTCCTCCACTACAGGTACATAGGGAACCATGGTTAATGGCCCCTCTCTGACCTCAGCTCTTTTCGAGGTCTCACTCCTAGAGAAGGATGTGTCTGACCCTGTCTCCTCAAAAGTACTACTACAGCTACCACTACCATTACTATTGCTAGGCCTATCTCGAAAACTATCTATTGAAAACATGAGAAATGGGAGGAAGAGACTTACTTAGAGTACAAATAGCGCAGAAAACTTCCTCTTCAGTAAGATGCTTCGACACCTCACTCCGAGCATCCACACCAAAGTCAATAAAAAAGCAAAGACATTCACAAAGCCTCATCGCATCAAAGAATCAAGATACCGAGCACTCTCAAGTGTTAAGAACGAGTTCAAGGGTTCTCAAACTTTCTTTCTGAAAAATTGTTAGAATGGAAGTGAAGAAGAATGAGAGCAAAACACCCTTATATAGGAGAAAAAAGCATTACAAACGAGGCAATTTAAGCCGAACAGATAGGAAGATATGACGCTCGGAGTGCTCGAGGCTACTTTTGCACTCTCCAAGAATCCGTAGTCACAAACAAGGCGACGTTTGGTCCGCTCGATGCATTGTTTCATTCCCCAAGAGAACTAAACATTAATGAGCACCGCCATTTTCACTTCAAAACGGCTGCGTGCCTTAAATAATCGAACTAGGCACGTAAACGAAAGTTTTGGAAACATGATTTAAAATGGTTTTGTCAAATTTGGACCTAAAGAAAGATGGCCCAAAGCCCAAAAGTGCCAATACATTCTTCATGGGCCTAAAAGGTAAAAAGCCCAAGAGTCTACTTGAAACCCCACTAAAAGAAGTCATGGCCCCATTAGAAGCTTCAAAGTTCGAATCAATGTCTCCAAGGTTGAGCATATTGACCATTGCGCATATGCTTGGACCAATGTCTCCAAGGCCGAGCATACTGATTGCTACTCATATGCTCGGACCAATGTCTCTAAGGCTGAACATATTGATTTGTACTCACATGCTCGACCCAATATCTTCAAGACCGAGCATATTGATTGCTACTCACATGCTTAGCCCAATATCTCCAAGGCTGAGCATATTGATTACTACTCATATACTCGGACCCATGTCTCCAAGGCCGAGCATATTGACTGCTACTCATATGCTTGGACCCATCTCTTCAAGGCCTAGCATATTGACTGTTGCTCATATGCTCGGACCCATGTCTCCAAGGCCGAGCATATTGACTACTACTCATATGCTCGGACCCATGTCTCCAAGGCCAAGTATATTAACTACTCCTCATATGCTCGAACCAATGTCTCTAAAGCAGAGCATATTGACTACTGCTCATATGCTTGAATCAATGTCTCTAAGGCCGAGCATATTGATTACTGCTCACATGCTCGACCCAATATCTCTAAGACCGAGCATATTGATTGCTATTCACATGCTCGGCCTAATATCTCCAAGATCGAGTATATTGACTGAGGCTTATATGCTCAGCCTAATATCACCAAAACCGAGTGTGTTGATCGAGACTAACATGCTAGGACCATTGTCTCCAAGACTGAACCCTGCCATACTTCTTTAGAGCACATAAATGTACTTAAGGAAGGGGGGAGACTTTGATATAGCCAAAGCATACACCCAATAGTAAACCAACATGTGGAAAACCCTGGACTAATAGTAAGATGACACGTGGACAGCCCTGGGTCCAACAATAAGATGACACGTGGACATTCCTATGTCCAATATGGAGATGACATACGGACAAGCTATTGACAAACCCATTTTCATTCCCTGACACCCCTACGCAGACCTGTAAGCACAATTCCAGGGAACCTTGTTCTCGAACACCCCTGCCCAGACCTACGAGCGTGATTCCAGGGATCATGATCCTCTTTAAGCACCCGAAAATACCCACTGACAGAGGAACGGAATCTCTGGGATTACCCCATCCTTGGCATATGGGTAGTTTCATCTCTGAATCGCTATAAAAGGCCCAAAGTATGCAAATCCAAACCATACACAATCGCAATTACATTACTGAAAGCACCAAGGTCCCCATTCCTCTAAAAAACTTATACTAACAAAAACATCAGAGTGTCTTCGGAGGCATCACCCCCTCTCTCCTCCGATGACTCTCTAGCTCATACCACTTTCCCTATGTAGGCTCCCCTAAGAACCGGCCTCCAGCTCTGCAACACGTTTTTAGGATCAACACACGCGCGCACACACACACACACACACACACACACACATATATATATACACACCACATCTTTGAGTTTTTCAATAAACTCATTTTTTTCCTGAATCAAACCATCTTACATGTTGTGTGCTAAGATAATATACTCACACAGAATATAAAATAATGTCTAAATGAAGATGCATAGAGGAATAACTTAAATGTGCTTTTAATGTCATAATTTGAAACCATTATCAATTCTTTTAGTCAAAATAAGTAATTCATTCATGATACTATAAATACCAACTGTTAGTAACCTATTAATTGTGAAGTAATGGTGACAAATTATGATCAGTAATGACTTAACGGTTAATAGGTATAATTGTGAGTTAATTACTCGTTAAGCCCCTAGTGGCTAGTTTAACCGGTAACAATATATCATAGGTATGGAGTGATGGTTATATCCTATATGTGTCTAGTATGGAGTCATATTTTTATGTTTCTACCTCTGTTTCCTTGGCTACTGCTCGGTATTCGAGGTATGCAGATATTACAGCTTATTGCAAGCTTGATGACAATAACGAGAAGAAGTTTGCAGCATGTGCTTCCATTCTTAATGGATCTTCTAGAGCTCTAAAATCCAATGTCTTCTGATGGCATTAAAGGAAATTATGCTTCAAGCGCTCAATAAAGCAGTGGGCACTTCCAATTAACACCTCATAATTGACTGTACAATAGAAGGTAACCATATCCCATCTAATTTCTTGTACAATAACAAACGACTCTACAACTAAACTAACTAAATTTTATATTAATAGTTAATAATACCTTATAATTTACAAATGAATTGAAATTAACAAAAGAAATATTTAAAAATAGATGTGTGAGTTTTTATATGACAAACAAATTACAAGTGAATATCTCTAATTTAGTAGTTTATATGCTTTTAACAAAGACTTTGTTGAAGAAATGATATAAATCCTAACTATGCAAACTAGTTCATATATATAAAAGAAATTTTTATCTAGCACCGGTTTATGAAAAGGGGTAAGATCCCCTCTAGTTTTTTGCATTCGCTTATTTCCATTATGTTGTGAAGATTAATGACACTATAATTACAATAAAATCAACTATCAACAATGCACCACCTCAATTGCTTTTTTAAAAAGGAAAACTCTTCTTATCATTAAATACCTACGTTCCTACTGTCTCTGTCTCGTTTGGTCGTCTTCTTCACATTATTTGGTTGTTTCGTTTCAACATCTGCAACATATAGAGAGATAAAAAAAACTCAAATATTTACTATTTTATTGTAGCATCTACAAGTTTTAAAGAGAGAAGACACAAAATCTTGAACAACGATTCTCAAACACTTAATTCGCCATTGAATTGACAAAAAATTGTCATTCTTGTTAAAAAAAAATTTGCATCATCTTTATTAAAGCCCAAGACCCTTCAAATATATATATATATATATATATATATATATATATATATATATATATATATATATATTGTAAATTTTAAAGCTAGATCTTTTTTGAACTAAACCCAAATCTAGGATGTCCACATTATACATATTTTATATATTGATAAGCAAACTTTAAACCCCAATACAAGTAAATTGCATATAAAGAATATCAAAAATTTAAATCTTAAAATTTAACCACAAGTAGGTGATAGCGAGAGAGATGAAGGATTTCAAATTAACATCCTCAATCCCATTAAATCAGCATAAAAAAGTAGGGAACACCTAATATCAAATAGATAGAAAGAACAAATACCTTGCTTAGGATCCATGGTTGATAACGTAGCGAAATTTTTGATCAAGCCCTAATAATCAATCTTTAGGTAAGCAATAGGTACTTCCCCTTCTTAGTTTCCTTTAGCACACTAGCTCTCAATGGGGAAGCCTTTTCAAATATGTTTTGTTAGGGATGAGAATAAGAGGCGGACCTAACTTATACTTTATATAGTAATCTAATGGTCTGCCCATTAAAGGTTTAAAGGCCTACTATAGCCTACACTAGCTAGCCCATATTAGACAAATTAGAGTATTAAGCTCACTATAGATAGATTGTTCTATTGGGCTCTCTCTATTTCTCCCTTAATAGACCAATACTTAGCTCGTTTTTTTGACAAAACCCAGTAGGCCCCAATTAATGTAAGCTCAAATCTTGAAATAACTCTAACATTATCCCACTTCAGTGACATTAATTGTGGTTAATTTTAAAAACATATTTTATCTATTTTTTTAAATCGACTCTCATGTCAAGATAACTTTAAACTTTGTGTGCATATTTTTAAAACACTAGTATAGAGATTTCTCTAAGTGTCAATCCGATCCAATGGAGTTCTCAACATCAGATCATAGCAGTAATTGTATCTTTAAAGCGACATAGAAACTTATGTGGTCACGAGAATCAATAAACTCCACTGATATGGATCCAATATTGTAGCATAGCAAGGAAACAATATCCACAAATTAGTCCTTATATGTTGCTTTACCCTTGTCGATCACTTTCAATTTTCTCCACTTTAAATAGCACAATCATGTTAGAGAAAATCCTTTATGGTTTTAGTCATGCAATTATCTACCTAAATTAATAAGCAAATAATTATACAATTTTACTTGCAAGTGCACAAGGTCAACAGTAGTATTGATGAGAGTCATAAAATACATCTTAATAGTACTTATTTGTTAGCATCTTAGGGTTGATTGAGGTTTGAATTACACTTTTATACCTTAATAACTCTAAAGTGATGTTCTTAGATTATTAACTTATTTCAGTGCATTTTTAGGTATTTTATGTTTGAAAGAGATGGAAAAGCTATCATTGCTTAAAGCTCAAAGATTCCATGCACATCGGAGTGAAGGAGTGCTTCCGAATGGACAAAACGAAGAGTTTATGAGCAAGAAGCCCTTCAGTGGAAGCCTAGGTGCCCAGAAGAGAGGGCCTAGGTGCCCAGAACCTCCATCTAACCACGACTAGTGAGCCCCTGGGCGCCTAGAAGATTGCCTCACCAAAGATCAGGCCAAGCCACGACGCATATAAGTGAGAGTCGCAGCGCGCACATGATCCCCTTCTCCGAGTTATGACCTAATTAGGACTTTAATGATAGTTTAAAACCCTAAAAACACCCTTGGACCTTTTGTATTATAAATAGATCACTTAAGGTTTGAGAAGAGGACATCGAAAGAGGCTGGAAATAAAGGAGAGAGCTCGACATTACGGTGTTCAAGCATGAGCCCCATGGCTAACTAATCTCCAAGCAAGGTAAATGGATGAATCCCTAGGTTTAGTTGTTCTTATTTTCCTTTCTTAATTCAGTTGTAAGAATTTATTTTTAAAGCATTGTTTATGATTTACTCTTTAAACAAGAAGAATTGAGGTTTATGTGACAGCTGCACTTTGTGTTTTTCTTACCTTAGATTTTCTTAATCCGGTGATTGCATGCTTCTTCTCCATATAAGTCTAGTCAAACTTTTCTTATGTCAAGTTGTTTGGATGTGATTGAGACCGGTAGATTTATCTTTTAGGTTTGTCCATTACTATGATATTGTCATTGAGATATATTGTTGTTTCTTGATAAACCTATAGGATAGGTCTTGTGTGCTTGAATCGAAAGTAAAGAGTACTTCATTGCAATTAAATTAGGGTTTACATATACTTTAATTGAATATTTACCGATTGCTTGGTTGGGATGTGTAACTTGCAATCGAGATAAAAACAACTGAATCGAGATTGGAATAAGGCAACGAACCTAGAAAGGATTCCTGGAACCTTGTTGTTCTCCATCTATATTCTTCATTATATTTACACAACTCTTTCACATAATTTCATTATTAAAACTCAGATTTACTTATTTGGATTTTATCGTTTCGTATTGAAGTTTACGTCTTTCCTTGTAGTTCACTTTTCCCTGTGGAATCAACATCCCAAAGCTGTGCTACAACTACCACGTTATACTTTAGGCATAACCAAATTTTGGCACCGTTGCCGGGAGAACGCGCTTAAGTACAAGGAAAATTGTCAACGTTGAGACAAGACGGTAATATCGTTCTTTGCTCTTTGTTTTGATTTTCTAATTTTTATTTTTCTGTTTTATTTGTTTCCCTTTAATCCCTTTAGTGTATGCTTAGACCAAGAGATTTGCGAGGTAGATTCATTAAAAGACCTGAATTAGAGTTACCCTCTCATTCCACGTCCATTAGTGAAACCTCACCTAGATTAAACCATAGCGCACACCCAAGTGAGAATTTAGAGGATTCTGTTAACATAGCCGAGAATCAAAATGAAAATGTTGCTAGGACACTTAAGGACTATTTGCACCCTAGCCGAACAGCCACACTATCCTGTATCATATTCCCCCCTAATGTTCAACAACTTGGTTATAAACCAGGCATGATCCAGTTGTTACTAACCTTCCATGGATTTGAGAATGAAAACCCTTATATCCATATTAGGGAGTTTGAGGAAGTAGTAGCAACCTTTCAAGGTAGGGCTGATATGGTAGACACTGTCAAACTTCGGTTTTTCTCTTTTTCACTTAAGAAAAAAACCAAGGTTTGGCTGTACTCGTTAAGGCCTAGGTCTATAGGTAGTTGGGATGAGATGACCCGAGTTTTCTTCCAAAAGCACTTCCTAACCCATAAGACCAACAACCTTAAGAGACAAATCTCAAACTTTACACAAAAGGAGAGTGAAACCTTATATCAAGTTTGGGAACGTTTCAAGGACCTTTTGAATTCTTGTCCACACCATGGGTATGAAAGGTGGTGGGTAGTTAGCTATTTCTATGATGGACTTCTAAGTAGAGAAAGGTAGTTCATAGAAATGATATGCAATGGGGATTTTCTTCAAAAAGATCCCGATCAAGCCATAGATTTCCTAGATGACCTATCAGAAAAAGCCCACACTTGGACTGGACCAAATGCCACTAAAAGCACTAGGAGAAATCAATCTGCTAGGATTTATCAACTTATGGAAGAGGACAACCTTAAAGCCCGTTTAGAGGCCCTAACTAAGGAAATTGAAGCCTTAAAAGCCAAGGATGCTAGAGCCCCTGAACCAGTTGCTAGGGAAGAGTCCCACGAGCCTTGTGTCATGTGTAATAGGGTAGATCATTTACCTAGGGATTGCCTAGCTTATTTTGAGATGAAGGGATAGTGTAATGCTTGAGGAACACCCTTTAGGAAACCAGACTCACCTTATTCTAACACCTACAATCCCGATTGGAAGAATCACCTTAATTTTAGTTGAAGATCCGATATGCAACCTCCTGCCCAATCTAGTACCCAATGGCAACCAGAAACAACCTCATTTAATGCACCTCAATAGTCTTTACCTTTGGAAGATATATTTAAATCATTTATGCAGGTACATGCCAAGAGTGTGGAAGAGCAGGGCAAAATAAATCAACGGTTGTTAGAGAAGCAACAAGCGATCAAAGAGGAACAAAAGGTGATAAAAAGTTAACTCACCAAGTTGACTAGTTTCTTGACGATTCAAGAAAAAGGTCGTTTTCCTTCACAGCCACAACCTAATCCAAAGGGACAACATACGTCACAAACCTCCAATCCTGAAAATCAAAATGTTAGAGAGGTTAATGCCATAATCACTCGCAGCACTAAGAAAATTGATGGGCCCACTCTACCATCAAACTTGAGCAACAAGAATGAATTCCCCAAGGAACAAGAGGCCCATGATGATTATTCTCCACCAGTGCCTTTCCCTCAAGCACTCTTTAAACCTAAAGAGAGAGATTCAACATTAAAATGTGAGATTCTTGAACAACTTCAACATGTTAAAATTAACCTCCATCTTCTTCATGTCATAAAACAGGTTCCCAACTATGCTAAAGTCATCAAGGATCTATGCACACTCAAGAGGAGGCATAATGTAAAGAAGACGACATTCTTAACAGAGCAAGCAAGTGCAGTAATTAACAGTAAGACACTACCCAAATATAAAGATCTGGGCTGCCTAACATTGGCTTGCCAAAGGATACAAATTTTGTGGCCAAACATTGCTGGATTTGGGAGCTAGTGTGAACCTCATGCCATACTCCATATACTTGCAACTCGGTCTAGGTGAGATCAAACCAACCTTCGTTGTACTTCAATTAGTGGATAGATCAGTAAGAAAACCAAGAGGTATTATAGAAGATGTTTTGCTGCAAATTGATAATTTCTATTATCCTGTTGACTTTTTGGTTTTAGATACCGTCTCTATTGTGAATACGGAGTCGAAAATTCATTTGATACTTGGAAGGCCATTTCTTGCTACCGCCAATGCCCTCATTAATTATAGGAATGGCCTAATGACATTATCATTTAGAAATAGGACTCTAGAGGTAAATTTTTTTCGAGTCTCAAAGCAGTCACATGAAGAGGATGAGTGTTTCGACACTTACATGGTTGATAAGCTTAATTTGGACGATGAGCAGATTAAAGATAATTCTAACTCTTTGGAATTCCCACCTAATAATTTTGAGTTCAATAATTCCTCAATCTATTCCCATATCGTTAATGTTGTTGATGTTTTTGATAAGTCACAGGGATTTATTAAGAAATTATGGCAACCATGCTTTGAGGAGTTGCTTGAGAGAAGTCATACGGATGCGGGAATCAAATACCCTACTGCTGATAGTGAATGGGCAACACCAAGAACACTTGAGCCACATGTGGTGGACTTTAAGTATTCTTTGCCAAAAGATTAGCACTGAGGCCATTAAGTATGGAGCCTCATCTTCAGCACCACAATGAGGCCAGCAGTGATAGTGGTGTAGCGTCTGGCTGAAGACGTAAAACTTAGTGCTCATGGGAGGCACTCCACAGCATATTCTTTTATCATTTTTCGTATATCTTTTTCTTGTTTATTATTAGTATTTTGTTATTTTATAGTGATAACTTCGTAGTTATGTTTCAAGGACAAATATACGAAGCAATTCAAATGGTGGTGCACAATTTTCAACTTCTGTGCACTTTTGGTTACAAAGGGAGTTTCCGTTACTTTTTATTTCACATTGAGGCCAATGCAATTTTTAAGTTGGGGGTAGAGGTAACATATTTCTTTTTTTCATTGAACTGCTTGGTGTCACTTTCCCTTTTTGTTTGTTCTTAGCACGCTTTGTGTTAGCCTTAGAGTTAATTCATATGTCAATGATATGAGCTTAATTGAGATAGCATATTGCATTTAGAAGAAGTTAAATCTTGCTTCGGTTTGAGAATAATTGAAGTGTCAATCTTCATTTGGTTTGAGACTCTAGTTTGCGGTAAGATTGTATGATTAGTCTAAAGCACTTAGAGAAGTTTTATGTGTGATTGCTTTGTGAATACTTTTGCGGTCTCGACAAGCTCTAGAACTTATTTGATAAATCACTTGAGGAAAATTCCTAGAATGCACATTACTTAGGATATGATATAGGCCGTTTTTGGACCGTTTGAGCCTTTCAAACTTATCCTTGCTATACTTATCACTAGTCACCTGTTTGAGCCTTTTTCTTGAAAAAGAATTTAAGCTTTGTTTCTTTCAAAAACCCATTTACTTACCCTTATAAGCCTAAAAATATTTTATCCCTACCCTTATTTTAAAAGAACTTAGTTGTACACATCTGTTGAGAAGCACTTAAGAGGAGTAAGGATGGAAATATGAAAAAAAAAATTACTACCATAACCCAAGTATATTAAAGGAGATAAGTTGGGGGTTATGGAAAAGAAAAGAAAAGAAAATAAAATAAAAGAACGAAATAGGAGGTGAATGGTCTTATGCCAAAATAAAAAAAAAAGAAGTGAATTATGGCAAAAAAAAGAAGAAAAGAAAAAAGTGGTGATTGAGAGAAATGCTCGAAAAATGGTTAAAAGAGTTGGGTATTGAAGTAAGGCTATCTAGTGCTTAAAGTGGTTGTGTTTAAAACTAAAAGATTAAGTTCTTTTACTTGTTGAATCCTTCCTGTTCTTTCTTAACCTTTACCTTAGCCTAACGTTACAAGCTTATTAAAGACCTATTGATCCAAGGTGGTGTGATTTTTTCTACAATAGTGGCGAGTGATTTGAAAAGTGAGCCTATAGAGCTTGTTTTCGTGATTGATGTCACGCAAATTAAATATTTTAGAGGCCAAGACTTGTATTCATAAATGTGATGCATAAAATCATCCGGGTATTCAGATTAATGGATTGTGGTAAGATGGATGTTAAGAGTTGATAACAATTTTAAGATTGATGTTTAGATTATAGATATTTAATGATTCTATGTGCTATGTATTATGTGCAATTTTTTAGACAAAAAGTGAATTGCTCTTGGTTTAACGCTAGCATTGCTTTACTTTGTTTTGATTCCTACCGTAGAATTCATCTATTGTTTTGGCTTGAATTGCTAGGGACTAGCAATAAGCTAGTTGGGGGTTATGATGAGAGTCATAAAATGCATCTTAATAGTACATATTTGTTAGCATCTTAGGGTTGATCGAGGTTTGAATTACACTTTTATACCTTAATAACTCTAAAGTGATGTTCTTAGATCATTAACTTATTTCGGTGCATTTTCAGGTATTTTATGTTTGAAAGAGATGGAAAAGCTATCATTTCTAAAAGCTCAAAGATTCTACGCACATCGGAGTGAAAGAGTGCTTCCGAAAGGACAAAACGAAGAGTTTATGAGTAAGAAGCCCTACGGTGGAAGCCTAGGCGCCCAGAACCTCCACCTAGCCAAGACTAGTGAGTGCCTAGGAGCCCAGAAACCAAAGCCGCAGTGCCCAGAAGATTGCCTCACCAAAGATTAGGGTAAGCCATGGCACACATAAGTGAGAGCCGCGGTGCGCACACGATCCTCTTCTCCGAGTTATGACCTAATTAGGACTTTAATGATAGTTTAAAACCCTAAAAACACCCTTGGAACTTTTGTATTACAAATAGATCACTTAGGGTTTGAGAAGAGGACATCGAAGGAGGCTGGAAACAAAGGAGAGAGCTTGACATTACGGTGTTCAAGCATGAGCCCCATGGCTAACTAATCTCCAAGCAAGGCAAAAGGATGAATCCTTAGGTATAGTTGTTGTTATTTTCCTTTCTTAATTCAGTTGTAAGGATTTATTGTTAAAGCATTGTTTATGATTTACTCTTTAAACAAAAAGAATTGAGGTTCATGTGACAACTGCACTTTGTGTTCTTCTTACCTTAGATTTTCTTAATCTAGTGATTGCATGTTTCTTCTCCATATAAGTCTAGTCAAGCTTTTCTTATATCAAGTTGTTTGGATGTGATTGAGACCGGTAGATTTATCTTTTAGGTTTGTCCATTGCTGCGATATTGTCATTGAGATATATTGTCGTTTCTTGATAAACCTATAAGATAGGTCTTGTGTGCTTGAATCGAAAGTAAAGAGTACTTCATAGCAATTACATTAGGGTTTAAATGTGCTTTAATTGAATATTTACCGATTTCTTGGTTGGGATGTGAAACTTGCAATCGAGATTAAAACAATTGAATCGAGATTGGAATAAGGCAACAAACCTAGGGAGGATTCCCGGAACCTTGTTGTTCTCTATTTATATTCTTCATTATATTTACATAACTCCTTCACACAATTTTATTATTAAAACTTAGATTTACTTATTTGGATTTTATCGTTTCGTATTGAAGTTTACATCTTTCCTTGTAGTTCGCTTTTCCCTGTGGAATCAACACCCCAAAGCTGTGCTACAACTATCGCGTTATACTTTGGGTGTAATCAAGTATAGTGTGCAAATGCGAGATCATCTCCACAGGGAATGGTGAATTTCGATTTAGAATTAGTTTCGCAATATAAAACGGTAGAAATAAGTGTTGAGTTTGAATTGATAATGATAGAAACATAGGGCTTTGATATCCACCACTAATCATACTTTCCCAATAAGTAATGTGCCAATGCTCTAACCATACTATGAATACCTAATGTTGTCAACCTAAGGGCATGATGTATACTCCTTAAGCTATTGATTTCCCTAAGCCATGCGTCAGGCATGGTGTATACTCTAACTCTTTTCTCTCTTAAAGGATTTAGTATGGTGTATACTAAGTTGTTATTTAAGAGAGCATAAGTTCTGTGAAAATCAACAAACACACAAGACCTAGGCCATGCTATATACTCCCGGTTTCTCATGTTGATTAATCCAAGAATCCGGCGTGGATTTCTTTTGTTACTATTGTCAGACCCAGGACTTGATTATCCAAATTGATCTAACTAACTAATCCATACCATATGCATATGTTGATCAGGCAAACACATATGAGGAATTCAATAAAAACAGGCATTAATCAATTAAAGCATTATAATAAAGCTATAGCAAAGGCAACAATAATCATTTATGGAAAAACATAATTAGTGCTTCAATCAAGCCTTACTAGTGAGTTAGTTACACATAGTTGTGATGCTAAACATCTCCATAAAATAAAATAAAGGGAAAAAGAAACCTGAATATACTGTGGAGAAGAGTCGTCAATTAATCTCCAAAGCTTAAAACTGAAAAGAAGATACTGTTTCTATGTTTTATAAGGTTTTAAGACGTTTGGAAACCCTAACTAGAAAAGCAGAACCCTAAACCTACTTTTCAAAATAGGTTCTACCATTTTACTGCACGTATGCACTCGATCTCAGCTGGTGCGCTCGAGTGCAAGGTTGCACTCGAGCCTTCTTCTTGTGCTCATGAGTGCTTGTGCGCTCGATCGCACTCTTCTGTGGTCGATCGTACTAGGTTGCTCCCAGGTCTTCTAGATTTTTTCCTCTGAGTTCCTAAATGCTTTTTTTTCCTCCAAGAACCTATAAAAGCACCGAAAACACAAAAAAGAAGTAAAATAGAATAAAATACGTAAACTAAGAGCTTAACAAATGTAAATTAAGGGGCTTAAATATGGATATTTAAGCACTTATCACGCCCCCAAACTTACATATTGCTAGTCCCTTAGCAATACAAAACGAAAAGCTAACTGCAAAACAATAACAAAGATAAATTCATCTTTCATGATATCCAAAAATTTGGGTTGCACACAAAACCATGATATTTATTCATGAGCAAGCTTAAAATATAAACACATCTTCGTAATGAATAAGAGTTTTAAAATCTAATTACTTACATGAGGCTGGTTAAGGCATCACAAATCTAACTTAGTGTGTGGTGAACTAACACATAAAAGATGAAGCTTCCAAATAACTCCAATGTGTAGTGTTTCGGTGTCTCAAAATTTATCGAATTTCCTATCAGAATGAACAATAATGGCATAGTTTTATTTCCTTCTTTTCTTTTATTATGAGATTTTTTCCACGCTGAGTTCCCTTAAGCTTTCTAATTGACTCATGTAACGAGTGTTTAGCCAATGACTCTCAAACCAGATGGTTTTAGGGTATTAGGTGTAAAGACACCCTTAAGGACTTACTAAGTCGAGTCAAAAAGGCTAACTAACTGGTCTTAATGCTCCCAAGCAAAATTCCCACCTTTTGACGTGAACACTCACTGCTTACTGAGGCAAGAGGTCTAGTTACTCAGTGGAAACTTTATTTAATGATCATTATGAGCAAAGTTCCTATCTTTTGACATGAACACTCACTGCTTACTGAGGCAAGAGGTCCAGTTACTTAGTGGAAAGTTTATTTAATAATCAATAGGAGCATTTTATTTTCTCTTTTTGTGCAATAAATTTTTTTTTTCTATTTTTCTATGCCAAAGTGTTTATCTAACAAGTCATCTGGTTTCAGTTAAGCCATGGAAACATACATATTAGAATTACTTGTCATACCCCACACAGTTATGTGCTAATGTGCTCGTGTCAGATTAGATTAAACTTGTGATTTCTTAAATGCCGTAAAGTAAGTGATTAAACTTTTAAAACTTTATTATTTAGACTATGTGTTCTAGATTTTAAGCTTACTGATGAAATCTTATCACAATATTCGTTTAGATCGACCAAAATTTTCAGAACAATATGAACATGTATTTATCTTTTCAATAATAAAAAAAAAACTAGGACAGAGTGTGTGTGAGTGTGTCTCCTATACTCCCAAACTTAAACTACACATTGTCCCCAATGTGTGAATAACATGGAAAGATCTTACCTCAGAGATGAAGAACTAGCTAGTTGGTATGGCTCATAGCACACCCCCAAACTTGAACTGATGTACACACCTTGTCCCTGAAAAAATAAAAACGAAAATAATACTGGAAAACAAAAGATACTAAAAGTAAATAGTTATAAAGATAAATACTAACAAGAAATGTGAAAAATACTAAAAATAAAAGGATATGCTGTAGGTTGCCTCCCATGAGCGCTAAGTTTTACGTCTTCAACCAGACGGTGCACCTCTCTCACTGCTAGTCTCTAGGTGGTGTAGAAGATGAGGCACCAAGGCAGAGAGGTAGTCGATCAAGAATGGCCTGGAGCATCACCTTCTACCTCGTAAAGTGTGCCTCCAAACCATTGATGCGCTGATACACTAGTAATGTAGCCTCCCTATCCTCCCGTCGAATGTTAAAGAGCTCACACCGGAAAGAGGACATCTCCTCAAGAATGTGCTGGTACTCAGTAGGTCCCATGTTAGCATGGTCCTCCTCCCAAGTATGGCTTGCTGTGGGGTCCTCGGTCTTTATGGGATCATCCTCCACCCTCTCAGCAGTAGGTGCATGCCCTTGGGTTCTTCTGGGCATATGCGACTGGCTCAGGGTCCACTGGCTCTTCCCAAAGAATGGGTGGTCTTGGACTGGTCCATTGATGGAGGAGCCTTTAATCCCCTTTTTCTTGAAGATGTAGTTGAGGAGAAACTGGAATAGAAGCATCCATACATTAGCCGTGGTGACTTGGCATGCATGGACATGGTCCCAGAACTTATGTAGCTGGCTCCAAATGATAGCAGGGATGGTGTACCAGTGGCCTCTGTGGAATGGATATAGCGCCTATAAGAATTGGTCACGCCTCTGGGTTTTGTGTCCCAATGGGCACACATTGCACTGAAGAATGAAACCCACGAGCTAGAGTCATGAAGCAACTTGGACCGGCTCTCCGCATTGTTGTGCCGATCGGTACACTACCCAACACACATGTCCTTAACGATGATGAACAAGGAAAAGGACTCTGGCTGCTTATCTATTTGGGCATCCTCAGGAGGAGACTCATCATCACAGTGGAGGGCAGCAGTTATATCTACAGATATCATATCAGTATATTTGCCTTGAACAGATGAGGACAAGACCCCTGGTTTGTTGCAGTCGAACGATAGGTTCTCATAAAACTGAACCATGAACTGGGTGTAAGCAGTAGAGTAGACAAGCTTGAACAGCCTCTTTAATCCACGGTGCTTGAATTCCTGGACAGCGTATTGAGTTGCTTCAAAGTTCTTGAAGTCGACGTCTATGTTGAATGTTGTTTCGAAGAGGATCTCCCGTTGTTCAAAGCTGGGCCGGGAGGAATGTGTGCGGCTTCCTGAGGCACGAGAGGTGGAAGTAGTTTGTTTAGGCATCTTAGATGAGGTTCTGCAGAATTTGTGCTCGATCTCAGTATAGTGCGCTCGATCGCACTTTCCCTTTGCACTCGATCGCAGTACTCCCTGCGCTCGATCGAACACAGTCAGGAGTTTTCTCAAACAGGTGGTGTGCAACCTGTGAACCAAGTAAAGCTTAACACTTCCTAAAGTATTCCAACCTCCTGCGGATTGCAAACAAAACCCAAGCACACAATAAGAGACACATTTTATATGTAATGATTAGTAAAATGAAGAATAAAGAAAACATGGGTTTATGTTAATTGTGTTGTGACTATGTGTGATTATGAAACGTGAAATAGGGAGATGATTTTTTACCTGGTGACGGGGAGGAGTGATGTAAGGGTGTACGTGGTGGTGATGTGCGGTTAGAGATTAGGTGTGGGCGAGGGGGGTAGAGAGTGCAGAGCGTGAGATATGCGAGAGTGAGAGTGAAATGTGGTAGCATAATCAATTGATTTTAAATAAACATGTGACTCTCTGCCCTGAGTGCGCTCGATCGCATTGTGAAGTGTGCTCGATCGCACTTGTGCGCAAGTGTGTGTGTTGGTGTGGTGCGCTCACACATCATTGAGCGCATGGCGAGGTTACACTCGAGCGCTCTATAGAGTGCACTCGATCGCAAGGACAGAAAGTGCTGGCAACTAAATGAACTATAAAAAGAACTAAAAAAATAAAAATAATGAAAACAATTAGCAAAAATAAATAAAACTGTACCATACTCAGTGGCCTCAGTACCACTGACCTCAATAGATGCGCTTGAGCTACACGTTTATCAAAATCTGAACTACTTAAGTGCTCTCTATAGTAGCTTCAGTGCTACTTTCTAGGAAGAGGGCACTTAAAGTCCACCTCTAATGGCTCAAGTGCTCTCGGTTTTGCTGCATACTGGACAGATTGAAGTGCCAAATCTTCATCTCTTGGTGGCAAGTTGATTTCAAGGTATGGATTGAATCTATGTCCATTCACCGTGAAATTTTGAGTGTTGTTGGAACCATGGATCTCCAAAGCACCATGAGGAAAGACCTTGGTGACCACATAAGGACTAGACCATCGGGACTTGAGTTTGCCTGGGAATAGTCTTAATCTTGAAATGTAGAGCAACACTTTTTGTCCTACATGAAACTCTTTCCTAACTAGTTGTTTATCATGATAGGCTTTTGTCCTTTCTTTGTAGAGCTTGGTGTTCTCATATGCATCATACCTTAACTCTTCCAGCTCATTTAAGTGCAGCTTCCTCTTCTCACCCGCTTGTTTCATGTCAAAATTGAACTGCTTTATGGCCCAATACACTCGATGCTCTATCTCCACTGGTAGATGGTATACTTTTCCAAAGACTAATCGGTATGGCGACATTCCAATTGGTGTCTTGTAAGTTGTCCTATATGCCCATAGAGTATCATTCAAGCATAAAGACCAATCCTTTCGATTAGGATTCACAGTCCTCTCCAGGATGCCCTTGATCTCTCAGTTACTTATCTCCACTTGGTCACTGGTTTGAGGATGATATGAAGTGCCAACTTTATGGGTGATCCCATATTTCTTGATTAGGGCAGCAAAAGATTGGTTGTGGAAGTGGTTGCCTCCATCACTGATGATTGCTCTTGGAGTCCCAAACCGAGTAAAGATGTTATCCTGTAGAAACTTCACAACCACTTTGTGATCATTAGTCTTTGAGGGGACAACCTAGACCCATTTAGATACATAATCCACACCAATAAGAATATATAAATAACCATAGGAGTTAGGAAATGAACCTATGAAATCAATACCCCCATACATTAAAAAGTTCTACTATATCAATATTTTGTAAGGGCATCTGATTTTTGGATGATATGTTACCTGTCCTCTGGTATCTATCACATGAGCTGCAAAATAAAAAGGCATCTTTAAAAAAATTAGACCAATAAAAACCAGATTGTAATACCTTAAGAGCTGTTCTCTTGGCCCCAAAGTGTTCTCCATAAGCAAACTGATGGCAATGTTGCAATAAGCTCATATGCTCGCCCTCGGAGACACACCATCAGATGATTTAATCAGGACAAAATTTGAATAGGTAAGGTTCATCCTAATGGTAGTGTCAAGACATAGATATCAACCGCTTCCTTTCTTGACTAGATATACCTATAGGAAAAACCTTAGCAGTTATATAATTGACAATATCAGCATACCATAGAAGTGTTACCTCTAATGCGAATAATTGTTCATCGGGGAAGTTTTCATTCAAAGATAGATCATTTTGGTTGTCCTCATGAGGTAGCCTAGATAGGTGATCTACAAGCACATTCTCATTACCCTTTTTTTTTTTTAATCTCCAAGTCGAATTCTTGTAATAGGAGTACCCATCTGATTAACCTAGGCCTTGCATCTTTCTTAGAAAACAAATATCTCAAAGTAGCATGATCAGTAAATACAATAAACTTAGAGCCAATCAGGTATGATTTAAACTTCTTCAAAGCAAAAATAACACCTAACAATTCCTTTTTAGTAGTACAATAGTTTAGCTGAGCATCATTTAAAGTTCTAGAAGCATAGTAAAAAGCATGAGGTACCTTATTAACTTTATGGCCCAAGACAGCTCCTAAGGCGAAGTCACTGGCATCACACATCAGCTCGAATGGAAGACTCCAATTAGGTGTCATCATTATTGGTGCAGAGATGAGCATGTTCTTCAATGTGTTGAAAGCTTTCATACAGTCATCAGTCCATTCAAACTTGGTATCTTTAGCTAATAGTGCACAAAGAGGTCTAGAGGTCTTAGAAAAATCTTTGATGAATCATCTATAGAATCCAGCATGTCCAAGGAAACTTCTAACACCCTTGACTGTTAGAGAAGGAGGCAACTTTGAAATGATGTCGATCTTAGCCTTATCTATCTCAATACCTTTGTTGGAAATGGAATGACCCAACACAATGCCTTGTTGAACCATAAAGTGACATTTTTCCCAATTTAGCACTAAGTTGCATTCTTCACATCTCTTTAGGACATTTTTAGATGATTGAGGCATTCATCAAAATTAGACCCAAAAAAACTAAAATCATCCATAAATACCTCAATGAATTTCTCCACCATGTCGGAAAAAATGCTCATCATACATCTTTGAAAGGTGGCTGGTGCATTGCATAAACCGAATGACATCCTTCTGTAAGCAAATGTACCAAAATGGCATGTGAAGGTAGTCTTTTCTTGGTCCTCTGGTGCTATGGTAATTTGGTTGTAACCACTATACCCATCCAAGAAGCAATAATAGCTATGGCCAGCTAATCTCTCTAACATCTGATCAATGAAGGGCAATGGGAAATGATCTTTTCTGGTCACTTTGTTTAGCCTTTTGTAATCAATGCATACCCTCCAACCAGTGATTATTCTTGTAGGTATTAGCTCCTTATCTTCATTCTTTACCAATGTAGATAATGCCAACTTTTCAGAATCACTTGGACTGGACTTACCCATTTACTGTCTGAGATGGGGTAGATAATGCCAACGTCCAACAGTTTTAATACCTCTGCCTTAACTACCTCTTTCATGTGTGGGTTGAGTTTTCGCTGAGCATCCCTGGTGGGTTTTGCTTCATCCTCAAGGTAGATATGATGCATGCACTTGGCTGGACTTATCCCCTTGATGTTAGCAATGGTCCATCCGATAGCATATATGTGCTCTCTAAGAACTGTCAACAGTTTCTCTTCTTTACCAACACTTAGATTGGCAGCAACTATCACTGGTAATGTCCTATTCTCTCCCAAATAAGCATAAGTTAAACGCTCTGGCAACTGCTTCAATTCCAAGTTTGGTGCCTGGACAATAGAAGGGAGAAGAGCAGTATTAGTAGGTACAAGAGGTTCAAATGGAGGGGTATACTTAGATGTTTTGGAGAGGCCTCAAGGAGGTGCACAGCTTTAATGATGTCATCAGTAACATCTTTAGGTTCTTACTCAATATCCAATCTTATGAAGCCATGGGTAAGGGTGGTCTTCAATGGATCAAAGTGATGGACCTGAAAAGCTTGCTCAACAAAACTTTGCATCATACATACATTAAAACATTCCATATCAACTTGAGGTAATTTTAATGCATCATATATTTTGAACTCTATTTTCTCACTATTTACCTTCATACTTACTATACCTTTTTTCACACAAATTTTTGTATCAGTAGTTCTCATAAAGGGTCTTCCTAAGATAATGGGCAGAAGTAATGATAGGTGCTTAAATATTCATATTTAAGCCCCCTTATTTACATTTGTTAGGTCGTTAGTTATGTTAATTTAGTCCATTTTACTTCATTTATGTGTTTCACACGTTTTTATAAAGTCTTGGAGAAAAAGAAGCAGCTTTGGCACTTAAGGGAAGAAGCCCGGAAATCCTAGAGCAGCTTTTGGTCAAAGTGCGATCGATTGCACTACTGCATGTGATCGAGCGCACATGCGATCGTTCGCACACAAGAAGGATCGAGCGCAGCACTGCAATCAAGCGCAAGACGCTTGCGATCGAGCGCACATGTACTGGCATGAACATTAAAACAGCAGAACCAGTTTTGGAAATAAAGAAGATTTTGCATTTTTGGAAGTTAGGGTTTCCAGAGCCTTCTAGGACTACTCAAGCTCTATAAATACACCTGTAAAGCACACACAAATCATGACTTCTTAGAGAACACTTCTTTTATCTTTTGTTTAGCTTGGAGTTTTAGGCTTTGGAGAGGATTGACAACCCGTCTCCCTGGTATTCTTCGGGTTTTATATTTTATGCTTAGTTTATATATGATGTTTATCTTAGACAGCATGTGTAACTAACTTTCTTATAGGGCTCGATTGAAGCCCTAGTTATGCTTTCTCATATATTTATTCATTGATAAAATCTTTGCCAATAGCCTTTATTATGTTGCTTAACTTGATTAGTGTGTGTGCTTATTTAAATTCCTCATATGTATGTGTATGGCCAACGTATGCATGCGGTATGGATTGGTTAGTTAGATCAATTTGGATGACCGAGTCCTGGGTCTAACATTAGTAACAAAAGATATCCACACCAGATTCTTGGATTAATCAACGTGGGAAACCAGGAGTAGATACCATGCCCTAGGTCTCATGTGGTTGTCAATTTCCATAAATCTTATGCTGTCTTAAGGAACAACTCATGCAGATACCATGCTGAATCCCTTAAGGAAGAAAAGAGTTAGAGTAGATACCATGCCTAACTCGTTGCTTAGGGAAATCAATAGCTTAAGGAGTAGATATCATGCCCTTAGGTTGGCGACCATTAGGTATACATGATAAGGCAAGTGCACTGATACATTACACATTGGGAAAGTATGACTAGTGGTGGATATCAAAGCCCTGTGTCTTTATTATTATCAAAAAACATTCAATAGTTATTTATTTCTTTTTACTTTGAAGAAACTGATTCTAAAACCGAACTTTACCAATCCTTGTGGAGATGATCTTGCTTTCGCACACTATACTACGCTATTGACCTTGTGCACTTGCAAGTAAAACAAGTATGATTATTTACTTATTTATTTAGTTATATTTACACACAACAAGTTTTTGGCGCCGTTGCCGGGGATTGTGCTAAAGGTCCTTTTAGAATTACTTTTGTTTAATCATTGTTATTATTACTTTTTTTTTGTTTACCATATTTGTTTTTCATCAAAAACCTAATCGATTTGTTTTCTGTTTTAGGCACATCAAACCCTAAATCACACTTTCTGTGATACTTGCGATTGATCGTAGCCTTCTGTGCGATCGAGCGTAAATAGGACAGAGAGTTACCGGAGTAGCAGAGTTAAGTTGTTGCACTGAAACTGTTTTTGCTAATTTATGCACGGACTTCGATCCCAACATCAAACAGTTTTTCCCCTCGATCCCGAACTTGAGCAGACTATCCGACAAAGGCTTAGGGACAACTTCGAGGAGAACAAAGAAGAAGTCGAGAACGAAACACCAATGGCGGAACAGCTCGAAAACCAGCAACCACCTGCACGAGTACCGATGAAGCACTCCTTCATCCCACGGAACATTGATCAACCATCATGCATTGCATATCAACCTGAGGTGGCAGGAAACTATTACATATCTCCGCAAATATTGAATGCTTTGACTCACTTTAAGGGTACTCCTAATGAAGATTCACACTTGCACCTCCGAGAATTTTTCGATCTTTGCAAGTTCCAGCACATACAAGGCCTAGACCAAGAAGGAATAAGGTTAATTCTGTTCCTTTTTTCCTTGAAAGATAATGCTAAAACTATGGTATAATTCTTTGCCTGCAGTTTCTATCCACACTTGGGAGGAGTTGGCAAGCAAGTTCCTGAGGAAGTTTTTCCCAGCACAAAAGACGAGGCAAATGAGGAAGGAGATCCAGTCCTTCCAACAAAAAGATGGAGACCTCTTCTTCGAAGCGTGGAGACACTTCAATGAACTGCTACGCAAATGCCCACACCACAACCTGCCTCAAGATGAACTGGTACAAGTATTTTACGAAGGTTTGAATGATACTAACAAAAGTATTGTTGATTCAGGTTGTGGAGGAGTATTGATGGAGAAAAGTAGCGAAGAAGCGTTGGGGCTCTTCGAAACCCTCAGCAAACACACTCAGCAGTTCTCCTCTCGTGGTAGACATGTAACCAAAGGTAAAGGTGTGTATGAGGTAAATCTGAATGGAGGATCTTCCCCTCAAATAGCCGCGATGGAAAGAAAACTAGACTTATTGGTAAAAGCCATGGCTGCTCAAAATGCCTCATCTAGCCTACCATCTACCCCACTCCAGGTATGTACAATATATTCCCAATACGACCATAATACTGATACTTGTCCTTTGTATTCACCTACAGATACAGAACAAGCAAATTATATGGGACCTAATAACTATCCACCAAAGAACAACCCTTATGCAAACACATACAACCCTGGATGGTGGAATCACCCGAATTTCTCATGGAGCAACAATCAGAACAATCAAGGACAGCAACGAAACCCCTAGCCCACTGCTCATGCTACTCCCGAACCAAAGAAGAACGACCTTGAAAGTCTAGTGAGACAACTGGCCACTCAGCAGCAGCAATTGATGATGTCATAAGAACAGTTCATGACTCAGCAAAAACAAACTAATGCAACACATGAGAAAGCAATTCAAAGACTAGAGGTACAAATGGGATAATTGGCTAAGGAACTGAGCAGTAGAAAGCAAGGTGAGCTTCCTGCCCAATCAATACCTAACTCGAGAGGACATCACCAAGTGAATGCTGTGATAACCCTGAGAAGTGGAAAGATCATAGGCATCGATGAGCCTGCACGAGCATCTCCTGACAAATCATCCACCTCTAAGGTAAGTGAGATGGAAAAGGTAAATACACCCCCACCGTTTCCTCAAGGGTTGGTGAAACCTAAGAAAGAGACCAAATTGATTGACATTTTTGAAACCTTGAAAAAGGTAGAGATTAATATTCCTCTGTTAGATGCCATTAGACAAATTCTTGCATATGCCAAGTTTTTAAAAGATTATTGCACTAACAAAAGGAAGTTTCAGGAACATGAGACGGTAGCCTTAACCGAAGAGGTAAGTGCTGTGCTTTTAAGAAAATTACCACCTAAACTAAAAGATCCAGGTAGTTTTACTATTCCTTGTAGGCTAGGTGACCAGTTGTTCGAGCATGCACTATTGGATCTAGGAGCGAGTGTCAACCTGCTGCCATACAGTGCATACGAGACACTAGGTTTAGGGAAGCTTCAACCAACTTCCATCACTTTGCAATTAACTGACAGAAGCATCAAACGACCGAGAAGTATCTTTGAGGACGTGTTAGAATCAAAAGTGGCGATGAAGCAACTATCAAGGGCACTTGAACCACCTGATGTGGGCTCTAAGTGCCCCCTTCAATGGGAGTAGCACTGTATCAAGAGAGTGCTTGAGACATTTCACATTTGCCGATCATGTAGCTTAAGCGTCTCTACTGAAGTTAGTGGTACTGAGGCCACTAACACATGGTAAGGTTGTATTGCTCCAAAACTGTCATTTTTTAGCTAAGGTAAGTTTTTATTTTTTCCCATGCACACTGCTTGTAATCGAGTGAACCATTTAATGCGATCGAGTACAAGAGTGCGATCGAGTGCGTTAGTCAATGTGCTCGAGCACACTTCGTGTACGATTGAGCGCACTCGTGGTAAAAAGTTTAGTTATAAGTCTAAAAATCTTAACACTCACACACTCACTGTCTCTTCACATTTCACTCACTTCCTCTCGCTCGCACTCTCTGGTTACAAACGAGCACTCCCATATTCTCTCCTCAACTCCCACATTCTCAACCCCAGCATCATCATCATCCCATCACCACTCATCACCACCAACCATCACCACTAACACACATCATCACCATCCTATCACCACCTCGCCTCCCTCCCCGTTACATATTCCCTCTATCCATAAGGTACTTCTTTTGCACACACACATGAATTTTAATATTTTATTTCCAAATTATTTCTATATATGAGTAAACTTGTGTATGATTGGTTGATTTTCTGCTTGCAGGAGGTTAGGAACGAATTCAAATCCTCAAGATCAGAGCTTGGTCTTCTGTTGCACACCACCTGTTCGAGGAAACGCCTGACCGTGTGCGATCGAGCGCACGGCTGTTATGATCGAGCGTATAGTCCAGTGTGCGATCGAGCGCACCTATTTGAGCTCGATCGCAAATTAGGCAGAACTTAATAGCAGCATGTCCAAACCATCTGTTTCCACCTCCGGTGCATCCAGCAGTTGTGCCTCGTTATCCCAGCCCAGCATTGAGCAATGAGAGCTCTTATTCGAGACTGCCTTTGCCATCGATGATGTATTCAAGCACATGGACGCCACTCAATAAGCCGTCCAAGCATTTAGACATCGAGGGTTGAAGAGGCTTTTCAAGCTGGTTTGCTCGACTGCTTACACCCAGCTCATATTCCAGTTCTATGAGAGCCTATCCTTTGACTGCAGCAGACAGGGAGTACTAACTTCTTCAGTCCAGGGCACACCCGTAGAGGTGACTAGTGCTGATATAGCTGCTGCTCTTCATTGCACTGACGAGTCCCCTCTTGAGGACACCAATATCGAGGAGTAGCCGGAGTCCTTTGCCCTGTCTGATATTATTACGGATATGTGCACTGGTCAGTACACTGATAGACACAACAATGCAGCCAGCCGGTCAAAGTTGCCTCCATGACTTTGGCTTGTCGACACTATCCTTCAGTGTAATGTGTGTCCATTGGGGCACAAGACACAGCGGAGAGACCAGTTTGTATAGACCTTATATGCCTTCCACAGAGGCCACTGGTACTCTATTCCAGTTGTTAAATGGAGCCAGTTGCACAAATTCTGGGATCATGTCCATGGCTGGTAAACCACCATGACCAATGCATAGGGTCTCTCTTTCCCGTTCCTACTCTCCTACATACTCAAGAAGAAAGGGATTAAGGGGACCACCAGCGATGGACCAGTGCGAGAGCATCCCTTCTTCGGGAAGGCTCAATGGACACATAGCCTCTCGCACATGCCTCGAGGACTCCCAATACCTGCTCCTACAGCTGAGAGAGTCGAGGAGGATCGTATGGAGATCGAGACCCCTGTAGTTAGCCTAGTACGAGATGAGGACCATACAGAAATGGGACCCACAGAGTCCCAGCACTTTCTAGCTGAGCTGTCCTCCTTCCGAGGTAAGGTCTCTGCCGCTACCACACTCGTGCATCAGCACATAGATAGCTTGGAGGCACGGTTTGCACGACATGAGGCTCTGCTACAGGCTATTCTAGATCGCCTACCTCCTGCACTTGGTACCTCTTCGACTACACCACCTGATGATCGACAGTGAGAGGATACCACGTCTGGCTGAAGACGTTAAACTTAGCACTTTTGGGAGGCACCCCAAAGTATATCCTTTTTATTAGTTTATTTTATTTTATTATTCGTATTTCCTAGTTTATTTTTCTATAGCTGTTTATTATTACTTGTTTCTATTTTATGTTTGTTTTTCTTTCTTTTTCAAGGACAGAGTGAGTGCATCCAGTTGAAGTTTGGGGGCGTACTACGAGCCATGCCAGCCATCAGTTCTCCATCTACCAGGTCAGCTCCTTCCATGCTATTCACACATTGAGGACAATGTGCAATTTAAGTTTGGGGGTATGGGGACACACTCACACACCCACTATGTCCCATTTTTATTTTGTTTTGTTGCTTTTAGAGATAAATGCTTGTTCATTCTGTTCTAATAAAATTTTGGGTGATCTAAACAAACGATATGATTTGATTTCATTAGTGAGCTTAACACCTTGAACATATAGGCCAATAATTAAGTTTTGAACATAGATTACTTACTTTTAGGCATTTAAGGATTCACAAGTTTAACCTAAATTGACACGAGCACATTAGTACATGGTTGTGTGGGGTATGACACGTAATTTTGATTTGTATGTTTCTTTTGCTCGACTGCGAACCAAATGACCTATTAGATTAACATCTTAGTATAAGAAAATAGAAAAAGATTGTTAGTGCTCAAAAAGAAAAATGCTCCTAATGATCAATAAAACAAATTTTTCACTGAGTAACTGGCCCTCTTGCCTCAGTAAGCAGTGAGTGTCACGTCAAAAGGCGGAAAAAATTTTGCTCACAAAAGATCATTAAAAAGAACTTCTCGCTGAGTAACTGGCCCTCTTGCCTCAGTAAGCAGTGAGTGTCATGTCAAAAGGTGAAAATTCTGATTGGTAGCATTGAGACCAGTTAGTTTTGTAGCCTTTTTGACTCGAGTTAGTAAGTCCTTAGGGGTGTCTTTACACTTAATGCCCTAAAACCATCTGATTTGGGAGTCATTGGCTAAACACTCATTACATGAGTCAAACAGAAAGCTTAAGGGAACTAACTTGGCAAAAATCTCAAAAATAAAAGAAAAGAAGAAAATCTATGCCATCTTTGTTGATTCTAATAGGAAATTTGGTGAATCTTGAGTCATCGAAACACTACATATTAGAATTATTTGGAAACCTAATCTTTTATGTGCTAGTTCACCACACACTAAAGTCAAACTTGTGATGTCTTAAACTGCCTCATGAAAGTGATTTGCGTTCAAAACTCTTATTCATTGCAAAAATATGTTTATATTTGTTAAGCTTGCTCATGAATACACATCATTGTTTTGTGTGAAGACCTAAAATTTTTGTGAACACTATGAACATTGGATCTATCTGTATGTTGTTATTTTTCGTTTTACTTTTTCGTTTTGTATTGCTAAGGGACTAGCAATATGTAAGTTTGGGGGTGTGATAGGTGCTTAAATATTCATATTTAAGCCCCTTTATTTACATTTGTTAGGTCCTTAGTGATGTTAATTTAGTCCATTTTACTTCATTTGTGTGTTTCACATGTTTTTATAAGGTATTTGAGAAAAAGAAGCAGTTTTGGCACTTAAGGGAAGAAGTATGGAAATTCTGGAGCAGCTTCTAGTCAAAGTGCGATCGATCGCACTACTGCATACGATCGAGCACACATGCGATCGTTCACACACAAGAAGGATCGAGTGCAGCACTACGATCGAGCGCAAGACGCATGCGATCGAGCGCACATGTACGGGCGTGAACAGTAAAACGGCAGAACCAGTTTTGGAAATAAAAGAGGTTTTGCGTTTTGGGAAGTTAGGGTTTCCAGAGCCTTCTAGGACTACTCAAGTCCTATAAATACACTTGTAAAGCACACACAAATCATGACTTCTTAGAGAACACTTCTTTTATCTTTTGTTTAGCTCGGAGTTTTAGGCTTTGGAGAGGATTGACAACCCATCTCCCTAGTATTCTTCAGGTTTTATATTTTATGCTTAGTTTATATATGATGTTTATCTTAGACAACATGTGTAACTAACTTTCTTATAGGGCTCGATTGAAGCCCTAATTATGCTTTCTCATATATTTATTCATTGATAAAATCTTTGCCAATAGCCTTTATTATGTTGCTTAACTTGATTAATGCCTGTGTATGGCCAACGTATGCATGTGGTATGAATTGATTAGTTAGATCAATTTGGATGATCGAGTCCTGGGTCTAACATTAGTAACAAAAGATATCCACATCAGATTCTTATATTAATCAACATGGGAAACCGGGAGTAGATACCATGCCCTAGGTCTCATGTGGTTGTCGATTTCCATAAATCTTATGCTTTCTTAAGGAATAACTCATACAGATACCATGCTGAATCCCTTAAGGAAGAAAAGAGTTAGAGTAGATACCATGCCTAACTCGTTGCTTAGGGGAAATCAATAGCTTAAAGAGTAGATACCATGCCCTTGGTTGGCGACGATTAGGTATACATGATAAGGCAAGTGCACTGATACATTACACATTGGGAAAGTATGACTAGTGGTGGATATCAAAGCCCTATGTCTTTATTATTATCAAATCACATTCAACAGTTATTTATTTCTTTTTACTTTGAAGAAACTGATTCTAAAACCGAACTTTACCAATCCCTGTGGAGATGATCTTGCTTTCGCACACTATACTACACTGTTGACCTTGTGCACTTGCAAGTAAAATTAGTACGATTATTTACTTATTTATTTAGGTATATTTACGCACAACAAGTAATGGCATAGGGCATTTTTCCATATCTAACACAATAAAATCAACAGGTAAAATAAACTCACCTACCTTTACCAAGATATCCTTAAGTCTAGGTCTTTTGATGCTTCTCTCTGCCAATTACAAAGTGATGAAAGTCTGTTGAAGCTCCCCCAAGCCTAGTGTTTCAAATACTGTGTATGGCAGCAAATTTACACCCACTCTTAGATCCAGTAATGCACGCTCAAATAGCTGGTCACCTATCTTGCAGGGAATAGTGAAACTACCTGGATCTTTTAGCTTTGGTGGTAGCTTTCTTAACAATATCGCACTTACCTCTTTAGTTAAAGCTACTATCTCATATTCCTGAAACTTCTTCTTGTGAGTGCAACATTCTTTCAAAAATTTAGCATAAGCATTTATTTTGTGAATTGCATCTAATAAGAGAATGTTTATTTCTACTTTTCGCAAAGTTTCAAAAATATCAAGTAGTTTATTTTCTTTCTTTTACTTTACTAACTTTTGCGGGAAGGGTGGTGCATTCACCTTCTCCATTTCACTTACCTTTGATACAGATGGTTTCTCTAGAGATGCTTGTGCAGACTCATCGATTCCTATGACCTTACCATTTCTAAGAGTTGTAACAGCCTTCAGTTACTGGTGCCCTCCTGGATTAGGTAGTGTTTGGGCTGGAAGCTCACCTTGCTTTATGTCACTCAGTTTCTTAGCCAATTGCCCCATTTGTACCTCTAGTCTTTGAATGGTTTGTTCTTGTTTTACAGTGGTTTGTCCTAGTTTAGTCCAAAATTGCCTTTCATCTGCCATGAATTGATCTTGTGAAGTCATTAGCTATTGTTGCTGAGTTGCCAATTGCCTCACAAAACTCTCTAAGTCACTTTTCTTTGATTCGGGAACTGAGTGGGCTACTAGTTAGGAGTTCCTTTGCTGCCCTTGAAGGTTCAGGGCATTCTGATTGTTAGTCCATGAGAAGTTGGGGTGGTTTTGCCATCCAGGATTATAGGTATTTGCATATGGGTTGTTCTTGGGTGGATAGTTGTTCGGTCCCACATAATTCACTTGCCTTGGATCTGCAGATGAATATAAAGGACATATCTCAGTATTATGATCAAAATGAGAACATATAGCACATACCTGGAGTGGTGTAGCTAGTGGACTAGATGAGGCGTTCTAAGTAGTCATGGCATTAACAAGCAGATCTAGCTTCCTCTCCACAGCAGCTATCTAATTAGAGGATCCATCATTTAGAGTCACCTCATATATACCTTTACTCTTAACTCCTTGTCTACCTCTAGAGGAGAATTGCTGGGTGTGCTCACTTAGTGTCTCAAGCAGCTCATTGAAATGTCCTCATGCCACAAAGAACAGGTCTTTATCCTTCTGTTAGAAAGATTTAATCTCCTTCCTCATTTGTCTTGTCTTTTGAGGTGGGAATAACTTCCTTAGGAACTTACTGGCCAACTATTCCCAAGTAGGGATAGAAATTGCAGGCAATGAATTGTACCATAGTTTAGCATTATCTTTTAATGAAAAAGATAAAAGAATTAACCTGATTCCCTCTTATTCTAGGCCCCGGACATGCTGGAACTTGCAAAGATCAAAAATTTTCGAAGGTGCAAGTGTGGGTCCTCAACAGGTGTACCCCTAAAATGAGTCAATTCACTGAGTATCTATGGAGATATGTAATAATTGCCTTCCGCCTCTAGTTGATAAACAATGCATGATGGCTGGTCGAGGGTTCATGGGATGAAGGATTGCTTCATAGGCCTTCGCTCAGGTGGTGGTTGGTTGTCAAGCTGATCCGCTATCAGTGCTTCTTCCTCGAGTTCTTCTTCTACCTCTTCAATGTTGTCTCTAAGAATTTGTCGAATGGTTTGCTCAAGCTCTGTATTAAGTGGAAAGAAGGTTAGATTCCTGGATTGAAGCCCTTGCATGAATTAGCTTAAACGCTTTAGTGCAGCAGTTTCAGTACTACTGCTTGGGTACTCCCTGTCTCAAGTGCGCTCGATCGCACAAGGCAGTGTGCTCGATTGTAGTGGCACAGATTACTCTGCTGTAGTACCTGAAACAGAATAATAGAAAACGAAAATAAATTAAGTTTTTGATGAAACAGAATAAAATAGAACAGAAAAAATAAAAACTAAACGAAAAATAATCTTAAACAGAAATTTAGCACAATCCCCGGCAACGGCGCCAAAAACTTATCGTGCAATTATCTACCTAAATTAATAAGCAAATAATTGTACAGTTTTGCTTGCAAGTGCACAAGGTCAACAGTAGTATAGTGTGCAAATGTGAGATCATCTCCACAAGGATTGGTGAATTTCGCTTTAGAATTAGTTTCGCAATATAAAACGATAGAAATAAGTGTTGAGTTTGAATTGATAATGATAGAAACATAGGGCTTTGATATCCACCACTAATCATACTTTCCCAATAAGTAATGTGCCAATGCTCTAACCATAATATGAATACCTAATGTTGTTAACCTAAGGGCATGGTGTATACTCCTTAAGTTATTGATTTCCCTAAGCCATGAGTTAGGCATGGTGTATACTCTAACTCTTTTCTCTCTTAAAGGATTTAGCATGGTGTATACTAAGCTGTTCTTTAAAAGAGCATAAGTTCTGTGAAAATCGACAAACACACAAGACCTAGGGCATGTTATATACTCCCGGTTTCCCATGTTGATTAACCCAAGAATCCGGCATGGATTTCTTTGTTACTATTGTCAAACCCAGGACTCGGTCATCCAAATTGATCTAACTAACTAATCCATACCACATGCGTATGTTGATCAGGCAAACACATATGAGGAATTCAATAAAATAAGCATTAATCAATTAAAGCATCATAATACAGTTATGGCAAAGGCAACAATGCTCATATATGGAAAAGCATAATTAGGGCTTCAATCGAGCCCTACTAGTGAGTTAGTTACACATAGTTGTGATGCTAAACATCTCCATAAAATAAAATAAAGGGAAAAAGAAACCCGAATATACTGTGGAGAAGAGTCGTCAATTCGTCTCCAAAGCTTAAAACTGAAAAGAAGATACTGTTTTTGTGTTTTATAAGTCTATTTATAAGGTCTTAAGACATTTGGAAACCCTAACTAGAAAAATAGAACCCTAACCCTACTTTCCAAAACAAGTTTTGCCGTTTTAATACACGTGTGCGCTCAATCTCATGCTGGTGCACTCGAGCGCAAGGTTGCACTCGAGCCTTCTTCTTGTGCGCACAAGTGCTTGTGCGCTCGATCGCACTAAACTACTTACAAGTCTTCCAGATTTTGTCCTCTGAGTTCCAAAATGCTTCTTTTCCTCCAAGAACCTATAAAAGCACCGAAAACACAAAAAAAATGAAGTAAAATAGAATAAATTATGTAAACTAAGAGCTTAACGAATGTAAACTAAGGGACTTAAATATGAATATTTAAGCACTTATCAGTTTTCAAGAGAACTTGTATATCTTACTTACAATTATAATATCTCGAGATATATATTATGTTTCACAAGACATACACCTTAGGCTATAAACAGAATGCCTCAAGCCTTTGCTTAAGATTGACACACATCTTAAGATTTTCAATAGATATATGCATAAGACAATATAAACATGTAAAACATCTATATGCTAAATATGACAGTAATGTCTAAATTGAATGATAAATTGAATTTGCATGCAATAATCGTTCTCATTATAATATCCAATACATCATCAAAATATGCATAAACTGATTAAACTTCAATTACATAAATAAAGGAAAATTATGCCTCCCACAAATCAAGCATATCAAAAGATATTTCTAAGCTCATACTATCAAAATGTCTTTTAAAAGCACAAAGGCGAAGGCCTTTAGTCAATGGAATAGCAACCATATCATTTGTACCAATATGCTCTACTGTGATATCGCCTTTCTTTACAAACTCTTTAATTTTCAAGTACTTTACCTCTATATGCTTGGACCCTATGATACCTTTGTTATTCTTAGAGAACAACACGACTGAAACATTATCATAGTACAATTGGATAGGCCTTGCAATGAAGTCAAAAACTGATAAGTTTATAATGTGGTTCTTTAGCCAAACTATCTGAGTAGTTGCTCTATATCATACTACAAACTCTGCTTGCATGGTAGAAGAAGTAATGATTGCCTACTTAACACTTTTCCAAGATAGAGCGCCACCTACCAACATAAAAATATAACCAGAAATAGACTTCCTATCATCCTCACAACTAGCAAAGTCTGAATCTATATAACCTACCAGTTCAAAGTTTCGAACCCTTCTATATATCAACATATGGCCTCTTATCCCTTTTAAATGCTTCAACTGCAATAGCATAAGGCACTGTCTTCATAGTTTCTCTTTCAGTTTCACTTTTAGGACATTGTGTTAGGCTCAATTTATCACCTTTGGAAACAAAATTTTCCCAAGTTTGCAATCCAGAATATTGAACCTATCCAAAACACAATCAATGTATGTCGTCTAAGAGAGTCCCAACATGTGATGAGATTGATCTCTATGGATCTCAAATCCTAGGACAAAAGATGCATCACTAAGATCCTTCATGTCAAACTCCCTAGACAACAATTGTTTTGTTTCATACAGTAATCCTAGATCACTGCTTGCTAGCAAGATACCCTTCACATACAATATGAGGAAAATAAACTCGCTCCCACTAATCTTGTGATATATATAGTGACCTACTTTGTTCTCAACAAAACCGAATAAAGTTTTTACATCATTGAATTTCAAGTACCATAGCTTAGAAGTTTGTTTGAGACCATATATAGACTTCTTGAGTCTACATACAAGATGATGTTTACCATCTTCTTTAAAATGGTTAGGCTAAACCATATAGACCTCTTCCTCAAGGTTTTCATTCAGAAAAGTGGTTTTCACATCCATATTGTGTAACTCTAGGTCATATTGAGCCACTAATACCATAATTACCCTAGAAAAATTCTTAGAAAAGATCAATGAGAATGTCTTATTGTAGTCAAGTCCTTCTCTCTAAGCAAAACCTTTAGCAAGCATTCTTTCTTTGAACATCTCTATATTTCCCTTAGAATCCCTTTTAGTCTTATAAACCCACATGCAACCAATAGGCTTGCAACCTTCAGGTAACTCAACAAGCTCCCAAACACTATGATGGCTCATCGATTGCATCTCATCTTTCAGTGCATCCTACCACGAATAAGATTGAGGGCTACAAAAAAACTTCTTGAAAAGTTAGTGGACCCACCACACAACAGATATTATAGTCATTCTCTCATAAATAGACCAAATAGTCAAGTGGAATGGTTAATATTCTCTCCATAATGAATTTTCTAACTAGAACCAGCACAACATCCTGTTTTTTAGGAACCTCAATAAGAATTGGTTCACGACTGGTTCCTACTCCTCTACAAGTGTTATCATAGGTGTATGAACCACAACATCCATCTTAATAGGTAAAGAGAAAGATATTGTGCTACCAACCCTCTCGCCTATTGTAGGGTTTGAGAACAACTACTTTTCTTAGCTACATAAAACTCCAAAAACTTCAATGTCTCTAATTCCATAGCCCTAGTAATTCTATTTAGGCAATAGAACATATATCCCTTTGAATGATCTAGATACCCTATGAAGAAACAATGAGTAGATCTCAGATTTAACTTACTATCAGAAAAGTTATACATGCACACTTCTGCAAGGCATCCACAAACTTTAAGATGGTTAAGGCTAGTGTTGACCCATATTTGATTTTAATAATGAAAAAACACTACTTAAATTACACTAACAGTTTTAACTAAACGCTTAAGTGGTAAAAGCATTTAATACAGAAACAAGTAAGAACATGTTGTGCAAAAATCTACTAAATTATTACGCAAATAATTGAACGATTTTACTTGCAAGTGCACGAGGTCAACGTAGCAGTATAGTGTGCAAAAGCGAGATCATCTCCACAAGGATTGGTAAATTTTGATTTAGAATTAAATTTACAATATATAACAAGAGAAATAAATATTGAGTTTGAATTAATAATGATAAAAACGTAGGGCTTTGATATCCACCTCTCATCATATTTTCCCAATAAAACAGTGTGCTAATGCTTTAATCACATTATGAATACCTAATGTTGTCAACTTAAGGGCTTGGTGTATACTCCTTAAGCTATTAATTTTCCTAAGCAATAAGTTAGGAATGGTGTATACTCTAACTCTTTTCTTTCTTAAAGGATTTAGCATGGTGTATACTAAGTTATTCTTTAAGAGAGCCTAATATCTATGGAAATCGACTAACACACGAGACCTAGGGCATATTATATACTCCTGATTTCTCATGTTAATTAACCCAAGAATCCGGCGTGGATGTCTTTTATTACTATTGTTAAACCCAGGACTTGGTCATCCAAATTGATCTAACTAACTAGTCCATACCAGATGCATATGTTGATCAAGCAGACACATATGAGGAATTCAATAAAACAGGCAATAATCAAGTTAAGCATTATAACACAGCTATCACAAAGGCAACAATATTTATATATGGAAAAACATAATCAGGGCTTCAATCAAGCCCTACAAAAATTTTAGTTACACATCAGTTTGATGTTAAACATCTTCATAAAACAAAATAAAGAAAAGAAAAAACCCGAAAATACTTCCTAGATGAGTTGCCAATTCGCCTCCAAAATCTCTCTCTTTGGGGAGCTCTCTCTTTCTGTGTTTACAAGCCTATTTATAAGGTTTAGAGAAATTTGGAAACCCTAACTAGTAAAATAAAACCCTACCCCTACTTTCCAAAATAGGTTCTACTATTTTACTATTCACTGATACACGTGTTCACTCGATCATAGACTACTGTGCTCGAGCGTAGGTGCGCTCGAGCCTTCTTCTTGCACGCATGAATGCTAGTGCGCTCGATCCTAGGCTTGGGCGCTGTTGTGCTCAATCGTAATCCTCTGTGCTTGATCGCACTAAGTAGTGACCAGTTCTTCCAGATTTGTGCTCTAAACCAGATAATGCTCCATTTTCTTCAAAACCTAGAAAAACACAAAAAAAAAAAAAAAAAAAAACACAGAAAAGAAATAAAATAGCATGAAATAACACAACTAGGGGCTTAACAAATGTAAATTAAGGGGCTTAAATACAAATATTTAAGCACTTATCACACCCCCAAACTTACATATTGCTAGTCCATTAGCAATACAAAACTAAAAACTAAATGAAAAACAAATAATAGAAAGATAAATCCATCATTCATGGTATCCCAAAAAAAAATTTAGGTCGCACACAAAACCATGATATTCATTCATGAGCAAGCTTAAAATACAAACCCATCTTTGCAATAAATAGGAGTTTTAAAATCTAATTACTTACGAGAGACAAGCTAAGGCATCATAAGTCTGACTCAGTGTAAGTGATCTAACACATAAAAATGAAGCTTCCAAATAACTCCAATGTGTAATGTCTCCATGTCTCAAGATTCACCAAATTTCCTATTAGAATGAACGATAATGGCATAGTTTCATTTCCTTAATTATGAGATTTTGCCATGTTTAGTTCCCTTAAGCTTTCTTATTGACCCATGTAGCAAGTTTTGAGTCAGTGACTCCCAAACCAAATGGTTTTAGGGCATTAGGTATAAATACACCCCTAAGGATTTACTAACTCGAGTAAAAAAGACTACGAAACTAAACTGATTTTAATGCTACCAAGCAAAATTCCCACCTTTTGACATGAACACTCACTGCTTACTAAGGCAAAAGGTCCAATTACTTAGTGAAAAGTTTATTAATGATCATTATGAGAAAAATTCCCACCTTTTAACGTGAACACTCACTGCTTACTAAGGCAAGAAGTCCATTACTCAATGAAACGTCTATTTAATGATCATCATGAGCATACAATTTTTTTTGTTTACTTTTCTATGCCAAGATGTTCATCCAACAAGTCATCCGGTTTCAGTTAAGCCATGGCAACATACACATTAAAATCACATGTCATACCTCACACAATTACGTGCTAATGTGCTCGTGTCAGATTAGATCAGACATGTGAATTCTTAAATGCCTAAAGTAAGAAACTCAATTTTAAAACTCTATTGTCGGATCATGTGTTCAAAAATTTAAGCTCACTAATGAAATTTCATCACAGTATTTGTTTAGATCAACCAAAATTTCAAAACCATATGAACATGCATTTATCTTTTTACTAAAAAAAAAAAACTAGGAAAAAATGGACAAAATGTGTGTGAATGTGTCTCCCATACCCCCAAACTTAAATGACACATTGTCCCCAATGTGTGAATAATATGGATAGAGCTGACCTGGGATATAGAGAATTAGCTGGGCTAGCATGGCTCATAGCAGACCCTTAAACTTGAATGGATACACATATTATCCCTAGAAAAGAAAAACTAACGTAATACTGGAAAACAAAAGATACTAAAAATAAACAATAAAATAAATATGAAAAACAATAAAAATAAGAGGATATGTTGCGGGGTGCCTTCCATGAGCACTAAGTTTTACGTCTTAGCTAGACGATGCACCATCTCTCACTGCTGGTCTCTATGTGGTGCTGAAGATGAGGCACCTAAAGTGGGAGGTAGTCAGTCTAGAATGGCCTGGAGCATCGCTTCCTGCCTCCTAAAGTGTGCCTCCAAACCGTCTATGCACTGATGAACTAAGCATGTAGCCTCTCGATCCTCACGTCGAATATCAACTAGCTCACACTGGAAAGAGGACATCTCTTCAAGGATGTGCTAGTACTCTGTAGGTCCTATGTTAGCATGGTCCTCTTCCCAAGTCTGGCTAGCTTATGGGTCTTCTGTCTCCATAGGGTTGTCCTCTACCCTCTCAGCAGCTGGTGCAGGTCCCTGAAATCCTTTAGGCATGTGTGATTGGCTCTGGGTCCACTGACTCTTGCTAAAGAAGGGGTGCTCCTTGACTGGACTATCGATGAAGGAGCCCTTAATTCCCCTTTTCTTAAAAATATAACTAAGGAGGAATAGGAATGGAAGCCCCCAAGCATTAGTAATGGTGACCTGGCGTGTATGGACATGGTCCTAGAACTTATGAATTTGGCTCCAAATGACCACAGGGATGGAATACCAATGACCTCTATGAAAGGCATACAGTGCTTGAAGGAACTAGTCCCACCTCTGAGTCTTATGTCGCAAAGGGCACACATTGCATTGTAGAATCGAATTCACAAGCCAGAGTTGTGGAGGCAACTTAGACCAGCTACCAGCATTGTTGTGCCTATCTGCATACTGCCTGGCACACATGTCTTTAATAATGGTGGATATGGAAAAAGACTCCGGCTGCTCATCCAACTTGGTGCCCTCGGGTGGAGACTTGTCATTGCACTTTAGGGTAGCAGCTATATCTGATGATGTCAAATCAATGTACTTGCCCTGAACAAATGAGGACAAGACACTCGGCCTGCTGCATTCGAATGAGAGGTTCTCATAGAATTGAATAACAAATCTAGTGTAGGTAGTAGAGCTAATAGACTTGAACAATCTTTACAAACCACGGCTTTTGAATTCCTGGAGGGCCCATTGAGTTGCTTCAAAGCTTTTGAAATTACCATATATGTTAAATATGGTTTCAAACAAGATCTCTCGTTGCTCAAAAATAGGTCGGGATGACTGTGCTCAGCTTCCCGAAGCATGGGATATGGAGGCAGTGTTCTTAGGCATCCTAGACAAAATTTTGCAGATGGTAGGCTCGATCACAGTAATGTGCGATTGATCGCACTGTCTACTTGCACTCAATCACACTACTCTCTGCGTTCGATCGTAGTGAGTCAGGATATTTTTTGAATAGGTGGTGTGCGACCTGTAAACCAATTGATGGGAAATGCTCCCAAAAGGTTTCAACCTCCTACAAAACCACCAAAAACAACCAAAGAGCACAAAAACAACAGGATATATGAATTTAAATCTTAAAAACAACGAGTAATTCAAAAAAAAAAAAACAACCGAAAATGGGAGGATATGGGGAGTGACCGTGTGTGGGAATGAAGGGAATAAGTGATTACCTATTAGCGAAGAGGGGGTGGGGATGGCGACATGGGGCTACCGATCGTGTGGTGGCAGCTATGCGATGAGTGTAGAGGGTGCGAGTGCGGTGGTGAGTGCAAGAGAGTGAGAGTGTGCAGAGAGTGAGAGTGAAAGTGAGGAAGAAAAACTAAATGACCTAAAATAGGCATGTGACTCTCTGTCCCAAGTGCGCTAGATCGCATTGTGAAGTGCACTCGATCACACTCATGTGTAGGTGTGTGCGTGTGGATGCGCTCGCATGCCATTGGGAACATGGCAAGATTACACTCGAGCGCACTATAAAATGCGCTCGATCGCAATGACAGAATGCACTATACCACTAAATTTACTAAAGAAAGAAAAAAAAGTTAAAAATAACGAAGAACAATAACAAAAATAAAAATAAATAAAAATGTGCCCTACTCAGTGGCCTCAGTACCACAGACCTCAATAGAGGCACTTGAGCTACACGTTTATCAAAGTCTGAACTGTTCAAACATTCTCTATAGTAGCTTCAGTGCTACTTTCTTGGAAGGGAGCACTTAAAGTCTACCTCACGTGGCTCAAGTGCTTTTGGTGCTACTGCATACTGGACAGACTGGAGTGCCAAATCTTCATCTCTTGTTAGTAATTTGATTTTAAGGTATAGCTTGACTCAGTGTCCATTTACTGAGAATGTTCAAGGGATGTCAGAACCATGAACCTCTGAAGCACCATGAGCAAAGACTTTGGTGACCACATAAAGACCGGACCATCGGGACTTGAGCTTGCTTGGGAACAATCTTAATCGAGAATTATAGATCAATACCTTTTACCCCACATGAAACTCTTTCATCACTAGTTGTTTATCGTGATAGGCTTTGGTCCTTTCCTTGTAGAGCTTAGCGTTCTCATATGCATCATGCCTTAATTCTTCCAGCTCATTCAAGTGCAGCTTTCTTTTCTCTAACTCAACTGGTAGATGACACACTTTCCCAAAAATTAATCAGTATGGAGACATACCAATTGGTGTCTTGTAAGCTGTCCTATATGCCCATAGGGCATTATTCAGACGCAAAGACCAATCCTTCCTACTAGGATTCATGGTCCTCTCCAGGATGCGTTTGATCTCTTGGTTACTTATCTTCACTTGGCCACTGGTTTGAGGATGTTATGGAGTGCCAACTTTATAGGTTATCCCATATTTCTTTATCAGAGCAGCAAAAGATTGATTATGGAAGTGGCTTCCTCCATCACTGATTATTGCTGTAGGAGTCCCAAACCGAGTAAAGATGTTATCCGGTAAAAATTTGACAACCACTTTATGATCATTAGTCTTTGAGGGGACAACCTCGACCCATTTGGACACATAATCCACACCCATAAGAATATATAAATAACCATATGAGTTAGGAAATGGACCCATGAAATCAATACCTCATACATTAAAAAGCTCTACCATATAAATATTTTGCTAGGGCATCTGATTTTGGGATAAGATGTTACCTGTCCTCCGGCATCTATCACATGAGCTACAAAATGAAAAGGCATCTTTAAACAAATTAGGCCAATAAAAACCAGATTGTAATACCTTAAGAGCTGTTCTTTTGGCCCTAAAGTGTCCTCCATAAGCAAACTGATGGCAACGTTGCAATAAGCTCAAATGCTCCTCCTCTGAGACACACCTTCTGATGATTTTATCAGGGTAGAATTTGAATAGGTACGGGTCATCCCAATGGTAATGTTGAGATATAGATATCAACTGCTTCCTTTCTTGACTAGACATACCTGGAGGAAAAACCTTAGCAGTTATATAATTTACAATATCGGCATACCATGGAAGTATTACCTCTAATGCGAACAATTGTTCATCAGGGAAATTCTCATTCAAAGGTAGCTTATTGGTGTCGTCCTCATGAGGTAGCCTAGATAGGTGATCTGCAACCACATTCTCACTGCCCTTCTTTTCTTTAATCTCCAAGTCAAACTCTTGCAATAGGAGTACCCATCTAATCAACCTAGGCTTTACATCTTTCTTAGCAAATAAATATCTCAAAGTAGCATGATTAGTAAATACAATAATCTTAGAGTCAATGAGGTATGATCTAAACTTCTCTAAATTAAAAATGACAGCTAACAATTCTTTCTCAGTAATAGAACAATTTAGCTAAGCATCATTTAAAGTTCTAGAAGCATATAGATAGCATGAGGTACTGTATTTATTCTCTGGCCTAAGACAGCTCCCAAAGTGAAGTCATTGTCATCACACATCAACTCAAATGGAAGACTCTAATCAGGTGCCATCATTATTGGTATGGAGGTGAGTAAGTTATTTAATGTGTTGAAAGCTTCCATATAGTCATCAGTCCATTCAAACTTGGTATCTTTAGCCAATAGTGCACAAAGAGATCTAGAGGTCTTAGAAAAGTCCTTGATGAATCATCTGTAGAATCCAGTATGTCTAAGGAAACTTCTGACATCCTTGACTGTTAAAGGAGGAGGTAATTTTGAAATGATGTCGATCTTGGCCTTGTCCATCTCAATACCCTTGCTGAAAATGGAATGACCGAGCACAATGCCTTGTTGAACCATAAAGTGACATTTTTCTCAATTTAACACCAAGTTGCATTCTTCACATCTCTTAAGGACACTCTTCATACGATTGAGGCATTTATCAAAATTAGAACCAAAAACACTCAGTTATCTATAAATACCTCAATGAATTTTTCCACCATGTCGAAAAAAATGCTCTTCATACATCTTTGAAATGTGGCTGGTGCATTGCATAGTCCCAATGGCATCCTTCTGTAAGCAAACGTGCCGAAAAAGCATATGAAGGTGGTTTTTTCTTGGTCCTCTAGTGCTATGGCAATTTGGTTGTAACCACTATACCCATCCAAGAAGCAAGACTAGCTATGGCCAACTAATCACTCTAACATCTGATCAATGAATAGCAAGGGAAAGTGATCTTTTCTTGTCACCTTGTTTAGCCTTCTGTAATCAATGCAGACCTTCCATCCAATGATTATTCTTGTAGGTATTAGCTCCTTATCTTCATTTTTCACCACTATGATCCCACTCTTTTTTCGAACAACTTGGACTGGACTTTACCCATTCACTGTCTGAGATGGGGTAGATAATGCCAATATCCAATAGTTTCAATACCTCTGCCTTGATTACCTCTTTTATGTGTGGGTTGAGTCTTTTTTGAGCATCTCAGGTGGGTTTTGCTTTGTCCTTAAAGTAGATATGATGCATACACTTGGCTGGACTTATCCACTTGATGTCAGCAATGGTTTATTCGATAGTAGTTTTGTGCTCTCTAAGAACTCTCAATAGTTTCTCTTCTTCCTCAACACTTAGATTGGCAGTAATAATCATAAGTAATGTCCTATTCTCTCCCAGATAAGCATAAGTTAAGTGCTTTGGCAACTACTTCAATTCCAAGTTTGGTGCCTGGACAATAGAAGGGAGAAGAGTAGTATTAGTAGGCACAAGAGGTTCAAATGGAGGGGTATACTTACTTGGATGTTTTTGAGAGGCCTCAAGGGGGTGCACAGCTTTAATGATGTCATCAGTAACATCTTTAGGTTCTGGCTCCATATCCGATCTTATGAAACTATGGGTAAAGGTGGTCTCCAATGGATCAATGTGATGGACCTGAAAAACTTGCTCAACAATACTTTGCATCATACATACATTAAAACATTCCATATCATCTTGGGGTAATTTTAATGCATCAAATAGTTTGAATTCTATTTTCTCACCATTTACCTTCATACTTACGATACCCTTTTTTCACACAAATTTTTGTATCAGCAGTTCTCATAAAGGGCATTCCTAAGATGATGGGCAGAGGTAATGGCATAGGGAATTCTTCCATATCTAATACAATAAAACCAACAAGTAAAATAAACTCACCTACCTTTACCAAGATATCCTCAAGAATACCTCTTGGTCTTTTGATGCTTTTGTCTACCAATTGCAAGGTGATGGAAGTCGGTTGAAGCTCCCCCAAACCTAGTGTTTCAAATACCATGTATGGCAGCAAATTAACACCCGCTTCTAAATCTTGTAATGCACGCTCAAAAAGCTGGTCACCAATCCTGCAAGGAATGGTAAAACTACTTGGATCTTTTAGCTTTGGTGGTAGTTTTCTTGACAATACCGTACTTACCTCTTCAGTTAAAGCCATTGTTTCATGCTCCTGAAACTTCCTCTTATGAGTGCAACAATCTTTCAAAAATTTAGCATAAACAGGTATTTGTTGAATTGCATCTAATAAGGGAATGTTTATCTCTACTTTTCGCAAAGTTTCAAAAAATATCAAGCAATTTATTTTCTTTCTTTGGCATTACTAACCTTTGAGGGAAGAGTGGTGCATTCACCTTCTCCATTTCACTTACCTTTGATGCAAATGGTTTCTCTGGAGATGCTTATGCAAGCTCATCAGTTCCTATGATCTTACCATTTCTGAGAGTTGTAATGACCTTTAGTTGCTACTGTCCTCCTGGATTAGGTAATGTTTGGGCTGGGAGTTCACCTTGCTTTCTTCCACTCAGCTCTTTAGCCAATTACCTCACTTGTACTTCTAGCTTTTGAATCGCTTGCTCATGCTTTGCAGTGGTTTATCTTTGTTTAGTCTGAAATTGTCTTTCATCTGTCATGAACTGATCTTGTGAAGTCATCAACTGTTGTTGCTGAGTTGCTAATTTCCTTACAAGACTCTCTAGGTCACTCTTCGTTGATTCTAGAACTGATTGAGCTGCTGGTTGGGAATTCATTTGCTGCCCTTGAAGGTTCAGGGCATTCTGATTGTTAGTCCATGAGAAGTTAGGGTGGTTTCACCATCCAGGATTGTAGGTATTTGCATATGGATTGTTTTTGGGTGGATAGTTGTTTGGTCCCATAAAGTTTGCTTGCTCTGGATCTACAGATGAATACAAAGGGAAAGTTTCAGTAGTGTGATCAAAATGAGAACATATAGCACATACTTGGAGTTGTGTACCTTGTGGACTAGGTGAGATGTTCTGAGCAATCATGGCTTTAACAAGCAAATCCAATTTCCTCTCTACAATAGCCATCTGATTAGAATATCCACCATTCAAGGTCACCTCATATATACCTTTGCTCTTAACTCATTGTCTACTTCTAGATGAGAATTGTTGGGTGTGCTCACTTAATGTCTCAAAAAGCTCCATGGCTTCTTCACTGCTCTTTTTCATCAGCACACCTCCATAACCTAAATCCGCTATACCTTTATTTATGTCACTCAGACCTTCATAGAAGGCTTATACTAGCTCATCTTGAGGAAGATTATGATGCAGACACTTGAGAAGCAGCTCATTAAAGTGTCCCCATGCTTCAAAGAACAAGTCACCATCCTTTTGTTGGAAAGATTGAATCTCCTTCCTCATCTGTCTTGTCTTTTGTGCTGGGAAAAACTTCTTTAGGAACCTACTGGATAGCTCTTCCCAAGTATAGATGGAAACTGCAGGCCATGAATTATACCACAACTTAGCATTATCTTTTAATGAAAAAGGAAAAAAAATTAACCTGATTCCCTTTTGATCTAGGCCCCGGATGTGCTGGAATTTGCAGAGATCAAAGAATTCTCGAAGATACAAGTATGGGTCCTCAGCAGGTGTACCTCTGAAATGAGTCGAGGCACTGAGTATTTGCGAGGATATGTAATAATTGCCTTCCGACTCAGGTTGATAAGCAATGCAGGAGGGCTGATTGAGGTTCAGTGGGATGAAGGATTGCTTCATAGGTCTTTGCTCTGGGGGAGGTTGGTTGTCAAGTTGTTCTGCCATTGGTGCTTCTCTCTCAAATTCTTCATCTTCCTCCTCAATGTTAGGCCTCTGTCGAATGGTCCACTCAATCTCTATATCGAGTGGAATGATGGTTGGATTCCTGGATTGAAACCCTTGCATGAATCAGTTACAACTCTTCAATGCAGCAGCTTCAGTACTACTGGTCGGGTAGTTTCTGAACCTTTTACGCTCGATCGCACCAAGCACTACACTCGATCACACCAAGCACTGCGCTCGATAGTAATGCCAGAAATTACTCTACTGCAAACCTGAAACAGAAAAACAGAAAACAACAAAAACGAAGAAATAAATTAGATATTTGATGAAACAAAATAAAACAAAACGGAAAAATAAAACGGAACAAGAAATAATTCTAAACAGAAATTTAGCTTAATCCCTGGAAACGGCGCCAAAAATTTGTTGTGCAAAAATCTACCTAAATAAACAAATATTTGAACAGTTTTACTTGCAAATGCACCAGGTCAACATAGCAGTATAGTGTGCAAAAGCGAGATCATCTCCATAGGGATTGGTAAATGTTGTTTTAGAATTAGTTCCGCTATATAATACGATAGAAAAAATAATTGAGTTTGAATTAATAATGATAAAAATGTAGAGCTTTGATATCCACCTCTAATCATATTTTCCCAATAAAACAGTGTGCCAATGTTTTAGTCACATTATGAATACCTAATGTTGTCATCCTAAGGGCATGGTGTATACTCCTTAAGCTATTGATTTCCCTAAGCAACAAGTTAGGCATGGTGTATACTCTAACTCTTTTCTTTCTTAAAGGATTTAGCATGGTGTATACTAATTTGTTCTTTAAGAGAACCTAATATCTGAGGAAATCGACAAACACACGAGACCTAGGGCATGTTATATACTCCCGGTTTCCCATGCTGATTAACCCAAGAATCTGGCATGAATTTCTTTTGTTACTATTGTTAAACCCAAGATTTGGTTATCCAAATTAATCTAACTAACTAGTCCATACCACGCGCATATATTGATCAGGAAGACATATATGAGGAGTTCAATAAAACAGGCATTAATCAAGTTAAGCATCATAACACAGCTATCGCAAAGGCAACAATATTCATATATGGAAAAACATAATAAGGGCTTCAATCGAGCCCTACAAAAATTTTAGTTACACATCAGTTTGATGTTAAACATCTTCATAAAACAAAATAAAGAAACGAAGAAACCCGGAAATACTTCTTAGATGAGTCACCAACTCATCTCCAAAATCTCTCTCTCCGGGGAGCTCTCTCTTTTTGTGTTTACAAGCCTATTTATAAGGTTTAGAGACATCTGGAAACCCTAACTCGTAAAATAAAACCCTATCCCTACTTTCCAAAATAGGTTCTACCATTTTACTATGCACTGATACACGTGAGCGCTCTAGCGTAGTTGCGCTCGAGCCTTCTTCTTGCGCGCACGAGTGCTGGTGTGCTCGAAACTAGTCTTGGGCGCTTGAGCACTATTGCGCTCGATCATAATCCTCTGTGCTCGATCGCACTAAGCAGTGACCAGTTCTTCCAGATTTGTGCTTTAAACCAGATAATGATCCATTTTCTTCAAAACCTAGAGAAACACAGAAAAAATAAAATAAAATAGCATGAAATAACACAACTAGGGGCTTAACAAATGTAAATTAAGGGGCTTAAATTCAGACAACAAAGGAAGACAAAAGATCTAGAATAGGCACTAAGGTAATTTAATTACATTGCAAATCTCTAAAATTCAATTATTTAGCTTGATATATGGCTCAACTTATAAAAGACTTTGACAAAACTAAAATACAAATATACTTCTAAGTTAAAACTATTTTGAAATAAAAAAAAACTGGGTTTAAGAACAACCCAGTCGACTGGGTCTCTATACCAGTCAACTGGGAAAAAGGACAGCAAGTTCTCAGTCGACTGGTAATAGGACCCAGTCAACTGGTACTTTCTCCAAGCCTAAAAGTGAACATTTTTTCACGTGACCTAATCAATTGGTACAACGACCCAATCGACTAGTAATTCAAAAATATGATTTTTTGAGACGCGGGACTTGAGCATTTAATGCTCTAAACCTACCAAATCAGTGTCTAATGACCATATAAATCCAAGGTTATAAAAACCCTCTTCAATAAGTATTTAAAAATATGTGATAGCACATTCAATTCATAAAATAGCTCATTAACTCTCAAAAGCCTTGAAAATTTTATTGTGAGTCATTCTTCAAGCTTGTTCTTGAAAGAGAGATATTCTTCATTTGTAAAAGTTTTTAATGCTATCTCTCTACCATTTACTTTACAATCAAATACCATTTATTGTAAAGAGAAAGAGTTGGTGTAACTCTTAGAGTGTTTAGGATTGAACACTTCTTTGTAACTTCCATGAGGAAGAGATTGTTTGTAAGGTTTATACAACACCTGTGAAGTTGCTTGACTAACGATTAGTGGATTTCTTCAAGGAGGTTCCTTGAAGAGAGTGGAAGTAGGGTTGGAGAGATTCCGATATTACTGAACCACTATAAATGGAGTTAGAATATTTTCTTTCTCAACTCTTTTATTTTCAAGCATATTATCTGATTGTGTACCTTGCTTATTAAACTGTTTTAAAAGTTTGCAAGTTAATTTACAAAAGGTTTTTAAAACCCAATTCACCCCCCTCTTAGGTTTGAACCTCGATTTACAATTGGTATCAGAGTTTCGTACTCAATTTTAGGCTTAAAATCCTTGAGTTGATCCGATGGCATCTAATAGCTATACTGAAGGGCATTCCTATAGTAGGTCTCATTTGTTCAATGTCTCCAACTATAACTACTGGAAAAATAGAATGAAAATCTTTGTCGAATGACAAGATTTCAATCTATGGAGAGTCATTGAAGAAGGACTTAGAATTCCTACAAAGGAAATAACCATTTGAGAGATCAATCATACAATACCTAAACTCAAAACAGAGTTTAATGAAGAGGATTGTAGAATGATGTCTCTGAATAGTATAGCAACTAGCATATTACATTGTGCTCTAGAAATCGCTGAATACAATAAAATTTTTGCATGTATTTAAGCTAAATAAATTTGGGATAAATTACAAGTTACATATGAAGGAACTAGTGAAGTAAAAAAATCAAAATTTTATATGCTAGTGTCCAAGTATGAATATTTCAAAATGTCTCCAAATGAAACTATTTCTCAAATGCACTCACATTTTACCACCATTATTAACAGTTTAAAGCTTCTTGGTAGGAACATTGAGGAATTTAAACTAGTGACAAAGATCTTAAGATCTTTGCCGTCCACTTGGAAAGCAAAGAAGACGGCTATAACAGAGGCCAAAGATCTCGACAAACTTGATGTCAAAACACTCATCGGATCACTATTGACATACGAGATGGAAGAAATGAATCCCATTGTCAATGATGATGAGAAGAAGAAAAATTTGATTGCTCTCAAAGCCTCTACAAGCAACAAAGAGGAAGAAGAGAATGAGAGCAATGAAGAAAATAGTGAGATGACATTAATCACTAAAAGGTTTCACAAGTTCTTGAAAAAGAGCAAAAAACCTTACATTAAGGATTTTACTTCAAAAAGGGAACCTCTTTTATGTTTTAGTTGCAAGAAGCCCGGTCTCATCAAGACCGATTATCTAACAACAAGAAAATCATATAAGAGCTTCAAAACGAATGCCATGATTGCAACCACATGGAGTAATGATGAAGAAGAAGAAACTTCGAACAATGAAGTTGGATACGAGGAGATTGCCAACCTATGCTTGATGGTAATTGATGATGAAAATGAGGTATCAAATTCTTCCACTTCTAATAATAATAATTTTGTTAGTAGTAGTGAAGAATTAATTGATGTAATAAATGAGATGCATGAAGAATTGAAGAAATTCAATTATAGAAATGTGGCCCTAAATAAGGAAGTCTCATCTTTTTCAAAAGAGATGGAAAGCTTAAAGGATGAAAAAGAAAAACTATTTTCCATGCTTTATAGCTCATCGCAAGATTTTCTAAAAAAATGGAAATGATATTTTGAAGAGGAAAATAATGGAATTGAATAGCACTATATCTAGACTTCTGCTTGGAAAAGAAAAGCTAGATGAAGTACTATCTTGCCAAAGGTTAAGTGGAGGAGAATTCGGCTTGGGTTATTCTCCATTAGGCAAGCAAAAGTTAAAAGAGACTTTGTTTATGAAAGCAACAAGTGTGAATAAAGCCTCCACCTCCAAGGCCACTAGCAAGATTAAAAGCATTCCCTCAAAATATGCTAGTAGGTCTAAGAATTTAAATTTAAATCCTAATGCATATACTAGAGATAAACATCTTAGAAATACACATACATATATGTATGCTCACTCAAGACATGTAAATGCTAGGAATAATCATTCAAGAAATAGACTTTGTTCATGAGAGCAACATGTGTGAATGAAGCCTCCACCTCCAAGGCTACTAGCAAGATTAAAAGCACTCTCTCAATATATTCTAGTAGGTCTAAGAATGTAAATTTAAATCCTAATGCATATGCTAGAGATAAACATCCTAGAAGTACATGACTAGGGCATGAAAATGCACTTCAGATAGAGTTCATTATATGCATTTGTTTAGATTAATTTTGATTATTCAGTGAATTTCTTGACAAGTGTGGTCTTTTGGAGAATTCTGTGTTTTAGTGTGTTTTACATATTTAAAAAAAAAAACAAAGAAGCCTTAAACAAAATAATATATAAAATATATTCGAAAGAATCCACAACATCCGGACAAGTTCAGAGCAGGGAAACCGGGTTTCCCAAGAGGAGTGCAACAAAACCCATCATTTCTAGACTGTTAAAGATAAATTGAGCATTTTGCTAAGTCATGTTGTCACTAGCAAAGGGTGAAAAGGAGTTTCACTAAATCGTCAGAATTGTCTCTACAGATCAGTCAATTTTTTTTATTAAACTGTATTGATTCAGGAAGAACCAGAAGATGATCCATATACGCTTGGAAAGATCTGGATGTTAATTTCCTGAAAAATTTTACGACTCATAAATATGGTTTTTCTAGAGAAAGTTATGGCAGTGTTAGTGGACAAAGATGAGGCTGTACGTAATTTCAGCATGGTAGAAATGAAGGAGCTATTAAATTCTGATTTTTTTGGGATTTGCACGACTTGGAAAACAGCACAACCGGATCAATTCTGGATAGTAGAAACTGAGCCTGGACAACAGCAAACGCACAGCCTGGACAGTAGCAGAACTGGGCCTAGACAGCAGCAGAAGCACACAACCTGAACAGAAACACTAGGGTGACTTTTCTGTCTACAAAGCCGTCTCTATACAGCTATATATAGGATTTTAGACTTAAAGAATGGGAGCTGAAGAGATACACACTGAATTTCTAGAGAGCTATTATGATTATGTATTATCGGCTAGGCTAAGTTTCAACCAAGGCGAAGAGATGAACTCCTGGACATCGTATTTAATTTAGTATTTGTGCTTTTAACATTGAATAATTATTTTGACCTGTTCCCTTTATTTAATATTGAAGTTGATATTTTTGTGTGATAGACAATTATATTTTCTTCTCCTATAGATTTTATTTAACTCCGGTGATTGTTGTTCTTTTTCTCCATATAAGTTCAGTCATGCTTTTCTTATGTGTGGAATTTAGGATGCAATTGATTTTGGTATATTAATTATATATACTGGTCTTTTACTGCGTTATTGTCTCCGGATATATCGTCGATTTAGGATATCATATATGATTCACTGTTGCATTACTTGTAAACACAAGAAGGGGATTTCTCATAATAATTTACAAAGAATATTTTTGGTGCTTTCACTATTATTTTTTGATTACATATTTGGGATGTGAAATACGTAGTTGAGTTACAATTACTGAATTGATACAAGTTGAAGCTGTGAAATTTAGGAGAGATTCTGATTTTCTTTCACTTAATTCAATTATTTCATTTAATTCTTAACATTTTATTAATATTAATTTTTAATTTTGTTTCTATTCTTTTTTGCCTGAGACTTTGATTGTAGAACGTTCTCTTCATGGGATCGACACCTCATTCTATAGTGCTGCTACCACATAGTACTGTTTGGGCATAATTCAAATTTTGGTGTCATTGCCGGGGAGAGCGTCAGTCTACAAAGAGGTTTTTGGGTACTATCTTTTCGAACTCTTTCTTTTAGTTTCTTTTTAATTCTAGCTTTAATTTATTTTTCAGTTTTCTTTTATTAAAAATAATTAATTAATTAATGATTAAAATTAATAATTAAATCAAATCAAATATAAAAAAGTGAGTGTTAGTGGTATATGCATTGGGATAGAGACGAACACGGACGATTGGTTAGAATCCTTCAGTTAGAATACCCACCGAATTACATTAGGAGTGAAATGGGTTCAAACACAAGCTCTAACACCATGAGCAATCACAGAGATGACCTTGTTAGGACCCTAAATGACTATCTTTATCCCACATGTACATCTACACCATTATGCATCATGTTTCCGCCAAACACACCACATATAGATATCAAGCCAGGCATGATAGCATTGATACCCACCTTCCATGGTTTAGAAAGCGAAAACCCTTATGTTCACATTAGGGAATTTGAGGAAGTGGTAGCCACGTTTCATGGCAGACCTGAGGCTATTAACTCGGTTAAATTGAGGTTCTTTCCTTTTTCTTTGAAGGACAAAGCAAAGAGTTGGCTATACTCTTTGCGATCGAGGTCCATAGGTTCATGGGAAGAAATGATGCAAGCATTTTTCAATAAATACTTCCCACTTCACAAAGCCAATGGTCTAAGAAGACAAATTTCAACCTTTATCCAAAACAATAGCGAGACATTGCATTAGGCATGGGAGAGGTATAAGGATTTGTTAAATATGTGTCCACACCATGGGTACGAAAGTTGGCACGTAGTTAATCATTTTTACGAGGGACTTACGAGTAGAGAGCGTCAATTCATAGAGATGATATGCAATGAGGACTTTATGCAAAAGGACTCCGATGACGCAATTGAGTATCTGAATGACTTGGTTAAGAAGGCCCACACTTGGATAGGGCCCAGTGTTGTTGAAAGCACAAATAGAGTAAGACCGACCGGTAACTACCAACTTAGGGAAGAGGATAGATAAAAGCCAAATTAGAGCGAGTAGCTTGAGAGTTAGAGGCACTTAAGACCCAAGATGGTAGACTCATGCATACTGTTACAAGAGTCGAGTCACAAGGTGTTTGTTTTGTCTGTAGGGGAGTGGAACACTTAGCTCATGATTGCCCGACTTATGTAAAGATGATAGGGGTTTTTTATGAACAATGTAACACCTTGGAGATTTACAGGAAGCCTCATAATCCTTTCTCCAATACATATAATCCTGGTTGTAGTAAGCACCTAACTTTAGCTGGAGTCCCAACTCAAACCAACCCATACATGCACATGCATAACCACTTGTGTCATACCCTACAACCTCATACAATGCGTAACCTAATCGAATCCCTTTAGAGGAAAAAATTAAATACATTTATGGAGTTATAAGGTAAAATTATTTAGAGATTGGAAACTTCTATAACATAGGTAATGGAAGAGAACAAGGAAATTAAAAGTCAAATAACTAAGCTAACAAGTTCTATCGCAGTGTAAGCATGAGGCAAATTCTCATCTCACCCTCAATTAAATCCAAAGGGGCAACATATGACACAAACCTCTACTTCATATTCATAAAATATCACAAAGGTCAATGCCATAACTACTCTGAGTGGTAAGGTGTTAGATGGACCAAGTCAGATGACGACCATGAGCACCTCTCCGAGTACCGAGGAGAATGCCCCCAAGAATAAGCCAAATAAAAAAATTTTCATTCAAGTCTCTTTTCCCCAAGCACTTCGACCAAAAAGAAAAGAATCCAAAAATATGAGGTGAGATCCTAGAACATTTTAAACAAGTTAAGATTAACTTGCCTTTGCTTCATGTGATTAAATAGGTACCAACCTATGAAAAGGTGATCATGGATTTGCGCACCATAAAAAGAAAGCATCAAGTCAAGAAGACTGCGTTCTTGACTGAGCAAGTGAGTTCGGTGAATGAGCAAAAGACACTGCTCAAATATAAAGACCCAGGGTGTCCCACGATCACCTGTCAAATTGGGACTCATGAGATCAGTTAAGCTTTGCTGGATTTAGGATTCAGTGTGAACCTAATGCTTTACACTGTCTACTTGCAACTAGGTCTAAGAGAGATCAAACCTATATCTGTGGTACTACAATTCATAGACTGGTCGTCTAAGCAACCAATGGGGATAGTCGAAGATGTACTGATACAGATAAATAAGTTCTACTATCCTGTTGATTTTCTAATTTTGGATACTCATTCTGTGGTTGATATGGAGTCTAAAGTTCTAATAATTTTAGGAATACCTTTCCTGACCACCTCTAACGCTCTTATTAATTATAGGAACGATTTAATGAAGCTGTCTTTTAAGAACATGACTCTATAGGTCAACGTTTTCAACATCGAAAGACAACCATATGATGAAGATGATTGCTATCATACTTATATGATAGACACACTGATCCCAGATGAGGCTCACTTGAGCAAAAATTTAAAATCTTTAGAGTATCTCCTTGGTATTTTTTATTATGAGAGTTCACTTTATCTTGATGATGTTTCTACTATTTCAGGGTTAAAGGATAAAGGAGAACGAAAATGGAAACCAAGTTTTGAGGAGTTACCAAGAGATGGAGAGAGACCTAAGCCATCTATTGAGGAGACCCCAAAGGTTGACTTAGTGATGCTACTTGAGGGACTCAAACATGCATTCTTGGGACCAGGTGATATCTTTCCTGTTATTATTTCCTTTGTACTTAGTGATTCACAAGGAAAAAAATTGATTGACATGTTAAGTGAGCACAAAGCTACATTAGGATGGATAATTGCTAACATTAAAGGTATTAGCCCCTTGATATGTTCCCATAGGATCCATTTAGAGGAAGAAACTAACACCCGTAGAGACCTTCCAGAGACAACTTAACCCCACTATGAAAGAAGTTGTGAAAAAAGAAGTTTTAAAGTTATTAGATGCGGGTATCATTTACCCCATCTCTGATAGTAAATGGGTTAGCTTGACTTAGGTAGTACCTAAAAAGTCTAGGGTAACTGTGGTAACCAACTTGGAAGGGATGCCTATTCCGACCAAGGTAGTGACAGGGTGGTGCATGTGCATAGACTATAGTAAACTTAATTTCGCCACCCGCAAGGATCACTTCCCACTTTCATTTTTAGACCAAATCTTAGAACATGTAGCTGGCCATACCTTCTATTACTTTCTAGACGAGTATTCAGGATATTATCAGATAGAGATTGCATTAGAAGATCAGGATAAGACTGCGTTCACATGCCCATTTGGTACTTATGCATTCCGGCGTATACCTTTTGGACTATGTAATGCGCTGGCTACATTTCAAAGATGCATGATGAATATATTTAGTGATATAGTCAAAAAATTTATGGAAGTCTTTATGGATGATTTGACTGTGTTTAGCGATTCTTTTAATTTATGCCTACTCCATTTACAAGTTGTTTTGAGTAGATGTGAAGAAAAAGGTCTAGTGCTTAATTGGGAAAAATGTCATTTCATGGTTCCCTCTATACTAGTTTTAGGGCACATAATTTTTGAAAAAAGGATTGAAGTAGATAAATCAAAAATAGAATTGATCTCTAAATTGCCCACACTCAAAACTATTAAGGATGTTAGATCCTTTCTTGGGCATGCCAGTTTTTACAAGAGGTTTATACAGAGTTTCTCTGATATATCTAGACCATTGTGTAACCTTCTAGCTAAGGAATCCATGTTCAATTGGACATGAAAGTGTGAGCACACTTTCCGAATACTCATTGATTGGTTTATGTCCGCCCCCATTATGCAGTCACCAGATTGGGATTTACCATTTGAGATTATGTGTAACACTAGTAATTATGCGGTGGGGACAGCTTTAGAATAACAAAGGGAGGGGAAGTCCTTTGTTGTATACTATGCTAGTAGAACTCTTAATAAGGCACAAATGAATTATTCCACTACTGAAAAAGGATTGCTAACGGTAGTCTTTACCTTAGATAAATTTTGTGCTTATCTAATTGGTACACCTATCACTATTTTTACTAACTATGCAGCCCTTAGGTACCTTCTTTCAAAGAAGGATGCTAAGGCAAGATTGATTAGGTGGATCTTACTCTTGCAGGAATTTAATTTAACAATTAAGGATAAGGAAGGGGTAGAGAATGTGGTGGCAAATCATTTGCCTTGTCTGGAGTTCAATGAGTCTGCTGATGGGCCACCCATCCGAGACAACTTCCACGACGAACATCTGTTCACTATAAGCCAAGTACCATGGTATGCACACATTGTAAATTACATGGTTTACAACGAAATGCCATCCATATGGAGCTTGCAAGATAAGCACAAATTTTTGGTTGAGGTAAAAAATTTCTATTGGGATGACCCTTATCTTTATAAGTATTGCCTTGACCAAATTATGAGGCAGCGCATCCCTACGGTTGAGATTGATAGTGTCTTACATTTATGTCATAGTTCAGCTTGTGGCGATCACTTTTCTATTAAAAAGATTACCACAAAAATTCTACAGTCTGGATTATATTGGCCTTCTTTGTTTAAATACACTAACAATTTTTGTCGTTCTTGTGATAGATGCCACAAGCTTGGTGCTCTGTCCTGAAGGCATATAATGCCCTTAAACCTGATTCTTGTCATTGAAATATTTGGTTGTTGGAGGACTGATTTTATGGGACCCTTTCCACCTTCCTTTAGGTATCTATATATCTTGCTTGCAGTAGACTACGTGTACAAATAGGTAGAGGTTGTGGCATGCCGAAACAACAACAATAAGACTATCATCAAATTTCTTAAGGAAAACATTTTCTCCATATTTGGCATGCCTCGGGCTGTGATTAGTGATCAAGGCACTCATTTCTGTAACTATTCTTTTAAGGCTTTGATATGCAAGTATGGAGTGCACCACAAGGTCGCTAATGCCTGCCACCCACAGATGAATGGCCAGGATGAATTAGCCAACCGAGAGGTGAAGCAAATATTGGAGAAGACAGTGAAATCGAATAAAAAGGATCGGTCTTTGCATCTTCTCGACGCTCTTTGGGCTTACCGTATTGCTCACAAGAACAACCTCGGGAGGTTTCCATACCAGCTTGTCTATGGAAAAGCTTGCCATCTACCGATTGAGTTAGAACATCGTGCTTATTGGGCTGTAAAGAGCATTAACTTTGATCTTAATGATGCCAGAATTCATAGGAAGCTTCAATTGGCTGAGATTAAAGAGTTGCGAAATGATGCCTACACAACTCTAGAATCTACAAGGCAAATATGAAGGCAGCTTATGACAAGCAAATTCTGAAGAAGCTTTTCGAGCCCAATCAACGAGTCTACCTCTATAACTCAAGGCTTCCCTTTCATCCCGGCAAGCTAAAATCGAGATGGACCGGCCCGTTAATGGTTAAGCAACTCTTTTCTAATGGTTCGATTGAGATAGAAGATCCAAAATATGGGGAGAAAGTAGAGGAACCAGAGAAGATCTCTCTAATTGCCCCTGTCTACTTTGATTGATGTTTAGTACTTCTTTCTATATTATATTTTACTACTTTTCAGTTTAGTTTCTTTTGTTTTGCTTTGTTTGCTTTTATGTTTTATTTTGTGTGATGCAGGTTTACCTACGCTACGTTATTAGAGCTCATCTCTCCCGTCGGTATGACTTTCTTATCTTTTAGTGACTATGAGGACACTGCCACATTCTGGTTGGGGGTGGTAGCATATGCATGCTTATTATATATTGTTTTGTGTGAAACTATCATGGCATGTTTGTAAGATTTCGCAATTTTGCGAACTGTTGATGCATGATTACAACTCTGTTTTCGTCAAGGTCTAATGACACTATCTTGATTAACACTGACTGTTTTCTAGAAACTCATTTCTGTGCACATACTAAGCTTTGTGGATTGTTTAGAGAGTGATGCATATGATCTTTGGTTTTTAACCATGATTGAAGCACATTTATTTTTATTGAATGGAGAGTTTGAGAAAACTAGCATTGTGAACTTTTATTGCCTAGTTGAATTGGTTTTATTGCTATTTGAGATGCTTTGTTTGGCTTACCGAGCAATGATTTGGTTAGTCATCGAAGCCTTCGAATCCATCATTGACATTTGCGCAAAGTTTTGATCATCAACAATATTTGGGGAATGATTCTTCTTCCAACAGTTTATTTATTTATATTGTAATTCTCTAAAAGAAAAAGAAAAAAAAAGAAGAAAAAAAAATCGTTCTTCTATCAGCTTATTTATTTATATTGTAATTCTCTAAAAGAAAAAGAAAAAAAAAAGAGAAGAAAAAAGAAGAAGAAGAAAATATTAGTTTTTGTTTACTTCAGTTTTCAGTTTGTATTCGAATGAAGGAAGATTCAACAATTTAAGGAAGATAAGTTGTCGCACCACACTCAAAAGAAAGGAGCTTCAACACCAAGGCTTATTAATTAACCATTGAAATTTTGAGGCATTATATTGGTAAGTCGGATAAACTGTTCTGAATTGTGTGATTAGCCTATCTTGTTGTCGATTCTTGTTCACTTACTTGTCCTAAATTGCTTGACCCTTTCACTGAGTGCTTTTATCTGCTTTCCAACTCCATGAGTAAATACTTTACCTCTTTAAATTGATAAACACTTTACCTGTGAGGATAATGGAGTTGAGGCTTCTTTCTTAGTTGAATTCAAAGTTTTATGCATCATTGGTTTATGGTAAGAAGGTTTAGGTTTAGTGCACACACTCACAGTTTCTCAGAAGACATGATTTGAAAATCTTATTAGCATATGTGAGGTTTGGCCAACATTTGTTTGAATGTTAGATAGTTCTGCAATATTCTCGGATAAATAACATTCATGCTATGTTACTTTTAATGCATTACTGTTTCGCTTGCATCACTAGGTACTAGCAATGAGCTGGTTGGTGGTTGTGATTAGGGATGAAAATGCACTTCAGATAGAGTTAATTATATGCATGTGTTGAGATTAATTTTTATTATTCATTGAATTTCTTGACAAGTACGGTCCTTTGGAGAATTCTATGTTTTAGTGTGTTTTATAGATTTAAAAAAAATCAAAGAAGCCTTAAACAAAAAATATATATAAAATATGTTCGAAAGAATCCCTAACATCCAGACCAGTTCAGAGCAGGGAAACTGGTTTCCGAAGAGGAGTGCAATAAAACCCATCATTTCTAGACTGTTAAAGATAAATTGAGCATTTTGCTAAGTCATGTTGTCACTAGCAAAGGATGAAAATTAGTTTCACTAAATTTTCAGAATTGCATGTATAGATCAGTCATTTTTGTGGATTAAACTGTATTGATTCAGAAAGAACCAAGAGATGAGCCATATATTCTTGGAAAGATCTGGATGTCTATTTTTTGGACAATTTTACGGCTCGTAAATATGATTTTTCTAGAGAAAGTTATGGTAGTTTTAGTAGACAAAGGTTAGGCTGTACGTGATTTCAGCGTGGCAGAAGTGAATGAGCTATTAAATTCTGATTTTTTTTTTGGGATTTGCATGACCTGGACAGTAACACCACCGAACCAGTTCTAGACAGCAGAAACCGAACCTAGACAGCAGCAGAAGCACACGGCCTGAACAAAAATCCTAAGGCGACTTTTCTGTCTACAAAGCCATCTCCATACAGCTATATATAGGATTTTAGACTCAGAGAACAGGGGCTGAAAAGATTGACACTGAATTTCTAGAGAGTTGTTGTGATTATGTATTATCGGCTAGGCTAAGTTTCAACCGAGGTGAAGAGATGAACTCCTAGACATAGCGGGTTTGGCTTGTATTTAATTTTGTATTTGTGTTTTTAACATTGAATAATTATTTGTATTTGTGTTTGTAGTTTCGCCTTGGTTGAATAATTATCTGCATATATGTATGCTCGCTCAAGACATACAAATGCTAGGAATAATCATTCAAGAAATACACATACTAGAAATACACATCCTAGGAATTACCATCATATATATCCTAGAGATAACATGTATTCTAGGAATGCTTATCCAAGGAACTATAGACATGCATATTTAATAAATCCTAGAAACTTCAATAGCTATTAACCTAGGATCATGCATCATCAACATGTCTACAATTATAGAGCACTTTATAATATTAAAGAAGTATGGGTCCCTAAAGGAACTATATTTTCTAGGACTAACCCCAAAAGACCAAAGAAATTTTGGGTACCTAAAAGTGCAATTGTATATCCTTATGTAATGTAGATATGTCTCCACACCAAGGAAAAAGGTAATTATTGGTACCTTGATAGTGGATGCTTAAAGCACATGACCAATGATTAAAGCATGTTCAAAGAGCTAACTCTAAAGGATGGTGGACATGACACCATTGCAGAATACACAAAGATAAAGATCATTGGGCGTAGCAAAGTTGGTAATGATTTCTCAACCATTGATCATATTTTATATGTGCAAGGCCTTAAGCCAAATTTACTTAGTATTAGTCAACTATGTGACAAAGGCAACAAAGTCATATTTGAAACCTCTCATTGTCTAGTAATAGACATCAAAAGTAACAAGATCAAGTTTGTTGGCCATAGACACGAAAATGTCTATATAGTTGATTTAAAATCTTTGCATTCGAAAAATGAAAAACGTTTTCCCACTTTTAGTGAAAACTCATGGCTATTACATAGAAGACTTGGCCATGTGAACATAGATTTGCTTCAAATTTCAAGAAAAGATTTAGTTGTTGGACTTTCAAAAATTAAATTTGAAAAAGAGAAGGTTTGTGATGCTTGTCAAATGGGAAAACAAACTAGAATTTCTTTTAAATCAAAAAATATAATCTCAACCTCTAGACCATTGGAACTTTTACATATGGATTTATTTGGTCCAATAAGTACCATTAGTCTAGGTAGTCATCAATATGCTCTTGTTATTGTTGATGATTATTCAAGATATACCTTTGTTATTTTTATTGCTTACAAGGATAAAGCATATAAAGCATTTGTTAACTTTTGCAAGAAGGTTCAAAATGGAAAAGAGATTTTCATTTCAAGTATCAGAAGTGATCATGGAAAAGAATTTAAAAACCAAATCTTTTCAAAATTTTGTAATCAAAATAGAATTGATCACAATTTTTTCAGCACCTAGAACTCCTCAACAAAATGGAATTATTAAGAGGAAAAATAGAGTTTTAGAAGAATTTTCAAGAACCATGCTTTGTAAAAATAGTTTGCCAAAATATTTTTTGACGGAAGTTGTAAACACTTCTTGCTATGTTTTAAATAGATTATTAATTAGGTCTATACTTGATAAAACTCCATATGAACCATCGAAAAGTAAAAAGCCTAATATCCCTTACTTTCATACTTTTGGTTGTAAATGCTTCATCCTAAATAACAATAAAACTAATTTAGGTAAATTTGACTCAAAGACCGATGAAGGGATATTATTAGGATATTCAATCTCTAGTAAGACTTATGGAATCTTTAACAAAATAACTCTAGTGGTTGAAGAATCCGTACATGTTGCCTTTGATGAGTCTAACCCAATTAGTAGTAAAGTGGTATCTTTTAATGATGATGCAGATTATACTCCAAAAATGGATGCATCTACTCTCATTGTTGACCCGAAGAAGAGCTAACCTCAAACAAATCAAGAGGTAGATGCTCACAATCATGATCAACCATCTATAAGTCAATAAGAGGATGATGTTCCCAAGGATTAGAGGTATATGAATTATCATCCAATCGATCAAGTGATTGGTGATCCTTCACAAGGGGTAAGAACTCGATCCTCTATAAGAAATATCTGCAATTATGTAGCTTACTTATCTTGAATAGAAGCCAAAACTTTTGTAGAAGCCGAAAAAGATGTTGATTAGATAAGTGTTATGCAAGAAGAATTAAAACAATTTGAAAGTATGGAATCTAGTTCCTAGACTAAAGAATCACACAATTAAAGGAACTAAATGGGTATATAGAAATAAAATGGACGAAAATGGAATAGTAACTAGGAACAAGGCTAGACTAATTGCTAAGGGTTATAATCAAGAAGAATGAATAGACTTTGATGAGACTTATGCTCCCATAGCTAGATTACAAGTCATTCGTATGTTATTAACCTTTGAATGCTTTAATAAGTTTAAGCTATTTCAAATGGATGTAAAAAGTGCCTTTTTAAATGGTTTTATAGAATAAGATGCATATGTTGAATAACCTCTTGGATTTGAAAATCCTAGTCTTCCAAACCATATCTGTAAGCTTTTTAAAGCTCTCTATAGGTTGAAGCAAGCTCCAAGAGCATGGAATGAAAGACTAAGTAAATTTTTACTTGAAAATGGTTTTACAAGAGGAAAAATAGTCAAAACCCTCTTTACAAAAACTCACAAAAATGACACACTATTAGTCCAAATATATGTTGATAAATTATATTTGGTGCTTCTAATGAATCCATATGCCAAGATTTTGCTAAGTGTGTGCAAGGTGAATTTTAAATGAGCATGCTGGGAAAGCTTACCTACTTTCTTGGACTCTAAATCAAACAATTGAAATGAGGTATTTTCATCAATCAATCAAAGAACACCAAGGACCTCTTAAATAGGTTTGGGATGGAAAACTCAAAGTCAATTGGCACTCCTATGAGCACCTCTATAAAACTTGGCCTAGATAAGAAAGGTAGGTGTGTAGATACTAAAACTTAGAGAAGCATGATAGGAGCTTTACTTTATCTAACTGCAAATAGACTTGATATAATGTTCAGTGTATGCATGTGTGCTAGATTTCAAGCTAATTCTAAGGAATCACATATAATTACCGTAAAAATAATCCTAAGATATTTATAAGGCACTCAAAACCTAGGGTTATGATATTCTAGAAAATCAACTTTTAAGTTTATGGTATTCTAGGATGCTGATTTTGAGGGTTGAAGGCTAGATAAAAAAAAGCACTAGTGGAACATGCCAATTTTTAGGTGCAATGTTAACCTCTTGGTTTTCTAAGAAACAAAATTTGGTTGCGCTATCAACCGCTAATATGTAGCAGCCAGAAGTTGTTGTGCACAAGTTTTGTGGATGAAACAACAATTAGAAGACTATGGCATAAATTTTAAACATATACCAATTCATTGTGATAATACTAGTGCTATCAACTTGACTAAAAACCCTATTCAACGTTCGAGAAGCAAACACATAGAAATAAGACATCACTTCATAAGAGACCATGCTCAAAAGGGTGATATTAGATTAGAATTCATCCCTTTGGAAGACCAAATTGCTGACATTCTTACTAAGCCCTTGAGCGAAGATAGCTTTAACAAGATTAGACTATTAATGGGCTTAACAAATTATGAAAATATGTGTGTTTGATTGCATGTACATTCATCATATGCATATTTGACATCTAGTGAATGAGTATTAACTCCTATTTATTATCTCTCTCACTCAAGATGGCATAAATAAATCATTTCTTACAAAATTCCAAATTGGAGCTTAAAATTTTATGATTTATGAAAGACCCAGTCGACTAGTGGCTTGATCCAGTCGACTGGTATCTCTCTATCTATTTAACTAGTCGACTGGTTAAGTCAATCCAGTCGACTGGTATCACACGAGAAACATGGAGCCAAAAATTTGAAATTTCTTCTGATGAACCCAATCAACTAGTAGGATCAATACAGTCGATTGGTGTCTCACGACCCAATTTCCTAGTCGCCTCGTACTCTGACCCAATCGACTGGTACCACAAGACAATATTTGGAGCAAAAAATTTGAAATTTCCCTAGACAACCCAGTCGACTAGTAAGGTTAATCCAGTCGACTGGTATCTTACTACCAGTTTACCTAGTTGACTGGTACCCCGACCCAGTCGACTTTTATGTCGAAAAATCTCCAAATTATGAAGGACCCAGTCGACTGGTACCCTAACCCAATTGATTGGTATCGTGATTTTATATATAGTTGCTTCATTTTTTTCTCAGACTTTACGTCATTTTTGCAAAACCTTAACTTTCTCTCTCTAAAAAATCCTTGTTTTTAGATCAAAATCTCTTGAAATAACTCCATAGAAACCTTAATCCTCTTTCAAATCACATCATTTTCAACTTTTCACGATTGAAACTTCATCCTTTTCCCAAAAACCCCTCTCAAAATGAAATTTTTTCAAAATGTCTGTGAGAATACGAGTCAAGAAAACCGTTGTCGGACCTTATGCACCCACAAGGCCGAGATCACACAAGTCCATGACACTAGACTCCAGGGGGAAAGGAATAACTGGTTCCTCGAGCAAGCAAGCGAGGGTTGAGCTCGATGACTCATTTTTTTGGAGTCCCGCCTTCAAAAACATGTATACCACTGTCATTCGAAACAAGAAAATCATGACGGGTAGATTCGTAGATTTCTATTCTATTCGTCATGCTAACTTCGATATTTTTCCCGCTTTTGAGGCAATAGGCATAACCCTCTTATAAAAATCCACCAAGAATACTACCCTTACCTCATTCATCAATTCTATGTAAACCTAGTCAAACCCGGTCCACTAGCTTTTAGATTTAAGACTAGTGTCATGGGCATAAAGTTTGAGGTAACCACTGACCTTTTGGTCAATCTACTGAGAATCCCCGTAGGAGGGATCACGTGGAATCTGGATGGACGGCCAGAAAATTTTGATTATGAGGAGGCGTGTCACATAGTTAAGGGAGACCCTAACTATGTCTTTCAACTCACTATATTTAATCAGTGTAGTAACATGCCCCTCGATTTAAAAATTTTTAACCTCATCGTGAGTTAGACCATCCACCCTAGACTTGAGAGTCGAGGTTATATGTCTAAGATAGACATATTATTGATTTGGTGTCTCAAAACTGGACACCATTTTAATATTTACCCACTCTTTCTCGCCAATGTGATCAATGGCGAAGCACATGATTCTGGGTGCCTCCCATACCGGATGCTCATCACCCTGATCCTCCAACATTTTAAAGTCTCCCTGCCTGCCTCCGAAGCTCAAGATATCGGCCCCAAAGATATTATCAATGTCTCTTCACTGAAGAAGATGGGGTGCACGATTCGAAATGGCATAGTTCATTCCAAGGCTGGGAAGAACAACGATGGACTTGATGATGCAGCTCTTCCCACTACCATGGACACTGACAAGCAGGCACCTAGTCCACAGCATGCTAGACATGGTAGCTCTAGTGCTGGTTAGGTTGGACATGATAACATATTACAAGCTATAGTGAGCTTCCAACTATCCATGTAGTCTGGATTTCAGAGCTTGAGCTCTTTCATAGACCAGAGCTTCCAGATGGTGTAGACCGATATCGATCACATGCATCACGACATCAGCACCCTCAAGGATGATTTTGAGTTACTCTAAGAGCACTTAGAAAGCTCTTTGGCTGAGATTCAAGATCTTCTCCAAGACAGCTCTAAATTCCCTTCTCACTGAGTCTTTAGCACTTATCAGTTACCCCAGTCATGTATTTTACTTTCTTTTGCTCCATGGATATTATGGCAAGAATATTTTTTTTTATTTTTCATACATTATTTGTCTTGTACGTATCATTTGTATATATATGCTTATCTTCATTTATATAGCTTTTGACTTGTGTATGTGGATTAGTTTTAGCTATATGGTTGCTTAGTTTGAGCCTTTATTGCTCATATATATGCTTTTAATGTTTCAAGCTTATGTGCAAATTTCTGATTCTTCTCAAGAAGTCTTTCTAACTTCTGTTAATAGTTAATTTTTGCATACAAGTTTGTTTATACCTTATCTTCATATCTGTAGTGATTAAATTTCTTATTTTTCGTGTTTACCTCTTTTTTCTGCTATTGCGATAACGGGGGAGAAAAGAGAGAAAAATCTGTGTAAAACTAAGATTGAAAATAAATTTAGGGGGACCATTGCTCCGAACATGTTAACAAGTGTAAAATAGTCTTCCATTGCTTGGTTGGGATTGATATTACTGTAATTGAATACTTAAAGGTTGGTTTTTATTAGAAAAACATAGGAAACTCTGTCCAAATTTTTCAACAAAAAAAAAACAACACTTAGTTTTTAAAACTGTTTTTTCTCTCCTTAGTTTTGTTTTCATCAAAAAGATGGAGATTGTTTACCTGTATTCAATTTTAATAATAACAAAACACTACTTAAATTGCACTAACAATTTTAACTAAGTGTTTAAGCGCTAAAAGCATTTAGTACAGAAACAAGATGTAAGAACACAACACATTTAAACACCAAAGGAAAATAGAAGATCTAGAATAGACACAAAGGTAATGGAATCACGTTGTAAATCTCTAAAATTCAATTAGTTAGCTTGATCTATGGCTCAACTTACAAAAGTCTTTGACAAAACTAAAATACAAATATGTTTCTAAGTTAAAACTGTTTTAAAACAAAAAAAACTGGGTTTAAAGATAACCCAGTTGACTAGGTCTCTATACCAATCGACTGGGAAAAGAGACAGTAATTTCTCAGTTGACTAGCAATAGGACCCAATCGACTGGTGACTTAATCTAGTTGACTGGTCCTATGACCCAGACAACTGGTACTTGCCCCAAGCATAAAAGTGAACCTTTTTTCACTTGACCTAGTCGATTGATACAAGGATCCAGTCGACTGGTAATTAAAAAATATGACCATTTGAGACGCAGTACTTGAGCATTTAATGCTCCAAACCTACCAAATAAGTGTCTAACTGCTATATAAGTCCAAGTCTATAAAAACCATTTTCAATGAGCATTTTAAAATATGAGATAGCACATTCAATTCATAAAATAGCTCTTTAACTCTCAAAAGCCTTGAAAATTTATTGTGAGCCATTCTTCAAATGTACTCCAGTAAATTTGACCTACTCACCATACTCCACATTAGGTCCTTAAAGGTGCGATTCTATCTTTTGGCGACACCATTTTGTTTAGAACTTCCAAGCATAGTAAATTGGTTACTATCCCAGAATTTTCCAAATAGTTGGCAAACAAGCCATTTTGTTGTCCTGTATCTCCATGTTTACCATACTACTCCTCGTCCCGATCAGATCTTACAATCTTGATAACATATTCTCACTATTTCTCGACTTTAATCCTAAAGATCTTGAATTTCTCAAGAACCTTAGATTTTTCCTTAATCAAGAACATGTAACTATAGCGAGAATAATCATCAATGAATGTAATAAAGTATCTAATTTTACACAGTGTAGCTGAATAGGGGCCACTAATATCAATATGGATTATCTCCAATGGTCCAAACTATGGGTTGCACCTTTCTTCTTTATCTTGATCATTTTGCCCCTACAATAGTCAACACATATCTCTAGGTCACTAAAGTCAGTAGTAGGCAGGATGCTATCCTTTATCAATCTTAATACTCTTTCCCTAGAGATGTGACCAAGCATTTTATACCACAATATTGAAGACTATTCCTTAGGTAAAGGTCTTTTGGAAACAATGTTTTCAGCATTATAAGAAGAAGTCTAGATATCACTATAAGCTAAATATATTCTACACAATCCATAAGACAAAGTGTAGTGGACAACAACTTTTGAATCAAAAATTAATTTAACCATATGATTCGTAATATTAAAAAGTAACCACACTTGTCCAAAACCGAAATTAAAATTAAATCGCTTAAAATGGTATATAAAATGTATTTCTTAATAGTAGTCTAAATCCAAAATCCAAATTTAAATAAACTTTTCCTACAAACTCCATATCCAGTTATTCATTGATGCCTACTATAAGCTTTGACTTTTTCTTATTTGGTTTTCACTTGCTTATGAACCCCTATATGGTAAAAGCATTATAATTAGTTGCACTATTATCTAACCACCATGAACTCAATGGGGCATCAGATAGATTGGATTCACAAACAACAAGTGTCAATGATTCATTACCTTCATGCTTATGTTCCGCTAACCAAGCTTTGAATTTAGTGCAATCCTTCTTTAAATGACCTTTCATCCTATAGAAGAAGCATTATTCCTTCTTCAATGTGGCTTTCTCAGGATCCCTTGCATCGCTAGATTGATCAATTTTTTATTGGTATTTTGAACACCTTTAAGACTTTTAGCTTTTGGTTTTTTTTTTGCCTTCTTGGCATTTTAACTTGAAGCAAATAAGGTTATTTGAGTTTTCTCCTTCTTCAGTTTCTTTTCCTCAGCAGCCACTTTATAAATTAGCTCATTTATAATACAAGCTTCATCTTGGGAGTTATAATTGGTTTTGATAATACTAAACTTGGGTGGGAGTTTGTTTAAGGCTTGGTGAACAATGTAAGAGTCAAGAAGAGAGACTTCAAGGGCTTTCAATTTGGTTTGGTAGTTAATCATCTGGATAATGCAATCCCTAACCCCTCTAGAACCATTATACCTTATAAAGAACAGTTCCTGCAGAAGTGTCCCAATCTCAGCATTCAATGAAACATGGTGCATAAGTGCTATAACAACCATAAGCTCATTAGTTGTACACTCAACAAGTAGGCTACTCTTTAGGATAGATTGGATTGACCTCCTCATATACAATAAAAATATCTAATTACTCTTTAACCATTCAGCCTGAACCAATTCTCATCCTCAGTACTAGTAGTTATGAGACCAACTGACATATCCATAATCAGTTATGAATGCACTTTTGCCATCTCCATGGAAAACTCCATATCTCCTTTTCACTTCTTAAAGTTTGTTCCACTAAGAACATCAATAGTTATCATATTCTTGCAAACAGAAAATGTGACTATAATAGTTAAAGAATGCCATATTATTGGGAAGTTATGGAGTAATAACATACTTTAAAATTTTAAACAAGTATACCTTATGAGAACTCATACATATCATCGTGTAAGCACCTTTCGGCAGAATTCATGACATGTAATTATGAAACTCTCCACATAGTAGTGGCCATGAAAATCTATTTCAAATTTCGTAAGTTTACTACCTTTGGGTGTATGACCACTTGGATTAATCAATTTACAACCATATGCTTCCGATGTAAACCATCTTAATTCTGATATATAATCACCACCTTTAGGTGAATGACCATATACTAAAATCAAATACATTTCACTACCGTATAGAACCGATGTTTCAAAAATCCAATTGAAAAATCCATTTTGGCGACTACATTTCAACTAAACTAATGAAACACAATAGGACGTAATTTTAGTCTTGAAAGCAAATGGCTAATTATGTCTATAAAATCATATTTCATGTTAATTACATTGTTAACAACTTTATATTTACTTTAGGAATGGTTTTGATTTGATTTGGATGTTTTTCAGGGAACTACATGTGAAAATAGGGCAAATCTTAGTGATAGTCGACTATGAGTATGTTGTAGTCGATTGTAAAAACTTTTTGTCCTGATAACAATCGACTCTGTTAAACCACAGTCGACTTTTGAAAGTTTCTATGTAGATTTTTCCCTTAGCACAGTAGATTTTCCACAAGTGATAGTCGACTATGAAGCCAACACTTGATGACCATCACTCGATTTTCACATCTTTTTTAGCCCAAAGTCAATTTCCTTTATATCCAAAGAACATTTAAGAGTTTTAATTGATACATTATTTGTTCTAATCAATACTGAACACACTTGATTCAATTAAATTACCAAAACCTAGCATTTTAACTAGAATCATTCAATCAAATCATCATAATTAATGCCCTAAATCATGTTTCTATAAACATATATCTCAATCCATATGAACATGCAAATAAAACCTAATATTAGCATCAACAATCATATGAATCAATCATGCATTTAAACTTTATTGGTAGAATCATAAACCCTAGCATGCTTTCTATCAACCTTTATTCAATCAAAGATTGAAATTTTAATCAAGATTCTAAGCCCAATCTATGGTGGCTTTGATAATAAATTAAGGATTTCAAATTAATATCCTTAATCTCATTAAACCACTATAGAGAGTAGAGAACACCTAATATTAAATAGATAGAAAGGACACATACCTTGCTTAGAATCCATAGTTGATAATGCAATGGAATCTTTGATCAAGCCTAGGAATCAATCCTTAGGTAAGCAATATGTATTTTCTCTCCTTGGTTCTCCTTTTGCACACTAGCTCTAAATAGGGCAAGCTTTTCCCAATATATTTCTTAGGGTTAAGAATAGGAGGGGAACCTAGCTTATACTTTATATAGTAATTCAATAGTCAACCTATCAAAGGTCCAAAGATCTACTATGGTCTAGACTAGCTATCCCATATTAGACACTTTAGAGTATTATACCCACTGTAAATAGATTTTTCTATTGGGCTCCCATTACTTCTCCCTTAATAGACCAATACTTATTACATTTTATGGAAATACTCAATAAGCTCTAATTAATGTAAGCCAAAATCATGGAATAATTCTAACAAGAGAATAAGAGAATGAGTTTTGTAAGAAATGAAAATAAAAAATAAATCAAGATTTGGAACATTGGATAGTTATATCTCTATATCTTGGTTTCTTTGGAAAGAAAAATATGATTAAAGAATATATGAATACCTTCCATATATTACAACACCTTAGAGAGATACAGAGTAAGCTGAAGAGAAATACAGAGAGAGAAAAAATGCAAAAATGAAGCATATTGACTGATGGAAGTGTTAAAGATTTTTTAGTGAGTAGATGATGTGGCTTTGTTAAAGTTGTTGATAAATTCATTTTCACTACAAAATGGATATAAATGGAGACTATAGGACTGAAAGAAATCCATACCCCATGAAAGATACATAACACAGTGGTATTTCAACCATCAGAGCTAGGCAAGAATTTTTCATATACACATAATATTTTCATGAACTACCAGAAGGAAAAACAACCATCAAATAGGACTTCAATGATGTGGTGAGGTCAAGGTGTGACAAAATTGATACTCATACTTATCTTCTTAAATATATATATATATATATATATATATATATATATATCAAATTCATATTATTTACCCTTTTATTATCGTAATTGATAAGAAAAAAAAAATTGGTGGTGTTTACACCTTAATTTCCCCATAAAAAAACAATTTACCACATAAATGTCACATAGGCTTGAAAAATGGGGCCACGTGCATAATAGGACCACCATGTAGTATATATATATGTGGCAGATCATGATTGACAAATCAAAAGATATGATAATATGGCACTACAAGAGTGGTTTGTTATAGTGTAGTTAGTTAAAAAGACAAGTACGAGATTTGTTAAGCTATGTGTCATGATTCTATTAGGTAAAAGGAAATTCAAATGAAATAGGTGTTTCAGTCAAAAATTGGCTGGAAAGATAAGTATTAGTTAAGAATATTCATGAAACCTAGCGACTACTAAAAGAAACCATCATACATGGGTTAAATGAAAAATTCTAATTGATCATATGCTCTATAATTAATATGAGGAAAAATGGTCTGATAGGTAGAAAGTGATCTTGTGATCGTTATTTGAAGGTGATGTTTTTAGAGAATATTCAACACAAGAGAATGAATCATGGGACACCTAGCCAATCGTCACTGGACAAAAAATATTTGGCTGATTATCAGGGAAAACATGCAACAAAATATGAAACATGGAAGAAATGCAACTTGGAGTCAAAGTAAAGTCAGACTATAAATAAGAGGCTCTAAATTCAGTACAAAAAACACTCAAGTCAAGTAGAAATTATGTCAAAAATTAGTTTAGTTTGGTGGTTTACGTAGTATTTAGTGTTCTGTAAACTTTTTGGTGATTTTCCAGCAAATTGTTAAGAGGCAAGGCTTTTACAATCATATTGTTAGTAGTTCAAGTAGTATTAGAGTTCAGTTATGTTCTCCATCCATTTGTTAATCAAGTCTCTATTGGTGTAAGTATATTTTGAAGCAAATTTATGGAAGTATGATGACATATATTGTCTTCAACAATCTTCATATCAATACGAATTAGTTCACATATGTTTGCTCTTCTTATTTTGTGTTTGTCTGGAAAAAAATTTATCCAATCTTAATCACCTTATCTAGATGGGATGGAACAATTCATTACTAAGGTCGTTTAGTTAATGAAAGTGACCATGGAACAAAAAGAAACTTTTTTTAAACTGGCTAATTTATTATAAAAATTGAATAATAATTTTGGCCAATTTATGAGCTAGATGAAAGATAGTTGGCATCAAGACCCGAAAATTAATATTGATGAAGGTTATTTGAGAAAGAATGGACAAACTCAAGTAAGCTATGTCAAGAATAATATGTATTGTCCTAAATTTGGTAATCCAAGCATAAATAGGACTCAAGAAATGGCACCTACAAATGGAAATAAAAGGCCACGAAGACCATTAATGATTTATAATTAACCCAACAATGATCGTTGGAGTCTAGGCCTAGAAAAGTCAAATCGTTAGACTTTCGGTCAAGATAGGCCTAATAGAAATGTATATGACAGATCGACAAATTGTCTTAAGTATGAGAGACCAACTAAGCTAAATGGATGACATGTCCATAATAGTCCCTTATTTGAGCATGTCTACAAGGTTGGTGATCCATTTATGCCAAACACTTGGCCATGGTACAAAGACTTATACCTGATGTTACTTCAACCAAATGTAGGCCGATCATTTAGACCGAACTTTCTACCACACCAAAGATCGAGTGTAAGCCATTTGTAGATTCAGTAAAGAGCCATAAGTGCAACACCAAGCAGGAAAGCAATTTCTCTAGGGTTGATTAACTTCTACTATCTAAAAGCACACCGTAATGATGGCAGACACCCATATGAGAGACCAATTAGCTATGCAGACACCCATATAAGAGAGCAATTAGCTATTAATCATAAATTTTTGTCCAAAAAAAATGTGTGTACCAAATCAATGGCAAAAAACCATATAGAGGCCAAGAAAAATCAAACCTAATGTATAAACCCCCCATTTCAGCTAGCATCATTAGTAGTCAAATTAATCACTCTATGATGACATTACCTGCTTGAGAAAAAGTCAGCTTTAGTTCAAGCAACTTTAACCAAACTCAAGTGTTACTTATTTCAAAATAAATTAATGGCTCAACAATCAATGAATGTGGCTAAAAAATTAGAATTTGAAGATGAAGAAAGCATTCTTTCCAAAAGAATTGAGCATGGTCGAACCTTCACTACCACCAGCAAAATTGGTAGAATTAGAGGCTGAAATGCAAGATTCCCTTTAGAAGATTAACCTTGAAAGTCAAGGTTAGCACCAACCAGTTTATAATAGGTTAAGCCACAAATTGATGCAACACTGACTGCCAATTAAGTAAGGCCTCAAACCATTCAAGCAACCACCTTGTCGAATATCAAATGTTTACCTTAAATATTAAAGAAAAAATGGAATGTTTTTATCATGTTGATATCATCCGATCTATCGGTTTCAAAGATTGATTTGAAATATTATTCTAGCCTTAAAAAAGAATGGCAAACTTAGAGTATGCATAGATTTTGGGAGCTAGACAATTTGACAAGTCATTGGATTATTAAATGATCTATGTCTAAAATTACTTATAAAAGATACTAAGACAGATGATTTGACAAAGCACTAAAGTTACTTTATGATTTATCGATTGATATATGATCTGAAAATTTTCAATTCTAAAGTTGTTCCGATAAATTCCTTCTACCATCATTGTTAAAATATGTTACTTTCAAAAGGAATTGTGGGAAGGGCTAATGTGTAATACCCGTGTTCTTAAAGTATGAGTAAAGAATTAATTTGATAAATATGATATGGAATTAAAATAAAATAATATATACATGGAAGGTTTATTATTTAAAATAATTCTTTTGAAAAAAAAATGGACACGTGATGGTGTGGATACAAAGAAAAAGAAAAGAAAAGAAAAGAAGAAAAAAAACACGTCCAGGAAGCGGAGGGATAAGAAGGAAAAAAAATAAAAGACAAAGAAAAAGGAAAGAAAATGTGGGTTGCAACACCTGGTGTTGCACATGGACACTAATCTCACTTTTAGGAAGGCAATAGAGGCAGTGAGTATAAAGTGTTATATATATATATATATATAGTTTTTCTTTTATTTATTCATTACTTACCAAATCCCGTTTAGTTGTCTCTTTTCCTCAATTCAAACTACTCTATTTCTTTAAAAACTTGGGGACCGAAAGAAAGATTGAAAGAGTAAAATTTTGAAGGGGTTTATGGGAGAATTTTGTAGAGAGTCACAGGAAGCTCTAAGAAAAACAGAAAGTAATAACATGAAGTTAATTTTTGAAATTTAATATACATGAAATTCCCAAAATTCAATGTGGGAATTTTCAAAGGATATGAATTATGAATTAAATAATAAATTAAAATTTTAATATAAATATTCTGTCAAGTGTTGATGATCAGCAATCGAGGAAAATTGTTGAGAGGAGCATGAAAGGCAAAGAGGTGATCCACGGGTAACTCTAAGTGCTATGTGGTGAGTTAGATTTATTTGAAGTAACAAGATAAATATGAAATATATAATGATAGTATTTGAATATATTATTAACTTACGATTTGGTGATAAATGAAAGTTGATTGATAAGTATGATAGGAATAAGTGATGTGTAAAGAATTATTATATAAGACATAATATTATTGGAATAATGAATCGACTTAATAATAAAGGTGATAAGTAAAATTCTTGCTGAACTATGGATGATGAGTTGATATGATATATGAGGAGAAGAAATTAGTGAAATTGATCAAATAATGATTTGAGAAGAATCATGATAACTAATTCGAATGTATGAATACATGGGTGCTTTTATATTATTGTGCATATGCATACTTCATGTCATTATTCATATGCATATACAGGAAATAAAAGAACCAGGAGGGCAACCGGTCTAAATGAAAACCGTGACAGCCGGAATATGCTGGAAATAAAAGAATCGAGAGGGCAGCCAGTCTAAATAAAATAAAAGAACCGGGAAGACAGCCAGTCTAAGATAAACATGTGGGAAGACGTTTCCTAATAATAATTCGTGCATTACATATGTTTTAAATATTGTTTTTATTAGTGAAATGCTGAAGTGTTGTTTTTTTTACTGTAAATTTATTTATAGATGAATGAGTCTTATAGAGAGACGGTTATGGTGAAAAAGAAACATGGAAGTATTATATGATAAGAACTATCTAAATGGTAGACTATATGCTGTGAACCTCATAACAAGGTAATTATGAGATATAATTGATGGTCTTAAGGTGAATAAATATATAAGAAGAAGAGATTGATAGAGAATAGGGCTTATGATATGTGTAGTGATAGTAGAATGCTATTATCAAATTATATGAGATATAAATGATTGAATATTAAAAGACTATTTATACAAATTGAATACTTCTAGTAAGTTTAATTCACTGAGCTTGTGAAGCTCACTCCTCATTGTACAATGATTTCAGGTAGTATGCAGGACAGATAGTTTGGTTAGTTAAGATTCAGACGAAGTCATTATCTGTAAGCCACGTGGTTCACATCCTCAAACTAATGGAAAAAAAAAATATTTGTAGATATTCATGCATATTACGTTGTATATAATGTTTAAGTTAAGATCTGAATGATGTATCTCCTCTGTTGAGGGTTGAGGATTGATGTAATAATCGTAGTTGGTGTTATTTTTATTATTGCATATATGTGTCGTGCTGGGATTTTCAAAATATGACAACACTATCTCAGGGGTGACCAACTTGGGATGGATCGTTACAATTTTGGTATCAGATCTAGGTTTTATGATTCTGTAGACTGCATAAAAAGAAAGAAAGTGGAAGATTAAAACAAATTATATTCTAATGAATAATATGAAGATGACACGTGGACGTGCTAGAGGTAGAGTTAGAGTTGTTGATTTGAGAGAGCGTGGTAGGCCCCTAATATTTTGACAAATCGAGGTTGAGTCTGAATCTGTGGTTCCTAGAAGGGGACCTGTTGACAGTATAATTGATATTTGTAGAGGTGTGAGAGAATTTGAAGTTGAAAGAGATGAGCTAAGATAAGCTCTTGCACATGCTCTTAAGAAAATGGATGTAACAGATGATAGAGTTGATAGTCTGTAGCATAGACTGGGTAAATAGGCTAGAGCAGTGCCCAGGGTTATTGTAAATCCAATAATGGTAGACATTAAAAAGAAAAAAAGTGAGGTTATGTATAAGATGCAGGGAGATTGTTTTGTAGATATAATAAGTCGAATGCTTTGTTGTTTAATGGATCTATGAATCCTTTTAAGTTTGAGTTAAGGGTAAAACATGTAGAGAGATTATTTGATATTTTACTAATGACTGACAGGCAGAGGGTCACCTTTGCTACGTTCAAGTTAGAGAGAGGTCTTAGAATGGTATAAGGATATTCTTCCAAAGGTAACTGCAGACGTTGATAAATCCTTAACCTGGAATAGGTTTAAGGAGGTTTTCCTTGATAAATACTTTTCTTATACCTCCAGAGCTCAACAAGAGAGATTTTATTTATTTGAGGCAAATGTATTGACTATGACTCAATATGATAGGATATTTATGGCTTTGTCGAGGTTTGTACCAAAAATGGTAGACATAAAGGAGAAGAAGTGTAAGAGGTTCATAGATGTAATAAGTGAAACTATCTTACATTAAACATATGAATTATGTTAAGTTGGTGGATATAGCACTTCCAATTGAGAAAGATGTGATAGAGTTTAAGAGGGAGATAGAGAATGGTTAAAGAGACTTAGACATGAAAGTTCTAGAGGTAGTAGTAGTAGTATGAGTGTACAAGGTGGGAGACCACCCCAGAGGAGTTATATGTGTGAAAGAAAGACCTATAATGCAGAGTTAGAGGTAAGATAGATCCATAGCTTCTATAATTCAAAATAATGTTGGTGGGAACTGTTGTGCGATTATATACCTAAATAAATGGGTAAATAATCGCACTTGTTTTACTTGCAAGTGCACAAGGTCAATAGTGTAGCATAGTGTGCGAATGCAAGATCATCTCCACAGGGATTGGTAAAGTTCGATTTAGAATTATAATTGCAATGAAAAAAAGATAGAAATAATAAACTGAAGGGTGATTTGATAATAATAAAGACATAGGGCTTTGATATCCACCACTAGTCATACATTCCCGATTTTGTATAAAGTATCAGTGCTCTAGCCATATTATGTGTACCTACTGGTTGCCAACCTAAGGGCATGATATCTACTCCTTAAGCTATTGATTTCCCTAAGCAACGAGTTAGGCATGGTATCTACTCTAACTCTTTTCTTCCTTAAGGGATTCAGCATGGTATCTGCTTGAGTTGTTCCTTAAGAAAGCATAGGTACTGTGGAAATCGACAACCACATGAGACCTAGGGTATGGTATCTACTCCCGGTTTCCCATGTTGATTAACCCGGGTATCCGGATAAGATGGTCCCTTGTTACTAATGTTAGACCCAGGACTCGGTCATCCAAATTGATCTAACTAACCTATCCATACCACATGCATACGTTGGCCTTACACATACATATGAGGAATGTAAATAAGCACAGGTGTTAATCAAGTTAAGTAACATAATAAGCTATGCAAAGATTTAATCAATGAATAAAAATATGGGAATGCATAACTAGGGCTTCAATCGAGCCCTATAAGAGAGTTAGTTACACATACTAACTGAAGTAAACATAATTAAACAAAACATAAGGGAGAAGAATAAACCCGAGAGAAGAGGCGTCAATTCTCTCCCAAGCTCTCCACTCCAAGAAAAGAGAAAAGTGTTTTCTATCTAAGGTGTCCTTTTGTGTGTGAGTTACAAGTGTATTTATAGGTCTTTGAGAAGTCCTAATAGACCCATGAGTCCTAAACTTTCCTAAAACAAAAATCTTGTATTTTCCAAAATAAGGTTCTGCAGTTTACTGTTCACGCCCGTATCTTTGCGCTCGATCTCATGTGGCCTTGCGCTCGATCGCAAGTTGCGCTCGATCCTAGCTGTGTGCGCACGATCGTATGTGCGCTCGATCGCACTTTGTCCAGAAAGTGCTCCAGGGCTTCTAGATTTCTTCCTTAAAGTGCCAAAACTGCTTCTTTTTCTCCAAGACCCTATAAAAACATGTAAAACACACAAATGGAGTAAAAGATACCAAATTAATGTAATAAAGGATCTAACAAGTGTAAATAAGGGGGCTTAAATATGTATATTTAAGCGTCTATCAGGAACCCTAGATTTGGGAGATAGTCAGTGAGAACTGGAAGTTATGGTAGATGTAGGAGTGTACTACCTAAATGATGTGATAACATGATAAAAATACTAGAACGTGTTATAGATGTAATCCAATAAGATATTTATCCCAAAATTATTCTAATTTGAGGTGCCTTATATGTATAAAAGGTGGACATATCAATGTTAGTTAATCCTAGCGCAACCCATTCTTTTTCATCCAATATATTTATGAAGTTTATTGATGCTTATATTAGTCATTTGATGCATAAGAGTATTGCTGAAGTTCCCACTAGAGATAGAGTAATAATCATAAATGTTACAAGGGTTGTGTGATTCACATCAGTGATAGATAATCTGAAGCTGATTTATTATTTTTGAATATGGTTGATTATTTTAGAAATAATATAGTGTTCAAGATATGGACATGAAGAGTTTAACTTTCAGGAAGAACATAAGATACTCTCGAACTATCTTGTTTTTGCTCTGACTACTAGTAAATGGTCAAGGAAATGATGTGAGGGGTATTTTGCATATGTGGTGGATTTTAGAAATGATAGTAGAGAGTTTGAAGAAATCTTAGTAGTGCAAATTTTTTTTTTTTTTCTTGATGCAATTCTTGATGAGTTGTCTAGTTTAACTCTCAGTAGGGAGATTAAATTCTCTATTGATGTGATACCAAGTTCATCACATATATTTATAGCACCCTATAAAGTGACACCCACTGAGTTAAGAGAGTTTAAAGTTCAAAAGTTGTTAGATAAACAATTTATTCGATTTATGGTGTCGCTTTAGAGAGCTATATGTTGTTTGTGAAGAAAAAAAAAAGAGATGGAATGATGAGATTGTATATAGACTACAGATAGTTGAATAAGATAACCATTAAGAACAAATATCATTTATCTATGATAGAAGATTTATTTGAGAAGTTGCAGGGAGCAAGTGTATTTTCTAAGATAGACCTACGATGAGGTTATCACCCATTTGAGAATAAAAGAAAGAGACATGTCTAAGACTACTTTTAGGACACGTTATGGCCATAAGTTTCTGGTGATGCCATTTGGGTTGACTAATGTTCCAGCAAAATTCATGGACTTGATGAATAAAATGTTTAAACCATTTCTTGATAATCTTGTGGTTGTGTTCATTGATAACATCTTGTTGTATTCTAAGACTAAGGAAGAGCATGCAAAACATTTAGAAATTGTGTTGGAGATTTTAATGAAAGAAAGATTGTATACTATAATTTTCTAAATGTGAATTTTGCCTGAATGAGATAACTTTCTTGGGGCATATAATATCTGGAAATAGCATAACAGTTGATCCACAAAAGGTAGAGGCAATGTTAAGTTGGGAGAGACCAACTAATGTGACTAAGATTAGAATCTTCTTGGGGTTAGCTGGTTATTATAGAAGATTCTTTCAGAATTTTTCTAATATTGTAGTACTATTGACTAGACTAGCCAGGAAAAAGGTGAGATTTGTATGATGTGGGAAGTGTGAGAAAAATTTCCAATTACTAAAAGAGAAATTGACTACAGCTCTAGTATTGGTGCTTCCTTCTAGTGATGAAGGATTTACGGTGCATAGTGATGCATCGTATCAATGGTTAGGATGTGTGTTGATGTAATATGGGAAAGTTGTGGCCTATACTTCTAGGAAATTAAAGAATCATGATGGAAATTACCCCATCTATAGCTTAGAGTTGGCTGCCATAGTGATTACTCTAAATATTAGAGACATCATCTGTATGAAGCCACTTGTGAGATATTCATTGATTATAAAAATTTGACATACTTACCTACCTAGAGAGAGTTGAATTTGAGGCAAAGATGGTGGATAGAGTTAATTAGTGACTATGATTGTACAATTCACTATCATCTAAAAAAGACGAAAGTGGTAGGTGATGCATTGAGTAAAAATTCTACAAGAAGATTGACTGCTATTGAAAGTCCTTATGTGTAATTGATGAGAGATTAAGAGGGATAAGAATGAAGTTGAAAATCAGTGATAAAAGATCATTGTTAACAAATATGGTTGTATAGTCATCCATAGTAAAATGCTTGTTACAGATGCAAGGTAGAGATAAAGAAATAAAAAAGATTAAGTATTGAGTGTTTACTAGAAAGCAATATGAGTTCAAAATTTGAAACAAAGGTATTTTGGTATTGGAACATAGGATTTTTGTTCCCAATAATGTTGAGTTGAGAAAAGAGATATTAAGATAGGCTCATGGTGATGTATATTTGATGCAACCGAGTAACCATAAGATGTATAGAGGATTGAGGCAGAATTACTGGTGGTCAGGATTGATGAGGGATGTAGCTGAATATATTTCTAGATGTTTGGTTTATCAGTAAGTGAAGTTAGAGAATAAACATCCAGGAGGCTCACCATAGCCTCTTCTTGTGCTTGAATGACCATAGAAAAAAGTGAGTATGAATTTTGTTTCTGGATTTTTCCATACCCAAAGAGGTCACGATACAGTATAAGTAATAATAGATAGACTTTTTAAGTCATCTCAATTTCTTCTAATTAAAATAAATTGTAGTCCTAAAAAGTTGGTTGAACTGTATGTAGCTAAGATTGTGACGTTGTATCGAGTACTATTGAGCATAGTGTCAAATAGAGATGCTAGATGTTACATCTTAATTTTGGATAGGCTTTCAGAATGTACACAGTTGCAGTTTATTACAACTTTTCATCCTCAAACAGATGAGCAGATAAAAAGGATTATTAGAGTATTAGAAGATATATTAAGGGCAAATGTGATGAGTTTCTCAATAAGTTAGGATGTTTACTTGCCCCTGATTGAATTTGCTTATAATAATTAGTATCAAACTAGAATTTGGATGGCACCATTTGAGGCCTTATATGGTAGGATGTGTAGAACTCCAGTATGCTGGGAAGAAATGGGATGGAAAAATATATTTGGTCCATAAATTATTGATTTAACAACTGAGAGGATCACACTGGTAATAGCGAACTGTAAAGTAGCATAGAGTAGACCAAATAACTATGCTAATAATAGGAGAAGACCTCTCAAGTTTCAAATAGGTGATTAGGTGTATTTAAAAATATCTCCATGAAAAGGTGTATTGAGATTTAAATAGGAAAGAAAAGTTGAGTCCGAGATATGTGGGACCCTATGAGGTTGTTAAGAAAGTTGGGCTAGTCACGTATAGCCTGGAATTGTCTCCAACGTTGAAGCAGTTACACAATGTGTTTCATGTTTCACTTTTGAGAAAGTGTTTACATGATTAATCTCATAATATTTCGAGCTAAGCTATAGAAATTAAGGAAGGTTTGACATTTATACAAGTACCAATGAGAAATTTAGACAGAAAAGAACAAGTTTTGTGTAATAAAGTAATTTCATTAATTCAAGTTCTGTGATGGAATAAATATGTTAAAGAGATTACATGAGAGCATGAGACAACCATGAAGAAATATTATTCACAACTGTTCTTAAGTTAGGTAAGGAAATTTCAGGGACGAAATTTTTATAACGTGCGTAGAATTGTAATACATGTGTTTTTAAAGTAAGGGTAAAAAAGTAATTTGATAAATATGATATGTAATTAAAATAAAATAATATATATGTGAAAGGTTTATTATTTGAATAAAATAATTCTTTTGAAAAAAAACTGGACATGTGATGGTGTGGATACAAAGAAAAAGAAAAAAACACATCCAGGACGTGGAGGGATAAAAAGGAAAAAAATGGAAAAAAAAAAAAAAAAAGGTGGGCGTGCAACACCTAGAAGTTCAGGTGTTGCATATGGACCACTAATCTCACTTTTAGGAAGGCAACAAAGGCGGTGAGTGTTTGTGTATGTGTGTGTATATATATATATATATATATAGTTTTTCTTTTATTTATTCATTACTTACCAAATCATATTTGGTTTTCTCCTTTCCTCAATTCAAACTACTCTGTTTCTTTAAACACTTGGGGATCGAAAGAAAGATTGAAAGAATAAGATTTTGAAGAGGTTTACGGAAGAATTTTATAGAGAGTCGCGGGAAGCTCTAAGTAAAACAGAAGGTAATAACATGAAGTTTATTTTTGAAATTTAGTATACTTGAAATTCCCGAAATTCAATGTGGGAATTTTCAAAGGATGTGAATTATGGAGGAATTGAAGAATAAATTAGAAATTTAATATAAATATTATGTCAGGTGTTGACGATTAGCAACCGAAGGAAATTGCTGAGAAAAGCAAGAAAGACAAGGAGGTGATCCACGGGTAGCCCTAAGTGCTACGTAGTGAGTTAGATTTACTTTAAGTAATCAAGATAAATATGAAATATATAATGATAGTATTTGAATATATTATTAACTTATAATTTGGTGATAGATGAAAGTTGGTTGATAAGTATGATAGGAATAAGTGATGTATAGAGAATTATTATATGAGACATAGTATTATTGGAATAATGAATCAATTTAATAATAAAGGTGATAAGTGAAATTCTTGACGAACTATGGATGATGAGTTGATATGATATATGAAAATGAGAAATTAGTGAAATTGATCAAATAATGATTTGAGAAGAAGCATGATAACTAATTTGAATGTATGAATATATGGGTGTTTTTATATTATTGTGCATATGCATACTTTATGCCATTATTCATACGCATATACATGAAATAAAAGAACTGGGAGGGCAGCCAGTCTAAATGAAAACCGTGACAGCCGGTATATGCTAGAAATAAAAGAATCAAGAGGGCAGTCGATCTAAATAAAATAAAAGAACCGGGAAGGCAGTTGATCTAAGATAAAAACATGTCGACATGTGGGAAGACGTTCCCTAATAATAATTCATGCATTACATCTGTTTTAAATATTGATTTTATTACTGAAATGCTGAAGTGTTGTTTTTTTTTTTTTGTAAATTTATTTATAGATGAATGAGTCTCACAAAGTGACGGTTATGGTGAGAAAGAAACATGGAAGTATGATATGATAAGAACTATCTAAATGGTAGACTATATGTTGTGAAACTCATAACGAGATAATTATGAGATATAATTTATGATCTTAAGGTGAATAAATATATAAGAAGAAGAGATTGATAGAGAATGGAGCTTATGATATGTGGAGTGTTAGTAGAATGCTATTATCAAGTTATATGAGACATAAATGAATGAATATTAAAAGATTAATTATTGTTGCATATATGTATCGTGTTGGGATTTTCAAAATGTAACAATATCGTTTCGGGGGTGACCAACCCAAGATGAGTCGTTACATAATGTTTACACATAAATTTTCCCACCAAAAAAAATTACCACATAAGCACTACATAAACCTAAAAAAAAAACAGGAACATATGTATAGTAGGATCAACTCATAGGATAAAAAAATATATAAATATGTGACAGACAATGATTGTGAGATCAAAAAAAATGGTGATAATATAACAACAGAAGAGTGGTTGGTTACAATGTAGTTAGTTAAAAAGAAAAGTAAGGGATTTGTTAAGCTATATGTCATTTTTCTATTAGTTAAAAGGAGATTTAAATGACATAGGTGCTTAGATTAATAAAAAAAAAATGGCTGGAAAGATAAGTGTTAAGAATATTCAGGAAACTTGACAATTGCTGAGAAAAACCAGCATGCATACGCCAAGTGACAACTTCTGATTGGCCATATGCTCTAATTAATAGAATGGGAAATGGTTTGGCTAGTAAAAAGTGATCTTATAACCATTATTTGAAACTGATATTTCAAGCGAATATCTAGCACAAGAGCAAGAATCATGGGACACTTGGTTAATCGTCACTGATCAAAAAGGATCTGGCTGAGTATCAAGGAAAACATGTAACCAGAATGTGAAACATGGAGGAAATGCAACTTGGTATCCAAGTAACGTCAACCTATAAATAAAAGGTTATAAATTCAATAAAAATCAACAATCTCAACACAAAAACATTCAAGTCAAGTAGAAATTTTGTCAAAAATTAATTTTAATTGGTTGTTTAAATAGATTTTAGTGTTCTGACAACTTTTTGGTGATCTATCAGTGAATTGTTAAAAGGTAAGGCTTCTACAATCATATAGTGAATAGTTCAAGTATTAGAAATTAATTATCTTCTCAATCCATTGGTTAATCAACTTTCTTGGTATAACTATATTTTGAAGCATTTATATGTAAGTATGATGATAGAGATTATATTGATCAGTATTCATGTCAATATGAATGGGCTCACATATATTTTCTTCATTTATTTTATGTTTTCCTATTAATCACCATTTAGCCTTCTAAAGAGATAATTACTTTGTTTTATCTTGTGTAATTAATGAAAAAGGGATTCGAAATAACATTGCTTTGTTGAAATTATAATTTTCAATCATATTACCATTGAGCTTTCGTAAGGCTTTGGCACGCTGGCACTCATTTCTTGCCTTGGATTAGCTTTTCCAAACAAATAAGTGGTATCTCAATTCTCTTACTTCTCTTTTCTCCACCCCCAATCCCAGCATGTAAACAAAGAGAGAAATAAAATCAACCATTCCCTTGATAAATTTGGAGAAATGCAATTATATTATGTAGGCAACTACCTTCAATATCTTATGAAAATAAAGCTGAAGCGCATAACATATTAGACAAAAGTAACAGCCGTGAATACTGTTGACCACAAGCCGAACTACTCGTGAATGGACTCGTGAAGACTCGACTCGATTTGGTATTATTGAACTACGAACCGAGCTTGAGTTTCGAGGTATGCTTGTTTAGTCAAACGAGTCGAGTTCAAACAATGAGAAATTCAGCTCGTTTAACTTACGAATTAGCTCAATTATAAATTTTTATTTTAATTATAAATTATTATTTTTATTAAATATTTTATATTTTTATCAAAAATTATTTTAATTTTATTAAATATTTTATTTTGATTTAATAAGTAAATTTTTCAAAGCTCAAGCTCAAAAAAAACCTCAAGTCGGACTCGAACATAAACATCAAACTTTGACTCGATTTGATTAATCCATTAAAATTCGCAAGTTGAGCTTAAATTTTTAATTACTCTATTTGATTCAGTTAGTGAGAAGCCCTAATAATGAACTTCCCATGATTTGGAAATGAAAATGTGATAATTGTTCAGAGGGAAGTGATAAATAGACGGCAACTTGCTTTTAAATCCACCACAATTTTTGTCCTTTTCTTAAAAAAATGGTAAAACTAATAAAAGGTCCTTATGTTTGAAACTTATCTAAGTAATCCAAAAACAATTATAACGGTAATAATTTAGTCTTTTTAAATATATTAATGACCTTTTACACAATTATTAAGAATTGTAATTTAGATATTGAGTTTAAATAGTTTAAGCATAGTAATCCTTGCATTACCGATTTATTGACCAATTTTTTATGTTAAAGTTTGTAAAATTTATATGTTGAATCAAAAAAGTGTGGATATCCAATAACAAGCTAGAATATAAACCTAAAATCTTAATTTTTTTCTCTGTTTAAAATTTAAAGTATATATAATACTAATTTAAATCTTAAATCATTAAGAATTTAACGATAAAAAAACCAAAAAACAATACCACCTAGTAAATAGTAACTTACAGAATAAACATATATACTCTAATTAATGGGTTTGAAAAAATATATAAAATTGGGTTTAACGACTTTTTATAACCTAAGGGTCAAACCCAACACTTATCCACAACCAATAAAACCTATTAATTTTTTTTTTTCTAAACCCATTAATTGGAGTTTATATGTTACTTCTGCAAATTACTATTTATTAGATAGTATTATTTTTTTGGTGTTTTTATATCATTAAAGATTTAATAATTTAATATTTAAACTAGTATTTATATATATATATATATATTAAATTTTAAACAAATAAAAAATAAGATTTTAAGTTCATATTTTAGTTTGGTATTGGATATCCGCACTCACTTGATTTTACATATAAATTTTACAAACTTTGACATAAAAAATTGATCAATAAACTGGTAATATAAGGACTACTATTTTAAACTCTCAAAACTCATGATCTAAATTACAACTTTCAGTACTTGTGTGGAGGATTATTAATATATTTATTACTATAATTAGTTTATTTAAAGGGATTAAATTGTTGATAAGTTTCAAAGATAAAGATCTTTTACTAATTTTACCATTTTTTGAAGAGAAGGACAAAAATTGCCGTCGATATAAAGAGGAAGTTGCCGTCTATTTATCAGTGTCCTTGTTCAGAGTCCCTTCTATACTTTGAAAAGTTCAAGGATCAACAGTAAACGTGATAATTGATCGTTTAATTAATGGCTCAAAAGTCACAAGAAGCAATTGAAACAGGGCAAGTGATGCTTCGGCGGCATGACTTGAATTCTTGTGATATGCATGGAGCTAACAAAGGGATTGCTTATAAGTTCCTTATTATTGTTATAGGCTCTTAGTGCTGCTTATAAGCGGCACAAGAAAAGTATGATAATATATTGACATAAGCACATGACAACCGCTTCATCTCATAACTATTCACAATATTACCGCATTACTCGTTTAAATGAAAGATCAATTGACCAAGATTTTATTGACAGTTTTACTTTTTAGACATTTGTTTTAGTTATTCATTATTTAAAGCTTCATTTAAACATATAAATTAAATCATTTTCTTATTATATAAGACATAAATGGTTGAATAATATAAATTAAGCGGTTGAAAACATAAAGCACATATTTATTATAAAAGCACTTGACATAAGGCATAAGTTGAGGCGACAAAATCTGAATTGACACGAAATTTGACCCAACTCAAACTCAATCATAGTACAAAAAAATATTAAAATAATGTGATCTGAACCCTATCTTAATTCGAAATTACCTAAAACCTAAAATAACTCAGACCCGAAACGACTCGAACCCAATATAACCCGAACCCGAAATGACCTAGACCCAATATGGATAAAATGATTAATTTTTTATTTGGGATTCATAACTTTGACTATTTGAGTCCTCAGTACCTGTGATGTAAACTAACTTTTCAATTTTTTTAAAACGTTGTTTTTCTAAAATAAGACTAGTTAAATATAACAAATATAAATTAATTATCAATCATTATAAAAAGTTCAATTTAGTATGAGACAATATAAATGGATCGTTTTTATATTAAATTATAACTTTTAGTATCAATATTCTTAATTTTTATTTTTTCTATTAAATAATTATAACAACTAATTAATGCTACATATAATTAACTCTAAGTGTGATTAATTCATATGTAGAACAAATATGTTAATGTATAATTGCTTATCATTTTTGTAAAACCATTTTTTCTTAGCTATATGTTGCTTATATGCTTAACATGTTTTAAGTGTTCCATAAATTTACAAGATTACATGAACACATAACTACATATATGTGTCACGTTATCAATTGATCTCTAAATAATATTAATGTATCCTGCACACTCTATAATTTATTGTACACTTTTTATTTTGCAAAAAAAATATCATTAGATGTAATATTATATTTATATAGATCATGCACGTTAGCCTTCACCATCATCATATATGCTGAAGAAAATGTTAATTTTATCTTTTATTAATTATTAACTTATCAAATTCTTTATATTTATATTATTTCCATATATAAATTTTTTATGCCAAAAATCTATTGTTGGACAAGGAGGTTTGGATGATGGATCTGAACACAATAAATGGGAAATGGTGATCTAAAAAACCATCGGAGGGAGAATGGGGTGATGCCTCCGGAGACTTTCCGATGCTTCAATTAGTTTTTGGATTTTGGGGAGAATGAGAGTGAGTGTTGAGGTGTAAAGAATGAAAAATGAGAGTTGGTTCTTATGCATACCTTGAGAGCCATATATAAAGTCTGTGAAGGAATCAATTGGTTATTTGCAATCATTTTCTTTGTAGGGGGAGACGACGTGATCCCTAGAATATTGCGTGTGGGTTATTGTGCCTTGGTGTGTGGGAGGACAGTTGACCATAACGACGTCATGGTGATAACGACCTCGTGGTGGAATTACTTTCGTGCTCTTTGCCAGGTGTCATCGTCTGGTTATATGATCTTTGAAAGGTCTTTCTGTCCACGTGCATTGATGTTATTGGAGGGTAAATTTCTCTAACATCATGTGCTCCCCACTTCCTTAAGTGCATTCGTGTGCTTGAGGTAAGTAAGGATAATAGAGCTTACATCGCAACTCGTTTTGAGAGAATTTTGAAATGTTGTTTCTTTGGAGATGTGGGTCCGAGTATATGAACCTTTATTGAAACACTTGGACTTGTAAAATTGGGTTCAAGAAGATGACGTTCAGTCAGTGCGCTTAGACTATTGGAGCTTTTATCCGATGAGGTGACATCAGTTAATGTGCTTTGACTTTTGGAGCTTGGATCCGAGGAGATGACACTCACTTAATACACTCGGACTTTTGGAGCTTGGGTTCGAGGAGATGACACTCAGTCAATGCGACCAGAATTTTGGAGCTTGGATCCGAGGATATGACATTAAGTCAATGCGCTCGAAATTTTAGAGCTTGGGTTCGAGGAGATGACCCTTAGTCAATGCGCTCGGACTTTTTGGAGCTTGATTCCGAGAATAATGGACTTGTCCATTTAGGTGAATTTTTGTCCTCTTGATCTTCTGATTAGGGTTTTGATTTTTGCCTTAGTAGGATTATGATTTGGGTGCCTAGGTTAGAATCTTCTAGAGAAGCATTCAATTAGGTTTGTTGAATTGTTGCCTCATTTGGCAAAATAGCGGCGCATGCTCTCGATTATGTAAAAAGGTTGACATTTACAACTATATGGGCTTTAATTCTTCTCATTCACTGTGTGGAGCCTTCTATAAGAGAGGTGAAAATCTTTCTTGGTTCTTCACTTCTTTTATTTGCAATCATAAGAGATAGTTGAGAGCACTTAGAGTCGTTTGATTTTGAAAGAAGCTGGAGTTTAATCTTTTGAGAGAAGCTCAAAGTTTGGAGGGAGATCTTGGAAGCTTGATCTTTCAAAAGTTTGAATTCATTTTTCCTTCGGAGTTTTCTGAGATTGGTGAGTATTTTCTCTTTTTTCATCATGACTACTTTTAACGATCATAGGGATAGTGATAGTGGTAGCGATAGCAATACTAGTGACAATAGGAGCTGTTATGAGAGTAGGAGTAGTGAGGATCTAGAGAATTGTTGAGCGTTTATCCACCTAAATTATTAAGCGAATAATCGTACAGTTTTACTTGCAAGTGCACAAGGTCTATAGTAGCATAGTCTGCAAATGCGAGATCATCTCCACAGGGATTGGTGAATTTCGCTTTAGAATTAGTTTCGCAATATAAAACGATAGAAATAAATATTGATTTTGAATTAATAATGATAAAAGCGTAGGGACTTGATATCCACCACTAATCATATTACCACAACAAAACAGTATGCAAATGCTTTATTCATGTCATAAATACCTAATGTTTGTCAACCTAAGGGCATAGTATCTACTCCTTAAGCTATTGATTTCCCTAAGCAACGAGTTAGGCATGGTATCTACTCTAACTCTTTTCTTTCTTAAGGGATTCAACATGGTGTATACTGAGTTGTTCCTTAAGATAGCATAAGATCTGTGGAAATTGACAACCACATGAGACCTAAGGCATGGTATCTACTCTCAGTTTCTCATGTTGATTAACCCAAGAATCGTGTGGATTTTTTTTGTTACTATTGTTGAACCCAGGAATCGGTCATCCAAATTGACTCAACTAACTAATCCATACCACATGCATACGTTAATCAGACATACACATATGAGGAATTTAAATAAACATACGCATTAATCAAGTAAGCATCACAACATAAATATTGCAAAGGTGCCAATACTGAATTATTGAGCAAATATAATTAGGGCTTTAATCAAGCCCTTAGTACAAAGTTAGTTACATATAATAAAATAAAGGAAAGAAGAAACCCAAGAGAAGAGTCGTCAATTCGTCTCCACGGTCTCCTTCTCTAGTCTCCCCGAACAAAAACTAAAACTAGAGAGATCCTGTTTCTGTGTTTTACAAGTCTATTTATAGGGTTCTAAGGACACCTCGAAACCCTAATTTCCAAAATAAGACCCGAACCATTATTTCCAAAATAGGTTCTACCAGTTTACTATACGTGTGTGCTCGATCGCATACTATTGTGCTCGAGTGCATCTACACTCGAGCCTTCTTCTTGCATGCGAGTGTAGGCTGTGCTCAATTCTGGCATGGGCACTGGGTGCTTGTGCGCTCGATCACACCTATTTGGTTCTAGATCTTCAGTTTTCTTCTTTAGAGCTCCAAAATGTCTTCTTTTCTTCAAAGACTTATGAAAAAACATAGAAAACACAAAAATGAAGTAGAATATACTAAAATACATAAATAAATAGCCTAACAACTATAAATTAAGAAGTTTAAATATGAATATTTAAGAACTTATCAAGAATGAGGTAGAGGATGTCTTGGGGGAAAAGTCCTTTGCTATAGTTCCTTACAAGATGGAGAATGATTCATCTTCTTCAGATGGTAACCATGTTCTTTCTAAGCTAAGAGAGGATATGAGTATGAATGAAAGGGTAAACTAGGCTTTTGGAGCACACTCGATTCAGAATGTTTTGGAAGAAGAGAATCTTCAAGCCCTTATGCTTGAATATAGGATACTCAAGGAATTTTAACTTAGAAATGATGGGGTAAGAAAGAGGGTATCTGATGATGTTAGGGATTAAACCCCTTATGAGATGTGTATGTACGTCCAACATTTAAAGGCCAGACTCAGGTTTCTTCTACATTCTTTTTTTCTATCGTATCTTGAGCTATTTTGACATAGCTCTATATCAATTGGTTCTTAACTCCATACGCTTGGTGATGGCGTTTATATATGTTTGTACAAGGGTAGACATATGTCAATGCTTTTAAGGCGCTCTTCCAAATTAGTAAGCAGAAACAGTGAGGCTGGGTAATGATAAGCTCTAGGGTAAACAAGGGGTTGCTGAAGAAGAAACTGAGCTCTAATAAAAAGTAGAAGAAAAACTTCTTTTACATTCGGAATGGTACAAGCTTCGGGGTTTCGTTGACCTGGAGCATGGACTGTGTGGGAAAGTGCAAGAAGTCAAACCTTTTGAAATGGGAATAGAAAATGATGGAGAGTATAGTGGGTGCTCCTATAAATGTGAGCGTTCTATATAATAACGAGGAGTTAGCTAACCTCAGACTTTTTCCTCGGTGTCCTAGAGGGGCCTTGCTAGTGGTATACCCTAGGTCAACACTTGCCTTTTTGTTTTATTAATGTTTTCTTTTCTTATACTCGTGTTTTTTTTTTTTTTGACAGAAATGGATGCCACCAGAGAGGCTAAGAGGGAGGCCAAGAGGGCCAATAGGGAAAGAAAACGTTTGGCCAAGGCTAAAGTTGGCACAAGTCAGCATCCTTAGAAAAAGTCTACTTTCGCAACTCGAAACTCTTTGTCCACTCTTATTATAGTGGTTAGTCCAAGCCCTTATCCACCTTATCCTCCTCCTACTCCAAAGATCACAGAGACTGCTGCCCTTCTTTCATTAGCTCATTCTCAATAGGGATTCCTTACTATACTGGTTCCAAATGGGGGAATAAGGTTCACTGAGTCGGTATTCTCCAGCGCTAAGGTGGCTCGAGAGCACCTTATCTTGGGTGCTTCTCCTCGCAATGTCACCGAGCTAGGTACAAAACCAATGGAGAGCTCGGTCTCTATTATCGAGGTTATTGCCTCTCATGTATGGTTATCTTCCCCTTAGTTGTTCCTTGTGAATTGACTCCGAGGATATCTAACTTAAGCTTTTTCTATATTAGTCGAGTATTGCCACTAAAGTGGTCTCTCAGCGTTACCACGACCTTGACAGGAAACTGACCAAATGTTAGTGGAATCTAGCTGGGAGCCAGGACATCGGAGTTCTCTTGAGCAAATCCTTAATGAAAAAGGAAGCTTGGAGGTCCGATTTGCTCAGGAGGAGAATGTAAGAAACGATACAGTAAGAGAGTTGAAAAAAATGAAGATGGAGATGGATTATGCCTTAGAGGCCGTGGAGAAAGTGGTGGAGATCTTCAAGAAGTCTAAGGACTTCAAAGAGGCGGTGAAGAAGGTTGTTAGGTTACACTACCTTGATGGTTTAGAAGAAGCTATGCAAAGAGATGAGAAGCTTTATCTTAAGGTAGACTTCTCTCTCCTCAAGTTTTCTTCATCTGATGAGGAAACTACTACCGCTACTAGGTCGGCCAGGTTGATGAGGAAGAGGAGGTGCAAACTCGACCTCCTGGTTTTGAAGATGAGGTGGATGTGGGGGACGAGGCCGATTCGTGAAGCTTTGTATTTTTGTTTTACTTTTATGTATTTTGAGGTCAGTAGTGCCTCTTTTTGACTTGTAAAAAGATTTTAATTAATGAAAATTTGCTATCTTTCTTGCTTGTTTTACATATTGTTTATGTTTATTGGTAGGAGAAGCCAAAGGGTCTTTGACCTTGACCTTGGCATAGGGCAGGTCCGTACACTTCATATAAGTATAGTGAAAACATAATATTCTTTCATTGACAACTTAGAGATTGCATAAACAATTTTGGCGAAACAAGTAAAACTTGGAGAAAAAACACAAAGGAGAACTTTTGGAGATACACTATTGATAAAACTTGTAGAGATTTTCGACATTCCAAGTTTGTGGTATAGGCTTGTCGATCAAGTCTTCAAGCTCAAATGTGTCGGCTCGGTAAATTCTATGAATGCGGTATAGACCTTTCTAGTTAAGGAAGAGTTTTCACATCTCCTAAGGATATGACACTTCATTTTTTTGAAGTACCAGGTCGTGCAGTCTGAAATTCTTCTCTCACACTCGAAAGTTATAATACTTGGAAACTCTTTGGTGATAAGTGGCGAGTCTAATTTGGGCTTTGACTCGAGATTCATCGATAAGATCGACATTCAACCTCAGGGCCTCCTCATTACTGTCTTTATTGAAGTTCTATATCCGTAGTGATTGTAATACCCGAATTTGTAAAGTAAAGGTAAAGAAGTAATTTAATAAATATGACATGGAATTAAAATAAAATATATGTGAAAGGTTTATTATTATTTGAATAAAGCAATTCTAAAAAAAATCTGGGATGAACGTCCCAGAAGACAGAAGAAAACAGAAAAGTAAAAAGTAAAGGAAAAAAAACACAAAAAACAAAAACGTGGCAGTAGGTGGCAGCACCTGCTACTAAGTTAATTTCATGTTGCCAAGTGCAAAATTCAACCCTTGCTTTTGTTATAACAAGGCATATATGTGGAGAGTTTTTGGGAGTTGCCAAGTGCATTTTTGCAAGCAAAGGTGAGCTGCCATTGTAGCAAATTTTCTATATATATTATGCCTATATGTAAACACAATTTCACACTTACCAAACTCGTTTCGTTTTCTTTCTATTACGCATCTTCTTTAAACATTTGGGGACCGAATGAAAAGTTGAAAGAGCAAAATTTTGAAGGAGTTATGAGGGAATTTTATAGAGAGTCGTGGAAACTATCAGAAAAACAGAAGATAATAACGTAATGTTTATTTTTGAATTTTTAACATACATGTATTTCCTGGAATTCAAAGGGGAAATTTTCAAAGGGTGTGGTTTATGAAGAAGTGAAGAAATAATTAGAAATTTAATACAAATATTATGTCAAGTGTTGACGAACAGCAACTGAGGGAAATTTTTTAGAGGAACGGAAAAGGCAAAGAGGTGATCCACGGGTAGCTTTAAATGCTACGTGGTGAGTTAGATTTACTTTAAGTAATCTAGATAAAAATGAAATATCTAGTGATAATATTAATATAAATTTTTAGCTTATGCTTTGGTGGTAGATAAGAAATTGATTGATAAGTATGATAGAAATTGTTGGACATGTAGAAAATTATTAGGTGAGAATTAATATTTTTATAATAATAAGTTGATTTAATAATAAAAACGATAAATGAAATTCTTGATGAATTGTGGTTGATGTTTTGATACGAATTATGAGGAGATGAAATTTAGTGGATCTTGACAAGCCATGATGGATGATTTGATGTGATTTATAAGGAGAAGAAAATTGTGAAATTTATCAAGTAGAAAATTGAGGAAATACTGGATAGTTAATTTAAATATTTTGGATTCATGTGGCTTTTATATTACTGTTCATATGCATATTTCAGATCATTGTTCATATACATATGCATTAAATAAGAGAACCGAAAGAACCAGGAAGAGGCTGGTCTAATTGAAAAACCGTGACAGCCGATATATGCTAGAAATAAAAGGGACACCGTGACAGCCGGTATATACTGGAAATAAAGAATCGGGAGGGGGCCGGTCTAAGATAATAAAAACATGTCGATATGTGAGAAGATATTCCCATAATAATAATTCATGCATTATATCTGTTTTACATGTTGATATTTTTACTGAATGTTGTTGATGTTATGCATGTAATTATGAATAAATGAGTCTCACAGAGAAAGACAGTTACAGTGAGAAAAAGGCATAGAAATATGATATGATATGAATTATTTAAATGTTAGACATTATGCTACTATCTAGTTATATGAGAGATAAATGATTAAATATTAAGGGTTATTTATGCAATTTGAATACTTTTAGTAAATTTAATTCTCTGAGCTTGTGAAGCTCATCCCTCATTGTACAATGATTTCAAGTAGCAAGCAAGACAAATAGTCTGGTGGGTTGAGAGACAAACGAAATCATTTTCTGTAAGTCACGTACGTGTCAATATCCTCAGGCAATTGAGAAAAGGAAATAAATAAAAATTGTATTTGTAAATATTCATGCATTAACATCATAATGATATAAAATAATTCTGTTAGTATTATTTTTATTGTTGCATATATGTGTCGTGCTGAGATTTTCAAAATGTGATGACACTTTCTCGAGGATGGCCAACCCGGGATGGGTCGTTACAATTTTGGTATCAGAGCATTAGGTTTTAAAATTCTGTAGACTGCAAAAGAACTTAAAAAGTGGAAGATCTAAATAAACTATATTTTTAAATGTAGAGTCTGAGGATGATACGTGGTCGTGTTAGAGCTAGAGGTAGAGCTCTGAATCAGAGGGGATGTGGTAGACCCCCAATTTTTAGGAGAACTGAAGTAGAGAAGGAAGTTAAGTCTATGATTCTAGCAAGGGAACATGTTGATAGTGCAGCTGGTACTAGTAGAGCTAGGAGAAAATCTGAGGGTAGGAAGGATGAATTGAGAGAAGCTCTTAATCATGCTATAGAGAGGATGAATGCAGCTGAAGAAATGGTTGATAATCTATAAAGAAGATTAGAAGAAAGGGGTAGAAGAGAACTTGATGTGGTGAGGCAAGAGGTTCATGAGGGAGGTGTGTCTGCAAATGAGATGCAAGGTGATTGTTTTATGAGATTTCTTAAGTTTAAACCCCAGTTTTTTAAAGGATCTGTAAATCCGGTAGAAGCTGAGTAGTGGATCAGACATGTCGAAAAATATTTTGAGGTCTTACCAGTGTAAGATAGACAGAAGGTTGCTTTTGCTTCATTTATGCTAGAGGGTGAGGCTTCTCAATGGTGGGAGGATATTTTGCCCAGGGTAAGCACACGGATAGAATAACCTTTAACTTGGAGTAAGTTTAAAGATGAGTTCTTTGCGAAGTATTTTCCAGATACCTTTCGGGCACAACAAGAAAGAGATTTTATTCATCTAAGGCAGGGAGATTTATCGGTGGTTGAATATGATAGTAGATTCATAGCTCTGTCAAGGTTTTTACCTGAATTAGTGAATACGGATGAGAGAAAATGTAAGATATGTTTAGACAGATTACACTATGACATTCAGACTAAACTCTCTTATATGGGTATAAGGAATTATGCTGTATTGATGGATAAAGCATTATAGGTTGAGAAGGATTTGATGGAGTTGAGAGGTAGGAAGGATTGGCTAAAGAGGTCTAGATTTGAGGGACCTATAGTTGGTAGTAGTATGGGTGTACAAGGTGGGAGACCACCCCAGATGGGGAGTTCCTTGTCACAAGGAACTATAGTGCAGAGTCAGAGGCAGGCAGAATCTGTTGCTTCTGTAGCTCAAAGTAATATCGATGGGACCCCTAGATTTGGGAGACAAGCAATAGGAATTGGGAGTTATGATAGAAGAGTAAGTACACCACTAGGGGGAAATGGTAACTTGATGTATGATCGAGAGGTAAGGGTCTACTTTAGATGTAATCAGATGGGGCATCTGGCTCAAAATTGCCCTATACAGATATGTTTTGTATGTGGTGGGGGAGGATATGTTGTTGCAGATTGTCCAGCAGGAAAATTTGCTGACGTAGGCGTTGGAAATGTTGGGAGGAGATCGGTGGAGAGAGCTGGTGGATCACGGGGTGTGTGGAGTAGAAGTCAAGGATCAGTAGTAGAGCGAGGATGTGACAGTCAGTTTCAATCCAGAGATGGTAGAGTCTATATATTGACCCAATAAGATGCACAAGCCATTCCTGATGTTGTTATGGGTATGATATCTATCATTGGTAGACCTGTTAGATTATTGATTGATCTTGGTGCAACCCATTCTTTTGCATCTAGTAATTATATGAAATCTATTTATGCTAGTGCTAGTCCTTTGATGCATGCAATTATTGTTGAGATTCCTACTGGAGATAGGGTTATTATCAGAACAATCTATTGAGGTTGTGTGATTAATATTGCTGATAGAGAATTTGAAGTTAATTTATTGCCTTTAGATATGACAGATTTTGATTTAATTCTGGGGATGAATTGGTTATTTGCATATCATGCTTGGGTAGATTGTCTTAGGAAAAATGTGCTGTTCAAGATACCCGGACAGGAGGAGTTTAATTTTCAAGGAGAACGTAAGTTACTTGCTAATTGTCTTATTTCTGCCTTAACTACTAGTAAATGGTTGAGGAAGGGTTGTGAGTGGTATTTGGCGTACATGATGGATTCTAGCAAAGAGAGTAAGAAGTTAGAAGAAATCTTGAAAGTAAAAGATTTTTCTGATGTTTTTCCTGAAGAGTTGATTGGGTTGCCTCCTAATAGGGAGATTGAGTTTTCTATTGAGGTGATTCCATGATAAGTACCCATATCCATAGCACCCTGTAGAATGGCACTAGCTAAATTAAGAGAGTTGAAAGTTCAGCTTTAGGAGTTGCTAGATAAATAGTTTATCCGACCTAGTATCTCACCCTGGGGAGCCCCTTTGTTAGTTGTCAAGAAGAAGGATTTGACATTGAGGTTGTGTATTGATTATAGACAGTTGAATAAGATCACAATCAAGAATAGATATCTTTTTCCCAGGATAGATGATTTATTCGAGCAGTTATAGGGAGCTAGAGTGTTTCCTAAGATAGATCTAAGATCGGGTTATCATTAATTGAGGATAAAGGAGGAGGACGTGCCTAAAACTGCTTTTAGGACATGTTATGGCCATCATTAGTTCTTGGGGATGCCTTTTGGGGTTAACTAATGCTCCTACAGCATTTATGGACCTTATGAATCGAGTATTTAAACCATTCTTAGACAGATTTGTGATTATGTTTATTGATGATATTTTGATATATTCCAAGAACGAAAAGGAATATATGCAACATTTGGAGATAGTGTTGGAGATTTTGAGGAGAGAGAAATTATATACGAAGTTATCTAAGTGTGAATTTTGGTTGAGCGAAATATCTTTCTTAAGGCATCTCGTGTAGGGATAAGGGATAACAGTTGACCTATAAAAAGTAGAAGCAGTGTTGAATTGGGAAAGATCCATGAGTGTAACTGAAATTAGAAGCTTTTTGGGGTTGACTGGTTATTATAGAAGATTTATCCAAAATTTGTCTATGATTGCTAGACCATTGACTAAATTGAACAGGAATGACGTGAAGTTTAGGTGGTCAGAAGAATGTGAAAGAAGTTTCCAGTTGTTGAAAGAAAAACTGACTACTGCCCTGGTATTAGTGCTTCCTTCTGGTAATAAAGGATTCATGGTTTACAGTGATACATCACATCAGGGGTTGGGATGTGTATTGATGCAACATGGGAGAGTTATAGCTTATGCATCTAGGTAACTGAAAAACTACGAGAGAAATTACCCGACCCATGATTTAGAATTGGCTGCCATAGTTTTTGCCTTAAAGATTTGGAGACATCATCTATATGGAGCCAATTGAGAAATTTTTACGGATCATAAAATCTTGACGCATTTACGACCCAGAAGGAGTTGAATTTGAGGCAAAGGAGGTGGATGGAGTTGATTTGTGATTATGACTGTACGATTTATTATCATCCAGGAAAGACTAATGTAATAGCTGATGCACTAAGTAAAAAGGCTACAGGAAGATTAGCTACTATTGGAAGTTATAATACTAGCTTGATAATAGAATTAAGAAGGATAAGGATGCAGTTGAGTATCAATGATAAAGGAGTATTGATGGAAAATATGGTGATACAATCTTCAATTATTGATTGTTTATTACAGATGCAAGGTAGAGATGAGGGGATAGAGAAGATCAGACGGGAAGTGTTGAGTGGGAAGTCAATTGAGTTTAGAATTAGAGAAGATGGTATGGTAGTATTGGGGCATAGAGTTTATGTTTCCAATGATGTGGAGATGAGAAAGGAGATAGTAAAGGAGGCTCATGATTCGGTATATTCTATGCACCCGAGTAATAATAAGATGTACAAGGGATTGAGACAGAATTATTAGTGGTTAGAGATGAAGAAGGATGTAACGGAATATATTTCTAGATGTTTGACTTGTCAACAAGTGAAGTATGAGAATAGACATCTAGCAGGTTTATTACAAACTCTTCCAATACCTGAGTGGCCATGGGAAAATGTGAGAATTGATTTTGTCTCTGGTTTTCCCCATACCCAGAGGGGACATGACACTGTGTGGGTTATAGTGGATAGACTTTCTAAGTCTTCAAATTTTCTTCCTATTAAAACTACTTGGAATCCAGAAAAGTTGGCTGAGTTGTATATAGCAGAGATAGTAAAATTACATGGATTACCCTTTGAGTATCATATTAGATAGAGATTCTAGATTTACCTCTAGATTTTGGAGGGGTTTCCAAGAAGCTATGGGTACGCAATTACAGTTTAGTATAGCTTTTCATCCAAAAACTGATGGGCAGATGAAGAGAATCATCATAATACTAGAAAATATTGTGAGGGTAAGTGTATTGAGTTTCTCAGTAAGCTGGGACGCTTATTTACCTTTAATCGAGTTTGCATACAATAATCAGTATCAAACTAGTATTAGGATGGCACCCTTCGAGGCTTTATATGGTAGAAGGTGTAGAACTCCAGTATGCTGGAAGAAGTGGGAGAAAGAAAGATATATGGCCCAAAAATGATAGATTTGACTACTGAGAGGGTCAAATTGGTTAGGGAGAACCTCAGAGAAGTCCAGAACAGACAGAAGAGATATGTTGATAAAAGAAGACGACCTCTCGAATTCCAAGTTGGTGATTGGGTATTTTTGAAGATATCTCTGTGGAAGTGTGTGTTGAGCTTTAAAAAGAAGGGAAAGTTGAGCCCGACATTTGTGGGGCCATATGAGGTGATCAAGAGAATTGGACCAGTAACGTATCATTTGGATTTGCCTCCAGAATTAAAGCAGTTACCTAACGTATTACATGTGCCACTGCTGAGAAAGTACTTACACGATGAATTCCATAGCATTCGAATCAGGCGATAGAATTTCAAGAAGATTTGACTTTTATGCAAGTACCGGTTAGAATCTTAGACAGAAAGGAACAAGTTTTGTGCAATAAAGTCAATCCTTTGATTCAAGTATTATAGCGGAACAAAGATGTTGAAGAAGTCACGTGGGAGCATGAAGCAAGAATGAGGAAAGATTACCCCCAACTCTTTTCTTGATTTTAGGTAAGGAAATTTCGGGGACGAAATTTTTATAAGGTGGGTAGAATTGTAATACCTATATTTGTAAAGTAAGGGTAAAGAAGTAATTTAATAAATATGACGTGGAATTAAAATAAAATATATGTGAAAGGTTTATTATTATTTGAATAAAGCAATTCTAAAAAAAATCGTGAACAGTATATAAGAAAAGGAAAAAGAAAAGAAACAAAAAAAAATTTTCTAAAAAAAAATTTGGGACGTGAACGTCCCAGAAGACAGAATAAAAAGTAAAGGAAAAAAAAACAAAAACAAAAATGTGGCAGCACCTGCTGCCAAGTTAATTTCATGTTGCCAAGTGCAAAATTCAACCCTTGCTTGTGTTACAACAAGGCATATATGTGGAGAGTTTTTGGGAGTTGCCAAGTGCATTTTTGCAAGCAAAGGTGAGCTACTGTTGCAGCAAATTTTCTGTATATATTACGCTTATATGTAAACACAATTTCACACTTACCAAACTCGTTTAGTTTTTTTTCCATTACGCATCTTCTTTAAACACTTGGGGACCAAAAGAAAGGTTGAAAGAGCAAAATTTTGAAGGAGTTACAGGAGAATTTTATAGAAAGTCACGGGAAACTATCAAAAAAACAGAAGGTAATAACGTAATGTTTATTTATGAATTTTTAGCATACATGTATTTCCTGGAATTCAAAGTGGGAATTTTCAAAGGGTGTGGTTTATGAAGAATTGAAGAAATAATTAGAAATTTAATTCAAATATTATGTCAAATGTTGACGAACAGCAACCAGGGGAAATTTCTTAGAGGAACGGGAAAGGCAAGGAGGTGATCCACGGGTAGCATTAAGTGTTATGTGGTGAGTTAGATTTACTTTAAGTAATCTAGATAAAAATGAGATATCTAGTGATAATATTAAAATAAATTATTAGCTTATGCTTAGGTGGTAGATGAGAAATTGATTGATAAGTATGATAGAAATTATTGGACATGTAAAAAATTACTAAGTGGGAATTAATATTTTTGGAATAATAAGTTGATTTAATAATAAAAGCGATAAGTGAAATTCTTGATGTTGTGGTTGATGTTTTGATACGAATTATGAGGAGATGAAATTTAGTGGATCTTGACAAGCCATGATGGATGATTTGATGTGATTTATGAGGAGAAGAAAATTGTGAAATTTATCAAGTAGAAAATTGAGGAAATACCGGATAGTTAATTTAAATATTTTGAATTCATGTGGTTTTTGTATTACTGTTCATATGCATATTTCATATCATTGTTAATATACATATACATTAAATAAGAGAACCGAAAGAACCGGGAAGAGGTCGGTCTAATTGAAAAACTGTGACAGCCAATATATGCTGGAAATAAAAGGGACACCATGACAACCGGTATATACTGGAAATAAAGAATCGGGAGGGGGCTGGTCTAAGATAATAAAAACATGTTGACATGTGAGAAGACATTCCCATAATAATAATTCATGCATTGTATCTGTTTTATATGTTGATATTTTTACTGAATGTTGTTGATGTTATGCATGTAATTGTGAATAAATGAGTCTCACAGAGAAAGATAGTTACAATGAGAAAAAGACATAGAAATATGATATGATATGAATTTATTTAAATGTTAGACATTATGCTACTATCTAGTTAAATGAGAGATAAATGATTAAATATTAAGGGTTATTTATGCAATTTGAATACTTTTAGTAAATTTAATTCTCTGATCTTGTGAAGCTCATCCCTCATTGTACAATAATTTCAAGTAGCAGGCAAGACAAATAGTCTGGTGGGTTGAGAGACAAATGAAATCATTTTTTGTAAGTCATGTACGTGTCAATATCCTCAGACAATTGAGAATAGGAAATAAATAAAAATTGTATTTGTAAATATTCATGCATTAATATCATAATGATATAAAATAATTCTGTTAGTATTATTTTTATTGTTGCATGAAATTCTTCACAGAAATCCCTGAACTGAGCACTGTCAAATTGTTTGCCATTGTCGGTGACCAATATCTGGGGTATATCGAATCGATATACTATCAACTTCCAAATAAAACCTCAGGCCTGGTGATCAATTATGCTAGTGAGCGGTTCAGCCTCTACCCATTTGGTGAAATAATCAATCGCGACAATGAGGTGCTTTCTTTATCCCCGGGCTCTAGTGAAGGGGTCGAGGATTTCCATTCCTCATATGGCAAAGGAAAGTGGACTAGTGATTGAAGCTAGGAGGTTAGCCAGTTTTCGAGGCATAGAGGCATAGTGCTGACAGATCTTACATTTTTTGACCATTTCTGTGGCGTCTCACTGCATCTTTGGCCAATAGTATCCATGAAGAAGTATTTTGAAGGCCAAAGCTCGGTTCCTGAGGTGGTTACCGCGTACACTCTCATGAACTTCTCGAAGAGTGTAGTTTGCTTCGGTAGGTCCGAGGCATTTCAAATATGGAGTGGTAAGACCTTTTTTATATAGTTGTCTGTTGATAATGGCGTATAATGAGGTGCGAGAGATAAACTTCTTAGTTTCATTCTTCTGATCGGGGAGTTAGCCATCTCGTAAATACCAGAGGATTGGATCTATCCATGTTTCCTTCTCGGTTACTAGGAGATTGAGTACCTCGCTGATACTTAGGCTAGACAAAGTCTCAAGATAAACAGCTTGAGTGAGGTCGGTATGCCGAAAGGAGGCAAGTCGAGCTAAGGCATCGGCCTTTGAGTTTTTTGCCTGAGGAACCTGGGTTATCCAAAATTTTTGAAAGTTGCTACGAGCTCTCTAGCTTTTTCAAGATATCGAGAAATTCTCGCACTTTTGGCCTCAAATTCACTGGTCATTTGATTCACTACTAATTGTGAATCACTGTTGGTGTCTAGAGCTTCAGCGGCCAATGATTTCGCAAGCTTCATCCCGATGAGTAATATTTTGTACTCGACCTCGTTATTAGAAGATTTGAACCTGAACCTCAAGGCGCATTCAATTATGAACCCCCCAAGACTACTTCATCTTCAGATGATACATAGACACGAATACTCTTAATTCGTTGAGTGTTGGTCAGCTGAGAATCACGTTATATGACAATGGTCGTTGACCATCATGAAAGTGGTCTGCACAGTGATGGTTTGTAGGGTTGTCCCTACTATAACTGGGAGGACTATAATCCCTTTCGATATATACTAGTGCCCCTAAAAAGCCATACAGAGGAGAGGAGACTAGTTGTAACTGATTGTCCTTCAGCTGCATATTCTGAAAGGAGTCGTAAAAAAGAATATATGTTGAGCTCACATTGTCTAGTCGGATTTGTCTGACCTCATGATAGGTAATGAGAGGAGAGACCACCACGGCATCATCATGTAGAATGCGAACTCTTTCTAAGTCATCATCAGAAAAGGAAATCACTCAACTTGTCTTAGCTCGCTTGTGAGGTCCGCACACGAAAGCTATAGATTGGGCATAAACCTTTCTAATTTGGCTGGACTTACCTCCAGTAGCAAGTCCTCCACTAATTTTTTTGATGGTCCTTGTGACCGCTAGGTCCTAGTGATCTCGATCACACTTTCTCTGATATGGTATTAGGCTATTTTTGGGGGCTCGGTGATCACGATGGTTTTGACCAGATCATTCAGTATTTTGTCTATAGGGACACCTGAGACTTCTCATAGGTCAGTCTTCAATCTCTTTAGTTTTTCGGGGTCTAGTAAACTCTTTCAGATATCCTCGACCGATAAGGGATTCGATTTGCTGCTTAAAGGCATGACATTCCTCATATCATGTCTGTGATCTCTATGGAATCGACACTATTTGTTTCAATTCTCACTGGGATGGAGTGGCTTTGGAGGCCATCGGAGGATCTCTCTATCCTAAACTTGCATCAGGATATTAGTCCCGGATGTATTCAGCGGAGTAAAGCTCTCAAAGCTAATGGTGGCCTTCAATATGGTTCCGTGGTGAGGCTTTTTGGCCAAAACACCTTGTAATTCACTAGTATCTTTTCTATTTTTCTTCATTATACCTTCTATTTCTCTCTGATAGGCTTGGTCATCATTAACAAGCATGTAATTCTCGGTCTGTGTAATACCCGTATTCGTAAAAAAAAAGGTAAAGAAGCAATTTAACAAATACGACATGGAATTAAAATAGTACATATATGCGAAAGATTTAATCTTTATAAAACAATTCTTAAAAAAAGGACACGTGGACTATAAAGAAAAAGAAAAATAAAAAGGAAAAAAAATTCGTGGAGGATAAGAAAAAAAAAATTTTTTAAAAATGAACGTGGCAACACCTGGCTCCAGATGTTGCCAAAATGACTTACCTATTTTGCTGTGCAACAGCAAGCAAAGGGAGCGGTGTGGTGCCGCGAAAATGTATTATATATATATATATATATATATATATATATATATATATATATATATATATATATATATATATTGAATTGTTTTATTAGTTTACCAAATCCTGTTTGGTTTTCTTCAATCTCAAATCTAAACTACTCTATTTCTTTAAACACTTTGGGACCGAAAGAAATGTTGAAAGACTAAAATTTTGAAGGAATTTACGGGAGAATTTCATAGATAATCACAGGAAGCTCTAAGAAAATCAAAAGGTAATAATATGAAGTTTATTTTTGAAATTTAACATACATGAAATTCCTAGAATTCAAAGTAAGAATTTTCAAAGGGTTTGAATTATGGAAGAATTGAAGAATAAATTAGAATTTAACATGAATATTATGTCAGGTGTTGATGATCAGCAACCGGGAAAAATTGCTGAGAGGAGCAGGAAAGGCAAGGAGGTGATCCACGGGTAGATTTAAGTGCTACGTGGTGAATTAAATTTACTTTAAGTAATCAAGATAAATATGAAATATATAGTGATAATATTTGAATAACTTATTTACCTATGATTCGATATTAGATGAAAGTTGTTTGATTAGTATGATAAGTATAATTGACATGTGGAACGTTATTATATGAGAAGTAATATTATTGGAATAATGAGTCGATTAAATAATGAAGGGGATAAATGAAATTCTTGATGATTTATGGTTGATAAATTGATGTGATATATGAGGAGAAAAAATTAGTGAAATTGATCAAACAAAAATTTGAGAAAAGACAAGATAGCTAAATTTAATGTCTGAATATATGTTTGTTGTTATATTATTGTTCATATGCATATTTCATATTATTGTTCATATGTGTATGCATGAAATAAAAGAACAGGGAGGGAGCCAGTCTAAATGAAAACCGTGGCAGCCGATATATGCTGGAAATAAATGAAAACCGTGACAGTCGGTATATGCTGGAAATAAAAGAACCGGAAAGGAGCCAGTCTAAGATAAAAACATGTCGATGTGTGGGAAGACGTTCCCTAATAATAATTCATGCATTGCATCTGTTTTAAGTATTGATTGTATTACTGAAATGCTGAAGTGTCGTTTGTTATTTTAAATTTATAGATGAATGAGTCTCACAGATAGACAGTTATGGTGAGAAAGAAACATAGAAGTATGATATGATAAGAACTATCTAAATGGTAGATAATATGTTGTGAACCTCATAACGAGGTAATTATGAGATAATTAATGGTCTTAAGGTGAACATATATATAAGAGGAAGGAATTGATAGAGAATGAGATTTATGATATGTGTAGCGATAATATAATGCTATTATCAAGTATATAGGATATAAATGATTAAATATTAAAATACTAGTTATACGAATTGAATACTTCTAGTAAATTTAATTCACTGAGCTTATAAAGCTCATCTCTCAATGTTAAATGATTTCAGGCAGTAGGCAGGACAGATAGTTAGTGAGCTAAGATTCAGACGGATTTATTATCTGTATGCCACGTGGTCCACATCCTCAGACTAATGAGAAATTTTTTTTTGTAAATATTCGTGCAAATTATGTTGTATAAAATGTTTAAGTTGAGATCTAAATGATGTATCTCCCCTATTAAGGGTTGAGGATTGATGTAAATAATTGCAGTTGATAAATCTTTATTGTTGCATATATGTGTCGTGCTGGGATTTTCAAAATATGATGACACCGTCTCAGGGGTGGCCACCCGGGATGGATCGTTACAGTCTGAGCCATAATCTCATTCATATCTTTTTGGGTGGTCATCTGATGAGTTTGGAGCCGAAGATCTCCAACCTTAGTCCATTCTTGAAAGCAAATATTTGCACGCTGGGATCGAGGTCTAGGATCTCCTAAGTGGCAGCATTAAACCTCGATGTGTATGCTCGAAGTTTCTTCTCTTTTTGTTGAATAATATTAAAAAGACTCTCCAAGGTCTTTCTAGGTCCTTTGCTGCTGAGGAAATGTGAGGTTAAGGCATAGCTAAGCTCTTCGAAGGAGCTGATACTCCTCGGCTTTAGGCGGGAGTACCAGGTACTAGCAGCCTTCTCGAGCTTCAGAGGGAAAGCTCGACACATGACAGGATTAGGGTGTCGATGTAACATCATAGTGGTCTTGTAGAGTTGTAGGTGATCTAGAGGGTCCGTTAAGCCATCGTAAGCCTTGATGAGCGGCATCTAGAAGTTCGGAGGGAGAGAAGCTTCGAGGACCTCCTTATTAAATGATGGATCCTGGATATTAAACTCGTCCAGAGCGTTATTGCTCTTACCTTTAAAAATCTCATTGATCATCTCTTCCATCCCCGAACCACTTGTCTAGATAAAAATTACTTTTGGAAGAAGAGCCTCCCTTGGATTTGGTCATATGAGGTGGTGATGATTCCGTGGTGGAACAGTCGCCGGTGGACTTATTGTGATCGGATTGGTTCTTTCGCCTGGAGTTGTGGTGAAAAGATCAGGGGCGAGGGTTGACGAACCCTTCCTCGAACTTCTGTGGCCAGGTTTGTGACAAGACGAGAGAGTTCCAGAAGCTACTCTTGGATCATTGGAATGGTGGGATACAACGAAAAAGATGCCCTTTGATCCTCCTGGGTACCATTTTCCGCTAACTTTCGACGAAGGAGTTGCACATCGGGAGAATCATTTTGGTCTTGACAAAGGGTGATGTGCTCAAAGATGGGGAAGAATCGCGAACCAGACTGCTGGTTGTGGGTGCCTACTCGCATGGCTTCCATACTTGTTCCGACGATATCTTTGGTGGTGTTTCTGGGTGGCATGGAAACAGATGAGTTCTTTGAGGTTTTTTTCGTCTTTCTTGGAAAGCGAGAGATTGTGGTTTCCCATAGACGACGTCAATCTGTTGATGCCAAAATCTGATGCTGGACAAGGAGGTCTGGATGTTGGATCTATACACAATAAACGAGAAAGGTTGATCTAAAAAACCACCGGAATGAGAGGGGGGTGATGGCTCAGCAGACTCTCTGATGCTTCAATTAGTTTTTGAATTTTTAGGAGAGGGAGAGAGAGTGCTGAGGTGTAAGCAACGAAAAATGAGAGTTGGTTCTTATGCGTACCTTGAGAGTTATATATATAGTCTGTGAAGGAATCAATTGGTTATTTGCAATCATTTTCTTTATTGGCGGAGGTGATGTGATCCCTAGAATATTGCGTGTGGGTTGTTGTGCCTTGGTGCGTGGGAGAACAGTTGGCCATAACGACCTCATGGTGGAATTACTTCTGTGCCCTTGCCAGGTGTCATCATTTGGTTGTATGATCTTTGATGGGTCGTTTTGTCCACGTGTATTGATGCTATTAGAGGGTAAATTTCTCCTACATCAAATTGATTTGCATTTAATCAAAACATAATTAGTTATATATATTAAAATGAAAAAAAAAGTATATTTAGTTATTACTAACATATTTTTGCGAAATTAATTACATTAAAACATAAAAAATAGTATGATAATCTAAATTTATAGCAGAGTTTAAATGATTTTCTCGAAAATTAGAAAAAATTAAAATATAAAAAATAGAGCAAATTAGATGGGTCATAGTGAGCCTACTAGAAAACCTGAAATGATCCAACCCAGAATGACCCGATTTGAATAACCCTAAACCTGACACGATCCAAACTCGACCTGAAACAACCTGAGATGACTCAAAGCTCAACACGACCTGAAACTCAACACAACTCGAGACTAATATGACCCGAACTGACCCGCGTCATAAAATGAGTCATAACCTCAATTGATTCAAAACGCGAATGATCCTTTTGGAAAGTTTAGTAAACCAACTAGGGGTGAGCATGGGTCGGTTTGGGTCGGTTTAGCCTAAAAATTCAACCCAACCCATTCATACCGGGTTGAAAAAATCTCAACTCAACCCAACCCATTCTAATCGGTTTGGGTCACCGGGTTGATATATTTTTTCTACTAAAAAATTAAATCATACATATTACATAACAATAAAATATTATACTAAATTCAAAACCAAATCAATACATATTTCAAGTAAAAGTTGTGTGCATCAGCTTTATATAAACTAATATTCAATACTTTTGTTAACATTTTGGATATTGTTATGGAAACAAGCATAAAAAAGGCAAGTGATTAAAATATATATTTTTCATTATAAAATATTTTATTAACTAAATGTGCTTTCTAATCCAAAAAGGCAAGTGATTAAAGATTTCTTATAGTTTTTTTCCCAATGATTTCTTATAGTTGATATTTACTTATTACTACCAATTAGTTACAGGGAGATGCATAATTGATTGTGTCTTAATTTAGCGTCAGCTATATATCCTTGCTATAATCAAAATTTCTCATTTCTTAAAGCTAAAGAATGCTTAACCATATTAAAGAGAACATACATAAACTCTAGAAAATGAAAGTTAACATTAGATTTGAAAATACAAAAGCTTGAGGGCAATTAAAACATTGGTTCCAAACTTGGTACTGTTTGTTTTCGATAAGGAAAAGCGTAAAAGGAAAAGGAAAAGTGCAAAAACCAGACCAGCACTTTCTAAGGAAAAGGAAGACTGCATAGTACTGCACACCTTTTTGGCTTTCTCTCACCAAACTTCACATTCGTCACTTGGGTTTCTTTCAAGAGAAAACGATAGCCCCACAGCCCCCACAAAGAAACAAAGAAAGAGATAATGAGGAGACTGTAATTTCTTTTTCCCAAAATACCCATCATTCTATTTTCTAATTACAACAAGCTATGCCCTGTTTGGCTGTTTGGATTTGGACTGTGCTACATATAATTTTACTCATTCATTATACTATAATTATTTAAATAAAATTTTATATTTAATAAATATAATATATATATATATATAATTATATATTTGACCGGGTTATCGGTTTGAGTCGGTTTGAAATTTTTGAACTCATGACCCAACCCAACCCATCGGGTTAAAAAAAATTTCAACCCAACCCAACTTCTAAAAAGACTCAATCCAATCCAATCCATTATAACAATTTAGGTCGAATCTATAAATTAACCGAGTTTCATGCTCACTCCTAAAACCAACAAAGAGGTCCTTAATTTTAATTTAATTAGCCGGCCGCTTCCACATAATTCAAACCAAAATCATATCCGCTTATTTTTCGAAAGTGTCTCAATTTTTTGGGGACATGGACGGTGCACTTTGCCGCCCAAAGTTAGTGATGGCCCCATCGGGTACTCCCCACTTCTTTTTATCACATCACATGGAAGAATCATTGATGCGCATCCAGACATTTCTAATAAAGCATGTAGTGACAGCTAAGATTATCAGGAAAAAAACTGATGGGATATAATTTGTACACACTTGGCAGATTCCTTTTTATCCTCTAAATAATAATTATAATACCCAAAAAATAATTGTAAATAAATAATTATATAGTAGTAATTGTTAATTTCATGAATTCATTCAACATGACCTATGAATTTATTTATTTAATTTAATAAAAAATTATAATATAAATATAATAACAAAACAATTCATCACGAAATTAAAAAAATTTATTAATAATTATAAAAAAATTAAATAATAATAAATATAATTTTTTTAAAATAATTGTTATTTAATTTTTTATAATTATTAATAAATTTTTTTAATTTATGATAAATTTTACAAACCGACCCATATAAGTATTATTTATATAGCATGTAAATTATTAATTGTGAAGTAGTATATATATGTGACTAAGAAAAGGCCTGTGTCCTATCCTTCTTCTTTTTCCTTCTAGCTAGCCAGTGTTCTCCTTCACCAAATTAAGAATGGCTTGTATTGCCTTTGGTCGTTTCGATGATTCCTTTAGCTTAGGCTCCATCAAGGCTTATCTTGCTGAGTTTATCTCTACCTTGCTCTTTGTTTTTGCTGGCGTTGGCTCTGCTATTGCATACAGTAATTACTTCTCTAGCTTCTCCATAAACTTGTCTACTACTTGAAAAATTAACTTCACAAAATACCATAAAACTAATTTCATTACTTTATTGATTAAATATAATACATAAACTTTAAAATTAAAAAAAAAAAACATGACTATTATTCTTCTTACTTGTTCTTACATTTTTTTTTTTGGTAAATTATAGACAAGGTAACAGGAGATGCGGCTCTTGATCCATCAGGGCTCGTAGCAATTGCAATTTGCCATGGTTTTGCTCTCTTTGTTGCAGTCGCTGTTGGTGCCAACATCTCAGGTGGTCATGTTAACCCAGCTGTCACCTTTGGATTGGCTCTTGGTGGCCAAATCACCATCCTAACTGGAATCTTCTACTGGATTGCCCAGCTTCTTGGCTCCATTGTCGCTTGCTTCCTCCTAAAGGCTGTCACAGGAGGCTTGGTAAGCAACTTATAAGCATAAAATGCATGGCGATGTTTGGGGGTGGTATTTAGGTGCAACTTAAAACCAAAAAATTAACTTAAAGTTTTACTTATTTTTCTCTCACAAAGCATAGATAAAATTTTTTTTTTTTTTTGCATTAAGTTTGACTTAAAGCTCAACCCAGTATGAGAGTTAAGAAGCTAAGATTTTTGTGTTACTTAATTTACAGACAATTCCTACCCACAGCTTGGCAGCCGGAGTTGGAGCCATTGAAGGAGTAGTAATGGAGATCATCATCACATTTGCTTTGGTTTACACTGTCTATGCAACTGCAGCTGATCCCAAGAAGGGTTCTTTGGGGACAATTGCACCAATTGCCATTGGTTTCATTGTTGGTGCCAACATCTTGGCCGCCGGCCCATTCTCCGGTGGATCGATGAACCCGGCTCGATCATTTGGGCCTGCTGTGGCTAGTGGTAATTTCCATGATAACTGGATCTATTGGGTTGGGCCTCTTGTTGGAGGTGGGCTAGCTGGGCTCATATATGGAAATGTGTTCATGCCATCTGAGCATGTACCTTTGTCCAATGACTTCTAAGTTTAGTTCAATTTGTTGTTTTCTCAATCCATTTGTCTTTGTAATAAAAGAAAGGAAAGAGTATTTGTTGCTCTTCTTTTTTTTTTGTTTTTTCTTTTATGAGAGTTTTTCTTTTATTTTCACCTTTTCCATTTTGTTTTCTTGTTGTAAAGCCTTGCCTTGGGTAATTGATGCTGTATGGAATTGGATGAAGTCGGTGATGTGCAATGAATGCAGCGAATCTTTTGTCACCATCGTTATCATTTTGCTTTTCTGTTATTCTCTTTGTTGGGATATAATAATAATATGGTTGGTCCCATCTGTGCAATAATGTAACCGACTACTTTGTACACTGTGTAAAGAGAAATAATTTCTAGCCAACGTCAATTCCCACCCAAAAAAAGGAAAAGAAAAATGGAGGGGTAATTTAAAATTGGGCCATAGAGGATATGGGCCTCGGCTTCTAAGTTCGGTATCTATCATCATTTAAAGCCCAAAACAAAGTCTACAATTACGATGATATTCAAGCGTTTCCTAGTTTTGGAGAAAAACGGGGCTGTTGATCAGTTATGTACAAACCTATTGATCAGGCTAGGATTGGTGTTTAAACTTTAAACATTGTTTGGTTTATTGTTTATCGTTCATTCAAGTCAAATATATTTAGGTGTATTGAGATAAAGAGATTTTTATCCGGATTTGATCCATAAGATTTTTTTTGGATTTTTTATCGTTAATGAGTGAAAGAGACGTTCTCCATTCTCTATCTCTACCTGATCATAGAAAGGACATTTGATCCAAGAAAACCCAATGGATCAAGTCTAGAAAACAGTTTTTTTTAGATATTAAAGTCGATTATTTAGACCATCTCTTGAATAAAGAGATTTGTTAAAACGTGTGCAGGATCGAAATCAGAAATTTTAAAACAATAATGAAAGTTATGAAGAAATATGCAAGGGTTTTGAAAATTATATATTTTTATTGATAAACAAGAGAGTATATCTTACAGTGGGTAACTGTAGCTGAAAGGCTCACTTTGTGAATAGCTTTCATTTTTTCTCACGTGTTTACAGATTGTACAGAGCACTTTCAAACACAAAGCAAATTGAAAACAAAACTCTGCCTAGGGCATAATTACAATAAGTATTTATACTACAAGCTAGTCTTGATTGTCTTGGTCTTCAGCATTATGGAGGGCTGAACTGTCTTGAACTGTAGTTGTTACTTTTGCTTTTTCTTCATTCAGCTGAGAATCTTGCTGCTTTTGTGCTGGCGGAGACTATTTGTCTTCTTGCGTCGGCTGAGAACTATTTTCTTTTGAAATTGGATGATACTGTTTGGCGTTTTGTGTCGGTTGATAACTTTTCTTGATTCTTACTGTTTTTACTTTTGTGTTGGCAGGAACTATTGGTGTTGTCTTGCATCGGCAGCTTCAGACTCCATATCTTCAAAGGGATCCTGGGCCTAATAATTTTGAGGAGGTGGATTGTCAGGAGATTGAGTGCTGTCATTCTCACAGTTGTCGAAATCTGAGATTTGCGATAATTCTTCAAGTAATTTTTTCCTTCTTTCTTTTTTGGAAATGCTGGAAGATGAGACACTTGGCTTTATCTTCTTGAGGTGGCAAGGATTATCATGAAACCAATTTTTTATAGTATTGATGTCTGAATAAGAGCAATCATATTTTGTCCACCATTTGATCTTGAAAATTCTTTTGAGGGCATGTAATCCAAGGTGGGATGGGACTATGGAATAATCCCAAGCAAAGATCTATGGTATTGCAAACATAGCAACAAAAAGCAAGTCATAGGCATAAGGTTTGTTGTCAGAGATATGGTTTATAAAGTACTGGAGGGATTCTTGGGTTTTTGCTGGGAAAATTATAGAACTGGTGCCAAAATAGTTCCACCAATCAAAAAACCATGTAGGGAATTCAAAATGGACTTTCTTGTCAAAAAGGATAAACCAAGAATGGGTTTTTGGTTTAATAAAAAAATATATTATACCAGGCTGTTTGGTAGTCATGGTAATTGTAGGTTGGAGGGACAAAGGATATGGAAAAGGATTTTGGCATATAATGGTTTAAGATTTTTTCTGGGTTAATTATTTTTAGAATTTTACATTTGGAATAAATGATTCTGGAAGAGTAAAGAGGATCATAAGTATGGGTAATTTCTGTTGATTTTGTATCAATCAAAATTAACTCATAAAATCTCTGCGTCTTATGGATATCAGTAGGAATATATTGAAAACCTGTAGGAAAAATATGATTAGAATATAACCATTTGATGATTTTAGCATGATCATTCTCATTGGAGGGAATAGGTAATGTAGTACATCTGAAATATTCTTGGTTGGGTTTTTCATAATATTGGGTAGGAAGGCTTTTTGGTTGGGATGATAATATTTGGGAATAGGATTGGGATGCTAGATCTGGGAAAGCTTGGAGATCTTCCAGTGGGGAAAATCTATTGGATTTTTGTGGAGTTTTTGGGGCCATAGGAGGTCTTGTAGGAGGTCTTGGAGAGGTGTAATAGTCTGAGAGGTCTTGGGGTTTTGAGGAAGGATTAACTTTCTCCTTTCCCTTTCGGGATGTCGACATCTTCTTTTTTATCCTGTAAAAATTCTCGAGTAAGGAAATCAGGAAGGGAATTATGCTATCCTTTTATGTATTCTATCTGAAAATCAAAAGCACTTAATATTGCTTGCCATCTTACAAAAATTTGTTTTGAAACCAAGTTTTGAACATCTTTTTGTAAAACTTCTTTGGCTGATTTGCAATCAATGTGTAATAAAAATGTTTTTCCATATAAATCATCTTGAAATTTTGATATGCATAAAACAATGGATAAAACTTCCTTTTTTATTGTTGAATAATTTTTTTGTGCTCCAAGCCAAATACCAGAATGGTAACGGACGACTTGCTCAATGGATTGACCTGGAAGGAGTTGTTTGAGAATACCACCGTATCTTGTATTGGAAGCATCAGTCTCAATAATTATTTGAGCTGAGGGAGACAGGATACCTAAACATGGAAGACTCATGACTTTGGTTTTAATGAGTCTGACAACTTCAGTATGATAAGGGGACCATGGTTCAGGAGTTTTACGAAGCCTTTTATATAAAGGTTCACAAAGTTGTCTCATATGAGAGAAAAAATCTGATATGTAATTGAGGCATCCTAAGAATCTCTGTAGCTGAGTCTCGTCTTTAATCTCATTAGGAAATTTGCTTGCAAATTCTATGGATCGATCTATTGGCTTAATGGTTCCCTGATATATTAGATGTCCTAAAAATCTGACCTTGGTTTGGAATAATTTCATTTTAGTTTCTGATAAAACTAATCCATTATTCTTAATAATTTGGAAAAAAGATTTAAGGTGCTTAAAATGTTGTTCTATAGATTTGGAAAATATTAGTATGTCGTCAATATAAGTAATACTAAAAGAAGAATAATCATTAAAAATATCATTAATGATGTTTTGGAATTCTGAAGGGGCCTTCTTGAGACCAAAGGGCATTACGTTCCATTCATAATGATCAAAGGGAACATTAAAAGCTGTTTTGTATTTATCTTTTTCACAGATCTGGATTTGCCAAAATCCTGATTTTAAATCAAATTTTGAAAATATGGTGGAGTCATGGAGGCTATTAAGAAGATCTTTTTTGTTAGAAATAGGGTACCTAATCCATTGTAGGACCTTATTTAATGGTTTATAATTAATGACTAATCTAGGAGTTCCTCTTTCTAATTCAGCCTGTTTTTGAACATAAAAGGCTGAACAGCTCCAAGGGGATTTACTAGGCCTGATTAGGTTTTTTTTTCTAATAATCCTTTTATTTCTTCTTGGCAATAGGCTAGTAGTTCTTGATTCATTTGAATGGGTCTGAACTTAGATGGAATACCCTTCTCATTAAAACCGGGCTCATATGGTAAAGAAACTATATGCTTTTTTCTTTCCCAAAAAGCATTTGGGATATTAGCACAGATTTCTTTTTTAAATATTGTGTCTAATTCCTTTATTTGGGCCTGAATTTGGGCTGTGGCTAACTGTTGCTCTATTTTCTTATAATGAATTTCTTCTTTTAATAAGTTAATATGGGCTTGTTTATTTTGAACTAGATTTATCTGTCGATGTAAACTGTTGGCCTGTAATAGATTTAAATCTCGAGTGTCTATTGGTTGAAGGAAAGGAAAAAATAGTTTTTGTCCTAATAAATTAGTTTCTATCCCTAAGTGACTGACTATGAAGGGATATATTTGAGTAAGAAAAGGTGTTCCTAAGATAATGTTTTAATGAATATTCTTGACTAATATAAAATGAGTTCTTAGGCAGTAACCATCGTTACATACATAAGAATTGCTTATTTTATATTCTACATTTAATTTGGAACCACTAGCAGTATTTAATCTCTCAGTGGCTTTTTCATAATACTTAGTGGGAACTAATCCTTCTCTGAGACAATTCTAGTCAGCACCAAAATCAACGAGAGCTATGGTGTTAATATGATATTCTTCATTAATGACAATAGAAATTCTATTGTACCATTTCTGGTAATTAATCCTTTCTATTAAACTAATGAAGCTTTCATCTAAAGGTAATGAAGATTCTTCATGGTTTAAGGGTAAAGAGGCCTCATCAGGGATGACAGCTTTTCCCTTCGTGGAAGACAAGATTGAATCTTTGATACCTTTAATCTCAAGGTTGATCATTCTTGCCTTAAGATCTAAAGTTTCTTGTTGAATAAATTTTATTTGTTCTTTCATATTATTAACTTATGTCTGTAAATCTTGGATACTAATAATCTTTGGTTTACTAAATTTTGCTTCTAAGATTTTGGATAGGTTAAAGGGTTCTGGATCCTTTATACTTTTTTCTTCACAAATAATATCTCTTAATTTTTTTAAATAGTCTTTCTTGATGATGGGGTCATCAATTTTATCTATGATGTCTAATAAGAATTCCTTTTGAGAGGAAATCATATTTATGGTTTTACATCTGCAAAATCTTTCATCACAGTCACAAGCTGGTGACTCATCAGAGGATTCTGAATTGGAAGTTGTTTCCTGGATATTATATATAATATCATTATCTTCAGAAGAGGAAGAATCTTCTTCTGAGTGAGAATCTATAAGCATAATTTTTGTTAATTGTTGTTTTAAAGAGTTTTCTACTTCTAATTCATTTATTTTTTGTTTTACTCTGCAGTCTTTGGCCCAATAACCAAGACAACCACATTTAAAACAGGTTTTTGAAGACTTGTTTGACTTCTGGGTTTTTGGACTTTTATCTTTCTTGGGCCTGGAACTAGAAGTACTAGGTTTATTGGGCTTTATAAACCTATTGGACCTAAAAGGCTTCCTATAGGTTTGCTTTCTAATGGACTTAGCTTTCTTTTTCTTAATGGCTGATGGGGCTCTAATGGTTTCAAATCCATATTGAGCACAGAAGGATCCTAATTCCTTTTTGCTCTGATTGAGTTCTGATTTCATTTTGGATTTTAACTTAATATCATTGCAAATGGCTAAACCTTCATAATTAATAAAACTAATAAAAAAGATCATCATATGGCAGATTACCATTGTTAAGATCCCTAATTCTTTGCCTTACCTTCTCTGCAAAGAGTCTAGGGAGTCCACTAATAAATTTTTCTTTCCAATAGGCATTATTGGAATCTTTCCTAGTGAATACTTTGGCAAGGAATACATCCTTGTACCATCTAAAGTCTTGCATGGTAGGGCAGGTCAAATTGAGAAGAATTTCAGTAGACCTGGCTATCCATCTGTCTGGATCTCCTATAAAATGTTTAGTAATAGCATAAATGAGGGTTTCAAATGCATTTTCTATTTTTGGGGTGAAAATACTAACTTCTTCTGTTTGAGGGTTTATGATAGATTGAGGGTTTCCATCCTTAGTGGCTTCTAATACTTCTTGTCTATTCTCTTCAGTAAGGTAATTAGTCCACCATCCTTTAAGGGTTCCAGTAAACCCTGCAGTGATAGACTTAGTGATACCTTTATTAGTATTGGTGGGTTTCGTTCTGTAGGATGTTGCAGCCATAACCATTTCTTGGAGTATATCAAGAATAATATGCTCACTGGCACCATCTATATTCCATTCATAAATGGCGTCACTGTCATACTTAGCTTGTATGGCTAATTGTGTATCTTCAAATTGAAGATTTGGAGGTGTTGATCTAGGGTAATAATTCCTAGTTGTGGGTAAAGGTGCTCTAGATCTAAGATTAATCTTATTGATTTCATTAGATCCTCTAATTTCACTAATTAAATCTCTGTCTATTTCATGAATGTTTTCTTGGGAGCTTGATTCTTCCTTAGGTTCTTCTTTTATACTTAATTGTTGTAATCTTCTATTGATATAGGCTAATATGTCATCATCTCCTAAAGTAACTATATCAGTTTCTATATGAGGAGTAAAAATGGGTTGAGTAATGACAGGTGGTTTCTGGATGGTTGGTGTAAAAGTAAGAGATTTTGAAGGTTGTAAAGGGGGTAAAGGGGTTAATGAAGATGATGTAACTCTCTCCCGAGGAATTTTGGATGGAAGATGCTCGATCTTCTGGTCTATAGAGTCTACAGTATGATTAATGGCATACAAATGGGTTGATATTGTAGCTAAATTTTGGTTTGTAAAATTGTTTTGTTCATAAAGATGTGATATATCATGACCTGTAGGAATTCTATCCTTATTGTCTGGGTTTTTAAGGATTTTAAAAGGAGTAGCAGGTATTTCATCTTTAAACATGGGTGGTTTTAATATTAAATTATTTAATGGAGGATGAATGGATGACGAAACTTGATTAGTTGTGGAAGTCCATTTTTGTTCTAATTTATTAATAGTATCTACCTGATGAATTTTTCCTAAATCATGATGATTTATTGCAAAAGGGTTATAAATTTTTTTATTGAAAGTATAAATTTCAAACCAGTCAAAGAATAATAAATCACAATGAATTTCATTCATGTGATCATACCATTCTTTACGGATTTGAGATTGTTCTTGTTTAAAAAATGTTTGAAAAAACCAATTTGTTTTTTCCCTATTTTCTATTGAATAAAAATCTTTTCTTAATAGGTATTTGTTGATTTCATAATTACTACTCATTATGACATTTACTTCATACATATCTGATCTAGTGGGCGAAGGATCTTGGACAGTGTCCTGAACATCATTTTTCTTAGAAGTTTCTCCTACTGGATCATCATCTAATGTTGTTTTAAAGGAATCATTTTCATAATATCCTTTAGGGATTGTTGGATGAAAATCTACACCTAATATATGGTTATGAAACCTTGATTCAAACCTTGATTCTAGACTACGTCTAGGCGGTAGTATTTGGGGATCATCATATAAAGGGGTTGTTCTACTCCTATTGGAAACTGATCGTCTGGATGGGATTGAAGAGGAAGAGGAATTATCAGAAGCAAATCTGATAATAACACTTCCATCATTAGTTTCACTAATGTGGGAAACATTTGAACTCCTTAATTCCCTGAGGGGAACTATTGAGTCAAATTTCCAACTTTCAGGAATAGTTATTTGATTCCATTTTAATAACTTAGGGGTTATAGTATTGGCATGAAAAGTGTTGGCTTCTAAGAGGAGAGTTTCTCCTGGTTTTGTCTGGAGTAATGCCTTAGGGTTAATCTTAGTGGTCATTACTTTATAATAAATTTTATAAATAATATTCAGATTCCTAGTTCCAGTTTTTAATTATAATCCTTTTAATTGTATATCTAATGTAAGAGTATCTATGAGATTTGGGTCATACAAATCTATAGAAAAATTTGGATAACAATTAAAATAAACAGGATCATTATGAATATTAGAAGCAACTAAAGATAATAAAGAATTCTCAAATGCCTAGCATCTCTAAGCATCATTAATACAGGAGTGTCTATTCCTAGACGATGCAAGGGTTTAATGGCTATCTGGACTAATCCTAGATGCATATATTTAAATCCTTCTTGCCTATGCTTTCTCATAGCAGGTAAAGATAATAACTTAATACTTTCATTTTCTTTACTTATGCTATAAGTCTGTTCTGTTGTTTTAATGGAGTAGTCTGACCTAAAGTCAAAGCTACCTATTTGGTAAATCCTATTGATCTTTTGATTGGGGATATGCCAATTAAGAAGATCTTGTTCTACTTTAGCTATATTTATTTCTTGATTGTTTATGGTATAATTTGGGTCATGATCACTAGTGGGATGATCATGTAGAGGAGATGAAGGGTTGGATCATGAAACAGATGATGAAGAGTCATCACCCTGTTTACGTCTCCTAAATATCATATCTATAGTTACATCATCTTCATTAACCCCTTTACCCCCTTTACAACCATCAAAATCTCTTACTTTTACACCAACCATCCAGAAACCACCTGTCATTACTCAACCCATTTTTACTCCTCATATAGAAACTGATATAGTTACTTTAGGAGATGATGACATATTAGCCTCTATCAATAGAAGATTACAACAATTAAGTATAAAAGAAGAACCTAAGGAAGAGTCAAGCTGCCAAGAAAACATTCATGAAATAGACAGAGATTTAATTAGTGAAATTAGAGGATCTGATGAAATCAATAAGATTAATCTTAGATCCAGAGCACCTTTACCCACAACTAGGAATTATTACCCTAGACCAACACCTCTAGATCTTCAATTTAAAGATAGGCAATTAGCCATACAAGCTAAGTATGACAGTGACACCATTTATGAATGGAATATAGATGGTGCCAGTGAGCATATTATTCTTGATATACTCCAAGAAATGGCTATGGCTGCAACATCCTACAGAAAGAAACCCACCAATACTAATAAAGGTATCACTAAGTCTATCATTGCAGAGTTTAGTGGAACCCTTAAAGGATGGTGGACTAATTACCTTACTGAAGAGAATAGACAAGAAGTATTAGAAGCCACTAAGGATGGAAACCCTCAATCTATCATAAACCCTCAAACAGGAGAAGTTAGTATTTTCACCCCAAAAATAGAAAATGCATTTGAAACCCTCATTTATGCTATTACTAAACATTTTATAGGAGATCCAGACAGATGGATAGCCAGATCTACTGAAATTCTTCTCAATTTGACTTGCCCTACCATGCAAGACTTTAGATGGTACAAGGATGTATTCCTTGCCAAAGTATTCACTAGGAAAGATTCCAATAATGCCTATTGGAAAGAAAAATTTATTAGTGGACTCCCTAGACTCTTTGCAGAGAAGGTAAGGTAAAGAATTAGGGATCTTAACAATGGTAATATGCCATATGATGATCTTTCTTATGGTGAGATTATTAGTTTTATTAATTATGAAGGTTTAGCCATTTGCAATGATATTAAGTTAAAATCCAAAATGAAATCAGAACTCAATCAGAGCAAAAAGGAATTAGGATCCTTCTGTGCTCAATATGGATTTGAAACCATTAGAGCCCCATCAACCATTACGAAAAAGAAAGCTAAGTCCATTAGAAAGCAAACCTATAGGAAGCCCTTTAGGTCCAATAAGTTTATAAAGCCCAATAAGCCTAGTACTTCTAGTTCCAGGCCCAAGAAAGATAAAATTCCAAAAAACCCAGAAGTCAAACAAGTCTTCAAAATCCTATTTTAAATGTGGTCGTCTTGGTCATTGGGCCAAAGACTGCAGAGTAAAACAAAAAATAAATGAATTAGAAGTAGAAAACTCTTTAAAACAACAATTAACAAAAATTATGCTCATAGATTCTCACTCAGAAGAAGACTCTTCCTCTTCTGAAGATAATGATATTATATATAATATCCAGGAAACAACTTCCAATTCAGAATCCTCTGATGAGTCACCAGCTTGTGACTATGATGAAGGATTTTGCATATGTAAAACCATAAATATGATTTCCTCTCAAAAGGAATTCTTATTAGACATCATAGATAAAATTGATGACCCCATCATCAAGAAAGACTATTTAATAAAATTAAGAGATATTATTTGTGAAGAAAAAAGGATAAAGGATCCAAAACCCTTTAACCTATACAAAATCTTAGAAGCAAAATTTAGTAAACCAAAGATTATTAGTATCCAAGATTTACAGACAGAAGTTAATAATATGAAAGAACAAATAAATTTATTCAACAAGAAACTGTCGATTTTAAGGCAAGAATGATCAACCTTGAGATTAAAGGTATCAAAGATTCAATCTTGTCTTCCACGAAGGGAAAAGCTGTCATCCCTGATAAGGCCTCTTTACCCTTAAACCATGAAGAATCTTCATTACCTTTAGATGAAAGCTTCATTAGTTTAATAGAAAGGATTAATTACCAGAAATGGTACAATAGAATTTCTATTGTCATTAATGAAGAATATCATATTAACACCATAGCTCTCGTTGATTTTGGTGCTGACCAGAATTGTCTCAGAGAAGGATTAGTTCCCACTAAGTATTATGAAAAAGCCAATGAGAGATTAAATACTGCCAGTGGTTCCAAATTAAATGTAGAATATAAAATAAGCAATTCTTATGTATGTAACGATGGTTACTGCCTAAGAACTCATTTTATATTAGTCAAGAATATTCATTAAAACATTATCTTAGGAACACCTTTTCTTACTCAAATATATCCCTTCATAGTCAGTCACTTAGGGATAGAAACTAATTTATTAGGACAAAAACTATTTTTTCCTTTCCTTCAACCAATAGACACTCGAGATTTAAATCTATTACAGGCCAACAGTTTACATCGACAGATAAATCTAGTTCAAAATAAACAAGCCCATATTAACTTATTAAAAGAAGAAATTCATTATAAGAAAATAGAGCAACAGTTAGCCACAGCCCAAATTCAGGCCCAAATAAAGGAATTAGACACAATATTTAAAAAAGAAATCTATGCTAATATCTCAAATGCTTTTTGGGAAAGAAAAAAGCATATAGTTTCTTTACCATATGAGCCCGGTTTTAATGAGAAGGGTATTTCATCTAAGTTCAGACCCATTCAAATGAATCAAGAACTACTAGCCTATTGCCAAGAAGAAATAAAAGGATTATTAGAAAAAAAAAACCTAATCAGGCCTAGTAAATCCCCTTGGAGCTGTTCAGCCTTTTATGTTCAAAAACAGGCTGAATTAGAAAGAGGAACTCCTAGATTAGTCATTAATTATAAACCATTAAATAAGGTCCTACAATGGATTAGGTACCCTATTCCCAACAAAAAAGATCTTCTTAATAGACTCCATGACTCCACCATATTTTCAAAATTTGATTTAAAATCAGGATTTTGGCAAATCCAGATCTGTGAAAAAGATAAATACAAAACAGCTTTTAATGTTCCCTTTGGTCATTACGAATGGAACGTAATGCCCTTTGGTCTCAAGAAGGCCCCTTAAGAATTCCAAAACATCATTAATGATATTTTTAATGATTATTCTTCTTTTAGTATTACTTATATTGACGACATACTAATATTTTCCAAATCCATAGAAATAAAAAATTTTAAAACAATAATGAAAGTTCTGAAGAAATATGCAAGGGTTTTGAAAATTATATATTTTTATTGATAAACAAGAGAGTATATCTTACAGTGGGTAAGTGTAGCTGAAAGGCTCACTTTGTGAATAGCTTTCACTTTTTCTCACGTGTTACAGATTGTACAGAGCACTTTCTAACACAAAGCAAACTGAAAAAAAAACTCTGCCTAGGGCATAATTACAATAAGTATTTATACTACAAGCTAGTCTTGATTGTCTTGGTCTTCAGCATTATGGAGGGCTGAGCTGTCTTAAACTGTAGTTGTTACTTTTGCTTTTTCTTCATTCAGCTGAGAATCTTGCTGCTTTTGTGCTGGCGGAGACTATTTGTCTTCTTGCGTCGGCTGAGAACTATTTTCTTTTGAAACTGGATGATACTGTTTGGTGTTTTGTGTCGGCTGATAACTTTTCTTGATTCTTACTGTTTTTACTTTTGTGTTGGCAGGAACTATTGGTGTTGTCTTGTGTCGGCAGCTTCAAACTCCATATCTTCAAAGGGATCCTGGGCCCAATAATTTTGAGGAGGTGGATTGTCAGAAGATTGAGTGCTGTCATTCTCACTGTTGTCGAAATCTGAGATTTGCGATAATTCTTCAAGTAATTTTTTCCTTCTTTCTTTTTTTGGAAATGCTGGAAGATGAGACACTTGGCTTTATCTTCTTGAGGTGGCAAGGATTATCATGAAACCAATTTTTTATAGTATTGATGTCTGAATAAGAGCAATCATATTTCGTCCACCATTTGATCTTGAAAATTCTTTTGAGGGCATGCAATCCAAGGTGGGATGGGACTATGGAATAATCCTAAGCAAATATCCATGGCATTGCAAACATAGCAACAAAAAGCAATTCGTAGGCATAAGGTTTGTTGTCAGAGATATGGTTTATAAAGTACTGGAGGGATTCTTGGGTTTTTGCTGGGAAAATTATAGAACTGGTGCCAAAATAGTTCCACCAATAAAAAAACCATGTAGGGAACTCAAAACGGACTTTCTTGTCAAATAAGATAAACCAAGAATGGGTTTTTGGTTTAATAAAAAATATATTATACCAGGCTGTTTGGTAGTCATGGTAATTGTAGGTTGGAGGGACAAAGGATATGGAAAAGGGTTTTGGCATATAATGGTCTGAGATTTTTTCTGGGTTAATTATTTTTAGAATTTTACATTTGGAATAAATGATTCTGGAAGAGTCAAGAGGATTATAAGTATGGGTAATTTCTGCTGATTTTGTATTAATCAAAATTAACTCATAAAATCTCTGCGTCTTATGGATATCAGTAGGAATATATTGAAAACCTGTAGGAAAAATATGATTAGAATATTGATGAGTCTTAAATATTGCATATTTTAGACCCTTAACTTATATTTGTTATGCTCTTAGTTAGCAGTATTTCACTTTATTTTACGTCTTTCTTATGTTTTGTGTGTTTTTACAGCTTTGTGGAGAAAATGAAGCATTTCAGGAGATTCGAAGCTCCTGGAGACATTGCGATCGATCGCACGAGATATGCGATCGAGCGCATCTGCGCTCGAGCGCACCTGCCTACGAACGAGCGCATGGTCAACATCCCACATCGAAATATTTGAAGTTCAGTGCATCTGCGATCGATAGCAGCAGACATGCGATCGAGTGCACATGAGATCGTGCGCACAAGACATGCGATCGATCGTACCTGCGATCGATCGTACCTGCGATCGATCGCACCATACTGCGATAGAGCGCACTCGGGCTAGTATCCCACATCGAATCTGAAACCTGCAGTGCTCTGGGTCTTCCCCTATATAAACACCATCTGGCTTCATAATTCAGTGTACAATTCTTAAGCCACTTTGGTGTTTACCGGTGGACGTCCGCTAGTATTCTGGTGGATCCCGAAGGCATTGCTATCACGAGGGGAAGCGCCGCCCGTCAGCGAGTGGAATTTCTCCCATGTAAAGTTTTTTATTTATTTCTTTATATTCAGTTGTTTTAGTTTAAATGTTTAGCACTTTTTATTATAGTTTTATAGTTATGAGTGGCTAGACTCTTCAGCTAAGGTTGAAGATGAAGCCTCGTCATTGTTTGGCGTAGTAGTTCAGATTTGCTTGTACAAATCTGACAATTTTTAGTATAAATGTTCTGTCAATTATTTGAGTTAATCTTATAATTGATTGAGTTTAAATTGTCTGTTGGATTTTCTTTGTGTTTCATCTGATGGATACATTGAATGCTTTTCGATTAAATTGGATTCCCTTTGTGATTTGTTAAGAGCGGATACATTGGGTGCTTTTGGTTTAGTTGGGATATTCTTTGTTTTTTGTCTTATAGTTGGATTCATTGAATGTTTTGATAGGCTATATTTTTAGAACATGTATGCTTAACTTCGGTGGGGTGGATTCGAAAACCTTAGTGTTTTAATTATTAGTTTTTAAATCAATTTAGTTTAGCTTATATTTCTTTTGCAAAAATACACCTCAAAATTTGGAACTAGGTTAAAATAGAGTTAGTTTAGATTAAATTATATTTTCACAACGCAATTCCCTGTGGATTCGACCTCGCACTTGCACACACTATACTGCAAACGACTCGTGCGCTTGCGAGTAAATTAAAACTCATAACAAGTTTTTGGCGCCGTTGCCGGGGAGTTTTTTGGTTTGTGAAATTTTTTTGTCTGAATTGATTTTATTTTTCTACTAGTTAATTTAATTAAAAAAAAAAAATTTGAGTTTGGTGTTTGCTTTATTCTGTTGCTTCTGCTGGTTAGTATCTCATTATTTTTCTGTTGGTGTATGCTTGGTCGGAGATCCTTGAACTTAGATTTGACACATTTAGATCCCGACTTAGAAAGAACTCTTAGAGGTAGAAAAGAGCACTAGTTGAGAGAGAGACTGTTGAGATGGGAGAAAATTTTAATCATCCTGAACATGTAGAGCAACCTAGAGCTTGGAACGTGGACTCCACTACATCCCTTAGGGATTTGTTCGCACCCGTTGCGACTAACTCATCTTCCTGCATAGTGTTGCCACCAACCAATGCCACACATTTTGATTTGAAGCCACATGTTATCCAACTCTTACCCTCATTCCATGGCTTAGATCTTGAAAATCCTTATAGTCATGTGAAGAAGTTCAAAGACATTTGTGCTACATTCAAATTCCAGAACTTCTCTGAGGAGTCAGTCCATCTTCGACTCTTCCCTTTCTCCCTTCATGATAGAGCTAGGGCGTGGTTGGACTCCAACACGTCCGGGTCTATTACATATTGGGAAAACCTGCTTAGCAAATTTTATCATAAGTTTTTCCCAATGTCTAGAGTGAATGAGTGCCGAAAGGAGATTAGCTCTTTCACTCAGGACGAGGATGAGAAGTTCTCTGAAAGCTGGGAACGCTTTAAAGAATTACTGATCAGATGCCCTCCACATGGATATGAGAAGTGGAGACTCGTTCAATTCTTCTACCAAGGGTTGACTCAACCCAACCGTAACATGATCGAGTCTATGAATGGGGGGGCATTCTTGAGTCTGACAGGAGACGAAGCATACATGGCATTGGACAAGTTGTCTGACAACTCACAGCAGTGGGATTTTTCAAGCTGTCGAGATAAGTCCATTCGTGCTCCTAAGAGGGGAGGCATCTATGAGGTTAGGGAGGACGCTGATTTAAGGATAAAATTAGATGCCCTCACCAAGAAGATTGACGCTATCACTGTGAGCCAATCCATCAATGCTGCCAACACATTCAATGTTGAAAGCTGTTCCATCTATACTAGTCCTATGCATCTAGCACAGAATTGCCCATCAATGCCGGCTTGTGTCGAGTATCCTATGGAACAAGTAAATGCTTTCAATGACTTTCGAAGGCAGTCAAATGGATCGTACTACGAGAAATACAATCCAGGGTGGCGGAACCACCCAAATTTTTTATGGAGGCAGAACCAACCAATGAATCAGGGAGGAGCCTCTCATCATGCTCAAAATCAATATCCTCCCGGATTTTCCCCACAAATTCCTAATCATGGTCGTTTTGCCCATCTAGCACCTTTACATGCTTACCACGCACCCACCCAAACACTAGCGCCAGTTTCACAGTCGCTTGAGGACACTCTTAAGGAGTTCATGAAGGCGACTAGCCAAAATATGAGCGATGTGAGGAGTGCAACAATGGTAAAAACCCAAGCAATTGCCAAGCTGGAGAGTCAAATAGGGCAAATTGCAAGTCACTTGGGTGAGAGAAAGAAAGGAAAGTTCCCCAGTCAGTCCGTACAAAACCCAAAAGGACAATTTATGGTTGAGAGTTCATCAACTCTTACGCACGGGGAGGAACAAGTACAGTCGATTGTCACACTGAGGTCTAGGAGACAAGTGGACAATCGAGTGGAAGAGAGCCTTGCTACGCAGCAAGGGCAAGGGAGTGGCAACACAGAGAAGAGAGATGCTGAGCCATCTACAACCACACCTACTGAGAAAGACCCTCCTAGGTCGTTTGTACCTAGAGCGCCCTACCCCGAGAGATTACAGGCGCCCAAGAAAGAAGGGAAGCATGAGGAAATTCTGGAGGTATTCAAGCAAGTTCAAATCAATATCCCATTTTTGGATGCCATCCATCAAGTGCCATCATATGCCAAGTTTTTAAAGGACTTGGTCACTATCAAGAGGAGGACGAATGTCCCAAAGAAGGAATTTTTGATCGAGCAGGTCAGTTCAATCCTTCAGTGCAAGCTACCCATCAAGTATAAGGACCCGGGGTATCCTACCATCTCTTGCACGATAGGAGTCAACCATATTGAGAGGGCCCTTTTGGATCTAGGGGCGAGTGTGAATCTTCTACTCTACTCAGTCTATATGCAGTTGGGGTTAGGAGAATTGAAGCCTATATCCACGACGCTTCAATTGGCTGACAGGTCAGTGAAAAGACCACGGGGGATAGTTGAGGACGTTTTGATAAAAGTGGATAAGTTCTATTTTCCCATGGATTTTATTGTGCTTGACATAGAGCCGGTTCAGAATGTAGGGATTCAAATACCGGTGATTCTAGGGCGACCATTCTTAGCCATGGCTAACGCCCTAATCAATTGTAGGACAGGGGTGATGAAGATCTCCTTCGGAAATATGACAGTGGAGTTGAACATTTTTGATATCACTAGGCAACCACTGGAATATGATGAAGTGAGAGATGTATGCTTGATAGAGGAGATTCTTGAGGATACTGTGGATGAATCAAGCATTGAGGATCCCATGGAGGCATGCTTTGCTCACTTTGGAGAGGACTTGGGTTTAGGTAAGTTACTCGAGGAAGAAAATGCCATTTTGGAGTCTGATTCTCAAGAAAGCAAGGAAGAGGAGGAGAAGGTGTCACCAGAACCTCAAAAGAAGGAACTTAAGCCTTTACCGGATAATCTTAAGTATAAGTTCCTAGGTCCAGCATACTGTTTGCCTATGATAATAGCTTCAGATTTGGGAGAGGCTCAAGAGGAGAAATTATTAGATGTTCTAAGAGAGCACAAGGAAGCTATCGGCTGGACCATTGAGGATATTAAGTGAATCAGCCCCTCGGTGGTGATGCACAGGATACATTTGGAGGAAGATGCTAAGCCATTGAGGGAGCCGCAAAGAAGGCTCAACCCTGCTATGCAAGAGGTTGTGAGGGCAGAGGTTATTAAGCTGTTAGATGCATGGATCATTTATCCCATCTCTGATAGCAAGTGGGTGAGCCCCATTCATGTCATGCCCAAGCGAGCTGGATTAACGGTAGTAAAGAATAAGGACGACGAGTTGGTGCCAACTCATGTGCAGTCTGGGTGGAGAGTGTGTATAGACTACCGTAAGCTGAACATTGCCATAAGGAAGGATCACTTTCCACTTCCATTTATTGATCAGATGGTGGAGTGTTTGGCTGGGCACGAGTATTATTGCTTTTTGGATGGTTATTCTGGATATAACCAGGTCCCCGTGGACCCCGAAGATCAGGAGAAAACGACATTTACCTGTTCTTTTGGGACCTTCGCCTACCGTCGCATGCCCTTTGGGTTATGCAATGCGCCCGCCACTTTTCAGCGGTGCATGGTCAGTATATTCTCTGACATGGTAGAGCGGTTCTTGGAGATTTTCATGGACGACTTATTCGTCTTCGGTTTAACATTTGAGGAGTGCCTGCACCGTCTCTCTTTGGTTTTGGTACAGTGCAAGGAGAAGAACCTGGTGCTTAATTAGGAGAAGTTCCATTTTATGGTCAAGTAAGGAATTGTACTAGGGCATATCGTATCTCATCGAGGGATTGAAGTCGACAAAGCGAAGGTGGATTTGATTTCCAACCTTCTACCCCCACGTACGGTGAAAGAGGTTCGATCTTTTCTGGGCCATGCAGGTTTCTATAGGCGATTTATCCAGAATTTCAGCAAGATCGCCAGGCCCTTGTGCAAGTTCTTGCTAAAAGATGCCCCATTTCTATTTGATGAGGATTGTAAGAAAACATTTGGGGATCTGAAGAAGATTCTGACGTCCACACCCATTATTCAGCCACCTAACTGGGGTGTGCCTTTTGAGATTATGTGTGACGCATCAGACTATGCTGTTGGAGTTGTTTTGGGGAAACGTGTTGATAAACTTCCCCATGCTATATATTATGCAAGTCAAACTCTAAACGACGCACAACTCAATTACTCTACCACTGAGAAGGAGTTGCTTGCAGTCGTTTTTGCATTAGACAAGTTCAGATCCTACTTGTTAGGATCTAAAGTCATTATCTACTCGGACCATGCTGTATTGAAGTATCTTTTCTCTAAAAAATATGCTAAATCTCGTTTTATCCGATGGATCTTGCTACTTCAAGAGTTCGACATTGAGATTCGGGATAAGAAAGGTTCGAAAAATGTGGTGGCGGACCATTTGTCTAGATTGATTGTGGAATTCAGTGAGGCTGCCACTCCCATTTCTGAGACCTTTCCTGATGAGCAATTGATGCACATTGCTCACAGTCCCGCATCATGGTTTGCTGACATAGTGAACTATCTTGTCACCGAACACATGCCCTTGCATTGGGAGAGGCAAGATAAATCAAAATTTTTGGCCATGGTAAAACACTTTTTCTAGGACGATCCTTACCTGTTCAAGTATTGTCCTGATCAGATCATTAGACGGTGTATTCCTGAGCATGACCAATTTAGTGTCATCGCCTTTTGTCATGATCATGCATGTGGAGGCCATTTTAGTGCTAACAAGACCGCTGCAAAGATTTTGCAGTGTGGATTTTATTGGCCTACCCTGTTCCGGGACTCTCACACCTACTGTATATCTTGTGAGCGTTGGCAAAAGCTAGGGAGTCTTTCTAGGAGAAATATGATACCCCTCAACCCTATTCTGATTGTTGAGATTTTTGATGTGTGGGGCATTGATTTCATGGGACCATTCCCAAACTCCTTTGGCTACTTATACATTCTAGTTGCTGTGGACTATCTGTCCAAATGGGTGGAGGCCGTTGCGTGCAAGACCAATGACCATAGAGTTGTGGTCCAGTTCTTGAAAGACACTATTTTTGCTCGTTTTGGTACGCCTCGAGCAATCATAAGTGATGGAGGTAAGCACTTTTACAACAAGATCTTTGAGCAGTTGATGAAGAAGTATTGTATCACGCACAAAGTTGCCACCCCATATCACCCACAGACGAGTGGTCAAGTGGAAATTTCAAATCGCGAGATCAAACAAATTTTGGAAAAGACTGTGAACAATAATAGAAAGGATTGGTCTCTGCGATTGACGGATGCACTGTAGGCATATCGGATAGCCTTCAAGACACCAATTGGCATGTCTCCCTATCGCATTGTATACGAAAAGGCATGTCACCTTCCGGTTGAATTAGAGCATCGTGCGTATTGGGCTGTCAAGCAACTAAATTTCAATATTTCCAAGGCTGGCTCACAACGGAAGCTCCAACTCAATGAATTGGAGGAGCTGCGGAATGATGCATATGAGTGTGCCCGATCATACAAAGCACAAATGAAGAAGACTCATGACCAAAACATTTTGAGACGAGCTTTTGAGCCGGGTCAGAAAGTTCTTCTTTATAATTCGCGCCTGCATCTTTTTCCAGGCAAGCTCAAATCTCGATGGTCAGGCCCATTCATTATTTGATCGGTTTTTCCTCATGGGGCCGTCGAGATTGAGGATCCTAAGAATGGTAATACTTTCAAGGTAAATGGACAGAGGCTAAAACCATTCTTAGAGTTGAGGAGTCCGGACATTGAGACGATGCTGTTGGAGGATCCTAGTTACTCAGATTGAGTGTAGTATTCTAGGGAGAGTCTGGCTGAAGACGTAAAACTTAGCGCTCATGGGAGGCACCCTACAGCTTATCTTTTCTTTTGTTTATTTATTATTTCGCATTTTTATGATTAATGTTTGTTTCTAGTATTTTTTTTTCTTTTCCAGTTTTTTATTTTTCAGGGACAAAGCGTACTTCAGTTCAAGTTTGGGGGTATGCTATAAGCCATACCAGTCCAGATAGTTCTCCATATCTCAGGTCAGCTCTTTCCATATTAGTCACACATTGGGGTCAATGTGTAATTTAAGTTTGGGGGTATGGGAAACACATCACACACTTTGTCCTAATTTGTTGTCTTTTCGTCATAGAGATAAATGCATGCTCATGTTATTGTGAAATTTTGGTTGATCTAAACATTTTCTGTGATGTGATGTCATTGGTGAGCTTAACATTTTGAACACATGATCTGGTGATAAATTTTTAAAATTTAGTTACTTACTTTAGGCATTTTGAGAATTCACATGTTTGATCTAATCTAACACGAGCACATTAGCACAAATTATGTAAGCTATGACATGTGATTTTAATGTGTATTTTTCCTTATCTTAACTGAAACTGGATGACTTGTTGGATGAACTCTTGGGCATAGGAAAAGATTAAAAAAAAAAATTCATTATCAATAAACTTTCTGCTGAGTAACTGGACCTCTTGCCTCAGTAAGCAGTGAGTGTTCACGTCAAAAGGTAGAATTTTGCTTGGTAATATTAAGGCCGGTTTATTTTTGTAGCCTTTTTGACTCGAGTTAGTAAGTCCTTAGGGGTGTCTGTACACCTAATGCCCTAAAACCATCTGGTTTGGGAGTCATTGACTCAACACTCGCTACATGGGTCAATTAGAAAGCTTAAGGGAACTAAACATAGTCGTGCCTTATTATTGTTAAAAAAATAAAAAGAATAAAAAGAATAAAATAAAAACTATGCCTTTTCGTTCATTTTTAATGGGAAATTCGGTGAATCTTGAGACATGGAGACCTTACACATTAGCGTTACTTGGAAGCTTCATTTTTATATGCTAATTCACCTTACAATGATTCAAGCTTGTGATGCCTTATCCTACCTTTTGTAAGTAATTAGATTTTAACATTTCTATTCATTACGAAGATGAGTTTACCTTTTTAAGCTTGCTTATGAATGAATATCATGGTGATGTGTGCTCCTTAAATTTTTGGATACCATGAGTGATCACTTTATCTTTATTTTCTTTGTTTTTCATTGAGTCTTTTATTTTGTTTTGCTAAGGGACTAGCAAAATATAAGTTTGGGGGTATTTGATGAGTCTTAAATATTGCATATTTTAGACCCTTAACTTATATTTGTTATGCTCTTAGTTAGTAGTATTTCACTTTATTTTACGTCTTTCTTGTGTTTTGTGTGTTTTTACAGCTTTGTGGAGAAAATGAAGCATTTCAGGAGATTTGAAGCTCCTGGAGACATTGCGATCGATCGCACGAGATACGCGATCGAGCGCATCTGCGCTCGAGTGCACCTGCCTACGAACGAGCGCATGGTCAACATCCCACATCGAAATATTTGAAGTTCAGTGCATCTGCGATCGATCGCAGCAGACATGCGATCGAGCGCACATGAGATCGTGCGCACAAGATATGCGATCGATTGTACCTGCGATCGATCGCACCACACTGCGATCGAGCGCACTCGGGCCAGTATCCCACATCGAATCTGAAACCTACAGTGCTCTGGGTCTTCCCCTATATAAACACCATCTGGCTTCATAATTCAGTGTACAATTTCTAAGCCACTTTGGTGTTTACTGGTGGACGTCCGCTAGCATTCTGGTGGATCCCGAAGGCATTGCTACCACGAGGGGAAGCGCCGCCGGTCAGCGAGTGGAATTTCTCCCATGTAAAGTTTTTTTATTTATTTCTTTATATTCAGTTGTTTTAGTTTAAATGTTTAGCACTTTTTATTATAGTTTTATAGTTATGAGTGGCTAGACTCTTCAGCTAAGGTTGAAGATGAAGCCCCGCCGTTGTTTGGCGTAGTAGTTCAGATTTGCTTGTACAAATCTGACAATTTTTAGTATAAATGTTCTGTCAATTATTTGAGTTAATCTTATAATTGATTGAGTTTAAATTGTCTGTTGGATTTTCTTTGTGTTTCATCTGATGGATACATTGAATGCTTTTCGATTAAATTGGATTCCCTTTGTGATTTGTTAAGAGCGGATACATTGGGTGCTTTTGGTTTAGTTGGGATATTCTTTGTTTTTTGTCTTATAGTTGGATTCATTGAATGTTTTGATAGGCTATATTTTTAGAACATGTATGCTTAACTTCGGTGGGGTGGATTCGGAAACCTTAGTGTTTTAATTATTAGTTTTTAAATCAATTTAGTTTAGCTTATATTTCTTTTGCAAAAATACACCTCAAAATTTGGAACTAGGTTAAAATAGAGTTAGTTTAGATTAAATTATATTTTCACAACGCAATTCCTTGTGGATTCGACCTCGCACTTGCACACACTATACTGTAAACGACTCGTGCGCTTGCGAGTAAATTAAAACTAACAACAAATATAACCATTGGATGATTTTAGCATGATCATTTTCATTGGAGAGAATAGGTAATGTAGTACATCTGAGATATTCTTGGTTGGGTTTTTCATAATATTGGGTAGGAAGGCTTTTTGGTTAGGATGATAATATTTGGGAATAGGATTGGGATGCTAGATCTGGGAAAGCTTGGAGATCTTCCAGTGGGGAAAATCTATTGGATTTTTGTGGAGTTTTTGGGGCCATAGGAGGTCTTGTAGGAGGTCTTGGAGAGGTGTAATAGTCTGAGAGGTCTTGGGGTTTTGAGGAAGGATTAACCTTCTCCTTTCCCTTTCGGGATGTCGACATCTTCTTTTTTATCCTGTAAAAATTCCCGAGTAAGGAAATCAGGAAGGGAATTATGCTCTCCTTTTATGTATTCTATCTAAAAATCAAAAGCACTTAATATTGCTTGCCATCTTGCAAAAATTTGTTTTGAAACTAAGTTTTGAACATCTTTTTGTAAAACTTCTTTGGCTTATTTGCAATCAATTCGTAATAAAAATATTTTTCCATATAAATCATCTTGAAATTTCGATATGCATAAAACAATAGATAAAACTTCCTTTTTTATTGTTGAATAATTTTTTTGTGCTCCAAGCCAAATACTAGAATGGTAACAGACAACTTGCTTAATGGATTGACCTGGAAGGATTTGTTTGAGAATACCACCGTATCCTGTATTGGAAGCATCAGTCTCAATAATTATTTGAGCTGAGGGGGACAGGATACCTAAACATGGAAGACTCATGACTTTGGTTTTAATGAGTCTGAAAACTTCAGTATGATGAGGGGACCATGGTTCAGGATTTTTACGAAGCCTTTTATATAAAGGTTCGCAAAGTTGTCTCATATGGGGGAAAAAATCTGATATGTAATTGAGGCATCCTAAGAATCTCTGTAGCTGAGTCTTGTCTTTAATACCAAAACGTGTGCAGGATCGATCTATTGGCCTAATGGTTCCCTAATATATTAGATGTCCTAAAAATCTGACCTTGGTTTGGAATAGTTTCATTTTAGTTTCTGATAAAACTAATCCATTATTCTTGATATTTTGGAAAAAAGATTTAAGGTGCTTAAAATGTTGTTCTACGGATTTGGAAAATATTAGTATGTCGTCAATATAAGTAATACTAAAAGAAGAATAATCATTAAAAATATCATTAATGATGTTTTGGAATTCTGAAGGGGCATTCTTGAGACCAAAGGGCATTATGTTCCATTCGTAGTGACCAAAGGGAACATTAAAAGCTGTTTTGTATTTATCTTTTTCACAGATCTGGATTTGCCAAAATTCTAATTTTAAATCAAATTTTGAAAATATGGTGGAGTCATGGAGTCTATTAAGAAGATCTTTTTTGTTGGGAATAGGGTACCTAATCCATTGTAGGACCTTATTTAATGGTTTATAATTAATGACTAATCTAGGAGTTCCTCTTTCTAATTCAGCCTGTTTTTGAACATAAAAGGCTGAACAGCTCCAAGGGGATTTACTAGGCCTGATTAGGTTTTTTTTCTAATAATCCTTTTATTTCTTCTTGGCAATAGGCTAGTAGTTCTTGATTCATTTGAATGGGTCTGGAGTTAGATGAAATATCCTTCTCATTAAAATTGGGCTCATATGGTAAAGAAACTATATGCTTTTTTCTTTCCCAAAAAGTATTTGGGATATTAGCACAGATTTCTTTTTTAAATATTGTTTCTAATTCCTTTATTTGAGCCTGAATTTGGGCTGTGGCTAATTGTTGCTCTATTTTCTTATAATGAATTTCTTCTTTTAAGAAGTTAATATGGGCTTGTTTATTTTGAACTAGATTTATCTGTCGATGTAAACTGTTGGCCTGTAATAGGTTTAAATCTCGAGTGTCTATTGGTTGAAGGAAAGGAAAAAATAGTTTTTGTCCTAATAAATTAGTTTCTATCCCTAAATGACTGACTGTGAAGGGATATATTTGAGTAAGAAAAGTTGTTCCTAAGATAATGTTTTGATGAATATTCTTGACTAACATAAAATGAGTTCTTAGGCAGTAACCATCGTTACATACATAAGAATTGCTTATTTTATATTCTACATTTAATTTGGAACCACTGGCAGTATTTAATCTCTCAGTGATTTTTTCATAATACTTAGTGGGAACTAATCCTTCTTTGAGACAATTCTGGTCAGCACCAGAATCAACGAGAGCTATGGTGTTAATATGATATTCTTCATTAATGACAATAGAAATTCTAATGTACCATTTCTGGTAATTAATCCTTTCTATTAAACTAATGAAGCTTTCATCTAAAGGTAATAAAGATTCTTCATCATTTAAGGGTAAAGAGGCCTCATCAGGGATGACAGCTTTTCCCTTCGTGGGAGACAAGATTGAATCTTTGATACCTTTAATCTCAAGGTTGATCATTCTTGCCTTAAGATCTACAGTTTCTTGTTGAATAAATTTTATTTGTTCTTTCATATTATTAGCTTCTGTCTGTAAATCTTGGATACTAATAATCTTTGGTTTACTAAATTTTGCTTCTAAGATTTTGGATATGTTAAAGGGTTCTGGGTCCTTTATCCTTTTTTCTTCACAAATAATATCTCTTAATTTTTTTAAATAGTCTTTCTTGATGATCGGGTCATCAATTTTATCTATGATGTCATATAAGAATTCCTTTTGAGAGGAAATCATATTTATGGTTTTACATCTGCAAAATCCTTCATCATAGTCACAAGCTGGTGACTCATCAGAGGATTCTGAATTGGAAGTTATTTCCTGGATATTATATATAATATCATTATCTTCAGAAGATGAAGAATCTTCTTCTGAGTGAGAATCTATGAGCATAATTTTTGTTAATTGTTGTTTTAAAGAGTTTTCTACTTCTAATTCATTTATTTTTTGTTTTACTCTACAGTCTTTGGCCCAATGACCAAGACGACCACATTTAAAACAGGTTTTTGAAGACTTGTTTGACTTCTGGGTTTTTGGACTTTTATCTTTCTTGGGCCTGGAACTAGAAGTACTAGGCTTATTGGGCTTTATAAACCTATTGGACCTAAAGGGCTTCCTATAGGTTTGCTTTCTAATGGACTTAGCTTTCTTTTTCTTAATGGCTGATGGGGCTCTAATGGTTTCAAATCCATATTGAGCACAGAAGGATCCTAATTCCTTTTTGCTCTGATCGAGTTCTGATTTCATTTTGGATTTTAACTTAATATCAATGTAAAGGGCTAAACCTTCATAATTAATAAAACTAATAATCTCACCATAAGAAAGATCATCATATGGCAGATTACCATTGTTGAGATCCCTAATTCTTTGCCTTACATTCTCTGCAAAGAGTCTAGGGAGTCCACTAATAAATTTTTTCTTTCCAATAGGCATTATTGGAATCTTTCCTAGTGAATACTTTGGCAAGGAATACATCTTTGTACCATCTAAAGTCTTGCATGGTAGGGCAGGTCAAATTGAGAAGAATTTCAGTAGACCTGGCTATCCATCTGTCTGGATCTCCTATAAAATGTTTAGTGATAGCATAAATGAGGGTTTCAAATGCATTTTCTATTTTTGTGGTGAAAATACTAACTTCTTCTGTTTGAGGGTTTATGATAGATTGAGGGTTTCCATCCTTAGTGGCTTCTAATACTTCTTGTCTATTCTCTTCAGTAAGGTAATTAGTTCACCATCCTTTAAGGGTTCCAGTAAACCCTGCAATGATAGACTTAGTGATACCTTTATTAGTATTGGTGGGTTTCGTTCTGTAGGATATTGCAGCCATAGCCATTTCTTGGAGTATATCAAGAATAACATGCTCACTGGCACCATCTATATTCCATTCATAAATGGTGTCACTGTCGTACTTAGCTTGTATGGCTAATTGCCTATCTTCAAATTGAAGATCTGGAGGTGTTGGTCTAGGGTAATAATTCCTAGTTGTGGGTAAAGGTGCTATGGATTTAAGATTAATCTTATTGACTTCATCAGATCCTCTAATTTCACTAATTAAATCTCTGTCTATTTCATGAATGTTTTCTTGGGAGCTTGATTCTTCCTTAGGTTCTTCTTTTATACTTAATTGTTGTAATCTTCTATTTATAGAGGCTAATATGTCATCATCTCCTAAAGTAACTATATCAGTTTCTATAAGAGGAGTAAAACTGGGTTGAGTAATGACAGGTGGTTTCTGGATGGTTGGTGTAAAAGTAAGAGATTTTGAAGGTTGTAAAGGGGGTAAAGGGGTTAATGAAGATGCTCAATCTTCTGGTCTATAGAGTCTACAGTATGATTAATGGCATACAAATGGGTTGATATTGTAGCCAAATTTTGGTTTGTAAAATTGTTTTGTTCATAAAGATGTGATATATCATGACTTGTAGGAATTCTATCCTTATTGTCTGGGTTTTTAAGGATTTTAAATGGAGTAGCAGGTATTTCATCTTTAAACATGGGTGGTTTTAATATTAAATTATTTAATGGAGGATGAATGGATGACGAAACTTGATTAGTTGTGGAAGTCCATTTTTGTTCTAATTTATTAATAGTATCTACCTGATGAATTTTTCCTAAATCAGGATGGTTTATTGCAAAAGGGTTATAAATTTTTTTATTGAAAGTATAAATTTCAAACCAGTGAAAGAATAATAAATCACAATGAATTTCATTCATGTGATCATACCATTCTTTACGGATTTGAGATTGTTCTTGTTTAGAAAATGTTTGAAAAAACCAATTTGCTTTTTCCCTATTTTCTATTGAATAAAAATCTTTTCTTAATAGGTATTTGTTGATTTCATAATTACTACTCATTATGACATTTACTTCATACATATCTGATCTAGTGGGCGAAGGATCTTGGACAGGGTCCTGAACATTATTTTTCTTAGAAGTTTCTCCTACTGGATCATCATCTAATACTGTTTTAAAGGAATCATTTTCATAATATCCTTTAGGGATTGTTGGATGAAAATCTACACCTAATAGATGGTTATGAAACCTTGATTCAAACCTTGATTCTAGACTACGTCTAGGCGGTAGTATTTAGGGATCATCATATAAAGGGGTTGTTCTACTCCTATTGGAAACTGATCGTCTGGATGGGATTGAAGAGGAAGGGGAATTATCAGAAGCAAATCTGATAATAACACTTCCATCATTAGTTTCACTAATGTGGGAAACATTTGAACTCCTTAATTCCCTGGGGGGAACTATTGAGTCAAATTTCCAACTTTCAGGAATGGTTATTTGATTCTATTTTAATAACTTAGGGGTTATAGTATTGGCATGAAAAGTGTTGGCTTCTAAGAGGAGAGTTTCTCCTGGTTTTGTCTGGAGTAATGCCTTAGGGTTAATCTTAGTGGTCATTACTTTATAATAAATTTTATAAATAATATTCAGATTCCTAGTTCCAGTTTTTAATTATAATCCTTTTAATTGTATATCTAATGTAAGAGTATCTATGAGATTTGGGTCATAAAAATCTATAGAAAAATTTGGATAACAATTAAAATAAACAGGACCATTATGAATATTGGAAGCAACTAAAGATAATAAAGAATTCTCACATGCCTAGCATCTTTAAGCATCATTAATACAGGAGTGTCTATTCCTAGACGATGCAAGGGTTTAATGGCTATCTGGACTAATCTTAGATGCATATATTTAAATCCTTCTTGCCTATGCTTTCTCATAGCAGGTAAAGATAATAACTTAATACTTTCATTTTCTTTACTTATGCTATAAGTCTGTTCTGTTGTTTTAATGGAGTAGTCTGACCTAAAGTCAAAGCTACCTATTTGGTAAATCCTATTGATCTTTTGATGGGGGATATACCAATTAAGAAGATCTTGTTCTACTTTGGCTATATTTATTTCTTGACTGTTTATGGTATAATTTGGGTCATGATCACCAGTGGGATGATCATGTGGAGGAGAGGAAGGGTTGGATCCTGAAACAGATGATGAAGAGTCATCACCCTGTTTACGTCTCCTAAATATTTATCTATACAAAAAGATTTGAATATATGGCAAAAAGAGGACTGTTATAAAAGGTGAATGGTGACTGCCTGTGACTGCCGGGACCACCAACCGGGACCACCTAACACGGCTGACCAACGGACTTACAAAGAAAATTTGTATGAAAAAAACAGTAAAAAATAGATGAAGTAAAAAAAAATAAAAAAAAATGTTCATCTATCTTTCCTCTTAACTTTGTCTTTTGTGTGGAGGAATTTTGTTTTATGTTATCTTTCTTTTAGGAAATCACTATAGAGTCTAAGGTTGTCTCCAGTGTATCTCCCAATCCAAGTTCTCATATTAGAACTTCATTTAGTTATGGTGGTAATTTTGTTCGTTAATGTACGTACTGCCATCGTTTCAAGCATACTCGAGAGATGTGTTGGGAGTTAGTTGGTCGTAGTCGAGGTTTACTTCGTCAATGTTCGTATGGTCGTTGTTCCGGGCATACCCAAGAGATGTGTTGGAAGTTAGTTGGTTATCCCATGGTTGCTAATGATATGACTTTTGATTCTATTAAGTATCGACTTACTTCAAAATTCGTGCCTTTAACTTCACTGATGGTTTCCAAAGAAGAGTATGATGAGTTCTTATAACATAAGGCAACCAGTCAGACATCTTCTTCGATTACCCTTTCCACCTAGAAAGGTACACCAAAATCTTGTCTATCATCTGGTAACTCTTCATCTGACATTGGGTCTTTGATTCTTTACCATCTAATCATTTGTCAAGTACCATTGATGTTTTCTCTAGCTTTTATCACTCTTCGTCTTTCCCTAATGTTATTCTTGCAGATGGATCTAAAACCAAAACTAGTGGTATTGGCACTGTGCTCCCTGCTTATTCTATGTCTTTATCATTTGTCCTTTATGCTCTTTTTTCTCAGTATAATTTGATATCTGTTAGTCAGCTTACAAAATTTCTTAACTGTTCTGTTACCTTTCTTCTGATTTTGTTCTTATCCAGGATCTGACAATAAGAAAAATAATTAGTGGAGGGCATGAATTAGACGACCTATATTACTTTGATCATATCCCATCACCCCTTGCTTTCTCGATTGACGTGTCTCCACTTCAGGAACATTATCGTTTTGGTCATCTGTCCTTAGAGAAGCTGAAAAAGTTAGTTCCTACATTGAGTCAAGTTTCGTCTTTAGAATGTGAGTAGTGTCAATTAGGTAAGCATAATCGTATATCATTTCCTTACCGAATTAATAATCGTGTGTCTAGTCCTTTTATGTTAGTACATTATGATATTTTGGGTGTAAGTTATGTGACTTCCAGACTTAGATTTCGGTATTTCATTACCTTTTTGGATGATTATTCCAAACTTATTTGGCTTTATTTAATGAAAGACTGTTTTGAGTTATTTTTCATTTTTTGTGCCTTTTGTGTTGAGATAAAAGCCCAATTTGACTTATCTATTAAGATCATTCATAGTGACAATGCTCAGAAATATTTTTCTGAGCCTTTTAAACTTTTATGACTAAGTCTAGCATTATTCATCAGTAATCTTACTCTCATACATCCCAACAAAATGGGGTTGCAGAGAGAAAAAATCGTCATCTTATGGATTCTACTCGTACTCTCTTATTTCATATGCATGTCCCTAAATTGTTTTGGAGTGAAGTTGTTATGACTGCATGTTACTTAATTAACTGTATACTATCCTCTATTTTTGATGGCCAAACCCATCACTCCGTGCTCTTTCCTAAAGATGTTACCTTCCACTTACCTCCTGGTGTCTTTGGATCTGTTTGTTTTATTCATCAGCTCCATCCAGGGGTTAACAAACTTGATCCCCACTCTATAAAGTGTATTTTCTTAGGCTGTTCTCGTACACAGAAATGTTATCAGTGTTACAGTCTCTCATTACAAAGGCACTTTGTTTGTGCCAATGTTACATTCTTTGAGTTTACTTCGTATTACTCCGAGTCTCATTCTATCTCAAATCTGATTGATTCATTTCCTTGTCCATTACTTGTTCTCATCCAATTTCTAATTTTGTGTCTTATGATTATTTATCTCCTTTATATGCTTCGTTTGTTGTTTCGATCTCTTCTGTCTCTATTCCTAAGTTTGTTACAAAAGCTCTGTCTCATTCTAGGTAGAAAGTCGCTATAGATGAAGAGATACATGCCTTAAATACTAATGATACATGGGACTTGGTTCCTCTTCTATCCTGATGGTACTATTGATAGATTAAAAGCTCGCCTAGTAGCAAAAAGGTATACAAAGTTATATGGTATTGACAATGCTGAGACATCCTCTCTAGTGGTGAAGATTACGTTTATTCATGTGTTTATCTCTCTCACAGTTACTTTTAATTGGCCCCTACATCAGTTGGATGTGAAAAATGTGTTTCTAAATGGTGATTTTTAAGAAGAAGTATACATTAAGTAACCACTCGGATTTGTTGCTTAGGGGGAGTATGGTTTAGTATATTGATTAAAAAAATCTCTATATGGTTTGAAACAATCTCCTTGAACGTGGTTTGGTCGGTTCAGTGAAGTAGTGATTAATTTTGGCCTCAACAGATGTGGTGTAGATTATTTTGTATTTTATAAACATAGTGAGGTTGAAAGGATATTTTTGATTGTATATGTTTATGATATTGTGATCACAAGAGATGACAAAAAATGCATTCTAGCATTGAAACATTTCTTGAGTACTAAATTTCAGACAAAGGATTTAGGACAATTGAGATACATCTTGAGTATCGGGGTTGTTAATTCTTGTCATGGTGTTTCTTTATCTCAATGTAAATATGTTCTTGATTTGTTGACTGATATTGGAATGTTAGGGTGCAAGCCTATAGATAGTCCTATGGATCCCAGTACAAAACTTGCAGTTGATCAAAGTGATTTATTATCCGATCTAGGCCAATATAGGTGTTTGGTTGAAAAATTGAATTATTTAACTGTTACTAGGCCTGATATTTCATCTGCAACAAGTGTGGTTAGTCAATTTCTCGATGCTCTGCGAACTAGTCATTGGGATGTTTTTATTCAAATTTTGAGATATATTAAGAGTTTTCTTGGTCATGATTTACTTTATCAAAATCATGGTCATTCTTAAGTTGAGGGTTATACTAATGCAGATTGGGCCAACTCTCGATCTGATAAAAGGTCCACTACTGGTATGGTGTATTCATTTGAGGTAATTTAGTATCACGGAAAAGTAAGAAGCAAACTGTGGTTGCTAGGTCGAGTGTTGAATCCTAAAATAAAGCAATGGCACATACTACCTGTGAGATGCTTTGGCCAAAGACGTTGTTAGTGAAACTTGGGGCTAACCAATTAAGTCGTATGAGCTTGGTGTGTGACATTCAAGCAGCTATTCATATTGTAGATAATCCCGTGTTTCATGAGAGAACTAAACATATTGAAGTTGATTGTCATGTTGTTCAAGAAAAGCTTCTAAAAAATGTGATTAGTACCAAACATGTGAAGTCGACAGATCAGTTAGCAGATTTAATTACTAAACCATTGGATGGTTTTTGAGTTCGATTTATTTATAACAAGTTGTGTGCATATGATATCTATGCTCCAACTTGAGGGGGAGTGTTGAGAGTCCAAATAGGATTCTTAAATAGTGTCTTAGTAGGCTTCGATCATATTTATCTTATCTAATTATTGAGTCCTATTCCTATTAGACTTAGTATTCATAAGTCTATATATTAGATCAATTGTATTCTTTTCATTCAATTAATAAGACAGAATTCTTTTCAGTTATTGTTGAAAATTGTTTTTCAATAATAACCATTAAATTTTAAATAATAAATCTTATTGGGAACTAATTTACTATTTAGTGCCTATTTCATAAAAGACACCAACTGTAAACCGAGGTTGTATAAGCCAAGAACGTAATACTCTATAATACCAATGTAAACAGGGGTTACACAACGGAATTAAATCTAATCTCCTTTAAGAACGATTTTTTTCGACGATTGGACTCTTTTTCATTTCTTCTTACCTTTAATTTTTCCAAGGTAACATGTGTAATCAAAATGAAAGAAAACACATTATTTTCACAAATCCAAGAACCCACATTTAACTCTAAAGAAATGTAATGCAGAACATAAGTCAGATCAGTTTTCTAAATCCTAGTATGCTTTCATTAATCTTTTCTTGGACAGTATGTGTTTAATGTAGTAGTCAGTATAAGTATATGAGTAGAGACTAGGACATTGTATTTGACTCATGGAAAGTTGTGAAGGGTCAAACTTCAAATGTTTCGATTCATTTTATGTATTGGTTTTAAGTCTTGTCTAGTAAATTGAAGACTACTTAAGAATGTGTCTAGAATTTATTGCGAGTCCTGTTTAAGAAGTTTTCTTGTAACTATATAAATACATATAAGATGAATGAAAAGCAAATTACAATTGATTCAGAAAATACTTGATAGCAAGTGTTCTTTCTTGGAGTGAGCGATTTCTCCAAACAAATCAATCATGTGGCTTGATGGCATTGAGTGGCATCTGTGATTAATGATGTTGAGTGGCCTTCATTGCCCCCAGTCGAATGACATCTCAAGATATATTCCTCTTTTGGTCGAAACAATTTGGTTTTAGGTACCCTTGTAGGCTACGACCTGCATCAAAATGGCGTTCACCTTTCTCTCTCTGGATAGTTTTTCTTTTCTTCACTAGAATACAAGTGCAACCCCTTGCATATGGTTTATGTTAGTTGATGAGTGCCAAATATTGTATATTTTAGCCCCTTAATTTACATTTGTTAGCTTAGAAATTTATTACTTTGAGTTGTTTTTCGTTGTTTTACAGGTTTACAAGCTTGGAAAGGAGTTTCACTAAATTGCCAGAATTGCTCGTACAGATCAGCCATTTTTGAGGATTAAACTGTATTGATTCAGGAAGAACCAGGAGATGAACCATATATTCTTGGAAATATCCGGATGTCTAGTTTATAGGGAATTTTACGGATCAATAAAATGATTTTTCTAGAGAAAGTTATGGCAGTTTTAGTAGACAAAGGTCAGGCTGTGCATGATTTCAGCGTGACAGATCAACCATTTTTTAGGATTAAACTGTATTGATTCAAGAAGAACCAAGAGATGAGCCATATATCCTTAGAAATATCTGGATGTCTATTTTCTAGGGAATTTTATGGATCAATAAAATGATTTTCTAGATAAAGTTAAGGCAATTTTAGTAGATAAGGGTCAAAGAGCAAAAGCTGGAATCTGCAGTATCCCACATCGGATTGGAAACACATTGCACTTGTGATGTTTCCCTATTTAAGCCCCTCTTCACTTCATCTTTAGGGTGCAATTCCAAGTGCCATTTTGGTGCAATTTGGAGGACTTCTACTAGCATTCTGGTGGATCTCTGAAGGCTTTGCTACCACGAGGGGAAGCGCCGCCCAACAGCGAGTGAAATTTCTCCCATGTATAGTCAGTTTTAATTTACTGTTTTTTTAGTTTAATGTTTAGCCCTGTTATTGTGAACTTTAGTTTCATGATTATGAGTGGCTAAAATCTTCAACTAAGGTTGAAGATGAAGCCTCGCCGTTGTTTGGCATAAGATTTTCAGATTTGTTTATACAATTCTGATGTTTTTTTAGTATAAATGTTCTGGTTAATTGTTTGAGTAAATTTTTAAGATTGATAGTTTTTAAATTGTTCTGTTGGATATTCCGTGTGTTTCATCTGATGGATACATCAAATCGTTTTTTATTAAATTGGATATCCTTTGTGATTTGTTTAAAGCGGATACATTGGATTGTTTTGGTTTAATTGGGATATTTGTTGTGATTTGTTTAAAGTTGGATTCATGGAATGTTTTGATAAATTATTTTTATAGAACATGAAGATATATGATTTACTTTGGTGGGGTGGATTCAGAAACCTTAGTGTTTTTATTATTAGCTTTTAAATCAAATTAGTTTAGTTTATATTTATTTTGCAAAAATACAATTCAAAATTTGGAACTAGGTTAAGATAATGTTAGTTTAGATAAAATTATATTTTCACAGCGTAATTCCCTGTGGATTCGACCTCGCACTTGCACAACACTATATTTCAAACGACGTGCGCTTACGAGTAATTTAAAACTCACAACATTAGTTTTCTTCATATTACAAACCATTTTTGGGCAATTATTTTAAGTTGGCTACTAACCAACATGAGTTATAGCTAGGGTGAGAAAGAGTTGAGGGAGGTTTAGAATGGTGTATAACCCTGACCTCCAAAACTCTAATTTAAACTTATATTTGGGTGGGTCAGGTTGCCCATCATGAGAGCCCAATCCGACCCAAAATTTCAACACAAAGCAAAAGCAAATGGTAATAAAAGCAAAAAATCTATATAGAGTACAAAATAGAAGAGAAAATCCAAAACTTAATGTGGTTTGGCCACCAATACCTAAGTCCATGGATCAACAATAATTAACTCCACTAATTACTTCATAATATTACAACTTTTGAAAAAGAAAAGTTGAAGAAAACTCTTACCCTCAACTTAAGTACACTCAACGGTCCTAATTCAATCCAAAGGAATTCAAAAATCTTAATTTGAGTTACATTAAGTCTAGACCTTGTTTTTTTTTTTTTTTTGAGATTTACTGTGCCTTATTTATAGGTTAAGACACCTAAATATTTTAGTAAAGAAGTAGCCACAAAGAAAAATTCCAAATAAGAAAGAAATACCTAAAAAATGATTTCTCTGACGAAAATTTCGATTAGACTTATCAGGTTTCGATCGAACCTCTTATTTCCTAGTCGGATTCTCCAAATCTCAAACATGTCTTCCTTCTCCCACAAAATCTACTTTGGCCTTTGACCTATTTGACTTTTGCCACGTACTAGTCTAGCAAACGATGAGGCTTGGCCTAAGGCAACGGTTTTGATTTGGTGATTACACTAGGGTTAAAGTTTTGTTGTACATTCGGTTTTGAGATGGAGTAAAAAGAAGGGTTGCTAGGGTTTCTTTGTGGCAAAGAGACTGGTGGAATAGAGATTTGGACCATGCACCCCCACCCCATGCAGAGGGGCCGTGTAGAGTAACCATGAGTCATCAACCAGTCGACCACCACAAGGGTGGCACAACTAAGGTTTCTATTTGTAAATGATACCTAGGGTTAGCCAGCTAGACAAATATACTATTCTTTTTCTTTATAATAAATATCCTTAACTTATGTTCTAGGGAATAATTAAATAATAAATGTAGGGTCAAGGTATTACACGATAGGTTGATTTGGCACTATATTTCAAAAGAGTGTTTACAATTAGGAGTACATACCATGTGGCTAGATCCATAAGATGATGTTTGATAACTGATTAAAGTATGTGATGTAGGGAAAAATTTACCCTCCAACAACTCTTCAATAGCATCAATACACATGGCAAATAATAAGGACAGAGAGATCATCTAGAGATCACATAACCAAATTATGATACCTAGCAAAGGCCACTGGAGTAAATTCCATCACAAGTTCATTATCACCACAAGGTCGTTATAGCTAATTGTCCTCCCATGCACCCATGCACAATTATTCATACGCGAAATTCTAAGTATCATGTCCCTTCCTTCTGAAAAACAAATGATTACAAATAACTAATTGATTCCTTCACATACGATACATATAGGACTCTCAAGGTATGTGATATGGAAATTTTAAATGCTCGCAAGTGTACGAATCACAAATAGTATTGCGATGAGTTTACTCTCGAGGTTGATCTCTCAAGGAATTGCAGTGGTTTAAATCCTAAATTACTTTCTTAAAATTACTAAAACAAACTCTGAAATTAAATCTTAAACACTCTAATTAAAAGATTGGTGAAGAGAAAATTGAAATAAAAATAATTAAGTAAATTAAACAAAACGAATTATGAAGAGATGAGTATAATCAATGAGAAAAATTGGGAGTTTAGCTTGCAATCCAATCATGAATTGGAACATTTGGTGAATATAAAGAATTAATCAACATCCAAGATTTTGGTATTTCCGCTAAGACTAGAGAATGCCATTGATAGTGTTTATTCTCAATTTATAACTAATTAATTAAATCCCATGGATCGTGTTCATCAGTTAATTACTTAAATTAAGTATAAGGAAAATGCAACCACCTAAATCACAATTTGATTTGAATCCTAATTTAAATTCTTATTCAAGAAAGCTTAATTAGGTCTAGATGATTTGTCCTCAACCTAATCTCAAATATTAACCTTAACTATCAATAATAGATGGCCAATCCACAAGCAATAATCAAAGGTATGAAAGATATTGAATAAGAAATAATATGAAAAATTTCATAAAACTAAATCCACCAAAATATCCAAAACAAAATCAAGGCAGCTAAGCCAAACGCCCAACAATGCGTTCAGCCACTCATGTTTAAATCTCAATCACAGAATTCAAATACTAGGGTTACAAGTATATTGAAGGACAAAAGGAGCAAAGATAGAATTTCTTCCCAAATTACAAGATGAATCCTCAAAGTCTTGAAGCGATTGATCATCGTCTTCAATCTCTTGATAAGCCGTCTTGATGAAAGAAATCGTCTCCTCCTTCAATCTCCCAAAACTCCTCTTGATAATATCTCTCCAAGAACTGTCGTCGTCTCCTCACTTCTCTGAGTCTAAAATTCCTACATATAGCTATATGGAGATGGCTTTGTAGAAAGAAAAGTTGCCCTAGGGTTTCTGTTCGGGCCGTGTGCTTCTGCTGCTATCCAGGCCCGGTTCTGCTAAAACTTCCATAACTTTCTCTAGAAAAATCATATTTACGAGCCATAAAATTCTCTAGAAAATAGATATCCGGATCTTTCTAAGAATATATGGCTCATTTCCTGGTTCTTCCTGAATCAATACAGTTTAATCCGCAAAAATCACTTCTGCCACGCTAAAATCACGCATAGCCTGACCTTTGTCTACTAAAACTGCCATAACTTTCTCTAGAAAAATCATATTTACAAGCCATAATTCTCCATAAAATAGACATTCGGATCTTTCCAAGCATATATGGCTCATCTCCTGGTTCTTCCTGAATCAATACAGTTTAATCCAAAAATATGACTGATATGTACGAGCAATTTTGGCAATTTAGTGAAACTCTTTTCCAAGTGTTCATAAACCTGTAAAACAATGAAAAACAACTTAAAGTAATAAATTCATAAGCTAAACATATAAATAAATACTTGAAAACATGCAAAATACTAGGACAAATATTCGTTCATCAAATACCCCCAAACCTAGATTTTGCTAGTCCTCAAGCAAAACTAAAAGAAAACATAAACAAAACAAAACTAAAAACTTAAATCAAAAAAACCCTCATGCCTTAATTCTTATTATGACTCATATCTAGATATCTTATGCACAATTATGTTCACAGTCTCAACACTTCATAATTCATTGCTCAAATCAAGTATACATTGCACATTTATATTCCAATGCTCAAAACACCTCACGTCAATTTCCCTCAAACCTAACGTCAAGAATCCGAATTCGCTTCGACTCTAGGCCTCACAGGATTCACTTATTAAGCACACCGAACCTAGGTTTCAAACACTCATCAAGCATATGCGAATAAAAGTTATGTAAACAAGAAATTTCAAATATAAAATTGCTTATGAATATGGATATCATCAAAGAACGCTCATATGTTCGCAAAATAGATCTCATGAAAAGAATCAAATGCTAGGATTGCAAAGCTGTCATATCGCCTATATCATATCCTAGTCAAACACCTCAAGCAAAACATATTGAGTATGAACCTATGCATAGATGGGCGTGGTTGGCCGAACCTGATTTACACCAAAGCTCTTTCTTTTCAACTCTTTATAAGTGCGACTTCAATACACTTGAAGTATCTCAGGTTCTCTTTCTTGTCTAACCAAATCCCTTTTTGACATATTTCTATATATATATATATATATATATATATATATATATATTCTTTTTTTTTAATTTTCTTTCTTTTTTTTCTTTTTTTTTTAATAGGAATTTGGATCTTTCTCTAGAGACAGTGGCAACTAGGGCATATAACAATAGGAACATACTCAAACTTCTTACTCAAATCATTTAACTAAAATAATGAGAATACACAACATGATACTTCAAGTGAGTTATATAATCCTAGCATTCAATGCAAAACCTAGAGAGATCATCTAACAACTAAGGTCATAACGAAGAGTGTTTAAGAGTACCAAGAAACTAACTCTCAGAATAAAACGCTTATGGCTCAAATAACTCACTAGGTAGTCTCCACTATTTGATTCTCAATCATTAGATCTAGGTTCATCTCAGTATCAACATCAAGAGCATGGTTTATAGAATATGAATATGCATCAATCCTCATAACAACTTGTCAATGTTAAAGAAACTACACTCAATGTGCATAAAAGACTTGATTACTAACCATAAAACAAATTGTAGCATGAAAATTTTGTCTCAACAAGTTCTAATTGTACCCCCAAACCTAAACTAGACATTATCCTCAATGTATGAAATCAAACACGCGTTTAGAAAAACATTTAGAAGGGAACAATGAAAATGAAAGAACAGAAAACATACTCTATCAAATGGGTGGGTTGCCTCCCACCAAGCGCTTTCTTTAACGCCTTAGCAAGACGTTGGTTGAATTTATTCAGGATCGTGCACCTCAATGCACTCAACAACCCTCGTCTTATGGACTCCTTCTAAGTAAGGCTTCACACGATGCCCGTTGACCTTGAATGTCACTTGAGTCTTCGGGTTCAGTAACTCTACCACTCCATGAGAAAAAATATTGACTACTGAAAACGGTCTGCACCATCTTGACTTCAATTTTCCTGGAAATAATTTGAAACGAGTGTTCAACGAAAGAACTTTCATTCCAGGATAAAGAGACTTACATATAAGGCCTTAGTCATGGTAACGTTTAGTGTGTTCTTTGTAGATCTTTGCATTCTCATAGGCTTCATCATGAATATCTTCTAATTCATTTAGTTGTAGTAACCGCTTCTCTCTTGCCATTTCCATGTCCATGTTCAACTCCTTGATTGCCCAATACACCTGATGCTCAAGCTCAACCAGTAAGTGGCATGCCTTTTCAAAAACTAACCGATGGGGGCTCATCCCAATGGGTGTCTTATACGCTGTGCGGTATGCCCACAATGCGTCATTAAGCTTGATTGCCCAGTCTTTCTATGATGGTCGCACCATCTTTTCCATAATACCCTTGATTTGCCGATTGCTTACCTCAACTTGACCTAAAGTTTGTGGGTGATATGAAGTCCCTACCTTGTGTGTGATGCTATACTTCTTCAACAACCCGTCATAGAGTTTATTGCAAAAATGGGTTCCTCCATCACTTATTATGGCCCTCAATATCCCAAATCGGCTAAATATCACATCCTTAAAAAATTTCACAACACAAGTAGCATCATTGGTTCAGGTTGGTATAGCCTCAACCCATTTGGACACATAATCAACCGTAACTAATATATATTCATATCCAAGTGAAGCTGAAAAAAGACCCGTGAAATCAATTCTCCAGACATCAAATAATTCAATGACAAGATTGTTAGTTAGAGGCATCTCATTTCTCTTTCCAATACTACCAGTCCTCTAACATTTATCATAAGATATGCAAAACTTATGAGCATCTTTAAAGAGAGTTGGCCAATAAAATCCAGATTGCAATACCTTAAGGGCCATTTTCTTACCTCCAAAGTGACCTCCACAATGAAGTTCGTGGCAAAAAGAAAGATGCTCTCATACTCAGCCTCAGGTACATATCTTTGAATGATTTGATCTTGACCAAATTTGAACAAATAAGGCTCATCCCAAAAGTAACTCCTGCAATAAGACAAGAATCTCTTCTTTTCTTAAAAAGAGAAGTTAGGTTACAAGACACCACAAGCAAGATAATTTACAATATTAATATACCATGGCTCTTGAATTATAGCAAATAATTGTTCATCGGGAAAAATGTCAATAATTTTCTTATCTTCTTCTTGCTTATGTGAATCAAAGTTTGAAATTAACCTAGAGAGGTGATCTGCAACAACGTTCTCACTACCTTTCTTATCCCTTATTTCTAGGTCAAATTCTTGTAAAAGCAAGACCTACCGAATTAGTCTTGGTTTAGCATTCGGCTTAGTTAATAAGTGTCTCAATACCGCATGATCCGAATGCACAATGGCCTTAGACCTTACCAAGTAAGGCCTGAACTTATCTAATGCAAACACGACAGCCAAAAAATCTTTTTTCGTGGTGGAATAGTTGAGTTGGGCATCATTCAGTGTTCTACTAGCATAGTAGATCACATGTGAATGCTTCTCCTGTCGTTGCCCCAAAACAGCCCCTATAGCATAATCAGATGCATCACACATAATCTCAAAAGGAACTGACCAGTTAGGTGCCATGATAATAGGCGCTGATGTCAACTTTTCTTTCAAAGTATTAAAGGTGATAAGGCAATCATCATCAAAAGTAAAAGGAACATCTTTAGACAACAAATTACATAATGGGCGACTTATCTTAGAAAAATCTTTGATAAATCTCCTATAGAAACTTGTGTGTCCTAAGAAACTCCTAATCCCCTTAACCGAAGTCGGGGGTGGTAATTTAGCAATCAAGTCAATTTTAGTCTTATCTACTTTAATACCTTTACTAGAAATCACATGCCCTGTTGTACCATAAAATGACCCTTCTCCCAACTGAGTGTTAAATTACAGTCAATGCATCTTTCAAGTACCAAAGTCAAATTATGCAAACAGTTATCAAATAAGGTTCCAAAAACTGAAAAATCATCTCTAAATACCTCAATGAATTTCTCCACCATATCCGAGAATATTGACATCATGCATCTTTGGAATGTGGCTGGAGTATTGCAGTGGCCAAACAACATCCTTCCAAAGGCAAATGTCCCAAATGGGCAGGTGAATGTTGTCTTCTTTTGATCCTTCGGCGCAATCGGCACTTGATAATAACCTGAAAGACCATCAAGAAAACAATAAAAATCATGCCCTACTAGTCTTTCCAACATCTGATCAATAAAAGGAAGTGGAAAATGATATTTTCTAGTAGCTGAGTTCCGTTTCCTGTAATCAATGCACATTCTCCATCTTGTAGTCATCCTAGTGGGCACTAGCTCATTCTTCTTGTTTCTCACCACCATAATCCTAGACTTCTTATGCACAACATGAACTGGACTAACCCATCTATTATCTGAAATAGGGTAGATAACTCCTGTATCTAGGAGTTTTAAAATTTCTTTCTTCACTACCTCTTATAGGTTAGGGTTTAGTCTCCTTTGAGCTTCTCTCACAGGTTTGGCACCATCCTTTAAAATGATCTTATGCATACATATAGCAGGATTAATACCCCTGATGTCACTTATACTCCATCCTATGGCTCTCCTAAGTCTGCTAAGCTCCTTCATAACTCTCTCCTCTTGGGTTTGGGTCAAAATAGATGAAATAATCACAGAATATGTGTCTCTCTCTCCCAGAAATATTTACTTAAGGTGCTTAGATAACTCTTTGGGTTCAAGCTTAGGTGGAGTAGTATCTTCCCTAAGTAGGGAACTTAGCAATTCTAAAGGTTTGCTAGACTCTTCTTGGGGCGACACTGGTATTGCACTATCTAACATCTCATGATACCCTTTAGTCTTCTCTTCTAGTGTTTCCTTTACTCTCTCAGTTGTAAGAGCAACTTCAAGCTTGTCCTCTATTTTTGTCTACAAATAAGTGTCATAAACAAGTGAGTCCACACAACCAATAAAAGAACACTCATCGTTAGTAGAAATAGAAGAATGAGTGGTTAGAGAATCAAACACTTTAAATTGTACAGTCTCTTCCAAGACTGTCATCGTTAACCTCCCATTATAGACATCAATAATAGTCTTGGTTGTGGCCATAAATGGTCTACCAAGAAGAATTGTGTGTTCTTTGTCCTTAGATGGGGTTCCTTCCATCTCCAATACCACGAAAGCTATAAGCACAATCACTTTGTCTACCTACACCAATATATTCTCAACTATTCCCTTAGGATATTTAACTGACCTGTCAGCGAGTTGAAGAGACATAGTTGTTGACATAAGCTCACCCAAACCTAGTTGTAAGTATATCGAATATAGCATGAGATTTATACTTGCTCTTAAGTCTAACATTGATTTGGCAACCTTCTTGTTTCCCATTGTGATGTTGATGATGAAACTTCCAAGATCTTTCAGCTTAGGTGGAAAGCTTTGTTTGAGCACCGCACTAGTAACTTCTGACACCATCACTTTCTCGTTCTTCTCATATTTCCTCCTTTTGGTGTTAAGTTCCTTAAAGAATTTTGCATATGATGGCACATTCCTGATAACATCCAAAATAGGAAAATTAATATTCACTTTAGAAAGCATGTCAAAAATATCAGAAAATTGCTTATTCTGTTTAACATCCTTCAGACGGCTTAGATAAGGAATAGAAGGCCTGTAAGGCTCGGTGGCCTTATGCAGTGTCGTGAAGGAAGATGGCTCATTCTCCTTGCTCTCGTCAGATGTTTGAGAAGATTGTAGATCTTCAGCTGGATTTCCTTTATGAGCGTCATGCTCCTTTTGCTTCTCAATTGATTTTCCTACATCATGTGGCAAGTCATAAGAAATTTTATCATCATAATTGTTGTTAAGAATTTTACCACTTCTCAGCACTGTGATAGCCTTTGCTTGCTCAGGTTGGCTAGGCAACTTCCCTTTTTGTTGTACTTGCAATTGTTCTGCAAGTTGCCCAACTTGTACTTCCACCTTCTTTATTGATGCCTCTAAGGAATCCAACCTTTGGCTATGTCTCTCATGGTTCTCTTTGCAAACTTGAATAAAAGCACTCAAGTTCTCCTCCAAAGTTAGATTTCTAGGTTAATTGGGTGGTGCAACTTGGTTTTGATATTGAATTGATCTTGAACTTTGAGCATATGCCGGAGCGTTGTTAGTCTTCCAGGAGAAATTGAGATGATTTCTCCACCCAAGGTTGTAGGTGTTAGAATATTGATCATTTCTCAGCCTAGGTTAGTAAGACTCTATTACGTTAACTCGTTCTTGTTCATTTCTTGCATAAGATTCATAAGACAAAGAACAAGTGTTAGCACCATGACCAAAAACCCCACAAACTCCATATACCTCATAACTAGGCGTGTTTGTGGTAGTGAGAAGTTTGACTTGTTTGGTCAACTCTACAAGTTGCATTGCCATATCGTTGTTGGAGCTCAATTCATTAACCCTAACTCTCCTTCTTCTTACACTCTTTTGTTGGGAATTAGCACCCAACATCTCATATAGCTCGCATGTCTCCTCATTAGTCTTTTCTCCCATGGTTCCACTGCCAGCGTTATCAACCATATATTGACACTGTTGTGTCAATCCATCATAGAAGAATTGATTTTATAGCTACAGTGGGTAATGACGGTAAGGACACTGGATTAGAAGCATCTTGAACCTATCCTATGCTTCATGGAAGGGTTCTCCCTCTATTTGTGAGAATATGACAATCTTAGTTCTCAACTTAGTGGTCTTCTTATGGGAGTAGAATAATGTGTAGGGGAAGCATTTCATCCTGAGTTGATCCTCATTCAGCTCCTGTAGAGGAAAAGTCTGCACTGTTGCATAGAAATCCCTTATGAAGGTTAATAGGTTTTCATTTGGAATTCCGTAGAATGAAGGGAGCATGCTAAAGTGGATATTTTTTATCTCATAATTCCGTGCAGCTTCCCCCAATTCGATGCAAGATATGGAAGTGCCGATGATCGGCCTTGTATACTCCTTCATCATAATTTGTCTTTCAGCTCCTTCCATTCTTTCAGGTTCCTTTTTTTCTTCCCTCAACCTTTTCTTCTTCTTCCGTAGGCTGTAATGTTTCCCTTAGCCTATGGATGTTGTCTATTGCTAGCACTAGATTTCTCCCTTGGGATCTTCTACCGTGCATGTATCTAAAAAAAACAAAAGAAAAATTAAGCTACCAAGAATCAATAGTGCGAAAATCAAGAAACAAATTAATGCCAATTTAAATCAAGAAAATCAAGAAGCAAATAAAGAAAATTTAACAAAATAAAAGAAATAAAAATAAAAATAAAAACAAAGAAAATAACTAAAGAATTAAACGCCAATTCCCCTGCAACGGTGCCAAAAACTTGATGTGCAAATTTTAAATGCTTGCAAGTGCACGAATCACAAATAGTATTGCTGGGAGTTTACTCTCGAGGTTGATCTCTCAAGGAATTGCAGTGGTTTAAATCCTAAATTACTTTCTTAAAATTACTAAAACAAACTCTAAAATTAAATCCTAAACACTCTAATTAAAATATTGGTGAAGAGAAAATTAAAATAAAAACAATTACGTAAATTAAACACAAAAAATTATGAAGAGATGAGTATAATCAATGAGAACAATTGGGAGTTTGGCTTGCTATCCAATCATGAATTGGAACATCTGGTGAATATAAAGAATTAATCAACATTCAAGATTATTGGTATTTTCGCTAAGACTAGAGAATGTCACTGATCGTGTTTATTCTCAATTTATAACTAATTAATTAAATCTCACGGATTGTGTTCATCAATTAATTAGTTAAATTAAGTATAAGGAAAACAAAACCACCTAAATCGCAATTTGATTTGAATCCTAATTTAAATTCATATTCAAGAAAGCTTAATTAGGTCTAGATGATTTGTCCTCAACCTAATCGCAAATATTAACCTTAACTAGCAATAATAGATGGCCAATCCACAAGCAATAATCAAAGGTATGAAAGATATTGAATAAAAAATAATTTGAAAAATTTTATAAAACTAAATCCACCAAAATATCCAAAACAATCATGGCAACTAAGTCAAACGCCCAACAATGCATTCAATCCCAATCACAAAATTAAAATACTAGGGTTACAAGCATATTGAAGGACAACAGGAGCAAAGATAGAATTTCTTCCTGAATTACAAGATGAATCCTCAAAGTCTTGTAGTGATTGATCGTCATCTTCAATCTCTTGATAAGCCGTCTTAATGAAAGAAACCGTCTCCTCCTTCAAACTCCCAAAAATCCTCTTGATAATATCTCTCCAAGAACTACCATCATCTTCTCACTTCTCAGAGTCTAAAATTCCTATATATAGCTATATGGAGACAGCTTTGTAGACAGAAAAGTCACCTTAGGGTTTCTGTTCAGGCCGTGTGCTTCTGCTGCTGTCCATACCCAGTTCTGCTAAAACTGCCATAACTTTCTCTGGAAAAATCATATTTACGAGCTGTAAAATTCTTTAGAAATTAGACATTCGGATTTTTCCAAGCATATATGGCTCATCTCCTAGTTCTTCCTGAATCAATACAGTTTAATCCACAAAATTCACTTCTGCCATGTTGAAATCATGCACAGCCTGACCTTTGTCTACTAAAACTGTCATAACTTTCTCTAGCAAAATCGTATTTATGAGCCGTAAAATTTTCCAAAAAATAGACATCCGGATCTTTCTAAGCATATATGGCTCATCTCTTGGTTCTTTCTGAATCAATGCAGTTTAATATGAAAATATGACTGATCTATACGGGCACTTCTGGCAATTTAGTAAAACTCCTTTCCAAGTGCTTATGAACCTGTAAAACAATGAAAAACAACTCAAAGTAACAAATTTGTAAGCTAAACATATAAATAAATACTTGAAAAGCATACAAAATACTAGGACAAATATTCATTCATCAGTATGCGTAAAGGAAAACCTTTTCAATTCATGACTTATACACCATCACAACACTCTCTACTCTCCTCTTTTCTTCCCAAAAATCCAAAGCTAATTAAGGCATCGGAGAGTCTCTAAAGACACCCATTTCCCTCCGATGATTTTTTAGATTACCTTCACTTGTTTATTGTGTACGGATCTAGCATTCAAACTTTCTTACCCAACAGTAGATTTTCGACATCAATAGATTGGCGCTGTCTATGGGAAACCACAATCTCTCGCTTTCCAAGAAAGGCAAAGAAAAACCTCAAAGAACTCATCTGTTACAATGCCACCCAAAAATACCACCAAAGGGGTCGCCAGAACAAGCATGATAGCCATGCGAGTAGGCACCCATAACTAGTAGTCCAGTTCGCAATTTCCCATCGTCTCCAAGAACGCCGCCCCTGGTCAAGACCCATATGAATATTCTAATGAACAAACCAAGTGCATGCAGCCCTCTCATCGCAATTCGGTGGAGAAATGTCTCTAGAAGGACCAAAGGGCATCTCTTTTGTAGACCGAGGTACAAACCCAAGAGTGGGGTGAATTGAGTTTTAAAAACTTTTTACAATTAACATACAAGTTTTTAACAATTTAATCAAGCAAAGCACACAACAAATAAGATGCTTGAAATTAAAATAATAACAGAAGAGAATATGAAAACTCCGTTTATAGTGGTTCGGCAATATCAGAATCTCTCCGACCCTACATTCACTCTCTTCAAGGAACCTCCTTGAAACAATCCACTAATTATAGTCGAGAAACTTCACAGGTGTTAAACAAACCTTACAAGCACTCTCTTCCACAAGGAAGTTACAACGAAGTGTTTAATTCTAAACACTATAAGAGTTATACCAACTCTTTCTCTTTACAATGAATGATATTTGTTGTGCCAATTATCTACCTAAATTAATATGCAAATAATCGCACTTATTTTACTTGCAAGTGCACAAGGTCTGTGGTAGCATAATGTGCAAGTACGAGATCATTTCCACAGGGATTGGTGAATTTCTTTATAGGACTAATTTCTTTAAGTTTGAAAAGAGAAATAATAGTTGATTATGAGTGAATAACAATAATGAGAATATAGGACTACGATATCCACCCTAATTATACTTTCCCACTAAGTAAAGTTTCAATGCTCTAGCCTTATCATGAATATCTAATGGTTGCCAACCTAAGGGCTTGGTCTGCACCTTAGGCTATTAATCTTCCTATGCAACGAGTTAGGCATGGTGTATACTCTAACTCTTTTCTCTCTTAAGGGATTCAGCATGGGTGTATAATGAGTTGTTCCTTAAGAGAGCATGGGGGCTATGGAGATCGACAACCACACAGGACCTAGGGCTTGGTCTGCTCCCGGTTTCCCATGTTGATTAACCCGGGAATCCGGTGTGGATATCCCTTGTTACTAATGTCGAACCCAGGACTCGATCATCCAAATTGATCCGACTAACCTATCCATACCACATGCATATGTTGATCACACACATACGAGGAATTTAAATACAAACAGGTATTAATCAAGTTAAACATTCAGACAGGGCTATAACAAAGATAGTCAATGAATAGATATGTGGAAAAGCATAACTAGGGCTTCAATCGAGCCCTATAGGTGTTTAGTTACACATGCTAAGTAGAATAAACATGCTAAACATTATGAAAATAAAAACTGAAAACCAAAACCGAAGAAGACTCGGGAGACGAGTCGTCAATTCCTCCCCTAAGCTCTCTACTTCGAGTCTAGAACAAAAGATGATCTATTATGTGTTTTTACAAGGCTATTTATAGGGTCTCGAAACCCTAATTCCTATTTGGAGTCGGAGGACTTCTTTTCAATTCGGATTCTGCCACCTCTAGAGTAATTGCGCTCTAGCGTATGCGAGTTGCACTCGAGCGCAAGTGTGCGCTCGAGCCTTCTTCAAGTGCGCTCTTGTCCTTGTGAGCTCGATCTCAATGAGGTGTGCTCGAGTGCACCTTGCTGGATGGTAGAACTTCATTTTTGCTCCCAAAGGTTCCAATTTATTATCTTTTTTGTCTAAGTCCTAAGAAAAGCACATAAAATATGAAAATGAAGTAAAATCCATATAATTAGCTAGGTAAAGAGTCTAACAAGTGTAAATTAGGGAGCTTAAATATGATTATTTAAGCACCTATCACACCCCCAAACTTACATATTGCTAGTCCCTTAGCAATACAAAACTAAATACTATGCTCAAACATAATGTTAAAAGATAAATTCATTCTCATAATACTCAAAAATTTGAGTTGTGCATAAAAACTATGATGACTGTTCATGAGTAAGCTTAAAATAAAAACACATTTTGGATTGTAAGAGGACTTTCAAAAGTTTTATGTTGCTTACCTAAGGTTGGCTTAAGGCATCGCAAGTTTGATTTGTGTGTGATGAGTTAGCACATATAAGATGGGACTTCCATATAATTTTAGTGTATAGTGCTTCGCTGCTCAAATCTTTATCGAATTTCTTGTTAAAGAGAACAAAATGGCATAATGCTTGCTTTTATTTTTCTTTTATCATGCGATCTTTGCCATGTTGAGTTCCATCGAGCTTTCTATTTGACCCTTGTAATGAGTGTTTAGCCAATGACTCCCAAACCAGATGGTTTTAGGGCATTAGGTGTAAAAACACCCCTAAGGACTTACTAACTCGAGTCAAAAAGGCTACAAAACTAACAGGTTTTTATACTTTTTAATGAAATTCCCACCTTTTGACGTGAATGCTCAATGCTTACTGAGGCAAGAGGCCCAGTTACTCAGTGAAAATTTCCATTATGATCATTAAGGGCTTACTTCCCACCTTTTGACGTGAACACTCAATGCTTACTGAGGTAAGAGGCCTAGTTACTCAGTGGAAAGTTCTTAATGATTTTTAGAAGCTTTTTGAATTTCTTTTTGCATGATGATTATTTTTCTTTATTTTTATTATGCCAAAGGGTTCTTTTTAATAAGTTATCCGATTACAGTTTAGGTAATGGAAACAATATAGAAGAATTATATGTCATACCCCACACAAATGCGTGCTAAATGTGCTTGTGCAAATTTGGATCAAACTCGTGAGTTCTTAGGTGCCTTGAGGTAGGTAACTAAACTTTGTAAAACTCCTATTGCAAGATTATGTGTTCTAGCTTTTAAGCTTACTAATGAAGTGTTATTAAATTTTTAATTTAACCAAAAATTTTGTTTATCAAAAGAACATGCATTTATCTTCCTAAAAAAAACTGGGACTTAGTGTGTGCGCATGTGTTTTAAGTGCGTGTGTGATAGTATCTAGTATCTCCCACTACCCCCAAACTTAAAATGCACATTGTCCCCAATGTGTGTGGCACGGAAAGATCTGACCTGGGAGATGGAGAACTAGGTTGTTTGCTTGCTTATATATGCCCCCAAACTTGAACTGGATGCACGCACTAAGTACCTGACAAAGGGAAACAAATATTGTTCCAGAAAACAAAATATAAATAGTAGACATGTAAATATGATTATAAATAAACAGAAAGTACTAAAATGAAAAGGATATGTCTGGGGTGCCTCCCATGAGCGCTAAGTTTAACGTCTTCAGCCAGACGGGGTATCTCCTCACTGTTGATCATCAGTGGGTGCAGTCGAGAAGGTATCGGGTGCAGGAGGTAACTTCTGGTGTAACCGCGCTTGATCGCAGGGAGTATTGCGCTCGATCTCACTGCCTTAAGTGCTGATGTTATGGGTGACAGAAACTAGGAATTTAGGCTGGTCAGGCGCCTGTGGATCAGCTATATAGTGCACATTTTGAAGTGTCAGGTCCTCGTCCCGAGGAGGTATTGTGAGATCGAGGTACGGTTTGATGAGGTACCTATTGACTGTAAAAGTGTGATTGTTGTGGGGGTCATGAATTTCCAAAGCTCCATGAGGAAAGACCTTGGTGACCACATATGGACCAACCCAACGAGATTTTAATTTGCCAGGGAACAACCTCAATCTTGAATTGTAGAGTAGTACTCTTTGTCCCACGTGAAACTCTTTTCGCACTAATTGTTTGTCGTGATAGGCCTTTGCCCTTTCCTTGTAAAGCTTGGCATTCTCATATGCATCATACCGCAACTCTTCTAGCTCATTTAAATGTAGCCTTCTTTTCTCACCCGTTTATTTCATGTCAAAATTGAATTGTTTAATTGCCCAATATGATCGATGTTCAAGTTCTACGGGTAGATGGCATACTTTTTCGAAGACTAGGCGGTATGGGGACATCACAATAAGTGTTTTATAAGCTGTCCGATATGCCCATAGAGCATCGTTGAGTCTTAAGGACCAATCCTTTCGACTGGGGTTTACTGTTCTCTCCAAGATGCTTTTGATTTCTCGGTTACTTATCTCCACTTGGCCACTCGTCTGAGGGTGGTATAGGGTGCCAACTTTATGGGTTATGCCATATTTTCTGATGAGTGCAGCAAAAGAATGATGATGGAAGTGGCTGCCTCCGTCACTGATGATTGCTCTTGGTATTCCAAACCAGGTAAAAATGTTATCCTGTAGAAACTTTAATACCACTTTGTGATCATTAGTCTCTGAGGGGACTGCCTTGACCCATTTAGACACATAATCCACTCCCACAAGAATATATAAATTACCAAATGAGTTAGGGAAGGGACCCATGAAATCAATGCCCCATACATCAAAAAGTTCTACTATGTGGATATTTTGTAGGGGCATTTGATTTTGGGATGAGATGTTACCTGTTCGTTGGTATTTATCACAAGAGTTGCAAAATGTGAAGGCATCTTTAAATAAAGTAGGCCAATAAAATCCGGATTGTAGTACCTTAAGTGCTGTCTTCTTGGCCCCAAAATGTCCTCCACAAGCAAACTAGTGGCAGTGTTGCAATAAACTTAAATGCTCCTCTTCCGAGACACATCGTCGTATGATCTGATCGGGACAGAATTTGAAAAGGTAGGGATCATCCCAATGGTAGTGTCGAGACATGGATATCAACCACTTCTTTCCTTATGTTGTCATACCTGGGGGAAAATTTTTAGCAATTAGATAATTGACAATATCAGCACACCATGGGAGTTTTACCTCTAGTGTGAATAATTGCTCATCAAGGAAGTTCTCATTTAAAGGCAATTCATTAGTATCGTTCTCATAGGGTAGTCTTGATAAGTGATTTGCAACCACATTCTCACTGCCCTTCTTGTCTTTGATTTCCAAATCGAATTCTTACAGTAGGAGCACCCATCTGATTAACCTAGGCTTTGCATCCTTTTTAGAAAATAGATATCTCAAAGTAGCATGGTCAGTGTAAACAATAACTTTTGAACCAACTAGATAGATCTAAACTTCTCTAAAGCAAAAATAACGGCTAACAATTCTTTTTCAGTAGTGGAGTAATTAAGCTTAGCATTATTTAAAGTTCTAGAAGCATAGTAGATAGCATGAGGTACCTTATTGATTCTTTGACCGAGGACAGCTCCCCAAGCAAAATCACTAGCATCACACATTAACTCAAATGGAAGGCTCCAATCTGGTGCCATCATTATAGGAGCTGAGGTTTGAACATCTTTAAGTGTGTTGAAAGCTGTCATACAATTGTCTGTCCATTCAAATTTGGTATCTTTAGCTAGCAATGCACATAGAGGTCTTGATATTTTAGAGAAGTCCTTGATAAATCGTCTATAAAAACCGGCATGTCCGAGGAAGCTTCTAACACCCTTGACTGTGAGAGGGGGAGGTAGTTTTGAAATAATGTCAATTTTGGCCTTGTCTACTTCAATACCTCTGTTGGAGATGGAGTGACCCAACATAATGCCTTGTTGAACTATGAAGTGACATTTTTCCCAATTTAGCACCAAGTTACTTTCTTCACATCTCTTTAGGATGCTCTCTAAATGATTTAGGCATTCATCAAAACTGGACCCAAAGACACCAAAGTCGTCCATGAATACCTCAATGTATTTTTACACTATATCGGAAAATATGCTCATCATACATCTTTGAAAAGCGGCTGGTGTGTTGCATAACCCAAATGGCATTCTCCGATAAGCGAATGTACCGAAAGGACAAGTAAAGGTAGTCTTTTCTTGGTCTTCAGGGGATATGGCAATCTGGTTGTATCCACTGTACCCATCCAAGAAACAATAGTAACTGTGGCCAGCTAGTCTTTATAACATTTGATCAATAAATGGCAAAGGGAAGTGATCTTTTCAAGTGACCTTGTTTAATTTTCGGTAGTCAATACATACTCTCCAACCGGTTGTTTTTCTTATGGGTATGAGCTCTTCATTTTCATTTTTCATTACTGTGATCCCACTCTTTTTAGGAACAACTTGAACCGGGCTTACCCACTTACTGTCAGAAATAGGGTAGATGATGCCAACATCTAAGAGTTTTAATATCTCAGTCTTTACTACCTCTTTCATGTGCGGGTTAAGTCTTCTTTGAGCGTCTCATGTGGGCCATGCTTCATCCTCAAGGTATATATTATGCATGCATTTTGACGGACTTATTCCCTTGATGTCAGCAATGGTCCATCCAATGGCGGATCTGTGCTCCCTTAAAACTCTCAATAATTTGTCTTCTTCTCCCATACTCAAATTAGCAGCCATAATTATCGGTAATGTTTTCTTTTCTCCCAAATAGGCGTAAGTTAGATGTTCCAGCAGCTGCTTTAATTCCAAAATTGGTGCTTGGACAATAGAAGGAAGAAGAGTGGTATTAGTGGGCATGAGAGTTTCAAATGGAGGAGCATACTTACTTGAATGTTTTGGAGAAGCCTCAAGAAGGTGCACAATTTTCATGATACGATTAGAGATATCTTCCGATCTTTGCTCAATATCCACAGTTGTAAGGCTATGAGTAAGAGTAGTCTCCAAGGGATCAACGTACTGGACTTGAAAAACTTGCTCAACAAAATTATGTATCATACATACATTAAAGCAATCCATATCATCTTGAGGTAATCTTAATGCATCAAATATTTTGAATTCTATTTTCTCCTTATTTACTTTCATATTTACTGTACCCTGTTTTACACAAATTTTTGTATCAGCCGTTCTCATTAAGGGTCTACCTAAAATGATGGGCAAAGGTAATGGCATGGGGTATTCCTTCATATCTAACACAATAAAATCTGCGGGTAGAATGAACTCACCTATTTTTACTAGTACGTCCTCAAGAATACCTCTAGGTTTTTTTACACTTCTATCTGCCAATTGCAAGGTAATGGAAGTAGGTTGCAGCTCCCCCAATCCTAGGGTTTCAAATATCGTATATGGTAGCAAATTTACACCCGCCCCCAAATCTAGTAATGCTCATTCAAATAACTGATCACCTATCCTACAGGGAATAGTAAAACTACCCGGATCTTTAAGTTTTGGTGGGAGTTTTCTTAATAGCACAGCACTTACCTCTTCAATTAAGGCTACAGTCTCATGTTCTTGAAATTTTCTTTTATGAGTGCAACATTCCTTTAGAAATTTAGCTTAAGCTGGGATCTGTTGAATTGCATTTAACAAAGGGATGTTTATTTCAACTTTTCGTAAGGTTTCAAAAATATCGAGTAATTAATTCTCATTTTTTTGTTTTACTAACCTCTGTGGGAAGGGTGGTGCATTCACCTTCTCCGTCTCCCTTACCTTTGATGCTGTTGCGGATTCATCAATCCCTATTACTTTTCCATTTCTGAGGGTCGTGACAGCTTTAAGTTGTTGATATCCCCCAAGGTGCTGCATTGAAATCTCCTTTTGCCTTCTACTGCTCATCTCCTGAGCTAATTGTCCCATTTGTACTTCTACCCTTTGGATGGTTTGTTCATGTTTTGCTATGGTTTGCCTTAGTTCGGTCCGAAACTGTCTTTCTTCTGCCATGAACTGGTCTTGTGAAGTCATGATCTGTTGTTGCTGAGTCGTTAATTGTCTCACTAGACTTTCAAGGTCATTCTTCTTTGGTTCAGGAGTAGGTTGGGCTGCTGGTTGGAAAATTCTTTGCTGCCCTTGATTGTTTTGGTTGTTGCTCCATGAAAAGTTCGGGTGATTCAGCCATCAAGGGTTGTATGTGTTGGCATAGGGGTTATTCTTTGGCGGATAATTGTTCGGACCCACAAAATTAGCTTGCTCATGATCTACAGATGAATATAAAGGACAAGTATTAATATCATGATCAAACTGTGAGCAAATGGCACATACTTATAGTGGTGCAGCTGATGGATTAGTTGAGGTGTTCTGAGCGGCCATGGCTTTCACTAATAGGTCAATTTTTCTTGCCATGGCTGCTATTTGAGGAGATGATCCTCCGTTCATGCTTACCTCATACACACCCTTACTTTTGGTTATGTGTCTACCTCGTGAGGAGAACTGCTGTGTGTGTTCGCTTAGGGTTTTGAATAGTTCCATCGCCTCTTCGCTGCTCTTTTCCATCAGCACTCCTCAATAACCTGAATCAACAATATTTTTGTTAGAATCACTTAAACCTTCATAAAAGGCTTGTACCAGTTCGTCCTTGGGCAGATTGTGGTGTGGGCACTTGAGTAGTAGCTCGTTAAGTGTCCCCATGCCTCAAAGAACAGATCCCCATCCTTTTGTTGGAAGGATTGTATTTCTTTCCTCATTTGCCGTGTCTTCTGGGCTGGGAAAAACTTTTTTAGAAATTTGCTCGCCAACTACTCCCAAGTATGGATGGAAACTGCAGGCAAAGAATTATACCATAATTTAGTATTATCTTTCAAGGAAAAATGGAAAAGAATTAACCTTATTCCTTCTTGGTCTAATCCTCGGATGTGCTGGAATTTGCAGAGGTCGAAGAACTCTCGAAGGTGTAGATGAGGATCCTCACTAGGATACCCCTAAAGTGAGTTAATGCATTAAGTATCTGCGGCGATATGTAATAGTTCCCTTCCGCCTCAGGTTGATATGCAATGCATGACGGTTGTTCGAGGTTCTAAGGGATGAAGGATTGCTTCATCGGCCTCCTTTCAGGGGGTTGTGGTTCAGCTATTTGTTCTGCCATTGGTATCTCTTCCTCACTCTCTTCTCCTATTTCTTCTGAGTTATCCCTAAACCTTTGTCAGATAGATTTCTCAAGCTCGATATCAAAGGGAAGGATTGCTGGATTCTTGGACCGACATCCGTGCATGAATTTGTGGCTGATATGTGAGTTCAGCAGTCAGACACTGCTGCTCGGAGCACTTTCTGCCTCAATTGCGCTCGATCGCACAGGAAAGTGCTCTCGATCGCAAAGCGGCACAGAGGAGTACTTAAAATAGAGAAAAAGGAAATTAATGTTATGAGATAATAATTGAAAAACAGCAATAATTAAATGAAAATTTAATACTAAAAGGAAATTTAGCGCAATCCCCGGAAGTGGTGCCAAAAACTTGTTGTGCCGATTATCTACCTAAATTAATATGCAAATAATCGCACTCGTTTTACTTGCAAGTGCACAAGGTCTGTGGTAGCATAGTGTGCAAGTGCGAGATCATTTCCACAGGGATTGGTGAATTTCTTTCTATGACTAATTTCTTCAAGTTTGAAAAGAGAAATAATAGTTAATTATGAGTGAATAACAATAATGAGAATATAGGACTACGATATCCACCCTAATTATACTTTCCCACTAAGTAAAGTTTCAATGCTCTAGCTTTATCATGAATATCTAATGGTTGCCAACCTAAGGGCTTGGTCCACACCTTAGGCTGTTGATCTCCCTATGCAACGAGTTAGGTATGGTGTATACTCTAACTCTTTTCTCTCTTAAGGGATTCAGCATGGGTGTATACTGAGTTGTTCCTTAAAAGATCATGAGGGCTGTGGAGATCGGCAACCACATAGGACCTAGGGCTTGGTCTGCTCTCGGTTTCCCATGTTGATTAACCCGGGAATCCGGTGTGGATATCCCTTGTTACTAATGTCGAACCCAGGACTCGGTCATCCAAATTGATCCGACTAACCTATCTATACCACATGCATATGTTGATCAGGCACACACATACGAGGAATTTAAATACAAATAGGTATTAATCAAGTTAAACATTTAAACAGGGCTATAGCAAAGATAGTTAATGAATAGATATGTGGAAAAGCATAACTAGGGCTTCAATCAAGCCCTATAGGTGTTTATACTAAACATTATGAAAATAAAAACTGAAAACTAAAACTGAAGAAGACTCGGGAGACGAGTCGTCAATTCCTCCCCTAAGCTCTCTACTTCGAGTCTAGAATAAAAGATGATCTATTATGTGTTTTTAAAAGGCTATTTATAGGGTCCCAAAACCATAATTCCTATTTGGAGTCGGAGGACTTCTTTCCAATTCTAGCTTCTGCCGCCTCTAGAGTAATTGTGCTCGAGCGTATGTGGTTTGCGCTCGAGCGTAGGTGTTCACTCGAGCCTTCTTCAAGTGCGCTCTATCTCAATGAGGTGCGCTCGAGTGCACCTTGCTGGATGGCAGAACTTCATTTTTTCTCCTAAAAGCTCCAATTTATTATCTTTCTATCCAAGTCCTGAGAAAAACACATAAAATACGAAACTGAAGTAAAATCCATATAATTAGCTAGGTAAAGAGTCTAACAAGTGTAAATTAGGGGGCTTAAATATGACTATTTAAACACCTATCAATATTGAATGTAAAGGAAAATAAGAGAGATATCAATAAATGCTTTACAAGATGAAAATGATCTCTCTTTTAATAGCAAAGCTTGATAAAATAGCTCAAAGGAATTTTTCAAAGCTTTCAAGAGTATTAATTAGCCGATTTTCAAATTAAATGTTCTTTCTTGTTGTTTAAATGCTCATTGATAAGGGATTTTTATAGCCTTAGCCTTATATGACCGTTAGACATAGATTTGTTAAGTTTGGAGCATTAATTGCTCAAATCCCGCATCCAGATTTTGAAAACTAGCCATTTTTTCTCTACATGAAAATCGACTGCGAAAAATGGACAGTCGACTATCCTCTCTTGAATTTGAAATTCTAGGCTTAAAATGATTTGGACAATCAATTGTGAAACTCTCTGTCTCTTTCATAGTCAACTGTCATTTAATCTCAAGTTGATTGTCCATTTTGTTTTCAAAATGGACAGTTTACAGAGACTTGGACAGTCGACTGTCTAAATGGGCAGTCGACTGTGAAACTCTCTATTTCTCTTACAGTCGACTGTCAATTTCCTATAGTCGAATGCCCATTTTATATCTTAAAATGGTTAGTTGCAGAGACTTGACAGTCAATTGTAAAAAAACCACAGTCGACTGTAAGTTTTAGAACTCTTAAACTTTTAAGTCAGTTTTTGACAGAAATGAGTTTTCGGTTGACCAAAACATTTTCAAAAAGAGATTTTGAGCCAAGATCAAGCTAATAAACTAAATGAGATATTTATATGTAAAGGTAAACTACCTTAGAATCTAAACTTGGTTTTCGATCTTCTTTCGAATATCTCTCAAGTGCAATCTCTTCTTCTTTATGCTTGAATTACATCTTGTCCAAAAGCTGTATACTCAAGCTTAATGAATAACACTTAAATAAAACTAGATAAAACTGTTAGCATAGTTAAAGCACAGTTTTGCATAATTAAAATCAAATAAGGGTCAACATTCTTCGCTGAATTCTGATGATCCAGGAGTAGTTCTTGGAACTTCCCGCCTTATCACTGACCTAGCCTCAGAAGTTTGGGGAAGAGCTCATCTGCCCTCACCCCCATCCTCTCGCCAAAACACCAGGAGAAAAAACCAATCTAGTCACAACAAGTTCATTGGTAACCGCTCCACCGCGGAATCCTCTCTTCCCCATATGACCAAATCTAGATGAGGCTCCTATTCCAAGAACAATTTTCACCTAGATAAAAGGTTCAAAGAAATGGAAGAGAGGATCAATGAAGCCTTCAAAGGTAGAAGAAATAGCACTTTGGATGAGCTCAATGCCCAGGATCCACCATTTAGCAAAAAGGTCCTCGAAGCTCCTCTCCCTACAAACTTCCGAATGTCGTTCATCAAGGCCTAGGACGGCTCTACAGATACCATGGATCACCTACAACTCTATAAAACCACCTGATGTTACACCATCACTTTGATCCTGTTATGTGTCAAGCCTTCCCTCTGACACTCGAGAAGGCTGCCAATATTTTGTACTCCCTCGTTCGAGGAGTTCAACTACACTTTTGCTTCATTTTTTCTCAACAGCAAAAGACCCAGAAAAACCTCAGAAAGTCTTTTTAATATTATTCAACAAAAAAAGGGAGAAGCTCTAAGCATACATATCAAGGTTTAACGTTGCCACTTGGGAGATCCCAGACCTCAATCCTAGTGTGTAGTTATTGGCATTCAAGAATGGACTAAGGTCAAGGGTTTTTAGCTCCAAACTCATCAGACGACCACCCAAGGATATGAATGAAATCCTGACTTGGGCCAAGAAGTACATGCTTACTGAGGATGACCAAGCCCTTCGAAAAGAAAGAGAAAAAGGAATAGAGAAAAAGATAAAGGACCTCAGTGAAGTACAAGGTGTTTAAACCAAAAAACCTCACCACGAGAACAAATTGAAGATCGTCACCAGCTTTGAAAGCTTTACTCCACTGAACACCTCTAGAACTAATATCTTGATGCAATTCCAAGATATAAAAATCCTTCGATGGCCTCCAAAGCCACTCCATCCCAGTGGGAACCGAAACAAATGATGCCGATTCCGCAAGGAACACAGACATTATACTGAGGAATGTTATGCCCTCAAGCAACAAATCGAATCCCTTATCGGTCGAGAATATCTGAAGGATTTTACTAAACCCCGACAAATTGAAGAGATAGAAGACCAACTTAGGAGAAACCTTAGGCGCCCCAACAGACAGAATACTAAACGATCCAGTCAAAACCAGCGCAACCGTCGAGCTCCAATGAGAAGCCCAAAGCCGGATTAGAGCGATTGTGATCGAGATAAATAGAACCTCACAGTCATAAAAACCATCAACATAATTTGTGGAGGACCATATACCACAGGTAAGTCTGGCCAAACCAGAAAAGCTTACACCCGATTTGTAGCTTCAGTGTGCGGACCTCACAAGCGAGTCAAGACGAGTCAGGTGATCTTCTTTACTGATGATGACATAGAAGGAATACAAGTCCCATATGGTGATGTCATAATAGTCTCTCTCCTCATCGCTAATCATGATGTAAGGCGGATCCTAGTAGACAATGAGAGCTCGATGGATATTATTTTTTACGACGCCTTCCAAAAGATAAAGCTGAGGCACAATTAGTTAAAACTGGTCTTCTCTCATCTGTATGGATTTTTAGAGGAACCAATATTCATAAAGGAAAGTATAGTCCTCCCAGTTACAGTAGGGAAAACCCCACAAACCACCACTATACATACCACTTTCCTGGTGGTCAAACAATGATCGTTGTATAACGTGATCCTAAGTAGACCAACACTCAACGAATTAAGAGTAGTCGTATCTACTTATCATCTGAAGATGAAATTCCTCACAGACCATAGAGTAAGAAAAGTCAAGGGCAGCCAGAAAATCTCCAAATCTTGCTACTTGAACTCTGTAAGAGGAAGAAAGAAGACTAAATCTCAACTTCTAGAAATAGAGGATTTTATGATGAGTTTAGAGCTCTAAAGAGTCAATCCATTGAAGAAGTAGTCGTTATTCCACTCGGTAAAGAAGAATCCAGAATAGTTCAGATCGGGTCCAATGTCCCCAAAGACCTCAAGGAGTTATTAATATTCCTCATCTAGAAGAACCAAGATCTTTTCGCTTGGTCAGCCTCGGACATGCTAGGGATCAATCCCGAAGTCATAGTACACCGACTAAATGTGGATCCAAACCACAAGTCGATCATTCAGAAGAAGATGTCTTTCGCTCCCGAATGATAGAGCGCCATCAAGACCAAACTCGCAGCTAATTTCGTTCGAGAAGTAGATTATCCAGAATGGGTCTCCAATGTGGTCATGGTTAAGAAACCCAATGGCAAGTGGCGGATTTATATAGATTTCATGGATTTAAATAAGACTTTCCCGAAAGACAGATTCCCTCTCCCACAGATAGACCAGCTTGTTGACGTCACCTTCGGGCATGAGCTGCAAGCTTTTTGGGTGACTACTCAGGTTACAACCAAATCCTTATGCATGGGCCCGATCAAGCCAAAACAGCCTTCGTCACCGATCAAAGATTATACTACTACAAGGTCATTCCATTCGAACTCAAGAATGACGGGGTCACCTATCAAAGGTTGGTGAACAAAATCTTTCAATAACAAATTGGGAGAAATATGAAGGTTTATGTGGATGATATTTTGACAAAGAACATCGGAGCCAAAGATCATGAGTTCGATCTAGAAGAAGCCTTCAGAATACTTTGACGTTATCTAATGAGGCTAAACCTAGCCAAATGCACTTTCGGAGTTACAACCAAAAAATTCCTAGGCTTTACGGTCACTCAGCGAAGAATAGAGACTAATCTCGAGAAAATCGAGGACATCTTAGGTATGACTCCTCCTCGAACGGTGAAAGAAGTACATAGACTAACTAGACAAATAGCGACACTTAGTCATTTGATGTCAAAATCAGTAGAGAGATGTCTACCTTTTTTTAAAGCAGTCAGGAAGGCTAAAGATTTAACCTGGGTCGAGGATTGCCAGAAAGCTTTTGAAAAGCTAAAGGAGTACCTGAGTTCTCCACCACTTCTAACTAAGCCCATCGTTGGAGAAGAACTTTTCCTTTATCTCTCAGCGGGACAAGACATCGTGGCTTTTGTCTTAATTCGAGAGGATATAGATGTTCAGAAACCTATGCATTATGTCAACAAGATTATCCATGATACTGAAGTTTGGTATCTCCTCATCGAGAAGATGGCATATGCTTTCCTAATTTTAGCTCGAAAACTCCAACCATATTTTTAAGCGCATACAATTTTATTCCTAATAGATCAAACTCTGATGTAGGTTCTCCACAAATAAAACAAGCGAATAAGGTAACTAAACTTCCATTAATCAAAACATGTTTTACAAAAAAAAAAATTTACCGACTTCGAGATACAAAAAGAGCAAAATAAAAATACAAGGCTCTATATGTCGGCCTTATCACCCACCACATCCACCTCCTCTTTAGAACCAGGAGGTTGAGTCTGCACTTCCTCTTCTTTATCCCTCTGGCGAGCTCCAACTATGGTGATAGTCTCCTCATTTGAAGAAGAGAGCTCGATAAGAGAAAAGTCTACCTTAGGATAAAGCTTTTCAACTCTCTGTCTGGCCTCCTCGAAATCATTAAGGTAGTGTACCCCGGTAGCCTTCTTCACCTTTTCTTTGAAGTCCTTAGACTTCTTAAAGGTCTTCATGGCTTTCTTCGTCGCCTTCTTAACAGCTGGCAGAGTAACATCCCTCTCCAACTTCAACTTCTGCAGATCTCCTGCTGCCTCTGTCATTGCCCTCTCCTCTTGAGCTAGACGAACCTTTAAGCCTTATTTTTTTATGAAGACTCTACTATAGGGAGCTCCATAGCCTTCTGACCAAGTCTTGACTCTCAGCCAGCTTCCTTTAGCACTCGGTCAATTGCTTTTCAAGATCATGGTAGTGCCAAAAAACCACTCTAATGGTAATACTCAACTGAAAATGAAAAAATCCAAGTTTGATACTCTCAGAGTCAATTCATAAAGAATAGCTAAAAAAATATAGTTATACCTGAGAATCTAGAACCTCAGCAATGAAGACCAAGCTCTTCACTGGCTTCATCCCCAACTCAATAAGATTCTGAGGATAAGCAACCAAGATTAAGTGCTCTCGAGCCACCCTGGAACTAGAGAACACTGAGTTAATGACCCTTATTCCCTAGTTTGGAATTAACACGACAGGGAGAGCTTCTTGAGAAATAGTTGATGAAGGAAGGGTAGCTGCCTCTGAAATCCTCGGAGCAGAAGTAGGAAGAGGTGGAGAAGGGCTCAGACTGATCCCCATAATAGAAGTGGAAGAAGACTTCCGAGCCTCAGAAGTAGACTTCTTCTTAGAGGGTCGACTTGTACAAACTTTAGCCTCAGCCAAGCGCTTTCTTTCCCTCTTGGTCCTCTTGGCATCCCTTTTAACCTCCTTGGTGGCATCCATCTCTATCGAAAATAAAACATAAGTATAAATAAATGAAACTAAAATAGAATAAAAAAAACAAGTGTTGACTAAGGGTATACCACTAGCAATGCCCCCTTAGGGCCTTGAGGATAAAGTCCGAGCTCAGCTAATTCCTTGTTATTATAAAAAATGCTAACATCTATAGGAGCACCCACCATACTCTCCACTGTCTCTTGTTCTCGTCTTAGAAGGTTTGATTTCTTGCACTTTCCTACACAGTCCATGCTCTAGGTTAAGGGAACTTTGAAACTCTTATCACTCCGAATATAAAAGAAGGTTTTCTTCCACTTCTTGATGAAGCTATGTTTCTTCTTCAGCAGCCCCTTCTTCACCCTAGAACTTATCACTACCCAGTCGTACTATTTATGCTTACTAATTAGGAAGAGGGCCTTAAAATCATTGATATTCATTAGACCTTCCACCTTCATGCAAACATATATAAACGCCATCACCAAGCGTATGGAGTAAGGAACAAGCTGACACAAAGCTATGTCAAAATAACTCAAAATATGGCAAAAAAGGGATGGAGAGGAAACCCAAGTCTGAACTTTAAATGGTGGACATACACATACATCTTATAAGGGGCTCCCTCCCTAAGATCATCATATGCCCATTCTCTTACCCCCAGCATTTCTAAGTTCAAACTCCCCAGGTATCCTATATTCAAGTCTAAAGGCTTGAAGGTTATCTTCTTCCAAAATATTGGGAATCGAGTTTGCTCCAAAATCCCAATTTATCTTTTCATCTATATTCATATCCTCCTTTAGCTCAGAAAGAACATGGTTACCCTCCGAAGAAAAAGAATCATCATCCCCTTAAGGAACTATAGCAAGGGACTCCTTAACCCAAGACATCCTTCACCTCATTCTCTAGATCGTCACTACTCTTACTCTTATAATAGCTTCTACTATCACTACTGCTACCATTACCACTACCACTATCCTTATCATGATGATCATTAAAAGAAGACATGATGAAAGAAAAACAAAACTCACTAATCACATAAAATTTTGAGAAAAAATAACTCTGAAGGTTCAAAGGTTCTAAGATCTCATTTCGAACTCTGAATGATCTACGAAACTCTAAAGGCTAAAATTTTGAGCTTTTCTCAAACTTAATGACTCTGAATGCTCTTAACTCACTCTTGTGATTGCAAATGAAAAAAGAAGAACCAAGAGAGGTTCTCACATCTTTTATAGAAGGCTTGACACAGCAAACAAGAAAAATTAAAACCTATACAGCTGTAACTGTCAAATTTTTTACATAATTGAGGACATGCGTTGCCATTATACTAAACAAGGCAACGGTTAAAAAAACTTTAATGAATGCTTCTCTAGAAGATTCTAACCTAGGCATCCAAATTTAAACCATGATCTTGATAAGTCAAGAACCAAGGCCCAATCAAAAATCCAGAAGACAAAAATTTGCTTAAATGGACAAGTCCATCGTCCTCGGAATCAAACCAGACTCTAAAGCTCCAAGTGTTTTGACTGAGTTTCATTCCCTCGGACCCAAGCTATAACGACCCATCCTGGGTTGGACACCCCCGAGACGGTGTCATCACTTTTTGAAAATCCCAGCACAACACATATATGCAACAATAAAAAATAATTCCAATTGAAATTTTTCATCAATCCTCAACCCTCAACAGGGGAGATACATCATTCTGATCTTGAATTAAACATTATATACAATGTAATATGCATGAATATTTACAAATAAATTTTTATTTTCTTTTCTCATTAGTCTGAGGATGTGGACAAGCACGTGGCTTACAAATAATGACTTCGTTTGAATCTCAACTCACCAAACTATATGTTCTGCCGGCTACCTAAAAACATTGTACAATGAGGAGTGAGCTTCACAAGTTCAATGAATTAAATTTACTAGAAATATTCAATTTTATACTCCCAGTTACATCTTATAATTCAATTACTTCTAAAAAGTCTTCTGATATTCATTCATATTTTTCCTGAATTAATTCAATAACAATATTCTGTGATCACTACTCAATTTCATAATTCCCCTATTACACAATCTCTTCTTAAGTTACTCATCAGACATATTTTCATATTTCTTCCTTACCATATTTGTCTCTCTATGAGTCTCATTCCTCTATCTATAGATTTACAATCATAAATAGCACTTTAACATATCAAGCAATAACAATAAATATTTAAAGCAAATACAATGCGTGAATTTAAATGTTATTATTATTGGGAACGTCTTTCCACATGTCGACATATTTTTATCTTAGACAAGCCCCCTTCTCGGTTCTTTTATTTCCAGCATATACTGGTTATCACGGTTTTCGTTTATTTCTAGCATATACCGGCTGTCACGATTTTCATTTATTTCCAGCATATACCCGTTGTCACAGTTTTTCATTTAGACCGCCCCCTCCCGATTATTTTATTTCATACATATGCATATGATCAATGATATGAAATATGCATATGAACAATAATATAAAAACAAACATGAATTCAAATATTTAAATTAGCTATCCTAATTATTCTCAAATTATTATTTAAAAAATTCCACTAAATTCCTCTCCTCATAAATCATATCAAACCATCAACCATGACTCGTTAAGATCCACTAAATTTCCTCTCCTCATAAATCATATCAAATCATCAATCACAGCTCATCAAGAATTTCACTTATCACCTTTATTATTAAATCGATTCATTATTCCAATAATATTATGTCTCATATAATAATTCTCTACACATCACTTATTCTTATCATACTTATCAACCAACTTTCATCTATTACCAAATCATAAGTTAATAATATATTCAAATACTATCATTATATATTTCGTATTTATCTTGATTACTTAAAGTAAATCTAACTCACTACGTAGCACTTAGAGTTACCCGTGAATCACCTCATTGCCTTTCCTGCTCCTCTTAGCAATTTTCCCCAGTTGCTAATCGTCAACACTTGACATAACATTTATATTAAATTTCTAATTAATTCTTCAATTCTTCATAATTCACCCCCTTTGAAAATTCCCACTTTGAATTCCGGGAAATTTCATGTATGCTAAATTTCAAAAATAAACTTCACGTTATTACCTTCTGTTTTTCTTAGAGCTTCCTGTGACTTTTTATAAAATTCTCCCATAAACCCCTTCAAAATCTTGCTATTTCAACATTTCTTTCGATACCCAAGTGTTTAAAGAAAGAGAGTAATTTGAATTGTAGTTGAAAGAAAACCAAACAAGATTTGGTAAGAATTAAAATAAAAGAAAAACTAAAACTATTTATATACCAAAAAAAAATTTAACGCTCAGTAGCCCTCCCCAAATTTTCTCCATGCAGAGACCTTGCTGCCTTACATGTAGCTTGGTCTCTTCTCTTGGCAACAATTGTTGCCACCTGTTGCCAATAATTTTTATTTTTTTGTCTTCTTCTGGACGATGCTTGATTTTTTTTTTGAATTTTTTTATAAAAATTAAACCTTTTTCATTTAAATATATATTATTTTAACTCTATGTCATATTTATTAAAGTACTTCTTTGCCCTTACTTTACAAATATGGGTATTACACAAGCTCTAAATTTCTGAGCGTTTCGACTAAGTGTCATCCTCTCGGACCCAACCTCCAAAGCTCAGAGTGTTTTGACTGAGTGTCATCCCCTCGAACCTACGCTTCAAAGTTCCAAATGTATTTATTGAGTGTTATCCCCTTAGACCTAAGCTCCAAAGTTTCGAGCGTTTTAACTGAGTGTCATCCTCTCCGACCTAAGCTCCAAGCTCTGAGTGTTTTGACTGAATATCATCTCCTCGGACCCAATCTCTAAGTTTTGAGTGTTTTAATCAAGTGTTATCCCCTCATACCCAAGCTCCAAAAGTTCTGAGTGTTTTAACTAAGTGTTATCCCCTCGAACCCAAGCTCCAAGCTCCGAGTGTTTTGACTGAATGTCATCCCCTTGGACCCAAGCTCAAAGTTCTGAGTGTTTTGACTGAGTGTTATCCCCTCTGACCCAATCTCCAAGTTCTAAGTGTTTTGACCTAGTTTTATCTCCTCGGACTCAAGCTCCGAAAGTTATGAGTGTTTTGACTGAGTGTCATCCCCTCAAACCGAAACTCTATGCTCCTAGTGTTTTGACTGAGTGTCATCTCCTCGGACCCAATCTCCAAATTCCGAGTGCTTTAACTGAGTGTCATCTCTTAGAACCCAATTTCCAAGTTCCGAGTGTTTTAAGTAAGTATTATTCCCTCGGACCCAATCTCCAAGTTCTAAGTGTTTTGACTAAGTGTCATCCTCTCGGACCCAATCTTTAAGCTCCAAGTATTTTGATCGAGTGTCATCCCCTCAGACCCAAGCTCTAAGCTCCGAGTGGTTTGACTGAGAATCATCCCCTCGGACCCAATCTCTTAGTGATTTGACTGAGTGTCATCCCCTCGAAACTAAGCTCCAAGCTCTGAGTGTTTTGACCGAGTGTCATCCCCACGAACTCAATCTCTAAGTTTTGAGTGTTTTGACTGAGTTCCATCCCCTCAAACCCAATATCCAAGTTTAGAGTGTTTTGACTGAGTGTTATCTCTTTGGACCTAAGCTCCAAATTCCGAAGGTTTTGACTGAATGTCATCCCCTCGGACCTAAGCTCCAAGTTCTGAATGTTTTGACTGATTGTCATCCCCTTGGACCCAATCTTTAGAATTCCGAGCATTTTAATTAAGCATAATCTTTTCGGACCTAAGTCCCCAAGTCTAAGCATTTTGATTAATAATCATGTGCTCAGGGTCATCATCTTTTCAGACCTAAGCCCTCAAATCTGAATGCTTCAAAATTAAATATCATCCTCTCAGAACATATCTCCAGAAAGGCAAACAAATTTGACCATTGGATTCCTAAACCGACCCAAAATGACGATAAAAGCTCCATCTTTTTCTTACTTCCTTAAGCACATAAATTCACTTAAGGAAGTAGGGGCATATGATGTAGGGAAAAATTTACTCTCCAATAGCATCAATATATGTGGTAGATGATAACGACAGATAGGTCATCTAGAGATCACGAAACCAAATGGTGACACATAGCAAAGGACACAAGATCGAGTAAATTCCATCACGAGGTCATTATCACCATGAGGTCGTTATAGCCAACTGTCCTCCCATGCACCCATGCACAATTACTCATACACTATATTCTAGGGATCACGTCCATTCCTTCTACAAAAAAAATTATTACAAATAATCAATTGATTCCTTCACAGACGATATATATAGAACTCTCAAGGTACACGTAATGGACAACCTTCTCAATTCATTCCTTATACACCATCACAACACTCTACTTTCCTATTTTCTTCCCAAATATCCAAAGCTAATTAAGGCATCAGAGAGCGTCTGGAGGCACCACCCCCTCTCCCTCCAATGACTTTTTAGATTACCTTCACTTGTTTATTGTGTACAAATCCAACATTCAAACTTCCTTATCTAGTAACAGATTTTCGACATCAACAATATGCTTAATTCAGTAAATTTAAGGCAAATTTTGTTTAAATTTATATTTAAATCAATTCCCAAACATCGCTTAAGTAATCGAAAAATGGCAGTTTCCTCGTCAATGGAAGTTCATGTTGGAGGTGGGTGGTCGCCACATCAGAGGGTATGGAAGTATCTATATATTTTTGTTGGTCCTAAGTAAGATAAACTTATCCACATGAAGGCGGTTTCATTATGCTTTTCCAACTAAAGATAATTTACATAGGCGCGGTATGGATATTGAGTTGATATGTGAGTTATGCCAGATGAGAGGGAAAAATATTTTAGAGTTTGTGCATACTTCACGGGTCCAGATCTGTAGAACCTCCGATGCCCTCAAAAATTTCAGGCTCTATGTATGTTTTAGATCTGGTTTTTTGCTTGACAATTTGGGTTTGGGCCCATGAATAGCTTTGGTTTTATAACAGGGCAGAAACCCTAATTATGGCATCTTAAGTTGCTTATAAATACTCTCTATGTACTGAGCGCATATTGTAACGAGAAATTTGTGAGGTTGATAATAGTGAAACTTTTAGCAGGACGTACCCTTATTCTAGGGTGACCCTGGGTATATCGTGTCTTAGTTTCTTATTGTTTATAATTCATGTAATTGGTAGGATTCGAATCGTTCAATTGGTATCGAAGCCTTGTGTTCGAGGATTAATGATCAGAGATGTCGATTAGATCACAAATTGAAATCGAGAAGTTTGGAGAGAAGAACTTCGAGTTATGGAAACTAAAGATAGAGGATTTACTCGTGGACAGGGACATGTGGATGGTGATAGTCGATGAGATGCCGAAAAGTACGATGAGCATGATGGCAGCGTCCATGACAGAGGCGATGTCGTCGATGGTGTTTTCGGCATTATCTACAGTGGCCATCACGTAGTGGGAGAAGCTTGATCGGAAGGTACGAAGTCTGATTCAGTTGTGCTTGGCCATTTCTGTCCTAATATATGTTTCTGAAGAGAAAACTGTGAAATAACTTTGGAAGAAGCTTGAAAGCCTTTATCAGAGTAAATCTTTGGTAAACAAATTGTTTCTAAGGAAGAAGTTGTACAACCTTGGGATGGCTGAGGACGATTCTTTCTTTATTTATCTATATGAGTTCAATATTTTGATAGGTCAGTTATTGTCTATCAGGTTGATGTGACAGATGATGATAAAGCTATTACACTGTTCTGTTCACTGCCTAATTCGTGGGATAACTTGATAGTTACGATTGGTAATGGTACGACTGATCTGTCCTTTGAGCATATCATGGCAGCCTTATTGTCTAAGGAGATGAAGCAACAAGGTACAAAAAACTCGTCAAAGGTGACCTTATCTGTGAGAGGTCAAACCCATGATAGAGACTACAAGTGATCGAGTGATAAACCCAAGTTCAGGGGAAGATCGAAAAGTAGGGATAAATTTGGGTTAAAGTGTTAGAAATGTAGGAAGCCTGAACATCTGAAGAAGGATTGTAGAAGTAAGAGTGTGAACCTTGAAAAGCAGGCAGGTAAAAGATTAGCTTTAGGAAACAAGAACCAGGATGATGATGCTGGTGACTTAAATATGGTATCCTGCTTGGCTCAATCAGATCAAAATGTTTGGATAATTGACACAAAAACATCCTTTCACAGGACACCTCACAGGGACTGGTTTTGTGAGTATGAAACCTTTGATGGGGGGAACATTTTATTGGGATATAACTCTTCGATGAAAATTATTGGTTGTGGGAATGTGAAGTTGAAGATGAATGATGGGACGGTCAGGACACTTCCAGGTGTGATGCATATTCCGGACCTTAGCAGGAACCTGATGTTAGTTAGCAAGATGACAGATGGGGGAGTAAATTTTAGTTGTGACAAAAATTCTTGCAAGAAGACTCGTGGATCATTAGTAATAACATGAGGTGTTCGGTATGGTACATTATACAAGTTACTGGGAAGTACAATACAAAGTCAGTGAAGTGGAGGTTTTATCTCTGAGAAGGCGACTGATAATGAGGCGAAGTCCTCTATGTTGTGGCATCAGAGGCTTTGGCATATCGGTGAAATAGGACTATCTACTTTTTTATCGAAGCAAATGGTGAAGAGAGTCCCAGATTACTTCATGGGATTCGGTTTCTACGAGCATTGTCTATATGGAAAGTAGAACCGTGTGAGTTTTAAGTCCGCTAGCACGAGGGCGAAGGGTATTCTAGATTTGATACATAGTGATGTGTTTGGGCCACTTCTAGTCCAATCTCTTGGAACATCAAGGTATTACGTCTCTTTCATTAATGATTTTTCAAGGTATGCATAGATTTACTTCATTAAGAGTAAAGCTGAAGCATTTGATAAGTCCCGTGAGTTTAATGTATTGATAGAAAATCAGTTGGAAAGAAAATTAAAGGTATTGAGAATAGATAATGAAGGGGAATTTTACTCAGACAAGTTTGAGCAATTCTGTGTGGCAAGCGACATTGCAAGACAAAAAACAACTCCTTATGCACCTCAACAGAATGGGGTGGCCGAGAGACTCAATTAGTCACTCTTGGAGAAATCGAGGAGTATGCTAAGTTGTGCAGGCTTTGAGTCAGAGTTTTTAGCAGAGGCGACGGCCACAACACGTTTTCTGAAGAACAAGTCACCTACATCAGCTTTGTAGGATCATACACCGTTTGAAGCACTATTCGGAAAGAACCAAAGTTTGGCTCATGTTAGAGTGTTTGGGTGTGATGCTTATATACATGTGCCAAAAGAAAAGAGAAACAAACTTAACAACAAATCGATGAAGTGCATTTTCATTGGTTATAACGATAGGGTCAAAGAATACAAGTTATGGAATCTAGAAAACATAAGTATAGTTTTCAGCATAGATGTTATGTTTAGAGAAACACAAAGGGATGTGGCAGTTGTCCAAGATGTACCGGAACAGCCAAAGCAGGTTTAGATTAATCTTAGCCGAGGAAATAAAGAGTGGGAGACTACCCCACAGATTGCACCAGATACTTCAAATTCCGAGTCAGTTGGGTTTGAGCACGATATTCATATTTTTGATGTAGAAAATAAGGATTCAAATGTTGGCTCAGAGGTAAAGACCATGCCTATCATGAGGAGATCCACACAGGTTAGGAGGCTACCCATCAGGTATTCCTCTAGTGCTTGCAGTGCATTATGTGCTTTAAATATTACTGGTGATGATCCTAGCACAGTGAAAGAGGTGAGGACCTCAGAGGATGTAAATCTGTGGGAGGAAGCTATGAAAGATGAAAAGCAGGCACTAAATAGGAATGAAACATGGGGCCTTATAAAATTGCCTAGAGATAGAAAGGCAATTGGGTACAAATGGGTTTTCAAGAAAAAAAAACAAATGCAGATGAAATGGTAGAAAAGTACAAGGCACGTCTGGTTGCAAAAGGGTACTCATAAATAGATAGAATTGACTATAGTGAGATATTTTCTCCGGTAGCAAAGTTGACATCTATCAGATTTGTCTTATATATGGCAGCTACTATGATCTAGAGGTCGAGCAACTATATATGAAGACAGTTTTCCTTCACGGGGACTTAGAGGAGGAAATTTACATGAAACAGCCTAAAGGCTTTGTGAGAAAAGGCAAAGAATAGCTTGTTTGTAAATTGAAGAAGTCTTTGTACAGACTAAAGCAGTCACCACGTACGTGTTACCAGAAGTTTGACATGTATGTCATTCAGTTTGGGTTCACTCGCAGCTATGTTGATCACTGTGTCTATATGAAAATGTTAAGGGTTGATTTTGTCATTTTAACCTTGTACGTTGATGACATGTTGATTGGAAATAACAAGAAAATGATTAGCACTATGAAGGTATCATTGGCAAAGCAGTTTGACATGAAAGACCAAAGAGCCAGCAAACTTTATCTTAGGCATGTAGATAAAGAGGGATTGTGAAAATCGAAAACTGTGGTTAAGTTAGAAGAAGTATATTGAAAAAGTGTTGAAGAAATTTAACTTGTCTGACAGCAAGCCGGTAGGGACTCCCATGCCTTTAGGAACCAAGTTATCTGCGGAACAATGCTCGAAGATGGAGGAAGAAGCTGAAAAGAAGGCGCACGTACCTTATGCTAGTGTGGTTGGAAGCTTGATGTACACCATGGTGTGTACAAGACCAAATCTTACCCAAGCAGTGGGAATATTGAGCATATAAATGTCTAATACTAGGAAAGAGCATTGGACTATGTTGGAGCGATTATCTACCTAAATAATTATGCAAACAATCGTTCTAGTTTTACTTGCAAGTGTATAAGGTCTGTGGTAGAATAGTGTGCAGGTGCGAGATCATTTCCATAGGGATTAGTGAATTTCTATCTAGAACTAATTTCTTCAAGTTAAAAGGAGAAATAACAGTTGATTGTGAATGAATAACAATAATGAGAACATAGAGCTACGATATCCACCACTAATTATACTTTTCCACCAAATAAGGTTTCAATGCTCTAGCCTTATCATGAATATCTAATGGTTGCCAACCTAAGGGTTTGGTCCACACCTTAGGCTATTGATCTCCCTATGCAATGAGTTAGGCATGGTGTATACTCTAACTCTTTTCTCTTTTAAGAGATTCAGCATGGGTGCAAACTGAGTTGTTCCTTAAGAGAGCATAAGGGCTGTGGAAATCGGCAACCACACTGGATCTAGAGCTTGGTCCGCTTCCAGTTTCCCATGTTGATTAACCCGGGAATCTGGTGTGGATATCCCTTGTTACTAATGTCGAACCCAGGACTCGATCATCCAAATTGATTTGACTAACCTATCCATACCACATGCATACATTGATCAGGCATATACATATGAGGAATGTAAATATAAACAGGTATTAATTAAGTTAAATATTCTAACAAGGCTATAGCAAAGATAATCAATGAATAAATATGTGGTAAAGCATAACTAGGGCTTCAATCGAGCACTATAGGAGTTTAGTTACACATGCTAAGTAAAGTAAACATGCTAAACATATTTAACTAAAAACAGAAAACTAAAATCGAAGAAGACTCGGGAGACGAGTCGTCAATTCCTCTCCTAAGCTCTCTACGAAGAAAACTTAATGAAATTCTCACCTTTTGACATGAACACTCAATACTTACTGAGGCAAGAGGCCTAGTTACTCAGTGGGAATATTTATTATGATCATTAAAGGTTTACTTTCCACCTTTTGATGTGAACACTCAATGTTTACTGAGACAAGAGGCCCAGTTACTCAGTGGAAAGTTTTTAATGATCATTAAAATATTTTTAGTCACTTTTTGCATGATGCACATTTTTCTTTATTTTTCTTATGCCAAAGGGTTCTTTTCAACAAGTTATCCGATTACCGTTTAGGTTATGGAAACATAGACAAAAGAATTATATGTCATACCCCACACAAATGTGTGTTAAATGTGCTCGTGCAAATTTGGATCAAACTCGTGAATTCTTAAGTGCCTTGAGGTAGGTAACTAAACTTTGTAAAATTCTCATTGCAAGACTATGTGTTCTAGCTTTTAAGCTTACTAATGAAGTGTTATCAAATTTTTAAATCAACCAAATTTTTTGTTTACCCATTGATCATGCATTTATCTTCCTAAAAAAAAGCTGGACTTAGTGTGTGCATGTGTTTCAAGTGCGTGTGTGATAGTATCTAGTATCTCCCACTACCCCCAAACTTAAAATGCACATTGTCCCCAATGTGTGTGGTATGGAAAGATCTGACCTAGGAGATGGAGAACTAGGTTGCTTGCTTATTTGTACACGCCCCCAAACTTGAACTGGATGCACGCATTAAGTACCTGACAAAGGAAAACAAATATTTTTCCTGAAAACAAAATATAAATAATAGATATGTAAATATAAATATAAACAAAAGAAAAATACTAAAATGAAAAGGATAAGTCTGGGGTGCCTCCCATGAGCGCTAAGTTTAACGTCTTCAGCCGGACCAAGCCTTATTTTTCCCCAAAATGAAGATTGGCAGCAACTAGCACAGGTGGTGTCTTATTCTCTCCCATATAAGCATAAGTTAAGTGCTCTGACAATTGCTTGAATTCCAAGTTAGGTGTCTGTACAATAAAAGGGAAAAAAATAGTATTAGTAGGCACATGAGGGTCAAATGGATCGGTGTATATACTTGGATGCTTTGGAGAGGCCTCAAGGAGGTGCACAGTGTCGATGATATCATCAGTAACATCCTCACATTTAGGCTCAATATTTAATCCTTTGAGACAATGGGTGAGGGTGGTCTCCAATGGATCAATGTGATGGACATGACAAACTTGCTCAACAATACCTTGCTGTCGTTCACTCAGCTCTTTAGCCAATTACCCCACTTGTACTTTCAATCTTTGAATGGCTTGCTCATGCCTTGCAATGATTTCCCTTTGTTCAGTCTGAAATTGTCTTTCCTCTGCCATGAATTGTTCTTGTGAAGTCATCAGCAGTTGTTGTTGAGTTGCCAATTGCCTCACAAGATTCTCTAGGTCACTTTGCTCAATCCGGAATTGTCTTGCCTCTACCATGAACTACTCTTGTGAAGTCGTCAGTTATTATTGTTGAGTTTCCAATTGCCTCACAAGATTCTCTTGGTCACTTTGCTCAATCCGGAATTATCTTGCCTCTGCCATGAACTGCTCTTATGAAGTCATCAACTATTTTTGTTGAGTTGCCAATTGCCTCACAAGATTCTCTAAGTCACTTTGCTTTGATTCTAGAACTGATTGGGAATTCCTTTGCTGCCCTTGAAAGTTCAAAGCATTTTGATTGTTGCTCCATGAGATGTTGGGGTGGTTTCTCCATCCAAAATTGTAGGTATTTGCATAAGCACTGTTTGGTCTCACATAGGTCGCTCGCTCGGAATCTGTAGATGAATACGAATGGCAAGTCTCAGTAGTGTGATCAAATTGAGAACATAAAGCACATACCTTAAGTTATGTGGCTCGTGGATTAGGTGGGTTGTTCCGTGCAGTCATGGCTTTTACAAGCATATCTATCTTCCTCTCCATAGCAACATATCTAGCTTCCGTCATTGGTGCTTCTCCTTCGAATGAATTAGTTTAAAAACTTCAGTGTAGCAGTTTCAGTACTGCTGCGTCGAGTACTCTCTGGAGCTTTTGCGCTCGAGGGAGCCAAGAACAGCGCTCGATCGCACTGGGACTACGCTCGATCACACCAAGGAGTGTGCTTGATCGTAATGAGGACAGAAACTCCTCCTCTGCACACCTAAACAAAAACAGAAAATGAAAAATAGGAATAAATCTGATTTTTGATAAAAACAAAAATAAAACATAACAAAATAAAATAAAATAGAATTAAATAAATAAATAGCTAAAAAACTAACGAAAAAAATTCCAAAAGGAAATTTAGCACAATCCCCGGCAACGGCGCCAAAAACTTGTTGGGGCAATTATCTACCTAAATAATTATGCAAACAATAGTTCTAGTTTTACGTGCAAGTGCACAAGGTCTGTGGTAGCAGTGTGCAAGTGCGAGATCATTTCCACAGGGATTGGTGAATTTCTATCTAGAACTAATTTCTTTAAGTTAAAAGGAGAAGTTGATTGTGAGTGAATAACAATAATGAGAACATAGGGCTACGATATCCACCACTAATTATACTTTCCCACTAACCAAGGTTTCAATGCTCTAGCCTTATCATGAATATCTAATGATTGCCAACCTAAGGGCTTGGTCCACACCTTAGGCTATTGATCTCCATATGCAATGAGTTAGGCATAGTGTATACTCTAACTCTTTTCTCTCTTAAGGGATTCAGCATGGGTGTATACTGAGTTGTTCATTAAGAGAGCATAAGGGCTGTGGAGATCGGTAACCACACAGGACCTAGGGCTTGGTCCGCTCCCAGTTTCCCATGTTGATTAACCCGGGAATCCGGTGTGGATATCCCTTATTGCTAATGTCGAACCCAGGACTCGGTCATCCAAATTGATTCGACTAACCTATCCATACCACATGCATACATTGATCAGGCACATACATATGAGGAATGTAAATATAAATAGGTATTAATCAAGTTAAATATTCTAACAAGGCTATAGCAAAGATAATCAATGAATAAATATGTGGTAAAGCACAACTAGGGCTTCAATCGAGCCCTATAGGAGTTTAGTTACACATGCTAAGTAAAGTAAACATGCTAAACATATTTAACTAAAAACAGAAAACTAAAACCAAAGAAGACTCGGGAGACAAGTTGTCAATTCCTCTCTTAAGATTTCTACTTCGAGTCTCAAACAAAATGTTTTACTAAAAGGAAGATAAGCTCCTCAAAATAGAGATATATTTTCTGTGTTTTACAAGTCTATTTATAGGGTTCTAAGGACACTTGGAAATCTGATTTCCAAAACAGGTGCTGCTGTTTTACTGTTCACTGTCGTACGTGTGCGCTCGATCGCGAGCAGAGTGCGCTCGATCGCAAGGTTGCGCTCGATCGCCCTTCCTGGTGCGCTAGATCGCACTCCAGACAGTATCTGCTCCAGGTTTTCCATTTTTCTTCCTTTTAAGCTCCAAAAGCTTCCAAAATGCTTCCTTTTCTTCATAGACATATAAAAACCATGTAAAACACAGAAATGAAGTAAAATGGACTTAAATAACATAAACTATGGCTTAACAAATGTAAATTAAGGGGCTTAAATATGAATATTTAAGCTACTATCAGACTGCAATCAAAAGAGTTCTTAGATACCTTCGTGGCACGTCAGAGTTTGCATTGTGTTATAGAGGTATTGAATGTAAGAAGTATCTTGATATTGTAGGATCGGTTGATGCTGACTAGAGAGAAGACATTGATAGCGGAAGGTTTACAAGCGAATATGTGTTAAATCTGTTTGGTGGGGCGGTGAGTTGGATGAGAAAAAGGGAAAATGTTGTTGCTCTTTCATCTATAGAAGCAGAGTATATGGCGATAATTCATGTTGAAAATGAAGTGCTTTGAATTCAAAGGTTATCTGCTGAGCTTGGGTTTAAACAAGGAGTAGTGAAGGTGAAATGTGACAATCAAGGTTCTATCTTCTTAGCAAAGAATTCTGCATTTCATTCACGGACGAAGCACATTGATAACCAGTATCATTTCATTCGAGAAAAAATTGAAGAAAATGTGATAATCTTAGAGAAAGTCGATACAATAGTGAACAACGCAGAATTCCTGACTAAGGTAGTTAGTCTAGCGAAGTTTGAGTGGTGTGCTACTAAGATGGACTTGAAGTAACAGAGTTCAGGGAAAGTTTCCATGTGTGTGAAGTATTTACCAAGAGGGAGATTGTTAGAGTTGGTGCATACTTCAACGTGTCCAGATCTGTAGAACCCCCTGACGACCATGGGGTCCCGCCCCCCGGTGAGTGGGGGGGTTAGGGGGCAGTGCCCTTGAAAATTTCAGGCCGTGTACATGTTTTGGGTTTGATTTTCAACTTGACGGTTTGGGCTTAGGCCCATGAATAGCTGTGGTTTTGCAATAGGACGGAAACCCTAATTAAGGTGTCTTATGTTGCTTATAAATACTCTATGTACTAAGCGCACATTGTAACGAAGCGCACATTGTAACGAGAAATTTGTGAGGTTGATAATAGTGAAACTTCTGGCAAGACGTAGCCTTATTCTGGTGTGAACTTGGGTATACCGTGTCTTAGTTTCTTTCTATTTATAATTCGTGTGAATTGTAGGTCTTGAATCGTTCAGGATAGGTGTGCACGGATGGGTGTAGGGGTGGTGGCAAAGGATGAATTTGGGACGTGTATTGCACTGCTGTCAAGGAGGATTCCTCATGTCTCTTACCCATTGATGGTGGAGGCGATGGCTGCAAGGGAGGCATTGGTGGTGGCGAAGGAGGCTGGTCTTGACAGGGTGGTGCCGGAGGGGGATTCCCAGGTTTTGTAGAGCGTAGTTTGTAGGAAAAAACCAGGTTGATCTGTCTTCATATGCGGCTATTGTGGAAGTCTGGAAGATTTGCAGGAGTTGGGAAGACAGTTTCGAAAGTTCCAGATTAATGATTGTAACCATATTCGTTTTTGTTAATGGAAGTTGTTTACCCATAAAAAAAAAAAAAAAAAGGTCTAATTATAGTACATATTATGTCATCATAGTAATGAAGATTTTGCATGCATGAGCTTACATGGGATGTCAAAGAATTTTTTTCTTGTAATTTACAGGGTCGACATACAAAAATGTTATATTAAGATGTCTCTTTATCAAATTTCCATTCATGTACTTTCCATTCAGGCAGTTGTTGGATGACGACCTGCATCATACGATAAAGAGAATGTTAAGTTTATTTTGATTAAAGATTCTTATTCTTCTTCTACTTAATTATTATTACCTCATCAAAATAAATTAATTAGGAAATTAACGAAAAAAATGCTAGGGAGAGAAAAATCACAAACCAGCCCCCTAGAATCTGGTTTACCGACTGTTGTTTGGCATGCAAGTCTCCAATTTTTTGGTTTCTACAAAATAATCACTGATCATTAGCAATCATACCATGGAAATAGCACAATTAATGGCTGATCATGTCTTTTTATTATACATTGACCGGAAGATGGATCGAATTCGAATTTTTTATATAAAAAGTTTGAAAGTAATTCTCTAAACTAAAAAAAACCTGAATAAAGTTATATCTTTATGATTACATACATTATTAAATATGGAAATATATCTATTAATTATTATTCGTAATTTGTTTTTGTTTTCAGGGCGTGAAACACGCATGAAAATTAATTTTGCTATGTATAGCAAACATGAAAATGATAATTTGTGACAAATGATAATTATAATGGTAAAAAAAATTGGTAATATACCCTCTTGAGTTTTTCTTTCTCTTTATCGGTGCGAGAATTTAAAAGCTCATTTCCATCAATAACCTAACATTTGACAGAAAGATTAATTAGAATATAGAAGGCTAAAGGTATTTATTTTTTCCCAATTATATTGTATGCCCAATTAAATGAAAATTAGATCAACATTATATGATTCACCTCCACCATGCAAGTTGCACAAGTTCCTCCTCCTGCACAATTTAGCAAGAATCTAGCCTGAAAAATCAATACAAACCGTATTAACTTTTTTACATAATCAATATTAATTTACATATATAAACCATGTATTAATTTTTTTATTAGGGAAATAAACTTACATATGGTCCATACAAATCAATATTAGAATCCAACATTATATCCCTAAGTTTCTGCCCACCACATGCTGTTCTAAAATGTACATCTGGTGTTCCATCAGGGAGTAACGCTGACTAAAACAAAATAACAATGTTCCAATTATCATTAATTAACCAAAAAAGATAATAAAAAAACAAAAATACTTCTGCCTGTCAATGTAACTTACGTGAACAAATGCAAAGTCAACAGATGGTGGTTCTTCTGGCTCCTTGGCCTGGGATTCAGTCTCAGGGATCGTACCGATGGCTCTGATTTTCCCTTTAGAGAAGCAAAGATGCCTGGAGGTTTTAAGGGTTTTGCAAGTTTTGTTAGTGTAATTTAAGTTACAAGGGACTGAAAAAGAAGCTAACCCATAGTTAGTGTATAGTTGGAGAATAACCATTTTTGATATTTCAAGATAAAAAGGTTTTGCAGGAGAAAGTAGAAGCAGTGAACTTTGATATTTGCATGAGGCTTGTAGTCTGCTATGTGTGTGTGGTGGTTCTTATTTATCTTATCTGATGGAGTACACATGATCGATGTCCTATCAAAGAAAAGATGTACGTATTGTGTGAGGCTAAGGTAGTCATAGGCCTGGGTATCGGTACTATTAGAAGTTTGATTTAAATGAGAAAGCCCATCAACCAGATCAAACTCTAGTGAAGCCCATACCTTGTCCAACCAAAATATAAAACCCAGTTTGATTTGAGGAGGGGAAAAAATTTGCATCTTGCGAGTTATGGTGAAGTTTTGTTTCGCAATTCAGGATAAACTAATACCTACCATCATGGTAAGGTCAATTTGAGTTTGTCTTCGTTTCATTCAGAAGATAGTGAGCGATATTGGCGAAAATTCTCTCTCAAATAACTTAATGATACGTGTCAATCTCGAACAGCAAAATGACAATTTCATGACCCTAACAAAATAACTAATCTCCTGCCAACACGTGGTAAAGGGTACAACGGTAACTTCACACCAAATGACCTGGTACTCCTCCACTACTCTAGTTTATAGATAAACTCTTACAACTTGTAGATAACTCCAAAAGAATACTACTCCTATCACAATACTAAAGTTGTTCTCCTAATCAGATTCTGTTTCGATACACTATAAACAAGGGTCCTCAAGTATTACAAGGTACATACACTTTTTTGCATACAGTTCTCAGTTCATATAGTTCTCCTTATTTCTCGGAAAGCCTTATCTAACTTAGGCATCAGAGAGTCCCCCGAAGGCACACCCCATCTCCAGTCCTCCGAAGACTTTAAGTTTTTTCCCTCATTTCGTGTGTACAGGTTCCACTCCCCGATTATCCAAATCTCGGGCAGATTTTCGGCATCAACAGATTGGCGCTAGAGGAAGGGCCTTATTTTATTGAAGGACTAAGAACTTACATGTTACCATGCTGCCTAAAAGTACTGTCGGAACCAGTTCAATTGCCAAACGAACATCCACTCGCTATCAACCGGTCAACCAACACCTTCTTGCTATCTCTGAACATGCCAGCTCTGAGCGTGATAATGAGTTATTTGATGGGTGAACTAGGCATGATCTTAACCTTGATCCAATAGAACTCAGGCCCTAAGAAAATCAAGAAGCTCTACCCACCTTGCATCCCACCATCCTTCATATCTAAAAGCAATTTCAGGAGCTTACACGACTTATCACCAATTTCACCACTGAGGTAAGGGGAAGAGCTCGTCACTCCATGCCTCCACCTCTCTTACAACGAAGCTCCCGGAAAATGATATAGCTTGATCTCAATAAATCTGTCAAGAGCCGCTCCTCGACCAGATCATCCTCGTATGTCAAGGTAAAGTCTCGAAATAACTCCATCTCCAGGCTTTTTTCCAGGGTCAGGTGTTGAGGCTTCTCAACCTCCCAAAACCACACCGACCTGGACAAGAGATTGAAGGACATGGACCAAAGGATAAACGAAGCCTTCAAGGCAAGGAACACTAATGTTCTAGATGAAATCAGTTCCAAAGATTCGCCCTTTCACCCAGGAGATTCTTGAAGCCCCTCTCCCTTGGCATTTCTGAATACCTGTTATGAAAGCACATGATGGTACCACGGACCTAGTGGACCACCTTCAACACTATAAGACCACCATGATGTTGCATCGCCATCCTGATGTTGTTATGTACATAATTTTTCTTTTGATCTTAAAAAAGGCAGCTAGCATTTGGTACAGCCACAATAAGCCTGGCAGTATTAACTCTTTCAAGGAACTAAGTCGCACATTTGCAGCACATTTCTTAAGCAGCAAGGGGCCTCGAAAGACATCCCAAAGCCTCTTTAGTATTATTCAGCATAGAGGAGAAAAGCCCTGAGAATATATTACCCGGTTCAATGCAGCTGCCTGGGAAATCCCGGATCTCAACCCAGCAGTTTAGACCTTGGCCTTCCAGAATGGGCTTAAGTCGGGGATTTTTAGTTTCAAATTGACTAAGCACCCTCCTAAAGACATGAATGACATCCTCACCCAGGCTGAGGAATACATGATCGTCGAAGGTGATAAAATATTTCAAAGAGAAAGAGATGGGGGAATGAAAAAAAGAAAGAAAAAAAAAAGGACACTAATGAATCAAAAGATAGCTCCACTAAGAAATTTCTCCCAGAGGGGAGAGGCAGAACTACTACCAACTTTGAAATCTTCACCCCACTAAATGCCTTCAAGACAAACATACTCCTCTATATCCAAGATCAAGATCTCATTCGTTGGCCTCCAAAACCACTCTACCCAAGTGGGAACCGGGCTAAATGGTGCTGCTTCCACCAAGATCATGGTCACGACATCGAGGAGCGTCATACCCTCAAACAACAGATTGAATCCCTCATCCAAAAAGGGTATTTGAAAGAGTACACAAGACCTCACCAGCTTCAGGACTATGAAGATCATTCCAGACACCCTTATCGACGAACCACAGAAAGGTCATATTGAGGCCGCTAGAGCCCTAGGCTGAGTCCTAGTAAACCAACCCAAGGAGAAAGACATTCATAAAATGACCAGGGGCACACCATTATAATTGCTGGGACTATCAAGACCATTTTTGGATGACCAATTGCAAAAGATTAGTCCACCCATAGAAGGAAAGCCTACATCCTGTCAGTAGCATTGATTAATGGACCTTATAAACGGGTCAAGAAAGACCTAGAAATATCCTTAATAACCTGGAAAGGATATAGATGCCACATAATGATGTGGTGCTTATCTGCCTCCTCATTGCCAATTATAATGTCGAACGGGTCCTCGTAGATAACGGGAGCTCAGTGGACATTCTTTTTTACGATACCTTCCAACAGATGAAATTAAAAGATGATCAACTCACCCCAGTGTCCTCTCCCCTCTATGGTTTCTTAGGGCAACAATATTTACCGAAGGAAGCGTAGTCCTCACAGTCACTACAGGAACCCCACCTTAACTCACTACTATACAAACCACGTTTTTAGTGGTAAAATACCCATTATCGTACAATGTAATACTCGAAATACTAACTCTTAATGAGATGAGGGAAGTGGTTTCCACGTATCATCTGAAGATAAAGTTCTCTACTGAAGAAGGTGTGGGGGAAGTCCGAGGCAATCAACAAACTTCTTGGTCTTGCTATTTAAAATCCATTAAAGGCTAGAAAAAACCCTACATTTAGAAATAGAGGACCTGAGAGATGAACTTAAGACTCAACGAGACCAGCCAGAAGAAGAACTCATCCACATCCCTTTAAATGAAAGAGATTCAAGGATTGTACAAATCAAATCTGGTCTCTCTAAAGATCTAAAGGAATCCTTGATTTATTTTCTTCGAAAGAATCAAGATCTTTTTGCCTGATCAGCGTCCAACATGCTTGGGATTGATCCCACAGTTATTGTCCTTCAACTAAATGTGGATCCAACCATCGACCAATAGTTCAAAAGAATAGATCGTTTGCTCCAGAACAGTAGAACATCATTAATTAAAAGGTGGATAAGCTCTTAGTGGCCGACTTTATTCAAGAAATCGACTACCCAGAGTGGATCACCAATGTGGTGATGGTCAAGAAGGCTATTGGAAAATTGAGGATGTGCATTGATTTTACCGATTTAAATAAAGTTTGCCCAAAAGATAGTTTTCCTTTGCCTCGGATTGACCAGTTGGTTGACGCCATTTCTGGCATGAGTTGCTCAATTTTATGGATGCATACTCTGGGTATAATCAAATCTTAATGCATAAGCCTAATCGACCCAAGATCGCCTTTATAATTGATTGAGGTCTGTACTACTATCAGATGATGCCTTTTGGACTCAATAACTCAGAAAACACCTATCAGAGGCTAGTCAACATGATCTTCAAAGAACAGATCGGGAAAAATATGGAGGTCTATGTGGATGACATGTTAGTTAAGAGTGTCAACGCCAATGAGAACAAGTCTGATCTAGAATAAGCTTTTGGGATACTTTACTGTCACCAAATAAGGCTGAATCCAACTAAATGTGCTTTTAGAGTCACCCTTGGAAAATTCCTAGGTTTTATAGTAACATAACGGGGAATAGAGGCTAACCGCGAGAAAATAAAAGTAATAATGAACATGACCCTTTCTCGAAACATCAAAGAAGTGCAAATGTTGACTAGGCGAGTAGTCGCAGTTAGCTGCTTCATCTCTAAGTTCACTGAAAGTTACATACTTTTCATTAAAGCCATCAGGAAAGCTAAGGATTTTGCTTGGAATAAAGATTGTCAAAAAGTGTTTGAGGAACTAAAAGAATACTTTAGCTCACCACCACTCCTAACTAAACTCATCATTGGGGAGAAACTCTTCCTCTATATATTAGCAGGCCAAGATGTAGTACCGTAGTAGCCTCTGTTTTAATTCGAGAAGACATTGAGATGCAGAAATCCATCTACCATGTCAGTTGAATCTTATACATTGCTGAGACACGGTATCCCCTGATTGAAAAAAATGGTATATGCCCTCTTAATCATGGTCAGGAAGCTCCGACCATATTTTCAAGCTCACACCATTATCCTTCTCATCGATCAACATCTACAGCAAGTCCTTCACAAGCCCGACATTTCTGAAAGGTTGGTCAAATAGTCCATTGAACTGGGAGAATTTGATATCCGATACAAGCCTCGAACAGCCATCAAAGCACAAGCCCTGGTGGATTTTATAGTAGAAACAACTTTTTCCAACATCCCAACTGAAGTTCAAGCGCCCAATGAAATTGAGCCAATGCTAACTTGGACGTTATATGTGGGCGGGTCCTTCAATAGTATTGGCAGTGGGGTTGGTCTCATTCTCAGTAGTCCTGAAGGGTTCACAATCGAATATACTTTAAGATTCATATTCAAAGCCTCAAACAACGAGGCTGACTATGAAGCATTACTCACCGGAATGAAACTTGCCAAAACATTAGCTATTGAAACTTTAAAAGCCTATAATGACTCACAGTTGGTAGTCAACCAGATGAGCAATGAATATGAGGCCAAAAGTGTAAAGATAGCAAGTTATCTCAAAAAAGCTCATGAGCTTGCAACAACCTTCAAGAGATTCTAGATAACCCAAATGCCTCGGTTAGAGAATACAAAAGTAGATGTCTTGAACCGACTTGCCTTCTTCAAGTGCACTGATTTTTCTCGGGTAATCTACCTTGAGACCTTTTTCACCCCAAGCATTGATAAAGTACTAGTTATGCCACTCACCAAGGAGCAAACTTGGATGGATCCGATTCTTAAGTACTTCATGGATGGCATACTCTATGATAAAAAAATGAGGCACCAAGGGATATGTGGCAATCACATTGGAGGTCGGGCATTAGTCTTTAAAATACTTTACCATGGTTACTATTGACTCCAGATGAATCGTGACGTGGCTGAGATGGTCAAAAAGTGTAAGACTTATCAAGAACATGCCTATGTACCCCAATGACTAGCTAATCTCTTGACGACAATTGTCAGTCATCTTCATTTTGCAATGGATATCCTTAGTCCATTTCGAGAAATACCAGGGCAAAAGAAGCATTTGATAGTAGCCATCGATTATTTCACCAAGTGGGTAAAGGTCGAACCTCTCGACAGTGTTTTCAATTACCAAACCTGAGGGCTCCTTTAGAAGTCAATTGTTTGCAGATTTAGCATACCTAAGATATTGGTCACTAACAAAAGTACGCAGTTTGATAGCACCCGGTTCAAGTATTTCTACTAAGACATCCAAATCGAATAAAGATTTTCCTTGGTAGGATACCTTTAGGCCAACCGACTGACTGAAGTAACCTACAGAACCCTTCTACAAGGTATCAAGAAAAGACTTAGCAATGGATCAATCACTTCCCGAATTTTTTTCTGGGCCTATTGGACTATCGCCCGAACTCTTACTAGAGAGATCTTGTTCTTCTTGGTTTATGGGTCCGAAGCTGTTATTCCCCTCGAAATAGAAATGCCATCATTACAGATGCAAAGCTTCAACGAAACCGATAACAAAGAGGTTTTCAAGATTGATGCTGATTTGATTGACGGAGCTAAAGATAGAGCTCATATCAAACTTGTTGCTTATCACCAGAGGGTGTCAAGGTATTACAACTCCCAAGTCCGAGAGAGAACCTTTAGGTTGCATGACCTGGTTCTGAGAAAGAATAAAGTATCTCACCCCCGAAAGATGGGAAAACTCCTCCCAAACTGGGAAGGTCCCTACCGTATTAAAAGAGTTTGCTGAGTTGGCACGTTCGAGCTTGAAGACTTGGACGGTAAGTCAATACCATGAACTTGGAACGCAGAAAATATCCAAAAGTTCTACTTATAGAACTTCTCTAAAGTCCTTTCTCTAAAGTTTTTTCGTTGAGTTTTATTTCTCCAATTTTTTTGCCAAGTTATTTATGTAACCTCTAGATATTTTCAATAAAACGATGATTTATCTTTTTTCGCCAAAATTGTTTCTATACCGAGGAGAAGGCCTCGAGCCTTTCTCCCTCAGACTCTCCCATTTTGATCCAACAAGCACGATAATATTAAACAAAAACAAGTTGAATGGAAAATAAAAGGGAAGTCTCCATTAAGTTAGTTTTTTAACAAAAAAAGGCTTTGATGGCCAAGAGTACATGAAAAGTGAAAAAGAAAAAATCTAGTTCCATGTCGACCTCTTCCTCCTCCTCCTCAACAGTGAGAGCCTGACCCTTATCCTCGGCTCCATCACCCTCATTGTCAGAGGGAATATCCACCATGTAGAAGTCCTAGTTGGGATAAGTCATCGAAGCCTGCTGCTTGGCTTTCTCGAAGCCATTGAGATAAAAAGTTTATGGCTGAAACCTTCATGGTAGACTTAAACTCTTGGGATTCCTTAAAGTCCACCAAGACCTTCTCCACAACATCTTTCTCGGCCCAGAGCTTCTCCGTTTCAGTCTAGGCTGCATCTCATTTTACCTAGACCTCTTCCAAGTCCTCAATCAGCAAGGCCTTTCCCCTCTCCAAACGCCTAGCCTTTACTACGTGATTTACAAGGGATTCTCGCAAAGTCCAGATGAAGTTGTGGCAATCCTCCAAATTCTTGTCCAGGTTAAAGCATCGGTGAAAGAGAATGCCTAAGGCTATGGTCAACTGAAAAATAAAACAAGTTAAAATTCCATGGATTTAAGCAAAACTACTATGAAAAGTTCCAAGGTTCAAAAATTACCTGGGAAGCTAAGCCCTTAACCATCGTTGCAAGACCCTTTATAGGCTCTTAAGTCATCTTGGCCACATCCTTCAGAGGATCCCCCTGATTAAGTGCTCCCGAGCAACATTGGCACTCTTGAAGCACGAGTCGTTGACCTTGACATACCAATCAGGCCGTAAGATTTGAGGAGGGTGAACTTGAATAGGTGCAAAAACCTTCACAAGAGGAGGAGAATGAGTGGTAGCAACATCATTATCCAGCATTATGGGAGCAGGAAAAGGAGTTCGGCTATGAGAACCTCTCGTATTGGCCCTCTTCTTAGAGATTTGGCTAGTCTAAGCTCGAGCCTCTTCGTCGAGTTTTCTCTTTTGGGCCTGTTCCGTTGCCCTCCGAGCGCCTCTTAGTATATCTATAGCTACAAAAAGCAAAAAGACATAAGTACAAGCAGAAAGAAAGAAAAAATAAATACAAAGGAAAAAAAATTCGGACCTACCTCCTCATCTGGGACCTCAAGGCAAAGTACGAGCTTGGCTAACTCAGAATTCTTATAGAGAAGCTCAACATCTATCCATTTGCCTATCATCTTGTCCATTGTTTCAATCTCCATTTTCATAAGGTTCAGCTTATTATTGGGCCTCACCATGTCCATGCCCCATTTAGAAGGGAGATCGAAGCTTCTATCTCTCTGAATAAAAAAGAAGCTCATATTTTACTTCTTGATGAAGGGAAGAGTTTTCTTCAACAAACCCTTCTTTGCCTTCGAACTCAACACCACCAACCATTCTCCTTATATTGACTAATTTAGAAAAGGCTCTTGAAGACACATATGTTTAACACTCTCTCCACTTTTGTGTTAACATAAATAAATGCCATTAAAAGGTGTATAGTGTTGGGTACCAAGTGGCATAAGGCTATATTGTAGTACTTAAGCACAATACGCACAACAGGGTGAAAAAAGAACCTAAGTCTAGCTTTTAAGTGATGCGTATACATGCAAAGCTCTCCCTCATTCAGATCATCTCAAACATGATCTCCAGCTCTAGCATTCCTAAGTGTGTACTCCCCAGGGATCATGTACATAATTCCTAACTCCTCAAGCTCATCCTTTTTCAGTATATTAGGAGCAAGGTTCACTGCAAACCCTAAGTTGAGCCTTTCATACTCTTCCATCTCCTTTCAAGGTTCACATAAAGCATGGTTGCCCTCTGAAGAAGTGAAAGATGATTCACCCCTGGTAAAGAACCAAGGCACGAGATTCCCCTAAGGTATCATCTACCTTATTCTCAAAACTACGATTACTCCTACTATTCTCACTACCATTACCGCTCCTATAATCTTCACTACCTCTATCATCATCCCTACTCCTACCACTATCACTATCACTACTGCTATCTCTATAACGATAAATACAGAAAGAAAACATCGGTGAAAGAAAGATAGGACTCACTAATCAGAAACTCTGAAAGGATTAGCTTCTTTAAGATTTCGAATTCCTCACAATTATTGGAACTCCGAAGGCTCTCCAACTCCGAAAGCTCTCAAACTCTGAAGGCTCTCAAATCATTTGATAATTACAAATGAATAAGTGAAAACAAAGAAAAGTCTCTTCTCCCTTGCTTAAAGAAGGAAGGAGCATGATTACCTTAGCTGTAATCTCCAACTTTGAAGCATCACTTTTCTTCAAACCCAAGAAAGATCATGTCTTTTAAAAAAAATGAGGACATGCGCCGCCATTTTCCAGCATTTAAGATGATGGCTTAATGCACCCTCATTTAAAGCTCAAATATGCATTTAGAAAGCTCCTAACTTCGACAATGGGCCAAGAAAATTCGAAAAACTAAGCCCAAGCAACAGGTTCTACATTTTGGGCCTAGTAAAAACAAACTGAAACATAGCCCACTATAAGAAAGTTTATTAGAATCAGATAGGCCAAAAGATCCTAGACGAAATTACTTTGCATCTCAAATAACCAAGTCTATTCCCCTCGGAGGCAATCCACGTTCACCAAAACTCTAAATAGTTTAACTCCATGTTTTTCTCCTCAGACTTCTTCATCAAACTCCGAGCAGTTTGACTCTATGTCTTTTTTCTTGGACTTCTCAATCAAACTCCGAGCAGTTTGACTCCATATCTTTCTCCTCGGACTTCTCCGTCAAACTCCGAGCAGTTTGACTCTATGTCTTTCTCTTCAGACTTCTCTGTCAAACTCCGAGTTGTTTAATTCCATGTTTTTCCCTTCGGATTTCTCCAACAAACTCCAAGTAGTTTGACTCCATGTCTTTCTCATTGGACTTCTCCATCAAACACTGAGCAATTTAACTCCATATCTTTCTCTTTGGACTTCTCCATCAAACTCTTAACAGTTTGACTCCATGTCTTTCTCCTCAGACTTATTCGTTAAACTTCGAGCAATTTGACTCAATATCTTTCTCCTCGGACTTCTCCATCAAACTCTAAGCAGTTTGACTCAATATCTTTCTCTTTCGATTTCTCCATTAAACTTCGAATAATTTGACTCTATGTCTTTCCCATCAGACTTCTCCCCCAAACTCTAAGTCATTTTGACTGAATGTCAACTCTTCATACTCATCTGCCAAACTCCGAGTTGCTTTGATTGAATGTCAACTCCTCAAACTCATTTGCCAAACTCCCAGTCATTTTGACTGAGCGTCAACTCCTCGAACTTAATCGCCAAACTCCGAGTCGTTTTGACTGAACATCAACTCTTCGAACTCATTCGCCAAACTCTGAGTTGTTTTGACTGAATGTTAACTTATCGGACTCATTCGCCAAACTTCGAGTCGTTTTGATTGAACATTAACTCCATAGACTCATTTGCTAAACTCTGAGTCATTTTGATTGAACATCAACTCCTCGGACTCAATCGCTAAACTCTGAGTCGTTTTGACTAAACGTTAACTTCTCAAACTTAATCGTCAAACTTCGAATCATTTTGATTGAACGTCAACTCATTGTACTCAATTGCTAAACTCTGAATCATTTTGACTGAGTGTTAACTTCTTGGACTCATTCACAGAACTCAGAGTCGTTTTAACTAAACATTAACTCCTCGGACTCAATCACCAAACTCTGAGTCATTTTGACTGCACATCAACTCTTCAGATTTAATCTCCAAACTCCGAGTCGTTTTGACTGAATGTCAACTCCTTGGATTCATTTGCCAACCTCTGAGTGGTTTTGACTAAACATCAACTCCTCAGACTCATTTGTCAAACTCTAAGGGGTTACCAGCCTAACATGCCTCCTTGGAGTCTCTATTTCCATTGAAATGGGTCCAAACCTCCACAGTACCCAAGTACCCTCAACTAGTTTGAGTCACACGATATACTCTATAAATGCACTTAAGGGAGTGGGAGCATCTGATATAAAAGAAAATTCCCTCTCCAATAACATAATGATCTAAGGATAAAATGGTAATTTCATGACCTTGACCAAATAACCAATCTTCTACTAACGCGTGGCAATGGGTATAACAGTAACTTCATACCAAATGGCCTGATACCCCTCAACTACTCCAGTATGTGGATAAACTCTTATGGCTTGTAGATAACTCTAAAAGAATACTACTCCTATCACAATACTAAAGTTGTTCTCCTAATCAGACTCTGCTTTGATAGACTATAAAAAATGAGTCCTCAAGTATTACAAGATACATTACTTTTTTGCATACAGTTCTCAGCTCATATAGTTCTCCTTTTATCTTAGAAAGCCTTATCTAACTTAGGCATCGGAGAGTCCCTTGGAGGCATACCCCTCCAATCCTCTGGCGAATTTAGGTTTTTTCCCTCGTTCTGTGTGTGCAAGTTCCACTCCCCAACTATCCAAATCCCTAAAAAAATTTCGACATCAACAGTGTGATAAGCGTCAAATTCATTTAAAATTTAAATTAACAATTAACATCACATTACAATTTTTATCAAGATATCCTTCTGTCATGTAAAAAAAAGTAAGAATTTTTTATTTGATTTTTCTTAAAAAATCAAACAGTGCTGATGAGAGTCATAAAATGCATCTTAACAGTACTTAATTATTAGCATTTTAGGGTTGATCTAGGTTTTAATTGCACTTTTATACGTTAACAACTCTAAAGTATCATTCTTGGATCATTGATCTACTTCGGTGCATTTTTAGGTACTTTAAGCACAAAAGAGGAGGAAAAGTTATCATTGCTTGAATCCCAAAGACTTAAGGCATACTGGAGTGAAGGAATACTTTCGGAAGGACAAGATGGAGGGCTTAAAAGAGCAACAGCTACTGCCCGCATTAGAAAGGAGTTTCACTAAATTGCGAGAATTGCCCATACAGATCAATCATCTTTGAAAATTAAACTGTATTGATACAAGAAGAACCAAGAGATGAGCCATATATGCTTAGAAATATCCAGAAATCTATTTTCTGGAGAATTTTACGGTTCATCAAAAGAATTTTTCTAGAGAAAGTTATGGTAGTTTTAGTAGACAAAGGTCAAGCTGTGCAGGCTGTGCGGGATTTCAGCGTGATTTTGGGCTTAAATTCCACATCTCACATCGGTTGGAAAATGCATTTCTATATCCCACATCCCACATCAGATGGGAAACACATTACACTCTTGGTATTTGCCTATAAAAGACCCACTCCACTTTAGCTTTGAGCATCAATCGGAGCTCATCTGAAATCATCAGAGAGTGACTCCAGAGGGCCTTTAGGAGCAATCTAGAGGGCCTTTAAGAGCAATCCGAAAGTATAAATTTGGAGGGCAAGCTAAGGATGATCGTTGAGAGGCCGGAGGCAACTCAAGGAAGCATGAGCCCCATGGCTGGCTAGTCTCCAAGCAAGGCGAAGGGATGAATCCCTGGGTGTAGTTGTTCTTATTTTTCTTTATTTGATTCGGTTGTAGTTGGATATTATTTTCGTTAAACATTGTTATATTTTATTCTTAATTTAATTAGTAGATTTATTATTACTTCGGTGATTGCATGCTTCTTTTCCATATAAGTCAATCATGCTTTTCTTATGTGTACCTGTTTGGGTGTGATTGAGTCCGGTAGATCTCTTTTATAGATTTGTCCATTTCTGCGGTATTGTAGTTTAGATATATTGTCGTCTCTTGATAATTTATAGGTTAGGTCATGTGCGCTTAAAAGTAAAGAATAATTCATAACAATTACATTAAGATTTATAAATGCACTTTAATCGAATATATCTCGATTGCCTGTTTGGGATGTGAAACTTACAATCGAGATAAAAACAACTGAATCAAGTTAGGATTAGGGCAACAAACTTAGAGAGGATCTCCGGAACCTTGTTGTTTCTTTATTATATCCATCAATTATTTACACAATTTCTATAAAATAAACAATTTAGATTCTTTCAATCAATCTTTTATCGTTTGTGTTCAAGTTTACACCTTATTCTGTAATTAACTTGTTTCCCTGTGGAATCGACACCCCAAAGCTGTACTACAAATAACCGCGTTATACTTTGGGCGTAATCAAATTTTGGCGCCGTTGCAAGGGAAATGCGCTTAAGTACAAAGAAGATTGTCAACTTTTTATATGATAGTAAAAGAACTGTAAATAGTTTTTCATTTCAGTAGCTGTAAAGTTAGTAACTTCGTTCCTTCTTTTATCTTGCTATATTAATTTATTTTATTTTACTCTTTCTTTTTTACAGTCTTTTTTTATTATTTTGTTACCTAACATGCACAGATATATAGTTTCTCATTCACTTAAGGAAAAAGCCAAGGCTTGGCTGAACTCGTTAAGGCCTAAGTCCATAGGTAGTTAGGAAGAGATGACCCGAATTTTCTTCCAAAAATATTTCCCAACCCATAAGACCAACAACCTCAAGAGACAAATCTCAAACTTTGCACAAAAGGAGAATGAAACCTTATATCAAGTTTGGGAACGTTTTAAGGACCTTTTGAATTCTTGTCCACACCATGGGTATGAGAGTTGGCGGGTAGTTAGCTATTTCTATGATGGACTCCTAAATAGGGAAAAACAATTCATAGAAATGATGTGCAATGGGAATTTTCTTCAAAAAGATCCCGACCAAGCCATAGATTTCCTTGATGATCTATCAGAAAAAGCCCACACTTGGACTGAACCAAATGCCATTGAAGGCACTAGGAGAAATCAACCCGCTGGGATTTACCAACATAAGGATGAGGACAGTCTTAAAGCCCGTTTAGAGGTCTTAACTAAGGAAATTGAAGCCTTAAAAACAAAAGATAATAGAGCCCCTAAACCGGTTGCTAGGGTTGAGTCCTATGAGCCTTGTTTCATGTGTAATGGGGTAGACCATTTACCTAAGGATTATCCAGTTTATTTTGAGATGAAGGAAAAGTGTAATGCTGTAGGTATACCCTTTGGGAAACCACACTCACCCTCTTCTAGCACCTACAATCCCGGTTGGAAGAATTACTCTAATTTCAGTTGGAAATCCGATATGCAACCTCCTACCCATTCTAGTACCCAATGACAATCAGAAACAACCTCATTTAAGACACCGCCCAAATATAAAGATCCAGGCCGTCCAACGGTGGCTTGCCAAATTGGAAATAAATCTTGTGGCCAAGCATTGCTAGATTTGGGTGCTAGTGTGAACCTCATGCCATACTCCATGTACTTGCAGCTCGATCTAGGTGAGATCAAACCAACCTCTATGGTACTTCAATTAGCGGATAGATAGGAAAGAAAACCAAGAGGTATTGTAGAAGATGTTTTGTTGCAAATTGATAATTTCTACTATCCTGTTGATTTTTTGGTTTTAGATACTGTATCTATTATAAACATGGAGTCCAAAATTCCTTTGATACTTGGAAGACCATTCCTTGCCACCGCCAATGCCCTCATTAATTGTAGGAATGGCCTAATGACATTATCATTTGGAAATAGGACTCTAGAGGTAAATATTTTTCGAGCCCCATGGCAACCGCATGAAGAGGATGAGTACATTAAAGATAATTCTAACTCTTCAGAATTCATTCCTAATACTCTTGAGTTCAAAGATTCTTCAAATTATCCACATGCTGTTAATGTTGTTTATGTTTTTGATAAGTCACAAGAATTTATTAAGACATCATGCCAACCGTGCTTTGAGAAATTGCTTGAGAGAAGTCACATGGATGCGGGAATCAAATACCCTACTACTGATAGTAAATGAGCATCACAAAAAACACTTGAGCCACATGTGGTGGACTTTAAGTATTCCTTGCCATTGCCAAAAAGTACAAGCACAAAATTTTGTAGCAAAACAGTGGCTGGTGCATCCAACTCATGTTTTTCGAGGAGGGAATAAAAGTGTCTGGTTGAAGACATAAAACTTAGCGCTCATGGGAGGCAACCCACAACATATCCTTTTACTTTTACTATTTTTCATATTTCTTTTTCTTGTTTATTATTATTATTTTGCTGTTTTCCAGTTTTACTTTAGTATTTACTTTTCAGGGACAAATAAACGAAGCAGTTCAATTGGTCGTGCACAACTTTCAGCTCCATACACCTTTGGTTAAAAAGAGAGTTTCCTTAACTTTTGCTTTTACCTTGAGGACAATTCTTATATTAAGTTGGGGGTGGAGGATACACATTTCTTATTGCATACCATTGAATTGTTGGGTGTCACTTTCCCTTTTTGTTTGTTTTTAGCATGCTTTGTGTTAGCCTTAGAGTTAATTCACATATCAATGATATAAACTTAATTGAGATAGCATATAGTATTTAGAAGAAGTTAAATCTTGCTTCGGTTTGAAATTAATTTAAGCATCAATCTTCATTTGGTTTGAGACTCTAGTTTGTTGTAAGATTGTATGATTAGTCTTAAACATTTAGAGAAATAATATGTGTGATTATTTTGTGAATATTTTTGTGGTCTCGAAAAGCTCTAGAACTTACTTGATAATCACTTGAGGCAAATTCCTAGAATGCACACTACTTAGGATATGATATAGGCCATTTTTGGACCGTTTGAGCATTTTGAGCCTTTTAAACCTACCATTGCTATATTTACCACTAGTCACCTATTTGAGCCTTTTCTTGAAAAAGAATTTGAGCCTTGTTTCTTTCAATAGCCCATTTACTCACCCTTATGATCCTAAAGAGAATATTTTATCCTTACCTTTCTCTTAAAAGAACTTACCTATACACATTTGTTGAGAAGCACTTAAAAGGAGTAGGGAGGGAAATATGAAAAAAAATACTACTACCAAAGCCCAAATACATTAAAGGAGATAAGTTGGGGGTTGTGGAAAAGAAAAGAAAAAAAAAATGAAAAAGAAGGTGAATGGTTATATGCCAAAAATAAATAAAAAAAGAATTATAGCAAAGAAAAAAAAGAAAAAAATGGTGATTTGTTGAAAGAAATGCTCGAAAAATGGTTGAAAGAGTTGGGTGTTGAAGTAAAGTTATCCAGTGCTTAAAGAGTTGTGTTCAAAACTAAGAGATTAAGTTCTTCTACTTGTTGAATCCTTCCCGTTCTTTCTTAACCTTTACCTTAGCCTAACGTTACATGCTTATTAAAGACCTTTTGATCCAATGTAGTGTGATTTTTCTACAATAGTGGAGAGTGATTTGAAAAGTGAGCCTATGGAGCTTGTTTTTGTGATTGATGTCACGCAATTTATTATGTTTTTAGAGGCCAAGACTTGTATTGATGAATGTTATGCATAAAATCATCAGGGTGTTTGGATTAATGGTTTGTGCTAAGATGGATGTTAAGAGTCAATAACGATTTTAAGATTGATGTTTGGATTACTTTTGGACTTAGGTGAAATTTAATGATTCTATGTGCCGTATTTTATGTGCAATTTTTGGGACAAAAAGTGGATTACTCTTGGTTCAACGCTAGAATTGCTTTACTTTGTTTTTAACTTCTACCATAGAATTCATCTCTTATTTTCGCTTGAATTGTTAGGGACTAGCAATAAGCTAGTTGGGGGTTGTGATGAGAGTCATAAAATGTATCTTAACAGTACTTAATTGTTAGCATTTTAGGGTTTATCTAGGTTTTAATTGCACTTTTATATGTTAACAACTCTAAAGTATCATTCTTGGATCATTGATCTACTTCGGTGCATTTTCAGGTACTTTAAGCTCAAAAGAGGAGGAAAAGTTATCATTGCTTGAAGCACAAAGACTCGAGGCATATTGGAGTGAAGGAATACTTCCGGAAGGACAAGATCGAGGGCTTAAAAGAGTAACAGCTGCTGCTCGCATTGGAAAGGAATTTCACTAAATTACGAGAATTGCCCGTACAGATCAATCATCTTTGAAAATTAAACTGTATTGATACAAGAAGAACCAGGAGATGATCCATATATGCTTAAAAATATCTGGAAGTCTATTTTCTGGAGAATTTTACGGTTCATCAAAAGGATTTTTCTAGAGAAAGTTATGGCAGTTTAGTAGACAAAGGTCTGGCTGTGCGGGATTTCAGCGTGATTTTAGGCTTAAATCCCACATCCCACATCGGTTGGAAAACGCATTTCTATATCCCACATCCCACATCGGATGGGAAACATATTGCACTCTTGGTATTTTCCTATATAAGACTCACTCCACTTTAGCTTTGAGCATCAATCGGAGCTCATCTGAAATCACCAGAGAGTGACTCCAGAGGGCCTTTAGGAGCAATCTAGAGGGCCTTTAGGAGCAATCCAAAAGTATAAATTTGGAGGGCAAGATGAGGATGATCGTTGAGAGGCCAAAGGTAACTCAATGAAGCATGAGCCCCATGGCTAGCTAGTCTCCAAGCAAGGCGAAATGATGAATCCCTAGGTGTAGTTGTTCTTATTTTTCTTTATTTGATTCGGTTGTAGTTGGATATTATTTTCGTTAAACATTATTATGTTTTATTCTTAATTTAATTAGTAGATTTATTATTACTCTGGTGATTGCATGCTTCTTTTCCATATAAGTTCAGTCATGCTTTTCTTATGTGTACCTGTTTGGGTGTGATTGAGTCCGGTAGATCTCTTTTATAGATTTTTCCATTGCTGCGGTATTGTCGTTTAGATATATCGTCGTCTCTTGATAATTTATAAGTTAGGTCATGTGCACTTAAAAGTAAAGAATAATTCATAACAATTACATTAGGATTTGTAAATGCGCTTTAATCGAATATATCTCGATTGCCTGTTTGGGATGTGAAACTTACAATCGAGATAAAAACAACTGAATCAAGTTAGGATTAGGGCAACGAACCTAGGGAGGATTTTCGGAACCTTGTCATTTCTTTATTATATCCATAAATTATTTACACAATTTCTATAAAATAAACAATTCAGATTCTTTCAATCAATCGTTTATCGTTTGTGTTTAAGTTTACACCTTCTTCTGTAATTAACTTGTTTCCCTGTGGAATCGACACCCCAAAGCTGTACTACAAATAACAGCGTTATATTTTGGGCGTAATCAAATTTTGGCGCCGTTGCCGGTGAAATGCGCTTAAGTACAAAGAAGATTGTCAACTTTTTATATGACAATAGAAGAACTGTAAATAGTTTTTCATTTCAGCAGCTGTAAAGGCGGTAACTACATTCCTTCTTTTATCTTGCTGTATTAATTTATTTTATTTTACTCTTTCTTTTTTATAGTATTTTTTATTATTTTGTTACCTCACATGCACCGACATAGAGACGCTGTGGGTAGATTTGGTTGTAGGCCTGTGTTAGGGTCAGAATTTAATTCTTTTTCAAATCCTTTATTTGACAATCCATCTAGTCCTGAAGAAATGAGTGAACACAAAGATCAACTCCCTAGGACACTTAAGGATTACTTGCACCCTAACCATATGGCCACACCATCGTGCATCATGTTCCCCCCTAATGTTCAACAACCTGATTTTAAGTCGGGTATGATCTAGTTGCTACCAACTTTCCATGGGTTTGAGAATGAAAACCCCTATATCCATATTACGGAATTTGAGGAAGTAGTAGCTGTTTTTCACAGTAGAGCTGATATGATAGACACCATCAAACTTTTGTTTTTCTCTTTTTCACTTAAGGAAAAAGCCAAGGCTTGGCTGTACTCGTTAAGGCGTAGATCCATAGGTAGTTGGGATTAGATGACCCGAATTTTCTTCCAAACACACTTCCCAACCCATAAGACCAACAACCTCAAGCGACAAATCTCAAACTTTGCACAAAAGGAGAGTGAAACCTTATATCAAGTTTGGGAACGTTTCAAAGACCTTTTGAATTCTTGTCCACACCATGGGTATGAGAGTTGGCGGGTAGTTAGCTATTTCTATGATGGACTCCTAAGTAGGGAAAAGCAATTCATAGAAATGATGTGCAATGGGAATTTTCTTCAAAAAGATCCCGACCAAGCCATAGATTTCCTAGATGACCTATCAGAAAAAGCTCACACTTGGACTGAACCAAATGCCATAGAAGGCATTAGGAGAAATCAACCCGCTGGGATTTACCAACTTAAGGAAGAGGACAGTCTTAAAGCCCGTTTAGAGGTCCTAACTAAGGAAATTGAAGCCTTAAAAACCAAGGATAATAGAGCCCCTAAACCGGTTGTTAGGGTTGAGTCCTATGAGCCTTGTTTCGTGTGTAATGGGGTAGACCATCTACCTAAGGATTGTCCAGTTTATTTTGAGACGAAGGAAGAGTGTAATGCTGTAGGTATACCCTTTGGGAAACCACACTCACCCTTCTCTAACACCTACAATCCCGGTTGGAAGAATCACCCTAATTTCAGTTGGAAATCCGATATGCAACCTCCTACCCACTCTAGTACCCAATGGCAACCAGAAACAACCTCATTTAATGCACCTCGACAATCTTTACCTTTAGAAGATATGTTTAAGTCATTTATATAGGTACATGCCAAGAGTGTAGAAGATCAAGGAAAAATAAATCAACGGTTGTTAGAGGAACAACAAGCGATAAAAGAGGAACAAAAGGTAATAAAAAGTCAACTCACCAAGTTGACTAGTTTCTTGACGATTCAAGAACAAGGTCGGTTTCCTTCATAGCCACAACCTAATCTAAGGGGACAATATATGGCACAAACCTCCAGTCTTGAAAATCAAAACATTAGAGAGGCTAATACCATAATTACTCGCAACGGTAAGATAATTGATGGTCCCACTTTACCATCATACTTGATTCCTAATACCGTAAGCAACAAGGATAAAGCCCCCAAGGAACAAGAGGCCCGTGATGTTTCTCGCCCACCGGTGCCTTTCCCTCAAGCACTCCTTAAACCTAAGGAGATAAATACAGCATTAAAAGGTGAGATTCTTGAACAACTTCAGCATGTTAAAATTAATCTTCCTCTTCTTCATGTCATAAAACAGATTCCCGACTATGCTAAAGTCATCAAGGATCTATGCACACTCAAGAGGAAGCACAATGTGAAGAAGACGACATTCTTAATAGAGCAAGCAAGTGCTGTAATTAACAGCAAGACACCGCCCAAATATAAAGATCCAGGCTGTCCAACGGTGGCTTGCCAAATTGGAAATAAACCTTGTGGCAAAGCATTGCTAGATTTGGGCGCTAGTGTAAACCTCATGCCATACTCCATGTACTTGCAGCTCGGTCTAGGTGAGATCAAACCAACCTCCGTGGTACTTCAATTAGTGGATAGATCGGTAAGAAAACTAAGAGGTATTGTGGAAGATGTTTTGTTGCAAATTGATAATTTCTACTATCCTGTTGATTTTTTGGTTTTAGATACTGTATCTATTATAAACATGGAGTCCAAAATTCCTTTGATACTTGGAAGACCATTCCTTGCCACCACCAATGCCCTCATTAATTGTAGGAATGACCTAATGACATTATCATTTGGAAATAGGACTCTAGAGGTAAAAGTTTTTCGAGTCCCATAGCAACCGCATGAAGAGGATGAGTACATCAAAGATAATTCTAACTCTTCAGAATTCATTCCTAATAATCTTGAGTTCAAAGATTCTTCAAATTATCCCCATGCCATTAATGTTGTTGATGTTTTTGATAAGCCACAAGAATTTATTAAGACATCGTGCCAACCGTGCTTTGAGAAGTTGCTTGAGAAAAATCACATGGATGCAGGAATCAAATACCCTACTGCTGATAGTAAATGGGCATCACCAAAAACACTTGAGCCACATATGGTGGACTTTAAGTATTCCTTGCCATTGCTAAAGCATACAAGCACAAAATTTTGTAGCAAAACAGTGGCTGGTGCATCCAACTCATGCTTTTCGAGGAGGGAATAAAAGCGTCTGGCTGAAGACATAAAACTTAGCACTCATGGGAGGCAACCCACAACATTTCTTTTTACTTTTACTGTTTTTCATATCTCTTTTTCTTGTTTATGATTATTATTTTGCTGTTTTTCAATTTTACTTTAGTATTTACCTTTCAGGGACAAATAAACGAAACAGTTCAATTGGTCGTGCACAACTTTCAGCTCCATGCACCTTTGGTTAAAAAATTAGTTTCCTTAACTTTTGCTTTTACATTGAGGACAATGCTTATCTTAAGTTGGGGGTGGAGAATACACATTTCTTATTGCATACCATTGAATTATTCGGTGTCACTTTCCCTTTTTGTTTGTTTTTAGCATGCTTTGTGTTAGCCATAGAGTTAATTCACATGTCAATGATATAAACTTAATTGAGATAACATATAGTGTTTAGAAGAAGTTAAATCTTGCTTCGGTTTGAAATTAATTTAAGCATCAATCTTCATTTAGTTTGAGACTTTAGTTTGCGGTAAGATTGTATGATTAGTCTTAAACATTTAGAAAAATTTTATGTGTATTATTTTGTGAATATATTTGCGGTCTCAACAAGCTCTATAACTTACTTGATAATCACTTGAGGCGAATTCCTAGAATGCACACTACTTAGGATATGATATAGGCCATTTTTGGACCGTTTGAGCCTTTCAAACCTACCATTGCTATATTTACCACTAGTCACCTATTTGAGCCTTTTCTTGAAAAAGAGCTTGTTTCTTTTAATAGACCATTTACTCACCCTTATGATCCTAAAGAGAATATTTTATCCTTACCTTTCTCTTAAAAGAACTTAGTTATACACATTTGTTGAGAAACACTTAAAAGGAGTAGGGAGGGAAATATGAAAAAATATTACTACCATAGCCCAAATACATTAAAAGAGATAAGTTGAGGGTTGTGGAAAAGAAAAGAAAAAAATGAAAAATAAGGTGAATGGTTATGTGCCAAAAATAAAAATATAAAAAAAAAGAATTATAGCAAAGAAAGAAGAAAGAAAGAAAAGAAAAAAATAGTGATTTGTTGAAAGAAATGCTCGAAAAATGGTTGAAAGAGTTGGGTGTTGAAGTAAAGTTATCCAGTGCTTAAAGAGTTGTGCTAAAAACTAAGAGATTAAGTTCTTCTACTTGTTGAATCCTTCCCGTTCTTTCTTAACCTTTACCTTAGCCTAACGTTACAAGCTTATTAAAGACCTTTTGATCCAATGTAGTGTGATTTTTCTACAATAGTAGAGAGTGATTTGAAAAGTGAGCCTATGGAGCTTGTTTTTGTGATTGATGTCACGCAATTTATTATGTTTTTAGAGGCCAAGACTTGTATTGATGAATGTTATGCATAAAATCATCCGGGTGTTTGGATTAATGGTTTGTGGTAAGATGGATGTTAAGAGTCAATAACGATTTTAAGATTGATGTTTCGATTACATTTGGACTTAGGTGAAATTTAATGATTCTATATGCCGTATGTTATGTGCAATTTTTGGGACAAAAAGTGAATTACTCTTGGTTCAACACTAGCATTGCTTTACTTTGTTTTTAACTCCTACCATATAATTCATCTCTTATTTTCACTTGAATTGCTAGGGACTAACAATAAGCTAGTTGGGGGTTGTGATGAGAGTCGTAAAATGCATCTTAACAATACTTAATTGTTAGTATTTTAGGGTTGATCTAGGTTTTAATTGCACTTTTATACGTTAACAACTCTAAAGTATCATTCTTGGATCATTGATCTACTTCGGTGCATTTTCAAGTACTTTAAGCTCAAAAAAGGAGGAAAAGTTATCACTGCTTGAAGCACAAAGACTCAAGGCATACTGGAGTGAAGGAATACTTCCGAAAGGACAAGATGGAGGGCTTAAAAGAGCAACAACTGCTGCCCGCATTGGAAAGAAGTTTCACTAAATTGCGAGAATTGCCCGTACAGATCAATCATCTTTAAAAATTAAACTATATTGATACAAGAAGAACCAGGAGATGAGCCATATACGCTTAGAAAGATCCGAAAGTCTATTTTCTGGAGAATTTTACGGTTCGTCAAAAGGATTTTTCTTGAGAAAGTATATGGCAGTTTTAGTAGACAAAGGTTAGGCTGTGCGGGCTGTGCGGGATTTCAGCGTGATTTTGGGCTTAAATCCCACATCCCACATCGGTTGGAAAACGCGTTTCTGTATCCAACATCCCACTTCGGATAGGAAACACATTGCACTCTTGGTATTTGCCTATATAAGACCCACTCCACTTTAGATTTGAGCATCAATCGGAGCTCATCTGAAATCATCAGAGAGTGACTCCAGAAGGCCTTTAGGAGCAATCCAGAGGGTTTTTAGGAGGAATTTGAAAGTATGAATTTGGAGGGCAAACTGAGGATGATCGTTGAGAGGCTGGAGGCAACTCAAGGACGCATGAGCCCCATGGTTGGCTAGTCTCCAAGCAAGGTGAAGGGATGAATCCCTAGATGTAGTTGTTCTTATTTTTATTTATTTGATTCGGTTATAGTTGGATATTATTTTCGTTAAACATTGTTATGTTTTATTCTTAATTTAATTAGTAGATTTATTATTACTCCGGTGATTGCATGTTTTTTTTCCATATAAGTTCAGTCATGCTTTTCTTATGTGTACCTGTTTGAGTGTGATTGAGTCCGATAGATCTCTTTTATAGATTTGTCTATTGCTGCTGTATTGTCGTTTAGATATATCGTCGTCTCTTGATAATTTATAAGTTAGGTCATGTGCGCTTAAAAGTAAAGAATAATTCATAATAATTACATTATGATTTATAAATGCGCTTTAATCGAATATTTTCCGATTACCTGTTTGGGATGTGAAACTTGCAATCGAGATAAAAACAACTGAATCGTGTTAGGATTAGGGCAACGAACCTAGGGAGGATTTTCGGAACCTTGTCGTTTCTTTATTATATCCATCAATTATTTACACAATTTCTATAAAATAAACAATTCGGATTCTTTCAATCAATCTTTTATCGTTTGTGTTCAAGTTTACACCTTATTCTGTAATTAACTTGTTTCCCTGTGGAATCGACACCCCAAAGCTGTACTACAAATAACTGCATAAAAAAAAGAGTAAGAATTTTTTATCTGATTTTTCTTAAAAAAATCAAACAGTGCTATGAGCATAATCAAGCCTACGGTTGCTATGTTGACATGTGGTCACCCGTGTGGCCGATTACAACTGTATCTTGTGGATGCTCCAGCACATGGACCGTAATCAAGCCCATGCCTGGTATATTGATGAGTGGTTGATTCCAACTGTATCTTGTGAATATGCTTTCACCATCAGGTTTGTTTTCAAAATTTGGCTCAATGGTTGGTGATTTCTAAAGATACTTGTCGAAAATTAGTAAATTTAAAATCGGTACCTCTCCAATTACACGAGCAATGCACGAGGGTAAACCGACTAGCTGAAGGTGATAATTTCGTGAAGCTAATTCCAATGATATCAAATATTTAGTTTTTCGATCATCGATTGATCAAATGTTGCAAAAACTTTTTGATAATTAAAAAATTAAATATATAGTTTTATTAAATTACATAATTACTTTTTTATTTTTTTTAAAATAAATTAATTTTTGAGACTGCTTTGTTCATTTCACCATACTTTGGACCTTCACGGCTACTAAGGAACTAGGGGTGAGCATGGAATCCAGTTGACCCGTGGACCGACCCAAACCGATACAATGAGTTGGGTTGGGTTGGATTGAATCTTTTTAGAAGTTGGATTAGGTTGGGTTGAAAATTTTTTGAACCTGATGGGTTGGGTCATGGGTTCAAAATTTTTAAACCGACCAAAACCGGTAACCTGATCAAATATATAATTATATTTCATATATATATATATATTATATTTATTAAATAAAAAATTGTGTTTAAATAATTATAGTATAATGAATGAGTAAAATTATATGTAGCACAATCCAAATCTAAACAGCCAAACATGGCACAGCTTGTTGTAATTAAATAATAGAATGATGGGTATTTTGGGAAAAAGAAATTACAATTCACTAAACCTAGCCTCTCTGATTGAAAATTTCAGTCTTCTCATTATCTCTTTCTTCGTTTCTTTGTGGGAGCTGTGAGACTATCGTTTTCTCTTGAAAGAAACCCAAGTGGCGAATGTGAAGTTTGGTGAGAGAAAGCCAAAAAGGTATGCAGTACTATGCAGTCTTCATTTTCCTTAGAAAGTGCTGGTTTGGTTTTTGCACTTTTCCTTTTCCTTTTACACTTTTCATTTTCGAAAACAAACAGTACCAAGTTTGGAACCAATGTTTTAATTGCTCTCAGGCTTTTATATTTTCAAATCTAATGTTAACTTTCATTTTCTAGAGTTTTATGTTTGTTCTCTTTAATATGGTTAAACATTCTTTAGCTTTAAGAAATGAGGAATTTTGATTATAGCAAGAATATATAGCTGATACTAAATTAAGACACAATCAATTATGCATCTCCTTATAACTAATTGATTGTAATAAGTAAATATCAACTATAAGAAATCTTTGGAAAAAAAACTATAAGAAATCTTTAATCACTTGCTTTTTTGGATTAGAAAGCACATTTAGTTAATAAAATATTTTATTATAAAAAATATATATTTTATTACGAAGATTTTTTGAAAGGTTTACTCTTTTGAAGATGATTCCCACCGACTATGAATAAGTTAAACTTTAATTAAACTTTACTCATAAATCATGTGATGAATCTTGATTGTGAATCTTTAAATTGTTTTTTTAACATTACATGGATGTACGGTCCACATATCACAAAGATAGATATAAAACATGATAATTAATTAATTAATTTTCCATAAACAAACAAAACGCTCCTTAAAATATCATATTGATATAAAAAAAATTAAATTACTTTTGCTCGGGCTTACAAAAATTCGTTTGATTTTCATCTTCAGTGTTGCCTTCTCTTCTGGACTAAAACAATGTATCGTCCATCTCATGGATTTAGCATTGAAAACTATTGACCCATTTGAGAAAGTAAAGAACACAGAGTTTGTTGTGCTTCTAGTCATCTCGTTTGGTTGACAAATTTTGGTGTGTTGTATATTGGAAAAGGTATCTGTTAATGTTTGTTTTCATAACAATATCCAAGATGTTAACAAAAGTATTGAATATTAGTTTATATAAAGCTGATGCACACAACTTTTGCTTGAAATATGTATGGATTTGGTTTTGGATTTAGTATAATATTTTTTTATTATGTAATATGTATGATTTAATTTTTTAGTAGAAAAAATATATCAACCCGGTGACCCAAACTGAGTAGAATGGGTTGGGTTGAGTTGAGGTTGGATAGGTTCATGGGTTGGATTGGGTTGAGACTTTTTTAATCTGATATGAATAAATTAAATTAAATTTTTAAATTAAACCGATCCAAACCGATCTATAGTCACCCGAACCACAAAAGGTTCCTGTAACTGTTATCTTAAATGGCGCCTTAAGTGGCAAATTTTCAACTCGCCAATTTGGGGCCGAGGAAACAATCTGTGATGACAGTTATCACTTACCACTCTCTCCCTTCCCCTAAAACCCGCACTAAAACCTACAAAACGTTCAAATGATAAACACAATGCCCCATATACCCCCAAACCTGCGCCTCCTCTTGTCACCGCTAAAACCATCTCTCTCTTTCTCTCTCTTCTCTAAACCCAAATCAAGACCTTACTCGCTCTTTCCTGCCCTCTGTTCCTCATCTTTGAGACGACACCGTAATATTCCTTACCGGGATTATTCTCTCAATTTCGCTAGAAGAAACAGCAGTAGTTTTAAGGAGAGCAACAACAGAGACAAAGAGGCATCAATGGAGGAAACAGAGTTTTCTTCTTCTTCTTTAGGGTTCAATAAGAGAAGGGCTGAGGGGACTGATAATAGTGATAGGCCTAACAGGAACCTTCAGTTAAAAAAATCGCGCAAGCTTAATCCCACCAATACAATAGCTTATGTACAGGTAATTTTTTTTGACGTTTGTTTACTTGTGGATTTTCTTATCTGGGTTTTGTTTAATTTTGTGTTCAAGTTGCAAATTCATAGTTTCTTTGGCTGTTGGGCTTAATGGAGTTTCAATTATCATCTTGTAAGCTGTTCTTTTTTTTTTTTTTTTTTTTGTGTGTTCCCGAAGTAGATAATGATTGAACTTGAGTAGAGTTTTTAGTTAATGTAGGTTCTGTTCAGTTTTAATTTTTGTGAATTGGGTTTGTTTCCATGGCCCAAAAAAAGAAAAGGAAAAAGAAGTAGGTTACTTTTTGTGATCAAGCATTTAAATTCTTTATAAGCTTTTGGCTTTGAGGAGATTCTACACCTAGTCTTTTTTTTTTTGCACACTAAAAATACACCTGTTTTCTTTGTGCAATGGATTTTTTTTGTGTAAAGTAGAAAATGACTGAAACGTGACCCAAAGGCATTGTTAAATTGGTTTACGATTTCTGGCTATTATTTGGATTTTCTTTTAAGCAGAATATTTGAACAATGACTAAATTTGTACGTTCATAGTTGATTTCGGTTTCCTTTCAGGTTTGTTGAAAAGGGGAAAAAATTAACGGTGGTTCTGTGAGATGGGTATACTAGTTGTGAATCTGGACTTGGCTTTTCTTATCTAATTCCCATGCCCTGATACCATACAACCAAACACAGCTAGATGTTATTTGAAATTTGTAAATTTGAATATAATACTTGTTAATTTTTATTCTGCTCTTTTACTAATGGTGTCCATGTGTCTTTTGTTTGTGTGTGTGTAAGTGTGTGTGTGGTTGGGGGGGGAGGGGGGAGGGAAAGGGGTTTGGTTAAATGTTGAACTTTCTAGTTTCAGGTTATTTTGACTTGTGTTAATTGTTCTTCTCCCACATGACTTTGTTGGATTTTTGCACATTAATGGTGATTACTTGAAACTGGTTAGTGGCATTTCTATAATCTTCTTTTTCAGATTAATAAGATTTTTTTCATGGTCTATATAGATTTTGGGGACTGGAATGGATACTCAGGATACGTCGCCTTCGGTCTTACTCTTCTTTGACAAGCAAAGGTTTATCTTTAATGCTGGAGAGGTAAACCTAATGTAGAATTTATTTAAAAATATAATTTATGGTTGGTTAATGAAAATTCAGTTTAGTTTTAATCTATTCTACCATTTTGGCATGCTCATATTTCATGTATGTTTTTGTGCGATTCACATTTCTTATATGAGATGGTAAGGGGTGTAAATGTTGTGCAATTTGCTTTTCTCTATTATGTGTGGTTTATCAATACTTTTATGTAGCAGTTTGTGTTAACTAGGTTACTACGCCAGTTAAGTGTTTGTATGCTAAACTATAATGTTTAGTTAAAGCTGGCATTGAATAAAAGATCAATAGCACTATTCCTCTTTCAGTACGATGATGAGAAAATGAGAGTTTTATGTTAGTTGATGTTGATTTGCACTTGGTTCACATCAACAGTGTCCTTGCGTGGCTAGTCCCATATGCATAAATGGAGCTGCCTGCCATCATTAGTTGATGGATCTCTGTGGTTGCTTCCTGGCCTAAACAAATTCGATTTAGTAATTTTTAATTCATTTACAATGGTTCTGGAATATACTTGGGAAATAATTGAAGTATGCTTTGTCATTGTCTATGAGCCGTTTTAATGCAGATTGTCTTATCTAATCCGAACAATTTGGTAAGTAACCTCCTCGTGACACATAGATGCTTAATGAAATCAGATGAACCATCGTGCTTAAGCCGTTGTTTGGTCTAATCCAACTTTACTGTAAACTGTGTTAAGTGAAACATTTATAATTGTGAGTGCCTTTTGTAGGCAGCGGTTTGTCCAAACGTGCTGTTCTTAAGTTTGTTTTACTATTAATCAAGAAGCATAGTTAATGCTTGATAGTTTATTGTTCAACATGGCATAGAGGTCTCTTAGATGTTATTACTTTGCCTAATGGTAACCCATAAAGTATCCTTGCAGATTAAATATTTAGTAAATATTCATTGAAAGGGCACAAAGGGGGTGCCAAGTGCCAAACCTATACAAAGCTTTTATACAAGACAAAAACTCTATAAAAGTCTATGATCTCATGTTCATTTACAAAAATGATGCCCATTAAACCAAAAATAAAGTCTGTGAAGCCACCTATCTTCTAACAAGGCTAACAGCTTCTCCTCTCCATATGAAGCTCTCCTATTTCTTTCATTCCACACTAGGCAAAAGATAAAAAATGGAATCAAATCTATTGCCTTCCTAAACTCTTTAGAACCACAAATACCATTCGACGCCCAAATTTCCTCGAAAATAGATTCGGACCATGCCCAAGAAATCCCTAAAGGTCCAAGACCCAAATTCCAAAGTTGCTTAGTTCAAGAACGCCATAATAAGAGATGATCAGCAAACTCTAGGTCATTCTTGAAAAGATAGCAACGATTGACAAACTTTTTGCCCCGCTTTTGAAGATTGTCAATGTTCAAGATTCTTCTCCCAGCTGCTTCCCAAGCAAAACATGCAACCTTAGAAGCTGCTCAAGTTTTCCAAGGAAAACTAGCCTTCCCCTCCGGAATAACCCAAGCAAGGATCTTGTAAAAGACTTTACATCAATCTTTTTCCCCTCCTTAAGCTTACAATCCCTAGGGTGGCGATTTTTGTCAAATCCGTGCTTTTCGCGGATCGGAGGCTTGAGCAGTAGTAAATTACGAGTTTCCAAGAGGTAATTCGCGGATTACTACATATCCACTACGATCCACCAAAAAACATAGAAATAGCCTTTGTCAAGTTTCGAACTGGTGTTCCGCTAGTACAAAGATAACCCATGAAAATATCCCGCCAACTTGCACCTGTTGGTAACCCATATCATCTAAAATATACTTATTCATGCCATGTTGCTACTTAGCATAACCCATTCTTTTTTCCAAAATAAAAACTATTGGAATTATTTATAAAATGTTGTAAAAAAAAAGTAAATACATTTTTTTTTATAATAACTATATGGTACTCAAGAAACAATACTAATTATATTTAACACATCTATAAATTATCAAGTAATTTATAGTTAATCAAATTTGGTGGTTTATTAAACTACTTACTAAATTTAGTCATAATGTTTCTTGAATTATATATTACTAATTAGTTTTATTTTGATGATTTATGAGGTAATTAGCTTTAATATTACTTTTACACTTGATAACAAGATTTATAATTATATACTTGTAAAAAAAAAGATTTATAATTAGACAATTCTTTACATCAAATAATAAAATAATAATATAGTATAGATGCTCTCATCCATTAAAATTTGAAAGATGACACTTTGACGCTTTTGCTCCCGCTCGTGCTCCACGAATCACTCCATGAATTGGTTACCTAGTTCCAAAGCACTCTATCTTCACTACTCAAGTGAACAACAGAAGCATAGATCGTCTTAAAGAAGCTTCCAAGACTTTAAACATTTCGGGTGAACGGAATGTTCTACACTAATTCCCCAAATGCCAAAGAGACACAAGAGCTAACCAGAGCTTCCTTTTCTTTTGCTAAAGAAAAAATGTTTAGGAATCGCTGCTTCAAAGAAATGTCTCCACACCACGTATCATGCCAAAAGAGGATAGTATTACCATTTCGCACCTTGAACTGCACCAGAAGGAAGAGGTCCACCCACCCTCTTTTAATCCATTTCCACACACTTAACCCTTTGACCCCTTGATGGGGTACAGAAGGGTATGGGGGCAAGTTTGTAATTTTGTACTATGGGGACAAATTTTTAATTTTATAATATAGGGAAAATTTGTATTAGGATTAGGGTTTCTTTATTTACAGGATTAGCTTAGGGTTAGGATTCCTAAAGATCCCTATATACGGGGATCCTTATGTTACTTTTCGATTAACTTTGAATAAATAAAATCATATTGATATTGGGTATCAATTTTCTCTCAACCTTCAGGGTAGCTTGGCTTCTCTTCCAATCCCCAGGGTAATCCCCAAGGTAGCTCGGTTTCTATTCTATCTCTTTATCTCTATCCTTTCTTTTTATTTGTTCTACATCAGTTTGGGTATCAGAGCCTAAAACCAGATCCTTTACCCATGCCCAGACACACCCTAACCCAAACACAAGCACCCAAACACACCTTAAGCCATATTAGATTTTGAAAAGAAAAAAAGTATAGCCACCTGTTATGAGTAATGGTTCAGTTGAGCAAATCAATATCCTTTGTGTGACCATTCGTGATGTATTATATCCGGTCACACAGGATGTGTTGCATAAGGTTTTTGATCAATATGGGTTTGCTGAGAAAATTATTATCTCTCAAACTGATTATGATTTTCAAGCCCTTGTGCAATTTGCTAGGCACCCAAATGGTTTTTGGGTTAAAACAAAGTTGAATGGTCGTTGTATTCACAACTATTGTTATTAGATGAAGATTGGGTCACACATGATGTGTTGCATAAGGTTTTTGATCAATATGAGTTTGTTGAGAAAATTATTATCTCTCAAACTAATTATGATTTAGGCACTCAAATGCTTTTTGGGTTGAAACAAAGTGAATGATCGTTGTATTTATAACTATTGTTATTAGATGAAGATTGGGTATTACTTACCAAGAAAACCAATTCTATCCAACGAGGCTTTTCTTGAGCTCCAAAAAGTACTTGATAGGGTTTCTAAGATAATAGAAATCTTCATCACCAATTTTAATCGCAACTGTGGTTTTATTCTTGGTCCATTAAAGCAGGTTAATCAGGCTCAATTCCAACTTGAGAACTACAGTGATGAAGCTTTCAAGATCGTTGACTTAGAGACGCCTCACGACAAGTCGAAAGTCTTTGTCGAGCAAGTTGAGACCTTGGATTGCAAGCACGCCCAAGACAAGAATGAGGAGCCGAGCAATGTTGAAGTTGGTAGTCTAGATATTGAATAGGTGACCAATGCAAATAGTAAGCCAGAACAAACTTGCCCCCATACCCTTCTGTACCCCAATGTATTATAAGGCAAATTTGTATTAAGATTAGGGTTTCTTTATTTACAGCGTTAGCTTAGGGTTAATATTCTTAAAGATCCCAATATAAAGGGATCCCTATGTTACTTTTCGATTAATTTTGAATAAATAAAATCATATTGATATTGGGTATCAATTTCCTCTCAATCTCCGAGGTAGCTTGGCTTCTCTTCCAATCCCCAAGGTAGCATGGTTTCTTTCTCTCTATTTCTTCTTCTGTTACTGTTCTACATCAGTATCAGAGCCTTATCCAAAAACAAATCCACCTATACAGCAATACCACAAACACCAACACAAAATCTGCCGAGAAACATAATCCACGTCCAAACAGGGTCTTAGGCCAAAACCGCTTTAATGCAGATTTGTCGTTTTCCAGTGATCTCCAGATCTCACCGCCTCCACCAAGAGACTTGTCGCCCTGAACTGACCACAACCTGAAGTTTTCAGGCCAACTGCCATGCGCCACCCACTGCCGCCGCCGGAGCCGCCTCTGACTAGGATCAACCACCTTACTTGGATCAAAAACTTCTGATATACTCATCCCCAGTGCCCACGCGTCGAAATCTTGGCTGGATATTGGTCGACGACCACCAGTACCGCCGCACACTTGCTTTGCCGATCTCCAAATCCGAACGTCCTTCCACCGAGGCACAACACTACCTTGGTCGTTTGCTTCAGGAGATTTGAACCTAAGGAGCCTAGCTGCCGTCGCCACAGCTCAATCGCCGTCTGCATTAACAAGAAACGCGAGCCTGTGAGTTGTTTGGTCTCTTCTTGCCGCAGTACTTTATCTATATTTGTATTTTTTACTTAAAAAAAGAGCAAAAAAAAGAGAACAAAAAAAAGAAGTAGAAAAAAAGAAGCAAAAAAAAGAAGTTTCATGTCCATGCTTTATTTCCGTTTCAGATTTATTTAAATTAGAAATATGTGGTCTATTTTTGAGCTTAACCAACAACTCACTAAAGTCCGGTATAAGCTTGCAAGTCTGTATTTGTCGGTTGATAAGCTCGTTTGTCTTCTTGATCAAACCACACTATGTCTTTCAAAGGTAACACAGTCACCTCCTACGTTGCTGCGAACTGCACTCGTTTCGTTGATGGAAGTTTTAATTGCTGATCAGCTTTTCAGGCACTCACATATTGATGTGAAAATTGCGGTCGCAGCTTGCATAAGCGAAATAACTAGAATAACTGCATTGGACATGCCTTATGATGATGAACAAATGAAGGGGGTCTCTCAGTTGATTGTGTCCTCATTTGAACATTTAGCTGACCACTATAGCCAGCCATATGTTAACAGGATTTTGATTCTGGAGACTGTTGCCAAGGTCAGATCATGTGTCGTGATGTTGGATCTTGGATGTGATGATCTTATTACTGATATGTTTCGGCATTTCCTCAAAGCTATAAGGGATTACCATCCAGAGAATGTCTTTTCATCTATGGAGACTGTTATGACTCTTATATTAGAAGAAAGTGAAGAAATTTCCCACGAGTTGCTCTCTAGAATATTAGCTAGCGTTAAGAAGGGCAAGGCGGAAGTAGCGCCTATAGCTCAGAGGTTGGCAACAAGAGTTCTTGAAAATTGTGCTACTAAGCTCAAACCATACCTGATAGAAGATCAAAAAGTTGTCATGGCCCCAACTCCTTCACATATTGAGCAAGTTCATGAAAAATTGGAAGACACGAGTGAGACAGTGGTTTTCATGCAGGCTCCTATTGTTGATTTTATACTGTCTGTTTCCAAAATTTTTTCTTTTGGTCGAGACCTCGTTTTTTAAGCCTTGCATGACTATGCTTCATTTCTACAAACATCATTGTTATTACTGCTTCTTTATTTCAAAACTCGAGGTTGAGTTTTTTCTAAGTGGTGGAGAATGATGGGGTACGAAAGGGTATGGGGGCAAGTTTGTAATTTTGTACTATCGGGGCAAATTTATAATTTTATAATATGTGGCAAATTTGTATTAAGATTAGGGTTTTTTTATTTACATTGTTAGCTTAGGATTAGGATTCCTAAAGATCCCTATATAAGGGGATCTCTATGTTACTTTTCGATTAACTTTGAATAAATAAAATCATATTGATATTGGGTATCAATTTTCTCTCAACCTCCAGGGTAGCTTGGCTTCTCTTCTAATCCCCATGGTAGCCTGGTTTTGTTCTCTCTATTTCTTCTTCTATTACTGTTCTACATCACCCCCTTCCTTCATTGGTCATCCACCTGTTAGGGTCCAACCCATACTTGGGCACTATAACCTTCCGTCACAAACGATCTTTTTGAACCATAAATCTCCAAAACCATTTCCCTATAAAGCCTTATTGAACAAAGTAAGAGACTTACGGCCCAAATCCCTTCTTCAAGTAGTTGTCTCATTACATCCCATCTTTCCAAGTGATATTTGTACTCCTCCCCCTGTTTCCCCAAAAAACGCCGCTTTTGGATACCACTAATCTCTTGGCAACCGAGCTAGGAATCGGGAAAAGTGACATAAAGTAGAGAGGAAGGCTCGAAAGAATGCTCTTAACAAGACCCAATGTCCCTTCTTTGTATTGATTGATTCTTCCAGACAATTTTTGATGTTATTGACTCATACATCAAATGAGCAAGTGCATTTTTATAACTTAAAAATACTGAGTTGCATTATGGCTGTTGGATTTTGAAAAAAGGAATTCATTTGCAATATTGTTTTCAAACATTGATTTGAAGTCTTTTCATTTCTCTCAAAGTCACCCACTGTCAAGCATTAAAATGGTGGCTGAATCAATCGGATATGTTCAAATAAATAAAAATTTATTCACAGGAGTTATTTTGGCTACATATTTATCACAGATATTTGGGACTTAATTGGATACTCAGTCAGGAAATATTGTTAAACCTCATCACTGTGTTTGATGGAGTTCTAAGTCATCTGTCTCTTCCTTTTAAGAGTGGTGAAGCATCAGACAAACGACTGTAAATGAGGAAAACTGAAGTTCGAAATAGTGGTTAATGGATGCTAGATGTTAAATAAAGTTTATACTATGTTAATGATTATTTGTAAATTTTTTAAGATTTGATTCTTCTGAAGAGCTTTATGACCAGTTTACCAAAAAAAAGAAGCTTTATGAACATATATTAAATTTTTTGTCACTTAATTTATTAATTCCATTGCAGGGATTGCAACGATTCTGCACAGAGCATAAGATTAAGTTATCAAAGGTAGGGGGTATCTGTAGACTTGTTTTTCCCCTTTTGCTATGAATATACACACAGATTTCTTCATCTTCAATCTGTGACAGCTGACTTGTGTTGGAAGATATATTAATGTTATGGATCTTTCTTCAGGTAGATCACATATTTCTGTCTCGTGTCTGCTCAGAGACAGCAGGTGGGCTTCCAGGTTTGTGCCGTCAAACTTGATAGATCAGCTATGATGTTGTAGTCATACTCTCTTTCACTTATGTGCATAAACATGTTTAAAAGATGAATATGATTATTGCTTCTAGTGTTTAAGTTCAACAGTAATATTAGGACTGACATTGCAGGGAATTGATTGTTATGGTCCTGAATGCTCGGTTTTTTTACTGTACCTCGTAGGTTTGCTGTTGACTTTGGCTGGCATTGGAGAAGAAGGAATGTCTGTGAGTATCAGCTGGATGTAATAGTATATATCTTCCTTTCTTTTCAAAGCTTTTCGTTTAAAACTTATAACGATTTTGCCACATTATTGACTTTGTAACTTATGTTTCTGTCAAGGTCAATGTATGGGGTCCTTCGGATCTCAAGTACTTAGTTGATGCAATGAGGTCTTTCATCCCACGTGCTTCCATGGTTCACACACACAGCTTTGGGCCTTCTCCCTGCTCCGATAATACTGTTCTGCCTGATCAAAGTAAGTTTGGAGACGCCATTGTTCTTGTTGATGATGAGATTGTGAAAATATTAGCCATTCCTTTACGACCAAGTTGCTCAGAAGGCTCTGCAATAAAGCCTGGTGAAATGTCTGTGATTTACGTTTGTGAGTTGCCTGAAATTATGGGGAAATTTGATCCCAAGAAAGCTGTGGCTCTTGGACTGAAACCTGGTCGAAAATATGGTGAACTTCAATCTGGAAAATCAGTGAAGTCGGATCGACTAGATATCATGGTAGGTTTCAAAATCAGTGAACAAGGAAAAATTCCATAGCTTTCCTATTCTTTTGGTGTATATGAAGTTTTTTTACATTTAATATGTTTTAACCTATAAATTTTTTTGCTTTATTGTTTAGGTTCATCCAAGTGATGTAATGGGGCCTTCTGTTCCTGGTCCCGTTGTTTTCCTTGTAGACTGTCCGACAGAATCTCATGCCCAGGAATTATTGTCCACCAAATCTTTCAGTTGTTATTATGTAGATCTTTTGAGTGGCCCAACAGAAAGTACTAAAACTGTAAATTGCATCATTCATTTAAGTCCTGCTTCTGTCATAAGCAGTCCAAATTACCAGAATTGGATGAAGAGATTTGGTTCAGCCCAACATATTATCGCTGGACACGAAATGTGAGTCAATTTTGGTACTGCTGCTTCATCCCTTGAAATTAGTAACAAATTCACCTGCCTATTTTAATTGATAATTTCTCTTGGGTACTCATCTGTTTGCAGGAAGAATGTAGAGGTTCCAATTTTAAAAGCCAGTGCGAGAATTGCTGCAAGACTTAACTACTTGTGTCCGCAGTTCTTTCCTGCCCCAGGTTTTTGGTCTCTTAAGCACATTAATGACTTAGCAATAGACTCTACTTCTTCAAGCAAGGTTTGTCCTGATGTTCTAAGAGGAAATTTTGAATTATTGGAAGTGGAAGGCGATTGTTTGAAAATGTTTGGGGGAGCTTAGCAGTTGACTTTTTTGTCCCTTCTTTTACCAGGGTCCTGCTTCAAATCTTTGTGAAAGCATTTCCGCTGAAAATCTCCTCAAGGTATGTCTTGGCTTTTTTCTCCTTTTTCTTTCTTTTTTTCTTTTTGCCAAACTAAGTAATTTAATGATTGAGAACATAGTTATCAGAATCGGACTGGACATCGAACCGGTTGAGGCATCAGGTCAATGGTAGAACAGTTGGTTCAACAAAAATAATAAATAATATTAATTATATTATATCAAGTACAGTAAAAGTATAAGATCTATAAAATCATCAAGGAGTATTAACTCAAGCTTAATACAAATAACTACAAATCAAGTCTTAAACATAATTCATTAAGAAATAATCATTCGTAAGAGTTAAACACCTGAAATTGGAGCAGGAGCATCTATTTTCAAAAAATATAAAAGTCGAGAGCGTCTCCAAAGCATTTATATATAATAATATAAATTAGGATATATATTTTATTTAAGTTAAGGGTTAAATACTAAATGTGGGCATTAGTTTCACAAGAGAATAGCTAGCTTGAAGGTTGTGTGCTACCACTTCCACCAAGCCAACCAAGGTTCAAGTCACCGCTTAGTTCTTTTTGTGACTAAAAGGTGATTTTAAAGTAAATGAAAAACCTGATCAGAGTGGTCGGTTTGCAAAGAACCCTTTGGTTCTGACTGGTTTAAACTGATCAGACCCCTTATCCGATCTTATAAGAATTGGACTGGTCTGACCTCTGGTTCATGACCGAACCGGTTGGACGGGCCGATCCGCTCCGGTTCTAATAAATATGATTGAGAGGGCAACCCACTCCCTAATCTTCTCTGACTAATGAAATACTCGGCTACCTTTATGTTATTTTGATGAAATGCCTTTTCAATGCAATGCTTTATTTTCCTTGATTGAAACCTTTAATAGGGTAATTACCCAGTATGATCCCACTTGTGGGCGTGCATGGTTCAGTCAAACACGAAAAATCCCGAACCGAACCAAACATTTTCGGCTCAAAGAAATCCTGAACTGGATCTATCAGGTACTCGATTAACTAACTGTTCATTTAACCGATCCAAACCGATTTTTTTCCTCACTTTTAGGATTTTAAAAAAGCGTTAAAACCCAATAATTGAATAAAAAAAGGCATTTTCCTCCATTTCACTCATTAAAAAGATATTTCCCAAGAAAATTTTAAAATCTCATTACTAATCAAACCCAAACAAAATTCAGTTAGTCTAAAATCAAATAAGTAGGGAGATATCACGAATCTCTAATAAGTAATTAACTCAACTCCCATTAGTTGAAGGAAAAAGATGAATTTAACTCCCTAATGCTAAAGCACCATTGGACTGCCGAATTGAAATCTTAAATATATAACTAAACTATAAGAAGAATTTCGTGATAAAAGGAAAAAAACCATTTAAATCTTAGGCTTCCACCATTTAAAGCACAGTGGCCAGGAACAAATGTCTGTGAATGTATATGAGCTTCAGATTTCAATTGAACAAAGAAAAATCTTGATTCAAATACTAATAAAACAATATATAAAAAGGAATCTTGTAGAGCTTTGACCAGAGCAATCAATTCTTGGCTCCTCAAAGACTCCTTTGTAGTCAACAAAAACTGTGTGAGTTTGAGACAGTGAGAAACTTGCAGCCTACCAGCAGATGCGTGTACAGGCAGCGCTCTTCAACCTCGGCGGCTTATAGACAGTGAGAGTTGAGGGATGATAGGGGGCTGAGAAAAAAGAGTTTTAAGAGATGGACGGCCGTAGGAGAAGATGAGACTTTGATCTAGTGTATGAGAGAGATCGATTAGGGATTGGAAATTTATGGTGAAGATTTTTTTAACGAAGTGTCAAATCTTAAATTTGAATATGGGTAAAAATGTTAATTAGCAATAATAAGTGTGTGAGGTTGCACACTAATGTGTGTTCTAAACCATTAATTATATGGCATGTCAAATTTAGATAAATATTTACCTTCTTCATGTATACCGGTTCGGTTAACCATGGTTTTGAAACTCAAAAACCAAAACTGAACCGAAAGGATCGGTTAACTGAACTTTCGGTTTGGTTTTCTGGTTTGGGGTGATTTTCTTTTTGCACATCCCTAGTCCCATAAAAATGGGGTTGTGGGAGGGTGTTATCAATTTTGCAACAAAAAAATTCCTTGGATTTTAGTTTCGACATGACCTGGGGATGGAAAGAGGACAGATTTGAGGCTGCTCATGCTCTAAATATTCTTCCCCATCCCTGCCCTGTGGCTTGATGCTGGGACTGCTATGAGTCCCATCAATGCGCCATGGAGGGGTGTAAGAGCCCGTTTGGAATTGCTGAAGAAAAATAATTTGTTTCTTTAATCAGAATCAGATTTTTATAAAGTGCTGAAAGCAGTTTTATGTTCTATGCAGTTTAGTGTTTGGATAAAATGCTGATTATAGTAAATAAGCTATGGACGTGTTGGGTATAAAGATGTTGAAATAACCAAAAAGGGCATGGAATGATCTGGTTCGTGTTCTTTGTTTGCAAGATTGATTTTCCAACTTAATTTTGATTTTATAACAAATTTTAACTATAAAAATAGATTTTTAAAAATAATAATAATAATAAATAATATTATTTACATGGAAATTGATAAATATTTTATTAAATTTATCAAAAAGGGCATGGAATGATCTGGTTCGTGTTCTTTGTTTGCAAGATTGATTTTCCAACTTAATTTTGATTTTATAACAAATTTTAACTATAAAAATAGATTTTTAAAAATAATAATAATAATAAATAATATTATTTACATGGAAATTGATAAATATTTTATTAAATTTATCAAAAAGGGCATGGAATGATCTGGTTCGTGTTCTTTGTTTGCAAGATTGATTTTCCAACTTAATTTTGATTTTATAACAAATTTTAACTATAAAAATAGATTTTTAAAAATAATAATAATAATAAATAATATTATTTACATGGAAATTGATAAATATTTTATTAAATTTATAATTTGATTATTTGTTTTTTAATTATATGTTAAGTTAATGTTATTTACTAAATTGGAAATATCAAATTATTAAATAAATTTTAAATTTAATTATATTTAATAAAATAATATATAAAAAGGTTTTAATAACTAAATTTTTAACTTTGCAAAATGGAAATCAATATGTGTTTAGGTCAATATAAATAATTTAAATAACCCTAAAACAATTACTACGATTAAAATAAAAAAAACTGAAGGAAAAAAAAGAAAAAATCTAAAAAAAAATCCATAATTCCGTATAAAAGCAAAGTGAGAATGTGAATTTGGTGAGAAACAAAGGTGATTACAGCTATCCTGGGAGATTGGATCTTTGAGGCTTCTCCTTTTCTTCAAACACTAACAGATTTGGAATTAGGGATTCTGAGATTTAGAAAGTGAAAAGAAAGGGAAAATTTTTCTCAGAAGAAAAAATCAATCCATTGATTTGGGGTTGAAAAGAAAAAGGAGATGAGAGATTGTCAGATCAGAGAGATGAGACATGAAAGAGGAGAGGGAAAGGATGCTGCTGGGAACCCTAACTTCTAAATATACAGTGGTATTATCATAATAAGAATAAAATATGAGCATAAAAAGGGGGAATTAGCCATGATCAGAGAGATGAGACATGAAAGAAGAGAGGGAAAGTATGCTTCTGGGAATCCTAACTTCTAAATATACAATGGTATTATCATAATAAGAATAAAATATGAGGAGAATTATGCAGAGTCTGGGTTGGGGTGGAATAGCTTTAATTTATTCACGCCTAGACCAGGTCAGGACAAGCACAAAAAAGGGGAATTAGCCATGATCTCTGATTTTTTGTTCTAAAGAACCAGCCCCGGTATGGCTGGGAATGGATGGGACACTGACGGGTGGGTAAAGATTTCTATCCATTATAAGAACTTGTCTTTTTTTTTTTACTATTTGGACGTATAACTGGTAGCAAGTAGATTTTTCCATCCTATGCATAGTGGTTATTTTTTTTAATTAAATTATCTTTTAAATGCTGTTTTTATTCTTTTGGAGCTTTTGTGGACGACTGTTGAGTGCTTCTTAGGTCATCCTTGGTATTATTCGCAATTACTTTTGATATGTAAGTATAAAGAATAATTATCTTTCTGGTCTATATGTTGGGCAGTTCACTTTGCGTCCACATGCTCATCTTGGACTAGACAGATCTTGTGTTCCTAATCTGTCAACTCCCTCCGAAGTAATTGATCAGTTACTTTCAGAAATCCCAGAGATCGTAGATGCTGCCCAACATGTCAGTCATCTCTGGCATGGGCAAGATAATAAAGTTATGATTGAAGAGCCGTGGTTGAATGAGAATACTCTTCCTAGTTGTCTGGAAAACGTAAGGAGAGATGACCTGGAGATTGTTCTTCTGGGTACTGGTTCATCCCAGCCTTCAAAATACCGAAATGTTAGTTCTATTTATGTTAATCTTTTCTCTAAGGGAAGTCTGCTCTTAGATTGTGGGGAAGGTACCCTGGCACAGCTGAAAAGAAGGTAACACCATACAAAAATTTAATTACAAATTACTACTGTTATGAGCTTTCTTTTCCTTTCAAACTGTAATGGTTGTTTACCCTGAAAGCAGATATGGTGTAGAGGGTGCTGACAGTGCTGTCAGAAATCTAAGGTGCATCTGGATATCTCATATTCATGCTGATCACCACACGGGTTTGGCAAGAATACTTGCCCTGCGACGTGATCTTTTGAAGAGAATGCCTCATGAACGGTTGCTTGTTATAGGACCACGGCAGCTTAAGAGATTTCTAAATGCATATCAAAGACTTGAAGATCTAGATATGGAGTTCCTTGATTGTAGGAGCACTACAGAAACTTCATGGCATTCTTTTGAGGGTGATGCTGAATCAACCAAGGATTACTCATCTCCAGGAAGTCGAATTCCTTCTGAGGATATGAACAATAAAAATGCACAGAATACCGAGGGTACTCTGTTTGCTAGAGGAAGCAATATGCAGAGCTTTTGGAAGAGACCTGGCAGTCCAATTGACAATGGTGCAGCTTTTCCATTCCTAAAGATCTTGAAGAGGGTACTACACGAAGCAGGGTTGGAGGCTTTGATTAGTTTTCCTGTTGTGCACTGCCCTCAGGCATTTGGTATTGTCTTGAAGGCAGCAGAGAGAAAAAATAGTGTTGGAAAAGTAACCCCAGGGTGGAAGATGGTGTACTCAGGTGACACTAGGCCCTGCCCTGAACTCATCGAAGCATCTCGTGGAGCAACCGTTCTCATACACGAGGCAAGTTATTTCACCAAGTTCATAGCTTGTCATACCTCAATTTTCCCAAAATAACATCATGCAGTGTTGCAAGGTTGGTAGTGTTTCAACTTCGACATATATATAACTGGAGTAATTTTTCAGTGCACCCGGTGCTTGCTTCTTCCTTTCATATTCATGTGGAGTCAATTAAATACATTTTATGTGAGGCCTACATAGATTTGAGGGAGGAGCAATACACCGGGTGCATTGAATAATTTCAACTATAACTGGGTATTCTTTGCTCACTGTGACTTTACTACGCTTAAAACAACCATGACTGCCATGTAGGATTTAGATACAAGCCAATTCATAGATGATAGTTTCTAATATAAAGAGGACACTTAAACTTATTGCTCATTGTACTTCACATTTTTATAAACTATGGTGTTTTTTGGCCTTAGGTGGCTATTCTGCTTTGGGTTTGTTTCCAATTGATTTCTTTTTTCACACTTTACATTTATTTGTTTCCATGAGTTCTAGTCACTGAAAATCTAACCTTCGAATGCTCTTAGATAAGATATTACTTGAGAATTATTAACTTCTTCAGGAAGATATAAAAAAATGGCTATTACTGACCAACAGTTATTGATCATGTCGCAGGCAACTTTTGAGGATGGCATGGTGGAGGAGGCTGTAGCAAGAAACCACAGCACAACGAAGGAAGCAATAGAAATGGGTTCCTCTGCTGGCGTGTATCGCATCCTTCTTACCCACTTCAGCCAAAGATACCCCAAAATTCCTGTAGTTGATGATACACACATGCATAAAACATGCATTGGTTTTGACATGATGAGTGTTAACATAGCAGATTTGCCTGTGCTTCCTAAAGTTGTTCCACACCTTAAATTGCTGTTTAAAAACGAGATGGTACTCGATGAGTTGGATGACGATTTAGGAGCTGTAATTGCATCTTCTTAAAGATTGCTTGTTAATATACTTGGCTTATTTGTTTCCCATTGAGAGTCTGATGATCACCTTTTACCATTATATATGTTAAAAAATTTCTACCTACTTTCCGTTTCTCCCTCTGCCAGGGGAAATTCTTACATATCAGTAACTTTGGCTCCAGTGTTTGAGAGAATTCGAATGTGCTTTGTAAATTTGTACTATTAGTGGATCTTTCTCTTGTTGTCTCACCTATATTTGTACGCTGAAGAATTATGTCCTTATAAATTCTACATGAAAAGCAGTTGCAAAGGATTCATAATCTTCTCAGCACGGGACATCTATCAATTTTACATGACATGGGGATCTTAACCCTTCAGTGCTGTTAAATATGCAGGACTTTCGGCTTAGAAATCCTCAGATGCTTGTAGAATGGCTAGATATGCGGCAACTGACCCATATTCACTTTCTAACTCATAATATTTTTCTTGATCAAATGGTAAAAAAAGAGGTAATCTGTGGGGAGTTGATTCTTCCATTGATTTCTTTATTTTATAAAATTTCTTTATTTTTAGTTGATCGAATAAAATTTTGTGAATATATAGACAGTCTGTTTAAGTGATGTTTGGGTGAGATTTAAACAATTTTAAATTAATTTGCCTAAATCCGATCAAAACAATTTTTACTTGAAAAAATCCACCCCAAACATCACCTTAATCTTAAAGTGTGCTAATTTTTCAAATCAAATCATAACATCTGATTATGAAGGACGAGACACTGAGATTTTAAAACCTGCAAAAGGGTCCGTGCTTCTCCTTTTTATTACTCCATCACGAAAGTACAAACATGATGAGAGTATGTTTGGTTTAACTTATAAGTTGGTCAAATCAATTTATAAGTGAAACCAAAACAATATAGTTTTGTTTGGTTGTACATAATTTTGGAGAAATTATAATTTAAAATGGATTATAATTGGTTTTTGAGAAATTATGGTTGATGATCTGTTTAGTGTTTGGATTGGGAGATAATACTGCGCTTCTTATTCGAGAGAATGCAGAGATTTTAAGAGTATATTGATCTTGAAAATATTTATGTTTTTTGCTCAGATTTGGAAGAATTTGTGGGATTTAACTTAGGATTTGGGGTGGTTTCCCTTTTTCTGTGGTTTTTGTTTTTCCCCTGATTTGTCATTGCAAAAAACATATAGAGACACCAACAACAGCAATGGCGAGGATCGCTGCATGAGGTGAGACAAAAATTTATTTGATGAATCTCTGTAATTATTGTTCTCTGGACACTTCGGGGGTTTTAAATTTCTTTTTCCCAATGAATTTATTAATCATATTTTGGGTTATGTTATTTAATTTAACCACGTAATAGTTCAAATCAAAATTAAGTTGAAAAATCAAACAAAAAACAAAACCCACATCTCAACGCTCTTTCGGTTATTTTGATAGTTTTAAATTGATAAATATTTTCAAGTTTATTCTAAACTTTAAATAGAATTACCCCAACATTAAATGATTTATATTTTAAAAATAGTTTATTTGATAATTTGATACTAATGAGTAATAAGTTTATTTTTTCAGCAATATCAAATGACCCTAAAAACCGCATTATATATCAATCCAGCTAAATCAAATTATTAAGGAAGTTCGGTAACAATCTCTTGTAAAATATGATGAGAAAAATGCCCATATAGCTTCTCGTTTTCCATCTGAGGTATCGAATGATTCTTCCTGGCTAGAACTTAATATTCTCTTAGACAAATCATGATTATGGATTGTTGGTAAATCACTGATTGCTTCTCAAATTAAGCTACATAGCTCTATTATTAAGTACTATAATTAAATAATGAACTCAATCATGCAAGGATTTAAGTGAAATATACTTGAAGACTAATTCGAACCAGAACCATCAAACTTGAGCTCTGATATTCGATCAAGACGAGCTGCCATCTCAGTTGATAAATGATTCTTCCAATCACCAACATTACCTTTCCTGAAATATACCTCGTTTTCAATTGTTAGACCACGATCAGAGCTGCCATGCGACACCTTTCCCGTCTTATTTTCTGCATCACTTCTTGTTTCTCTTCCTCCGAGGAGAAAGCGTGATCGATGAATTCGGTCAATCTCTTCACGTGAAATAAGGTTTGATTTATAAGATCTTCATATTTGAAGAACAATACCCTCTTCGGATATTGTTGGCTTGCTCTCCAATAACCTAAAACATGCTCCCAATAAGGTCCATGAGGAGAGTTTCCTTGACAAAATTGCTCAAAAGCCTCTTCCAAAGGAATGTCAGCCTCCTCTGCCGAAACAGAGGATTTCAAGCTTATCATAAGCTTTCTAACGAAATACCAATAGGAAACAAACACATCCTTGGGATCCCTCCATATGTAAACAATCTTACAACGAGAATTCACTATGGATTCTGGTAAGGAAGTGTAGGGAATGTGTGTGGAAAAGAGAGGGATTCAGATTCCCTCGGGATTATCCATATCCAACTCCAAAAATGGCACACATTGGTGTGATAATTTGGTGAGTAAGGGGTGTGTTGGGGAACTAATATCGAATCATGCTCGAGTCATAATGGCAAAAGTCAAGGACTTGAGCCAAGTGGTGTCTGTTTTTGGAGCGCTGCATAAGATGACATCCATTGATTGAGTCTTGAAGCTTTCTTGAACTGATGTGATTGAGCCTTGAAGCTTTCTTGAACTGATATGATCCCCTTGAGCACATTTGGAGAGACCCAAAAGCCTTGATATTCATGGACATAGCCAGAATTTCCCCAGCCCTCTCTCTTAGGAAGAACTTAAATTAGCTCTTCGTATTTATTATTTTCATGTTGGCTTTCTCGAGACTCACTGATTCTGTTACTGGTAATTACATGGCCACTGATCTCTTTGAAAGGTGAAGGGTTTTCCATATCCCTGAATACGTATATCAAAGAACTAAAAGCAATTGGTGTTACGTTGATCAATTCAATAAACAAATTTTATATATAATACAAAGAACCCAATACGTGGGATTAGCTAAATCTCATGATTTTAGAAGTCAAAGCAAATCTACAATATTAAGCATTCAAGGAGAGAAATAAAATCCAATACTTTTTGCAGATATGGATATATCAGAATGTGCAGATATGGATATATTAAATACTAAGAATCAAAGAAACTTTACAATATAATGAAAAAAAAATCAAGGTGTATCACTCTCTCTCTCCCACCCCCAAATATAGGATTCTTATAAATTTTAATCTCCAAAATAGTTGTTTTAATTTTTTTTTTTCTGAGATAAGATCTCCGAGATCATGTAGGTGCCCAACATAAAAGGAACATGATATCTCCATTTAGAAATTGAAATGGAGTCAAGTTTACGCTAAGATTAAATGCGACACCATTAAATGCAGAAGATTCAAATTCAAATTCGTCAATGTGGCATTCAATCTCACTATGAACTTGACCTCAATTTTAATTTTTAAATGGAGAGAATCGTGGTCAAACATAAAATTACTTTGTTTTCTTTTTAAAGTATTGGGAACTTTTTAACAAACTTATATCAAAAGAATAACAAACAAGGGTTGCTATTTGAAGCATGAAAATAGACTATCATTTTGGATACGCTAATCAACTTCCACCATGTTGTCTGTACCCCGTCGTTAAAGTGTTTTTTTAAAGGTAAAATAAAAAATGACTACTTTAGCCTTGTGATGTGTCGCAAAATTATTAGTCAACTTTTTGAATATTTATTTTAATAATTAGATTCGTTGTTCATTTGGATCCTCCTTATTTGAGAAATGAAATGGAGGTTAAGTTAATGATGAGATTGAATACTACCATGACAAACTTGGATTTAAATACTCTTTATTTGATAATGTGACAATCAACTATGAACTTTACTCCATTTCAATTATCAAATTAAGAGAATCCAAATCTAATGGTTCAAATGTCTTTCAAAAAAAAAAAACCATATATTGCTAAACTTTTTTGGAATGACAAACCTTATGACACACGCATGAGCTGATCATCGGCTCGTTAGAGTGCTCTGTCCAATCTATAGTTTTTGCGGGTTTAGACAAGGAAAATTGATCAATGAAGTGGCTTGGAAAAAAAATTTAGACTCGATTCGAAAAACAGGGAGCTTGAAAAATAAAAATAATAAAGTGGCCTAACCCGCTTAAATGCATTTTATTTAATATAAGAGTATTTAATAATTTATATATCAAATAATATATTCCATGTAATGTGAGATACTAGTGTTAACATTTTACTGTAACATTCCATGCTATGAAAAAAATAGGGGAAATGTAATAATTTAGAGTAACATTTTATTTTATTTTTTTCATTTCTTTGCGTGTAATAATGTATTTTGGGCTAAGTAAGAGTAGAGAAACAATAAAATTCAAGCATGATGGAAAAGCATAGGCTTAGCCTAACTTATTAGTGTCGGGCTTGACTAAAAGTAAGGCTCAAATTTTTAGGCCAAGCCATATCTGCCGAGCCTATAATTTAGTGTAAGCTCTACCCGAACCCGATCTTAGCCCACCTTTGATCAACTCTAATACACACAGACACAACAAATCAACCTCGGCAACAAATTGAAAAATACCTATAGAAAACCAACAACCTTTAGAGTTTGGTTAAATGGTTATTGTTTCAAGTCAAATATACTTGAGCGCGTTGAGGTCTTGCGTTTGATTTTTCAAGCCGATAACTCCCTTATGGATAATGACAACTGTTGAGAGGGTGGCTAAGGATCAGGATTAGGAGTAGGTTAGATAATTCTATGAATCAAGTGCAGTGCTTGTAGTATTCTTTGAGGGTATGCTTTTACTTCTTATGGAAGGTACTTTTTATCTTGTTGCTTTCTTTAGCAACTATGCATTATTAGCATATAGGTATTGCAGATTGAATCAAGCCACTAAAGAATGACATGTTCCATTTAATCCATGTTGATAGTTATATAGTTGTTCTTGGGTTTAAAGATGAGAAAAGTTTGAAATAGAACTTGATGATCTTTTTATACTCCATAATCGAATGTTTGGAGTTGAGGCCATTAGTTAGGTGATCTTTTTGTGAGAAGATCATTTTTCTCTTGTGAAGCAACTACATAGGCATATATAAAGTTTCAAGAAGGAAAAATGGAAATGGTCATGAATCAAATCAAAACCATTCAAACTGGAATATTAAGCCCCTGTTTGGTAGGATTTATAAAAGCTACTTATGGAACTTAGAGTGTAAAATAACGCTACTTAATTCAAAATCATTGTTTGGCAAAACAAGTCCAGTCAAAATGTATTCTGACCTACATAAGTCAGGTTTTAGGACAATTTTGCTTACAATGACTATGGCCTTGTTTGGTTAGAATTGTGAAAACTATTTTATGTTTGGTGACTCATGACTGATTTTTGAAAATTTTACTTATAATTGATTATACTTATTTTTGATTGTTTGGTTGCAAACTGTCTAGTCTGAATTCAAAATTATTTGATACCATTATCCACGTTTGGTAACAATAACTAACTAATGACTGATGGTAATTTTTTCATAATTATGTAAGTGATAAATACATGTATTATAAAATTTTGAGAGATAACTATTTTTACACACAAATAACTCATAACCTTCATTCCTTTCTATTTTATTGATATGATTTAAAGTAAACTTTAAAATATAAATACTACATTATAAAAAAGGTTAAGTGAAAAGAGGAAAAAAGAAAGAAAAAGAAGATAATAAGACCAAAAAAGGGAAAAAGCAAAAAAAAGAAGAACAAGGAAAATAACCTAATGGCCACTAAACAAAACTATGCATTAAAAAACTTATATGAAGTTCTTTACATGAAGTTCGTGAAGTTACTTTTAAAAGATAATATTTTGAAAAAAAAAATCAAAGATCAGACTTTGTAATTCAGTAAAACACATATAATAGATTATTTATACAAAATCTCAACAAAAAATTAATACTTTAGTGTATGATTTAACTCATATTTCATCAGTGGTTTAAAACTTATCAAGTTTTATATAAAAAACTAAAGCTTAGATTATAGGTTATCAAAACATATTGATCTTTTGTAATGTTAAATTCTCATGAATATATTTTAGATGATAGGTCACTATTATTAATTTTATCGTTATAAATATGAAAGTTTTGAAAGGAACTTCATATAAGTTATACCAGTAAAAACTAAAAAGGAGGCCTAATGGCAAAAAAATAATCTTAAAAATGAAAACGAAAAATATCATATCTATCTCTCTTTCCTCTCATTCACTTTCTCTATCGTGAACTTCTCCAAACCCCTGGTACAAATTTTTTCTTTCTCTCTCGAATAGATCCTCTCTCAATCTTTAGCTTTCTTTTCTCGTCGTCTCTCTCCCCTTTCATTCATTCTCTCTAGTTATCGCAAGAGGAAGCATGGAATAGTTCATTGCCAACAGCAGATTGATACTTCATTCTCTTTTTACACCCCTTATAACAACAAATCTATACTTCATTCTTTCTATCTCTCTCCAGATTTTGTCTCTAAAAACAACACTTAAGTTCTACAAATTAGTAACAATGCTTCAAAATGATATATAATTTTTTCAAATTAAAAAAATAGTCAAATATGAGCTCAAAATGTCGACAACAAAAAGTAAAGAAGAAAATAAAGGAATTAGTTCATCGAAATCAGTCACCAGAGACGAGAGATTTTGTAGAGAAGATTAGTTTTTTTCTTGGAGGCGAACTCAAGGAAGAAAGAGAAAAATTGTAAGGTTAAAAAATGATAATCCCCAAAACCTGACTTACGGGACTAAAATAAGAAGCAAAGTATTGATTTCAGTAAATGATTGAATTAAGACAAAAAACTGAGTTATATAAGTCACAAGACCCTCAGATCAGTTAATTTGGCAAACAACATTTTTGCAATAAATATGTCTTATTTGCAATTTAAGCCCCATACGTTGGTAAAATAAGATTTGCCAAATAGGGGCTATGACTGACATCCAATTGTCTTATTTCTCATGGACTACACACACACACACACACACACACACACACACACACACACACACACAACCTTTGAAATGCTTAGTATTCATGAGATTAAAATGTTTTTAAAACCCAAAGTCAATGATTTGAAAAAGGAAGGAAAAAAGGGCATAACACTTGGATTTCTTTTATTTTTCGATTTTTGTTTGCATGCAAAGTGCGCACATGATATTTAAAGTATACGAATACATTTGGGTGTTGTTTAGTATTCAATAATGTTTGATGGTGATGAGATTAAGTATTAATTACTTCTAGTTTCATGTGACGAACAACTTTGAAGGGCAAATGAAGTAGTTAGAAGCTAGTTGTGGATCGGGTGGTGAGGTGGGTGCACCTTTCTTCTAGTAAGCGAGAAAGACCTAATAATTTATGGACATGAAATTAAGATATATAAACCAGATGTATAAAATTTATAATAAGGTTTTTTTTTATGATAAATGATTTTGTGCTTGGATGCAAGTATGTATAAAATGAGTTAAATATGTATATGTAGTCAAGTTGTGATGTGTACAAACCATTTGTTGTCATATGGGGTTGTTGAAATTGTTGATTGATTGGAAAATGTATTCTTTTGTGGATATAGGAATAATGTGATGTTATTATGGAAAAGATTGTGATTTTGATGTGGTAAATTGTTATGGATTGGATGTGTGACTGATTGTATTTGAAATTGGTTTGTGATGTGGATGCATTGCATAAATATGACATTATGGGTGTGGTGTGAAAATTGTTCATACATTATGAACATATTCAGTGATTTGAGTATTCATGTGAGGGTAGGGCCCATTTGTAAGGGGTGAAAAGGTACTAAGGAAACTTTGGAATGAAAGGACCTCGCCCGAAAAAGGGTGAAAGAGATCCGAGTGATGATGCCGAGTGATGTTGTATGTGGGGAGATGTCCTCATTGCAATATGATTACCTTGGTTAGAGGCAATAAAATGAAATGAACCAAAATATGACCATGTACTTGCATTGCATTTCATACGATGATTGATGTGATTGTCCCAATGAGGGGCACATATTGTGTTTGGCTCAGTGACGGGCACATGATGTTGATTTAGAAGATGTGATTATGTTGTGCTTATAAGTTGAATGTTGTGATGTAGAAAGTATGAGACTAGATGGTGTGATGAGTATATAATGTACTATAAATTCATTTGTGATTATAATATGGTGTGTAGTGTCGTTATGTGATAGACACCCTTCCTTGAATTGAAAATTTTAAAGAAATAAATGATTATGATTCGACAGAAATGAAAATCACTTAGAGCTATATGCTAATTAACTTAATGTATAAAATGAATAGGTAAACAAAGATAAAAAATGAGTACTATGTTACTCATTGGGCTTGCTAAAGCTCACCCCCCTTTTATGTTTTATTTTCCCCCATGTAGCACCCGAAAATGAGACTAACCTCTAGTTGTGAGCTATTAGTTAAATTTTATGCAAATGTTTTGGAAGTGGCAACCTCAGAGTCTTTTTTCAAGTCTAATTATTTTCTTTTAAAATTATTATTTGTATAAAAAGGAGGAACTTTTTAAATGTTTATAAATTATATAGAATTAAAGAAGTGTTGTATTAAGGGTATTTTATAAATATGTTTGTATATGGAATAATTTGATTGAGCTTGGTAAATTTGTTGATTGTATTGTATGGTAAGATGTACTCATGACATCCAAGTTAAGGCTTAGAGCTTAAAGTGATGATACCATCTCAGATAGAGCCCACCCGGGGATGGGTCATTACAAAATGTTAGGATAAAAGATAAATTAGAGATATATCGGTGACAGTGTTGCCGAAGCTGATATTTACTTATCCTGTCGCAAATGTCAATAGAAAATCCAAAAACAAAATTAGGGAAAATTAAAAAGCCCACGATCATTCAATGATAGGTTAAATTATATCAACGATGACAATTAAATCCTTATCCCTTAACTTGGTGATTTCATCTCTACTACAGACTCTCCTAACTCTCTTCCTCACGTCCTCTTTACTACTATTTCTCTCCTCAACTAACTCTCTCTCCTTTCGTTCTTCTCTCTCTCTTTCCCACACTCTATCTCTTTCTTCTTTCTCTTTTCTCTCTCTCTCTCTCTCTCCTCACTCTTCTCTATCTTTACATGTTGTCTCTCTTCTTGCACTTCTCTCTCTCTCTATTGGTGTATCGTGACTTTTCGCTAAACTAAGTATGGGATGCTTTAACAAAAATGAGCTACTTCTTTAAAGATATATGTACAATTGAATTATGGGTTGAGTATATGTAGATGCTTGAGGAGAACATTGTGGCAACCCTATGCAAGTTCGAAAACATATTTCTCTTGCATTCTTTGATTCTATGAAGCATTTACCGACCCACTTAACTTACGAAATTAAAGTTGGTGGCCCTGTGTAGTACCAGTGGATGTATCCCTTTGAAAGATAATAAATATCCCTAATATTTGTCTATATTATAAAGCATTTCATTACTTCCATTCAGTAATTATTTTTTCAATCATGGAGTTTAATGTGACTAGTGGGATCAAACATAATCCATTTTGGATCACCAACTAGTAAAAGTGTGAGATTTAGGCTATAAAAGTTCAACATTTAGTAGTTTTAAAGGTGAAATTATAAATTACTTATTTAATGGATGAGCCGAGGGTACCGTCATATCCGTGGGGTCAAATGTGACTAGTGGGAACAAATATAATCCATTTTGGATCAACAGTTACCACAAATGTGTGTTTTAAGCTATAAAGTTCAAAACTTACGGTTTTAAAGGAAAAAAGTAAATTGTTTGATTAGTGGACAAGTCGATGATAATCGAATGTCTGTGGGGATGAATTTAACCATTGGGACAAATATAGTCCATTTTGGATTACTGGTTATCAAAAGTGTGGGTTTTAGGCTATAAAAGTTCAACACTTAGCAGTTTTAAGGGTGATATTATAAATTACTTATCTAATGGACATGCCGAAAGTACCGACACATCCATAGGTTCAAATGTGACTAGTTGGAACAAGAAACATCCATTTTGGATCCTTTGTTACCAAATGTTTGTGGTTAAGACTATATATAAAAGTTCAATGCTTAGTGGTTTTAAGGAAAAAAATTATAAATTAATTGTCATGGACAAGCCGGGGCTATGAGCACATCAATGGGATTGAATGTAACTAAAGAGAACAAACGGAATCCATTTTGGATCACCAATTACCAAAATTATGCGTTTTAAGATATAAAAGTTCAACACTTGGTGGTTTTAAAGGCGGAATTATAAATTACTTGTCTAATAGAAAAGAGGGGGGTACTGGCACATCCATGGGGTCAAATGTGACTATTAGGAACAAACAGAATCCATTTTGGATCACATGTTACCAAAAGTGTGCGCTTTAACCTATAAAAGTTCAACACTTTTTTAGTGATTTACCTAATGAATATATATCCCTTCAATAATGGTTTTTGTTTTGTTTTAGGTGCATGATTGTTGATATTGGCCTGACGATAAGAAGAATAAAAATCTATAAGTTTTAATTATGCTTGTTTTTTTTTAGTTCTCTCTTTAAGGGTGAAGCGGGGCGCGATCAACTTAAAAGTGAAATGGAGTCGCCATCAATAAATTATTTAGGTTTGATTGAACACCTTCAAAAGAAGGTGATTAAAACAATATTAGACCCATAATTCTAATATTAATTAATCACCTACATCGTTGTAAACCAGATCTAAGCTCGAGAGGCGTATTAAGTGTTGGGAAGGTAACCACCCCACAACCCTCGTCTTAAGACGATACCAAGTTTCTTAAATCTTTTTATCATTTAATGTTTTCCTAATGACATTCCTTGAAATTCAAAAGCGATGGTTTTTTGTTAAATGAGTTTCATATTATGGAGTTTCATAATATGAATTAAAATAATGAAAATATATAGTCTTGTCAACATACATATCCTATTCTCATTGCTCAAGAGAATCTTTTGAAAACATTTTATAAGATTTTTTATTTTACTGAAAATAAACTATATTATGGAATACACAATATGGATAAGAGCAAAAAGTATTAAGATCATATCAACCTACATGTCTACCATCTTTTAAGAAAAAGAACCATAAAATGAAAGGGTGAGTAGTGTTAACTTGAAAAAGTTGTTTTAATGATGAAATGATCAAGTCAAAGTCATATTATGAAATTGCATAATACGATTAATGCAAAGAGAAGAGGGACCATTTTAATGTACATAACTATCCTCTTTGCTTAAAACAAAAGTGAAAAATGAACCTTCTTATTGAAGAAAGTAAAAAATTAATTAAGTCTTAAAAATCAATTTAAAAAAAAGAAGTGCTTTAAGAAGACATCATTTTATGGAATTGCATAACATAGATGAATTAAATTGAATGAGATCATAACCCACAAGTCTACTCTTTTCTTAAGAAAAGCATTTTTGAAAGATGAATCATATCATGGAATCTCGTGACATGGTCGATCACAAAGAGAAAAAAATGTCATGTTAAAATACATGCTTATTCTCTTAGTTTTTTAAGACCATTTCGTTAAAAGCAAGCTTATTTACCTTTGATTAAGCAAGAAACTTAATTGGGAAAAAAGTTAACTTAATTTTGCCTAAGATATCATCATCTCTTTTTCATATGTTATTTTTTTTACTGTCAATTAGAAATGAAATTGCTTTTACATGTGATGGGACAAATGAAAGTATTTGGTACAAAGGTTAGTTAGTTAGTTAGTTTTTTTTTTTTTTTTTTTTTTTTTTTTTTAATAAAAAAAACATTACGTTAGGCCTCGAGTAAGGGCCTTTTTGTTGTTGCAAAAGATTTGTTTAAAGAAAAACCTTTTTTAGAAACATTTTAGGCAAACAAACATGGGCTTCAAGAAACCAATCTACAGAAACAGAATGATGGCCCAAAAATAATGGCCCACAAGTGTTATGGTAGATTCCAAGGAAGTTTGAGGGGAACTTCAGAGAGTTCATAGCAAGCAAACCAAAGAAATGTCAATTTTGTTTTAAAAACAACCGGTCTTCATTTTACACAATTGATTAATGTAGAAGAGGACTCTATATGTAGGAAAAGAGCCTGATAATGCAAATTTTGAGTAAAACAAAAAACATACATAAGAGCAGAAGTCAGAGATACCAAACAATGTGTGATTGAAGTTAGTCCAAAATTTTTTCACTCTATGAAATGATTCTATATGAGTGGAGAGAAAAAATAAAATGATGCAAAAAGGAAAAACAACCAGGACACATGAGAGCACCTAGTTTCTCAGTCCATCAATCTCTTTATTGAAACAAATCTCAGTTTATCCAAGCAAACATCCTCAAGATGAACCAAAATGTGAAATAATACAGGCCTCAACCAATCACCATTTCAACCACTTAATCTTCACATATCATAATAAAAAATGAGTAACTCAAACATGCATTAGTATTAGCTAAAGCAAAGCGAGCACGATTTTCTCAAACATGTTTACATCGCCATCATTCAAAACAACAAATAGATCCAAAAACAACATAAGGGGAGGAGTCTTTCCTATAAATTGGAGAGCTCAGAATGCAGAAAGCCAATAAATCCAGAATTGGGTAGTGTCACACGGAGTTCAAAAGTGAAAACCCTCTTTGACATCCTACTTTGCGCCATTTCATAATTAAAAATCGTTTGATTTCTTATTTTGCAAAAAAGTTGTTACTTTGTGTATGTGATCGAGATGTAGCCTTTTCCGAGATCAATTATTTTCTACGATTAAGAGATTATTTGATGGAGAAATAAAACTCACAAAAAGGATTAAAATTAGAAAGAAAAAAAATGTTAGTTTTCACTAATTTCAAAAACTGTATTTTGAGCCTCATAATTTTTTATCAACAAATCTTTAGTATATGTCCTTCACCATACGAATAGAACTTATAATTAACTTTCCAATGATATATTGTGGGGATTTGTTTTTGATAAGGAAAGTTTGATACCTTATTTCTTTACTAAAACAACTATGAAATAAACTAGTTTTAGTGTATGGGATCCCATATATAATATATGATGAATTCGTACCCCAAACAACATGGGATTGAAAGAAGAATCTTCAATCTTTCCTTAAAGTCATAGAACAGACCTAAACTCATTCGGATGAGTGAGAACATCCTGTTTGAAGTTGAGGTTCATAATGTGGACTTTTTCCTAATCCGTTTGGCTTTGTGTTTTGGAAATGGCCTAAATGGACAGAATTCTTCTCCAAGGCGACCAAAACTGATGTTAAACCCTAATAGGACTTCAATAAATTTTAAATTTTTTTAATGGATTTTTGAGGGATCCTTTGGATCTTCTTCCAAACTTTTGGTTGCAATCTCGTTTTCGAGAGCAAATTAAGATAAAAAGAGTGCTAAATAATTAATTTTGTGTGAGAAACTTTCATTCTTGAGCCTAAACCCTAAACCTAACCCTAACCTTAAGGTCTGATCTTTTATATAAAACACTATAATAATCCTCTGTATAATCTTAATTTTTTTTATCATAGCAAAGGAAGAACAAGGCTTAGAATTATATCACAGATCGTTCACACCCAAATCGTTGTTTTCTTTAAGGGAACAAGAAGACGACTCCATCCCCCCATTCAGATAAGAAGAAGGATTTTGAGACCTTTTTCTATGTTTGATTGCTTAAGGAGGATCTCAGATTCGTGGTTTGATCTTTGCAAGAGTTAAACACGCTTCAAATATAGAAATTTGCTTCTCTCTCTAGGGTTTTGTTCTTGATATAGTTTTCATATGGTTTGGTCTTGTGTTTGATTTGATATTTTACATTTTTAAGAATGAAAATATTATTTACATGTAGTAGTGTAAGATCATTGTGTATCAGAATAATTTCTTTCTTAATTTGACATTAAATAGTTATTGTTTATTTATAGATAATGCATAGTAAAGCTCCTGCCTTATTTTTTATCTTCACATGTTTCACCTCTTTATGCTTGAATCTTGATGGATAATGTGTCTAGGCCCACATATTGGGATTATATGTGATTTTGTTGGGATAACTTGATGAGATTGAATGACTTTATGTGAATTATTAATAAATTTTTTTATCGTTTTTTTATTTTATTATTCATGGATAAATGAATGGAGTTATATTATATGTATTTATTATGAATGAATGGTTTACTTTTATACACTCGTGGATGGTTTACTTTTATCATTTTTTTATATAAATTGTTGGTTTTGTAACGTTGTAGTTAGGCAATTTTTATTTACTTTCTTTTATCGATCTCTTAGAAAAAAAGTGTAATTTTAGAGCGGAATGTTTTGACCACTATTTCCCTTGTAATCACAATTTACTGCTTTCCTAGATTGATGTAATTTTAATAATGTTTGATATGCTAATCCCCTTGTAATTGTTCTTTATTGGATGGTATCTTGTTTGGATGATATAATACTTTCCATAATTGTTCTGATATTCGTGTGACTCATATCACTCATTACAATGTATGTAAACGACCACTGAAATAAGAACCAATCAATTTATTAATTTAATTAAAATAAATTTCTTAATTTGCAAGAGTATTGGTTAAGCTCATTGAGTCCTAGATGCACATACTTGAATCTCTATTTTGTAAACGACCAATGGTTTTGTGGTTTATTGGTCCCTAAAACGAAGTGATGAGTCATTAAGGATTATCCGCCTATGACTTTGAGTCATTACTATACCCTTCGAAAATTAGCCCATTTGTTAATCCTTTGAGGAGACGTTATGTACATTTGTATTGTCTTTTTTTGATTTGTCTCTTCGAAATTATCCTTTTGGTATTGACCTTTGAAAAATAATAAAATAGAATGAACAAACTTTCAAGTGTATATATGATTAGAGAAATCAGCGTATCAACACCCTTACACCAAGATTCCATAGCCAAATATGGAGACTGAGTTAGGACCAAAGAATCAAAATCCTAAATTCCACCCTCTTGTTTTGGGCATAATCAAATTTTGGCTCCGTTGCCGGGGAAACGCGCTTACTTACAACGAAGTTTGTCAACTCTAAGACAAGACAGTACTATCGTTTCTTTCTATTAGTTTTGATTTTCTGATTTTGTTGTGTTCTGTTTTATTTATCACTTTTAAAAACTTAGTTGGTGTATGCTTAGACTGAGAGATTCGCGAGGGAGATTCATTAAGGGACCTGAATTAGAAATACCTTTCCCTTCCACGTCCGTTAGGGACCTGAATTAGGGAGATTCACCTAGATCACACCCTAGTGTACACCCAACAAAAAATATAGAAAATTTTGTTAACATGGCTGAAAACCCTAATGAAAATGTTGCTAAGACACTTAGAGATTACCTACACCCTAGCCGGACAGCCATACCATCATGCATTATGTTTCCAGCTAACACTCGCCATCAAGATTTTAAAACAGGGATAATACAATTACTTCCTACTTTTCATGGCTTGGAAAACGAAAACCCCTATGTGCACATTAGAGAATTTGAGGAAATAGTTGTGACTTTTCATGGTCAAGATGCAACCGATGATATCGTGAGACTTAAGTTTTTTCCTTTCTCCTTGAAGGATAAAGCTAAGAGTTGGTTATACTCGTTGAGACCACGATCAATTGGGTCATGGAATGAGATGACCCAAGTCTTTTTTAACAAGTACTTCCCTCAACATAAGACTAATGCATTGAAAAGACAAATCTCCACCTTTACACAAAAGAAAAACGAGACTTTGTATCAGTCTTAGGAGAAATTTAAAGAGCTGTTAAGTATGTGTCCACATCATGGGTATGAAAATTGGCATTTAGTGAGCTATTTCTATGAGGGTCTTACCTATAGAGAACGCCAATTTGTAGAGATGATGTGCAACGGTGAATTTCTGCAAAATGACCCTGATGAGGCTATTGAGTACCTCAATGAGCTTGCCGAAAAAGCTCACACATGGACTGGACATAGTGCTACTGAAAGCACAAATAGGTCATGACCTATAGGAAACCCTAGTGGTGGAGGAATCTACCATCTTAGGGAAGAGGATAATCTTAAAGCCTAGGTTGAGATGCTTACTAAGGAGTTAGAGGCATTAAAAACTAAAAAACTAACACACATGGTTAATCAAGCTGAACCTTTAGAACCATGTTTTGTGTGTGGTGGGGTTGATCATCCTGCCTAAGATTGCCCCACACTTGTTAACATGAGAGGGCTATACGAGGAACAATGTAATGCCTTAGGCATGTACAGGAAGCCTCCAGTGCCATTCTCTAACACTTACAATCCGAGGTGGCAAAATCATCCCAACTTCAGCTAGAAATCTGAAAATCAGCAGCATGCACAACCCCCTAGATCATACCCAGCACCTGATCATGCACCCTCATCCTCTAGGAACTCTTTAGAAGACACCTTACATGCTTTTATAGAAGCACAAGGTAAGACAAATCAAAGGTGTGAGGCTTTAATTACACAAGTGGTTGAGGAAAACAAAGAAATAAGGAGCCAAGTGTCCAAATTAATGGGCTCCTTGAGTGTGACTGAGCAAGGTAAGTTCCCTTCCCAAGCTCAGTCCGTACCTCATAGTTAACATATGACACAAGAAAATTTGAAAGATGTAAATGCCATTGTGACCCGAAGTGGTAAGTCACTACACATCCCTCGTTTAGTCGGGGATTTACTATTCATGTAGGAATGAGGTAGTATAGATTTAGTTCTAATCTCAATTTTTTTTGTCACATCTCATCCATGGGATAGATTCTATCCCACCCAATTGGGATTAAAATTTTTCTTTTTGTCCATTTTACCTTTGAATAATAATATTAATTATAATAAAAGTAATAATTATTATAAATATAGAATTATTTAAATTATTTTTTAATTATTATTATTATTATAATATTATTATAGTAATTATAATAATAACTAGTATAATTATGATGATAAAAATAATAATTTAATAATAAATATTATGTATTATAATAATAATAATAATGAATAACAACAAGAGCAACAATAATTATTATTAAATTTTAGAGTTTGTTAAGAAATTGGAGATTGTTTACGATGATGAATAATGCTAATGTATTTTGGTACCTAGACTTCTTATTTTACTTTAGTCTCAATCCAATAATCCTACAAACCAAATGTAGGATTAAGATATTACCCCTTTAATCCCAATTCATCTTATCTCATACTAGTCCTATTCCTACCCCACTATAATCTTGCCCGTGAACCAAATAGACGCTTAGGGTTTCTTCTTAATGAGGTTTAAATACTTGCTCAAAATGGATCAGCTCTTTCGGGTACTGCCTCAGGGATTGACCCGATCATCACAACTTTAATTGAAGCACACGAGTCTAGGTCCAATTAGCTTTTCAATAAATCAAACCATGGACAAATTTAGGAAGACTTGGGTCCAAATTATAATTTAATGTTCTTAAACCTAATTCAACAATAGAAGAAAAAGGCTCAAATGGTATATTTTTCATATATCATTTATTTTTTCTTTGCTTTCCATTTTCTTTGAAATTCCATCTTATTTTTTTTTATTACAAAAGAGAATTTAAGCAAAAGAGCTAAAATTTGATCTTTCATTTCAATTTTTCAAGACTAACTGATTTTTAGGAAACAAGGGGTCTTAATCCAAAGTAAATTTGTCATAAAAAAATCAACTAACTTACCTAATTAAAAGAAATATTAAATTTAGTCTTTTGAATTAAATTTCGGTCTAGTTTACATATCATCGACAACTTTTGTCACTACAAATAGTTATATCTACGGGATTTTAGCTCGTCGCTCGTATTAGTGACGTCCAACTTAACGATGGTTGGTTTCTGCAACAGCAATAGGACTTTCAGTGACGACAAATGCTGCTGTTGAAAGACCTTTTTCTTGTTCTCCTTGGGATACATGGAATCTGGGGGATCATTTCTTGACCATAAGGTAAGGATCAAACAACATCTAAGGTCCTCTAGCTAGAATCAAAAGATAATCACTTAATTAAATTCTAGGATTTGATCAAATAAAATTTTTCACCAAATAAGATGTCAAAATCCACCTGTATTTTCTAAATCTGATGCAATTCAGGATAAATATTATCAAAGGAAAGAATATTTCCAAATAATTTGATAATTTGTGTTGATTTCCATGGTTTCCAAATTCGCTGTTGTCCCGTGGAAATGAGCTGCAGAGTAGGTAAAGAACAAGTTTCTAGAGAGCTGGTATCAACGATCTGAGAGGGTTGGTTCATGCTTCCTAGATTTAGAAGAAGGTATGTTAGGAAGGTAAGGGGGATTGTGGGAAGGAGGAGGCGAAGGAACTGCTAGCGAGAGAGAAAGAGAGGACATACTGAGAGCGAAGAATTATCTTTCACCTTTTTACTTCAAATAATTTCCTCCATTGGTTGAAAATTTCAAATAACCGAGTTGATGGTTCAAAGAATATGAAGCACAATTATTCTGGTTTTGAGTTCAATTATTCTAGCCAATAATTCCTTTATAAATAAGGATAACTATTCTGTGGGTGGGTGAGGAATGAAGTAAGTTAGTTCGGGAAATAAAAGAACTATTTTCCAAGTGATTTTACTTGTTTTGCACGCCTCAACTACGATCTTGTCGTGGCAAAGCTAATATTGGAAAGAAATTCTAAAAAAAAGAGGTGACAAAATTTGACCCGATCCGATATGCAAATGCATCAAAATAATATGATTTGAATTCGACCCAACCCTAATCCGAGTGATCCGAAAACTGAAATGAACTGAATTCAAAATAACCTAACTCGACCCGAACTTGAAATGTATTGAAATTATAATTTTTTAATGAAAATTTTAAAAAAATGATTTGCTTTTTAAACTTGAGGAAATAGTTAATTAACTAGTTTTCAAATAAAATAAATTATATCATAATTAATTAATTATTGATTTATATGTGTTGATATGTATGGTTCAACATTCTATTAATATGAGTAATCTCATTAGCTTAAAAAAAATCGAGTAGACTAGTAAATTTTGCATTGTTATTCATGTCACAGCAAAATTTTATCTTTAATAATATTGGCTTGGAAAATAGAATGGAACGAGGTGATTTTATAAAGTTTAATCTCCAAAATCTAGTATAAGACATTAGTAGTGAGAATAAATTCATGGACTAGTTATTTAAGATCAGTTAAGACTGAATTTTGGGATTAAGAGTCATAACATTGCATATTGCATTCATAAATTAAACATATTATTCATAAAATTCAGTATTGATTTATTATTAATTAATTTTTAAGGATTTGGACATGTAACTTATTTAATCATATTATATGCAAACAATATATTTCTAATTAAGTATAGATATCTATTTCGTTGACATGACTTGACTTTACCCAAATCCCACTCGACTGAAAGTAACCCGAGACCCGAATGACACGCGACTCAATATGACTTGAACCTGACTTATCTGATCCGACCTGATCCGATTGCCACATCTACTAAATACTAATCTTTGAAAGTTTCATTACAACCATTGTGATGGCGATATAGCTCCAACCATTGAGAAGAGATTGCATAATGTAGTCGGACCTAAACGCATTTCAATGAAAGGAAACTATAGTACTATAGTAATTATTTACCGCAACAGACGAACAGTAAAATAATTGAGAGAAAAAGTTATTCAATTTGATGAATTGAACAATAAACATACAATTGCCATGATATATATTTGATATGGAAATGGTTTTGCATTATATTCGTTTTGGAAAACACTTTAGCTTCCAAAGAAATGAGTGAAAATACCATCAAGCACAAAGAAAGGCAACAACAAAAAAATAAATACAAAGAGTTGTCAATCAAAATTTCCTGGAGAGGATCATGGAAGTTCAAGAAAGCTTCAAGGCTCAATCCATGGATGTCATCTTATTCAGCGCTCCCAAGACAAGCACCACTTGGCTCAAGTCCTTGACTTTGCTATTATGACCCGTACACATTTCGATATAGATTCCCCAACACATCCATTACTTACCAAATTATCACACCAATGTGTGCCATTTTTGGAGGTTGATATGGATAATCTAGACCCTGAGGGAATTCGAATCCCTCTCTTGTCCACACACATGCCCTAAACTTTTTTACTAGTATCCTAATGAATTCTAGTTGGAAGATCGTTTGCATATGGAGGGATCCTAAGGATGTGTTTGTTTCACCTTGTCATGTCCATAGAAAGCTCGTGTCTTTTGTTTCAGCAGAGAAGGCTTGGAGTCTGAAGAAACTAAAAAGTAATTAGGGCTTATGTTTATTGACTACTTAATGTTGCAGTAGTAAGAGCTCATATTTATAGTGTATGTACATAAGATTTCCTAATTACATTAGAATTAGGATTTCTTAATATTATTTACATTAAGAAATATATATATTTATAGGCCCCCTCAATCCGAATAGGGTGGAACCATAGAGATATTGTTTTTATGTTGAAGAAACCGAGGTGAAGACAATCTTTTTGTGAATATATCTGCAAGTCGAGAATCAATGGGAATATAACGTATTTGAACATCTCCTTGGGCTACTTTTTGATAAACAAAATGAAAATCTATCTCAATGTGCTTGGTACGAGTATGAAAAATTGGATTAGCGACAAGATAAGTAGCAATAATGTTATCATAGTACACTCGAACTGGACGAGCCAATAGCATATATATATCATAGAGAAACTGACGAATCTAGTAGGTCCCAGCTACAATATAAGCAAGGGATCGATATTTCGATTCAATACTGGAACAAGACATAGTAAGTTGTTTCTTTGCTTTCCAAAAAATAAGATTCGGTCCAAGAAAGATTGCATAACCTGTGGTAGACCGACGACTGTCAGGGTAGTCTGTCCAGCCTGCCTAGTCTGCATCTGCATAGCAAGAAAGAGAGAAATCCTTTGCAGAAGCAAGACGTAAACCATGATTAATAGTACCATATAAATATCGAAAAATACATTTGATAAGCTGAAAATGAGTTATGTGAGGAGCATGCAAAAACTAACTAGCCAGATTAACAACATATGCAATATCAGGTCGGGTTATAGTTAAATACTGAAGACCTCCAACCATACTCCTAAATTCAAAGGGATCTGCCAGTAGTCACCCTCGTGTTGTGAAGGTGTGGACTAGGAAGGTAGGGAAGTTTTAACGGGTTTTGCAGAAGACTGAGAAAATTTAAGTAAAAGGTCTTTGGTGTATTTAGTTTGAGAGAGAAATAAACCGGTAGGATGATAAACCATTTCAATTCCAAGAAAATAATAGAGATCACCAAGATCTTTCATAGCAAAGTGGTTAGATAAAGTATGAATAAAACGAAAAAGTAGGGTGGTTTTGTTACCTGTAAGGATAATGTCATCAACATATATGAGTAAGATAAGAGGACCATGAGAGGACTGGATAACAAATATAGAAATGTCTGCTCGGCTGCAAGAAAAACCAAGAGAGATATGGAAAGAACTGAAGTAGTGAAACCAAGCCCTAGGAGCCTGTTTCAGACTATAGAAAGCCTTGCGTAATTTACAAACATGAGAGGGACGAAGGTTATCAACAAAACTATGAGGTTGTTTTATATACACAACTTCATCAAGATATCCATGAAAAAAAACATTCTTAACATCCAATTATCTAATTACTCAATGATGAGAAATAGCTAAGGATAAGATAATACGTATAGTAATAGGTTTAAAAACTGGAATAAAAGTCTCATGATAGTCAATACCTAGTTGTTGGTGGAATCCCTGACCGACCAACCTCGATTTGTAGCACTCCACAGACCAATCAGCCCGATATTTAATCATTTAAACCTATTTACACCTAACTAAATTTTTCATTGGATAATATGAAACTAAATCAAAAGTGTGGTTAGTTAAAAGCATATTAAATTCATCAGTCATAGCTGACCATCACTCGAGATCTTTATTTGCTTGAGAAAAACAATTTGGTTCAGATGGCAGGGTAATAGTGGAAAGAGAGAGTATATGTTTAGGTTTGTGAATGTCGGCCTTAGATCGAGTAATCATGGGATAGCACAAGATGGTGGTAGATGAGGGAGGAATAGTAGAGGTAGAGGGAGCAACAAGGACAAGAAAAAGAAGGACAATGAGGCTGTAAGAGGCTGAGACTAGTGCTAAAGTATCAATTAGAGGAGGCGACAAGGGAGGAGCCACCATTGGTAATGGAGAGGAGGTGGTGGGCATAGGTAGGGAGTGAGGATTCACTGGGGAAGAGGACGAAGATAGAAGTGGTATGGCTATAGGGGCCGGTAGTGGGGAAGGGAGACTAGACACAGGGTTATTATGAGACACAAGGAACAAGGCAGAAGAGTGATGTAAGGGTTCAATAGTGTTAAGGACAAGTTGAGGAGTGGGAGGTTAGGTAACTAGAATGGAGATGAAAAATTTAGAGAAAATAAGATATAAAAAAAAGTTATTGGAAGATAACATGACGAATTGTATAGACATGACCAGTGATAGGGTTAAGACACCTATATCCTTTATAATTTTTAGCATAGCCTAGGAAGACACATTGTTTGGAGAGAGGTATAAGTTTGTGGGGATCATTGGCAGTGATGTTAGGATAACATGCACACCCAAAAACGCAAAAGGTAGTGTAGTCATGAGGTTTAGAAAACAATTTTGTATAGGAAGCTTAATTTTGCTAAACATGAGTAGGGAGATGATGGATAATGTAGAGTGCGGTGTATATAGCATCAACCTAAAATGACTCGGGAAGATAGGAGTGAATTAAGAGAGTTTGTGTTATTTCGTTAATGTGTAGATGTTTACGCTCAGCGACACCATTTTGTTGAAGAGTGTTCGAACAAGACATACGAAAAGCAATACCATGGTGAGCAATAAATTGTTTGAAAGGCATTTGGTTAAATTTTTTACCTTCATCACTTTATTTTTTATTTTGGTGGAAAATTGATTTTCATCGAGAGCTTTAAAGTTACAAAAGTGTTGAAATTTTTTAGATTTCTTACGCATTGAAAAAATCCAAGAATATCAAGAAAAATCATCCACAAAAATAACATAATAAAGATAACCTAAATTGGATAAAATAGGAGATTTCTAAACACCATAATGTATTAAAGCTAATGGTTGTGCAGTATAATGCTCAACAGAATCAAAAGTTAAATGTTTAGACTTGCCTAACTGGCACTCAGAACAAAAACTAAAATATTTAGAAGACAACGAAATATTCTTATGAGTTTGTAAAAGAGATAACACATGAGGACCTAAATGACCTAGCCAACGATGTTAAACATCACCAAAGACTTGATGAGACTAACGCTAGAGGAGAGGTAGTGATTGAATTTGGAGGAAGAGGGTATAAATCACCATCACTGGAGGATTTGAAAAGAGTTGTACTCGTACTCTTGTTCTTAATAACAACATGAGAGGCATCAAATTTAGCAGAACCGTTGGTATCGGAACATAAATTTTTAACAGAAAGTAAGTTGTGATATAATTATGGTACATGCAAGAGGTTGTTAAGGCAAATAGGTTGAGTGGATGTGCATAAAAAAGTAGAACCAACATTATTAATATCAAGAAATTGTGCATTACCAACTAAAATTTTAGTTTTTTCAACATAAGGTGTAAGGTTAGTAAGTATACCTGATTGAGGAGTCATGTGAGCTAAAGTGGCAGTATCAGGATACCACTAGGCGACATTAGACTTACCAAGAGACATAGTAGCAAATGATTTTGGAAATTCATGAGAGACAACAACATGATTGAATCGGTGTGGATAATTAGGGGCAAGGTGACCTGTGGTATGACGAATCTAACATGGGGTGGAAGAGGATCCAGGATGTGGTCCCAATAGACCTTTATGATTATAAGAAGAAGTACCAGCAGAGTGATTAAATATAGGAGAAAAATTAGAAGAGTAATTAGTATTTGAACCATGCTGAGTGGAGTTACCATGACCAGTATTACGTCCACGACTGCGACCATGATATCCTGAGTAACCTCTACCACGACCACGAGAAATGCCTAAGGTAGTGGTGGCAACAAGGGTTGTAGGAGGGTTAGAAGACTGAGAAGCGAACCTAAGATGTTTCAGTCATTATTCCTGTACAAGCAACTTGGTACCCAAACTATCAAAAGTGAGGTTGATGTTGGTGTTGGTGACTATGATGATGAAGCTTTCATATTCTATAGGCAAACCTGAAAATGCATAGGAGATAAGAACTTTGGTGGAGAATGGGGAGTTGATGGAAATAATAGTATTAACTAAGGTTTTGAGATCCCAAAGATATTGTTCCATTGACTTGTCATACTTTGTATGTTTGTGAAGCTTTAGGCAGAGGTCAAATTCATTGGCATTGGATTGATCAAGGTACCATTGTTTCAGGGCAATCTATGCATCCCGAGAAGTATCTAGATCATGGACATCTTGAAAGATGTCAGAAGTGTGAGTAGTATTAATCTAGGATCTAAAGAATTGGTCAGTTCTAACTTATAGACAAACCTGAAAATGCATAAGAGATGAGATCTTTGGTGGAGAATGGGGAGTTGATGGCAACAATAGTATTAACTATGGTTTTGAGATCCCGAAGATATTGTTCCATTGACTTATCATCATTTGCATGTTTGTGAAGCTTTAGGCAGAGGTCAAACTCATTGGCATTGAACTGATCAAGGTACCATTGTTTCAGGGCAATCTAGGCATCCCAAGAAGTATCTAGATCATTGACATCTTGAAAGAAGTCAGAAGTGAGAGTAGTTTTAATCTGGGATCTAAAGCATTGGTCAGTTCTAACCTAGGTGGTATAGTCAGGATTGAGAATAGTTTGACCATCACTGGTTAAGGCTAGGTGAAAGGGACAGGGAGAAGAACCATCAATGTAGCCAAGGAACTCATAAGTGGAGGCACAGTAGCAGCGCTGACAGTTGTATAGCCGGGTTGAGTAGAGATAACGTTAGGATAATTTTCCATTATTTAGTGTTTAAGAGAAGATATGAGTTTTAGTGATGAGAAGAGAACAATGTTTAGGGTTTAGGATCTCACTGCTATGATACCATGAAAAAACTAAAGAGAAATTAAGGTTTGTATTTACTGACTACTTAATGTTAAAGTAGTAGGAGCTTATATTTATAGTGTATATACATAAGAGTTTTCCAATTACATTAGAACTAGGTTTCCTAATTACATTAGAACTAAGATTTCCTAAAATTATTTACATTAGGAAATATATACATTTACATAATGCTTTGGAAGATGCTTTTAAGCTGTTTTGTCAAGGAATCTCTCATGTTGGACCATATTGGGAGCATGTTTTAGGTTATTGGATAGAAAGCCAACAATATCCTGATAGGGTCTTGTTATTCAAGTATGAAGATCTGATAAATTAAACCTTATTTTATGTGAAGAGATTGGCAGATTTCATCGGTAATTCTTTCTCCTCGGAGGAAAAAGAGCAGAAAATTGTGAACTTTTATAGTTTTGAGAATCTGAGCAATCTGGTGGTCAATAAAACTGGAAGGACGTCTTTGCATGGTCTAACAATCTTCAAGTTTAATTAAATCCATGCATGTACGATTTCGAGTTTATTTATAAATAATTTTTAATAATAAAGTTATATACGTACTTAAACTTAAAATTAAATAAAAACCTGTGAGCCACCAACAATCCACAAGCTTGATTTCTTTAAGGAAATGTGAAGTTGTAGACTGGAAGAATTTTTAGGTAGATATATTCCATACAATCTGTTATTAAGTTTTTTTTATTACTTTTTACTAGGTTTGATTATCTTTCTTAATTTGATAATAATAAAAAGGAGAAAGATATGAATAAGGTTTTCTATGTTTCACTTTTTCAGGTTTTAAACGATGCATGTCTTTTGTGATCAGATTTTATGTTTTTCTTAGAAAATCATTTGATATATAACTGAAAATACTTACAATTTTTTAATTAAAACTTTTTGAGGGGGAAGAGATGGGACATAGGAAGAACGTAACAAAATTATAAAACTTAAATTTCTGGTCATGGGCATTTGAGTCATCTTCCATGCATTATCATCATATACTTCATGCTTAGATGCTAATTTTTGTGATTTTATGTTAATCATGTTTTTAAAAAAGATATAATAAACATTCATGTATCCATACATTCATGCATCATGACATTAGTTAGAGGTAAACTTGGTCTTTATCATAAAATTATTGTCGGGTATAGGTCATGGGACAAATGAGGGGACTAACACCCCAGTTTGTCGAGCCTAGATTTTATGTTTAATTCTGGTTATCATTGTAATTAAATGGTTTTATTCAATTTCACACAGTTATATTTAGGATTTTTGTTCAATTTTTGTATTTAGCAATCGATGGAGACAAAGAGAATTAAACTCAATGTTTACAGTGATATTGATGATTTTTGCATTTTTGTATAGTGATTCTTACATGGTTTTATTCAACAGATAATTAACTTTAGTTTAATACAATATATGTAATTACATGGTTTTATTCATTTTGACTAGGTTTTGTTTGTTCTTCTATTTCTTTTTAATTGTTACTGATTTTCCCTTATGTGTTTAACGTGAAATTACAAGCTTTTATTCATTTTCTTCTTTGTTATTTACAATCGAGTGTTTTGGAATGATATACAAAAATTTTACATAAAGAATAATTGGTGCCAAAATTTCAAACATGCTACTGGTTCTAGTCCTTGAATTATACTGCAATTTTGACATGCTTGCTCTATTGTGGTCATTTGGTTTTGAGGTCTTGTTAATTGTATTTGTTACTTATTTTTCAAAATTAATTGGTATCCTATAAATATTACTTATTGGTTTTATTATGGGTTGGTGTTGTTCTGTTTTGACTCTTTATATCATGCAATTTTATGTACTTCTTGGTGCACCAAGATTTTACATAAACAACATTTGGTGCGAAAATTCTTCTTAAACTCTGTTTCTGATGGTAAACTATCTTTTACGCAAAGGTCTCTACAGGTTAGTTCTTCTTTTTTTTTTTCAAAATTTTTCTTATATATATTGAGTTGATTTTTGCCTCTTTTTTTTCTTTCTTCATATATAAAAGTTACAATATGTTTGAATGCATAAATTGTTGTTATTAAGTCATAGTTTAATTGTGTTTGTTTACACAAATAAAAAAAAGAACAAACTTGTTTTTAGATGGGATTTTTTAGTCAAAGTAGGTTGGATAATTATTATTCTAAACAATAGTTTTAAGAGAACAAAATTTGTTGAAAGATGAAAACCCTTTTCTCTAAAACAAGGTTTTGTTGAAAATAGTTTTAGTATACAACAAAAAATAGCTTGGATAATAGCTCTTTTTCCTTATTTTCTTTTAAAATGTTCTATATCAGTAGTTTGGTGTATAATGTTACTTTGCAATTGTAGTGGTTTGTCAGTCTATTTGGTAGGATATTCTCTTGTAAATGATGAGTTCGTGACTTATTAAAATAATATTCTTTTGTAAATCATGGTTTTATTATGCATGCTATGTGATTGATATATGTGGAATTTTCCCTGTTATCCGAAGATATATCTAAATATTTGATGGTTCTTGCTGTATTTGTATGTGGGTTGTACTTATTTTTAGGCTTTTTCAGTGTCTAAGGTAGGTTGGGATTATGGTTTTTTTGTTGTAGTTTTTAGGGTAGGAAGCTACTTTGTTTTCCTATTTTAGTTTGATTGGGCTAGGTACGTTATGCTTTGAAAACTGAGTATTTATTATGTTGTATTAGGGTTTGGAAATTGGGAACCAAGATCTTAAAACATGGGTACTTATGGAGTTTGTTCTTGTTATTAGTTGTTGGAACCTTGTAGAAATATAAAGGGTGAGGTCATATCTTTGGACCATACCTCTGATTATTCAAAACCTTTGTTTTTCCTTTAAAAAAACAAAAATCTAGTGATCCAATTTACAAAAGGAAATGATCCATGAGTCATATCGTTGTTATCATGGCCAAATATATTTACCAATTTATATATACCTGTTTATCATATATTAAGTGCAAGTGAGACTAACTTGTTTATCATATATTCATGATTTGGTGTCTTTCAAGCATCGCATTAACTTCAATTAGGTATTTGTCATGCGCTGCATTAGATTCGATTAGGTGTCTGTCATGTATCACATTAGCTTCAATTAGGTGTCTCTCATGCATTTCATTAAGTGTCTTTCATGCATTGCATTAGGCCCTAGCCAATGATGAACCCATTAGATTGTCCTTTGTTTTCATGGCATATATTCATTGTTTTTTCTCAATGTTAATGTGTGTCTATTTGTTAGCTTATGCGGATGAGGTTTCATACCATGTAAATGTACCAAATCAGTGAAACTCAAACTCAACCCTATATGCCTCTAAGGCATATATAATTTTTTCTACATTTTGGATAGTGTTCGCATAGGTTTATTGTTCTTACTATGTTATATGATTAAGCAATTTTTAACAAGTGAAAATTTGGATAGACATGCTTAGGATAGTGTGGAAAGATGAGAAACATACATTTTTCCTTATGGCGGCAAGTGAAGAACAATATTTTAAGGGACTAATTAATCATTACCCAACTAAGAAAGTTACTGATATAACTCGGGGGTGCTTTATTGAGGAACTGGGACAGAAAAAATTAAAACTTCATTTGATGCATTGTAAGGATTATTTTAAACATGAGAAGGGATTGTTTACAAGAAAGGGAAGATTTTGTTGGAGGCCACGTTTATACTAGGTTAGGGTTTAGTTAGTTTATATTGCTATGAACATCAATGAACCGTTATATTAGATGCATATTTTTTTTATGAGATTTAATCTTTACTTTTTTAGGCGCAAGATATCACGATACGGGAAACTTAAGTTGGATATAGACATCGTACCCGATTCATACTTGTTTGGTGAACCCTTTATGGCTCTCACTGTAGATGTCATAGAGGTAGAACCCCATGATGCCCCCGAGTTAGTTGAGTTGGATGATCTTGTCTTTATCAGATATGTTTAGAATGGATGTTTATATTTTATTTCGATATTTGGTGTTTTTATATGATGTTATGTATGGATAATATGTATGTGTTGACCCCTAACTTGATTTTAATGATGACAAAATAATGTTTAATTGTTCTAACCAGTTATCTAACTGTTTAAACTGCTAAAGTATTATGTTCAAAGCCAATATGCGTAGAATGTACTTGAAAAGATATATACGCAACCTCGAGAGAAGTCTGAAGATCAAGAATAGTAGTTTTTAGAGGTTATTGATATTATTGTAAATTTCTCTATCAATTTCCTAGCTTTATATATGGCTTAATTTGATTACAAAAACATTTTTGACAAATTCATATTGACTTGGTTTTGTTTTTAAAACCAAATGAAAACAGAAAATTTTTGTTTCAGTTGATCTAGTCGACTGAATGAAAGGAAGAATTTTCTAGCCTTTGATACAGTCGACTGAATGATCTATTCAATCGACTGACTGAAGGATACAAACTTATGATGTTCTGATCCAGTTGATTGAATGTCTTTTGCCTGAATTGAAATCACTTGATTCAGTCAATTGAACAATCACAACAAGGAAAATCATTTTCTAGGACGAAATTATCTCTCGCTAATACTAAGGATTTTGTTGCTTATAGTCATTTGCGATGGAAATCCGTCACAAATAATCCATTGCTGATACTATTAAATGCAACCGAAAAAATTTCTATCACAGATATTGATTTTTTTGGGATGGAAAATCCGTTGCTGATAGGTGGTCACCTTGACTCAATTAAATAAAAAAATTATATTTTTATTTTAATTACATTAAAAGCGACGAAAATCCGTCGCAAAACAGTATTTGTGACGGATTGTTTTGTCGCAAATAATAATTTCCAGAAAATTTAATTTTTGTTTTTATTTCAATATTTGCGATGGAAAATCCATCACAAATAATATTTAATTTGATTTTTTTTAACAAAATCTTGTATTATAATTAAAAAAACCATGTTAAATTATAAATTACATATTTAAATAGAGCAATTTTTATAATTCTGCTCAAATTTTATCAGCATTAATAAAATTAAATCATTAGTATTAATTTGAAACAAATAAAATTCAATTTCTAGTACCAAAAATATTTCAAAAATTACAACTTAATTAAAAAGTATAAATAAAATGGAGAAACGATGAGCCATCATAATCCAGTCATATCCGAGTAGTACACATCGTCGTCTCTCGGATCTTGTGCACTTCCATCAGCAGCATCCTAGAAAAGAAGTTAATATAGAATTATAAGATATACATAGTAAAGTGAGATATATAATATTAACTAATTACAGAAAAATAAATAAACATAATTATGAAGTTTGAAAACCATTTACCTCCTAAAATCCAATTTCTCAAAACTTATTTTCTATGTTACGGACATGCCGGTACCCCCGACTCCTCCATGGGATAAGTATCTCACATTTTCACCCATAAAACCACTAAGTGTTAACGGTTTGGACTTAAAACACCTACTTTCTCTTTAAAATCCAAACCAGTGGTTTGAATCTGATTTGGTTTATTATCATAAGTCACTTTCTACGTTACAGATATGTTGGTACCCCCAACTCATCCACGGGATGAGTATATCACATTTTCGCCCCTAAAACCACTATGTATTAACGATTTTGACATAAAATGCCTACTTTCTTCTCCAAAATCCAAATTAGTGGTTCGAATTTGATTCAATTTGTTCTCACAAGTCACTTTTTACGTTACGGACATGTCGGTATCCTCGACTCATCCACGAGACGAGTATCTCACATTTTCGCCCCTAAAACCACTAAGTATTAATGGTTTGGACCTAAAATGCCTATTTTCTCTCCTAAATCCAAATCAGTGGTCCAAATCTAATTCGGTTTGTTCTCGTAAGTCAATTTCTAAGTTATGGACATGTCAGTACCCCCGGCTCATCCACGGGACGAGTATCTCACATTTTTTCTCCTAAAATCACTTATTGTTAAGAACTTAGACATAAAACTCCTACCTTTTGGCAACTTCTCGCCCTCTGATAACATACTTTTAATTATTGACAATAACCGGTTGTAACAGTTTTCGGACATGTTAAAATCTGACTTATAGTTCAATAGCTGAGCAACCGTCGATAACTTGGCATGCTTCATGCAACCTTCCTATAACGGCTCATCAACATCTCTTAATAAATCATAAAACTTAGTAGCATCACAATTCAGGGCCTTCTAAGCATCCCAATTAAAATCACCAGTATTATCCATTACCATAGCCCCCATTCGATTTCTCCCTCTGAATCTTTCCTTATCACAATTAATTCGGGCCTTCGAATGTCCCCCAGAAAAAAATCTCTCTTTGTCGAGTCCATCTCTTGTAATCCTTAACAAAACCCTTCTTGTGTAGGTGCACGGTAACCACCTATCTCTTAAAAAATTTAATGTTTCTACAAACCAAGCAAGGACATTGAATTGTTCCCCTATACACATAACGTTTATTACTATATGCAAAATTTAGGAATTGTTCAACTCTATTCCTTAATTCTTCCGATACAACATTATGCACAACCCGACGGTCCATCCAACTCCGATCAACTGACATCGTTCCAGATACTAAAAAATATTGACTTTCAAAGTTATTCCAATTTATAATTAACTAATAGATATAACTCAAAATAATAAAGTAACTTAAGATTTATGAGATAACCCAATTTAAAGAGCCTTGTTGAGCACTATGCTAGTCTTTTTTCATTCAAGAGTGAAAGGTAAGATTACATAAGGAAATATATTGTCTATGTTGGTTTTTGTCTAAGGTTTAAACATGGTTTGAAAGGCTTCATCATCAAGTCTTGGCGCCTCAGAACACTAAGTATGCACCTTAGCTCACAGCATGGAAAAAGGTCCTGCATCAGGTCAAGCCACGGCCCAGCCCTTCCCAGGCTGCGACGCACAATATGGAAGATGCCTGGAGGAGGGGCACACCGCGGCTCAGCCTCCCCCAGGCCGCGTAACCTAGAAAGTGGAAGGAGTGTGCTCTGGCCTGGGCCGCGGAGCCAGGCACACTGATGCACACATCCTTCAGCCTTTTGAATGGTTCGTGAGACATGTTCAAAATGTATAGGATCACTAAGGATTGATGAAGGGCTATGATTGATTAGTCTTCAAGATCTAAGGGTGGATATTGACCTTCAAGATTGGTCAAGAAGTTGGTGCACTATATAAAGGGTCACCTAGCTTCAATCTCAACACAATTGTGAGACAACAAACACAAGTGATCATCATACAAGAGTATTCAAGTGCAAGTGTGAGAGTGCAAAGACACCAAACACAGGAGAGGCACTAGAATAGATCTCAAAAGAGAGGTTGGTGCTAAAGAGAGAGTAGCATAGATTAAGATAAAGAGCACTGTAATAGTTCTTATCTTTTCTTTCTTCTCTTCTTTGTTCCTTCAAGAACTTGTGGTTTCTTGAAGAGGTGTTGTTGGATTGTAAAGAACCATTAATTTAGTGCAGAGAGTTCAAAGGAACTCACAGGAACGTTGGCTATTGCCGAACCTCGATAACAATTGCTGTGTCCTTTCCTTTCTTTGATTTCTATTTCTGTTTTTGATTCATCTTTACAAGTAATTCTAGACTTGGGTGTTTGGAAGATCACCACTTGGGCATCTCCAAGGTGATTTCCAACAGTTGTATCAGAGCCAGAGGAGCTTTGGTGAGTGGGTATCGGAGCAAGAACAGAAGGTGACGGAGTCAAGACTCCAAGAATCAAATATCAACTTCTTGGGTAATTCAAGAACAGAGTAAAGATCAAGATCAGATCGTGTTCTTGAGGGTGATTCAAGAATGGTATTGAGATCAATCTTCGATCGTGTTCTTGAGGTTTAGAAGAAGTTGGAAAGCAATTGTGGGTGCTGCATAAATCTGGGATTTTCTTCACAAGATGGCTTAAAATTTCATTATTGAGAAGTTTGATGGAAAGAGAGACTTTACCCTTTGGAAGTGGAAGATCAAGGCAGTTCTTATACAACAGAAGGTGGACTTGGCTATTGGAGAATATGATACTTTTCCAGCAAGTATCATAGAGGACCAGTGGATTGAGATGAAGAAGACGACATACAACACCATTTTCTTGCACATGTCGGATAGTGTCACAAGAGAGTGCGGAGACTCGGAAGATCCTGCTATCATATGGAAGAAACCAGATGAGTTGTTTCTTACCAAAACTCTCCCTAATAAGATTTATCTTCTTAAAAGAATCTTTACTTTTAAAATGAATCCTAGTAAAGAGTTGCAAGATAATCTTGATGTGTTTAATAAGCTAGTTCAAGATTTGAATAGCTGTAGGATTACATTCCCGGATGAACAATTGGCTGTTATTTTGTTGAATTCTCTTCCTGATTGTTTTGATGATTTGATTAATGCAATTGAATATGGAAGAGACACACTAACCAAGGAAATCGTGATTAATGCTATAAGGGCTCATGATTTCAAAGCCAAGATGAGGGAAGCATCAAATGGAGAAGGGTTGTTCATTAGAGGAAGGGCAGCAACTCAGAATGGCAGTAACATTCATGGCAACTACCGGGAGAAATCAAGAGGTAGAGGGCAGAGCCATGAGAGATCTCATTCCAAACCAAGATTTGGAGGAAAGAGGTGCTTCTACTGCAATAAGGAGGGCCATTTCAGGAAAGATTGCAAGAAGAAGATGTGGGATGAGAGAGGAAGAAGCCATACCAAAAATGGAGAGGCTTCGGTTGCCAAAGGAGAACAACAAGATGATGTTCTTGTTGTGTGCTCAATGTGAGCAGGAGGCAAAGCAGCAAGAAATGGATTTTGGATTCCGGGTGCACTTATTACATGTGCCCTCACAAGGATTGGTTCAAGAATTTTCGGGAAACCAATGATGGAAAGGTTTTCTAGGGGAATGACACTTCTTGCCAAGAGAGGGGGATAGGAGACATCCAGTTGAGGATGTTTGATGGAGTCGCAAGGCTGCTGCGGAATGTGAGGTATCTTCCGGATTTGAAGAGGAATTTGATCTCATTGGGGCAGCTGGATTCCATGGGGCATTCATACAAAGAAGAGGGAGGAAAGATCAAGGTGACTGATGAGTGAAAAATATTGCATATTTAGGCGACTTAATTTACATTTGTTAGCTTAGGAATTTATTACTTTGAGTTGTTTTCGTTGTTTTTCAGGTTTACAAGCACTGGGAAAGGAGTTTCACTAAATTGTCAGAATTGCTCGTACAGATCAGCCATTTCTGAGGATTAAACTGTATTGATTCAGGAAGAAATAGGAGATGAGCCATATATGTTTGGAAAGATCCGGATGTCTATTTTCTAGGAAATTTTACGGATCAATAAAATGATTTTTCTAGAGAAAGTTATGGCAGTTTTAGTAGACAAATGTCAGGCAGTGCATGATTTCAGCGTGACAGATAAGCCATTTTTTAGGATTAAACTGTATTGGTTTAGGAAGAATCAGGAGATGAGCCATATATGCTTAGAAAGATCCAGATGTCTATTTTCTGGGAAATTTTATGAATCAATAAAATGATTTTTCTAGAGAAAGTTATAACTGTTTTAGTAGACAAAGGTCAAAGAGCAAAAGTTGGAATCTGCAGTATCCCACATCAGATTGGACAAACATTGCACTTGTGATGTCTCCCTATATAAGCTCCTCTTCACTTCATCTTTAGTGTGCAATTCCTGGGCCATTTGGTTTAATCCAGTGGACGTCTGCTAACATTCTAGTGGACCTTGAAGGCTTTGCTACCACGAGGGGAAACGCCGCCCAACAGCGGGTGGAATTTCTCCCATGTATAGTAATTTATTTCTTTTTATTTAGTTTTAATGTTTAGCACTTGTATTATGAACTTTAGTTTCATAATTATGAGAGGCTAAAATCTTCAGCTAAGGTTGAAGATGAAGCCTTTCCTTTGTTTAGCATTATATGTTCAGATTTGCGCATAACAATTATGATGTTTTTTTAGTATAAATGTTATGTTCAATTATTTGAGTAGTTCTTATGATTGATTGCTTTTAATTGTTAAATTGGATATTCCTTGTGTTTCATCTGATGGATACATCGAATCGTTTTCGATTAAATTGGATTTTCTTTGTGATTTGTTAAAAACGGATACATTGGATGCTTTTGGTTTAATTGGGATATTCGTTGTTTTTTGTTTAAAGTTGGATTCGTGGAATTTTTTGATTACATTTATATAGAATATGAAAATATGTGCTTTACTTTGGTGGGGTGGATTCAGAAACCTTAGTCTTTTTAACATTTACTTTAAAAACAATTTAGTTTAAGTTTATATTTCTGTTGCAAAAAAATACAATTCAAAATTCGGAACTAGGTTAAGATAAGGTTAGTTTAGATAAAATTATATTTTCACAACGCAATTCCCTGTGGATTTGACCTCGCACTTGCACAACACTATACTGTAAACGATTCGTGCGCTTGCGAGTAATTTAAAACTCACAACAAGTTTTTGGCGCCGTTCCCAGGGAATTATTTGGTTTGTGAAATTTTTGTCTGACTTAATTTTATTTTTCTACTAGTTAGTTAGCATTTTTTTGTTTGATTTTTCTTATTGCAATTTTATTTTAGTTTATTTGTTTCTATTGGTAATTGCCCATAAAAAAATAAAATAAAAAGTTAGAAAAATTTAAAAAATTTAAAAAAATGTGGATGAATCCAGCGCCAGTTTCACAGTCTTTAGAGGACGCCCTCAAGGATTTCATGAAGATGACCAGCCAGTCCATCAATACAGCTAATACATTCAATGATGATAGTTGTTCCATCTATGCTAGTCCTATGCATTTAGCATAGAATTGTCCATCTACGCCGGTTTTTGTCGAGTATCCTATGGAACAAATAAACGCTTTCAATGACTATCGGTGGTAATCAAATGGATCTTACTCCGAGACGTATAATCCAGGGTGGCGAAACCACCCTGATTTTTCATGGACGCATAACCAACTGATGAATCAGGGAGGAGCCCCTTATCATGCTCACAATCAATACCCTCTTGAATTTCCTCCACCAGTTCCAAGTTATGGTCACTCAGCCTATCCAGCACCATCACCCGCTTACCAAGCTCCCATTCAAGCGCCAGCATCGGTTTCACAGTCATTGGAGGATTCCCTTAATGATTTCAGGAAGATGATCAGCTAATCCATAAGCGAAGTAAGGAGTGTACAAATAGTAAACACCCAAGCGATTACTAGGATAGAGAGTCAAATGGATCAAATCGTAAGTCATGTGGGTGAAAAAGAGAAGGGAAAGGTCCCCAATCAACATGTGCCCAACTCGAAGGAATAGTTTGATGTGGGAAATTCATCAACTCCTATGCACAGGCAGGAACAAGTGCAATTGATTGTCCCATTTAGGTCTTGGAGACAAGTGGACAATCAAGTGGAAGAGAACCCAACTATGTAACAAGGGCAAGAAAGTGGCAACAAGGAAAAGAGAGATGCTGAGCCACCTACAGCCACACCTATTATTAAGGATCTCCCTAGGTCGTTTGTACCTAAAGCGCCTTACCCTGAGAGATTACAAGCGCCCAAGAAAGGAGGGGAGTCTGAGGACATTCTAGAGGCATGCTTTGCTCAGTTTGGAGAGGATTTGGATTTAGATAAACTACTTGAGCAAGCAACTGTTATCTTGGAGTCTGCTCCTCGGGAGAGCAGTGACACAGAGGAGACTGTGGTTGAAGCAAGCATTGAAGACCCCCTGGAGGCATGCTTTGCTCAGTTTGGAGAAGATTTGGATTTGGATAGGTTACTTGAGCAAGCAAATGCTACTTTGTAGTCTGCTCCTCATAAGAGCAGTGAGACGGAGGAGACCACAACACCTGAACCCCCCAAGAAGGAACTTAAGCCTTTACCGGACAATCTTAAGTATAAGTTCCTAGGTCCAGTAGATTCTTTGCCTATGATTATAGCTTCAGATTTGGTTGATGCTCCAGAGGAGAAATTATTGGACGTTTTAAGAGAGCATAAGGAAGCTATTAGCTGGACTATTGAGGATGTCAAGGGAATCAGCCCCTCGATGGTGATGCCCAAGTTACATTTGGAAGAGAATGTCAAGCCATCGAGGGAGCCACAAAGAAGGCTCAACCCAGCTATGCAAGAGGTTGTGAGGACTGAAGTGATAAAGTTGTTTGATGCAGTGATCAATTATCCAATCTCTATTAGCAAGTGGGTGAGCTCGATTCATGTCGTGCCCAAACGGGCTGGAGTGACGGTAGTGAAGAATAAAGACGATGAGTTGGTGCCAATTCGTGTTCAGTCAAAATGGAAAGTATGTATAGACTACCGTAAGTTGAATGCTGCCATAAGGAAGGATCATTTTTTACTCCCATTTATTGATCAGATGGTGGAGCGCTTAGTTGGGCATGATTATTAATGTTGGGTCTGGCTGAAGACGTTAAATTTAGTGCTCATGGGAGGCACCCCATAGCTTATCCTTTTTGTTTACTTATTATTTGACATATTTATGATTAATGTTTGTTTCCAGTATTTTTGTTTTTCAGTCCTTATTTTTCAGGGACAACGCGTACTTTAGTTTAAGTTTAGGGGTATGCTATGAGCCATACCAAGTCCAGATAGTTCTTCATATCCTAGGTCAGTTCTTTCCATATTATTCACATATTGGAGTCAATGTGTAATTTAAGTTTGGGGGTATGGGAGACATATTACACACACTTTGTCCTAATTTGTTGTTATTTTTATTCATTTAAAAAAAAATTTAGTAATAAGAAGGTAAATGCATGCTCATGTTATTTTGAAATTTTAGTTGATCTAAACAAATATTGTGATGTGATTTTATTGGTGAGCTTAAAATTTTGAACACATGATTTGATGATAGAGTTTTAAAACTCTGTTACTTACTTTGGGCGTTTGAGAATTCACATGTTTGAGCCAATCTAACACAAGCACATTAGCACATATTTGTGTGAGGTATGACATGCGATTTCAATGTGTATGTTTCCTTGACTTAACTGAAACTGGATGACTTGTGGGATTAACACTTGGGCATAGAAAAAAAAATAATGATCATCATCAATAAACTTTCCACTGAGTAACTGGACCTCTTGCCTCAATAAGCAGTGAGTGTTCACGTCAAAAGGTGAGAATTTTATTCATAATGATCATTGCCAAACTTTTCGCTGAGAACTGGACCTCTTGCCTCAGTAAGCAGTGAGTGTTCACGTCAAAAGGTGAAAATTTTACTTGGTAGCATTAAGACCAGTTTTGCTTTTCAAATTCTTTTCCATGATCACTTTTAATGCTTGAAATAGAAATACTCTTTTCATTTTAAACCTTTTTACAAAAGTTCACAAATCCTTTGTATGCTTCATCCTTGTAAGCAATAAAAATAACAAAGGTATATCTTGAATAATCATCAACAATAACAAGAGTATATTGATGGCCATCTAGACTCATGGTACTGTAACGACCCATCCCGGGTTGGCCACCCCGAGACAGTGTCATCATATTTTGAAAATCCCAGCATGACACATATATGCAACAATAAAAATTTATCAATTGAAATTATTTGCATCAATCCTCAACCCTTAACAGGAGAGATACATCATTCATATATCAACTTGAACATTGTATACAACATAATATGCATGAATATTTATAAATATTTTTTTTTCTCATTAGTCTGAGGATGTGGACCATGTGGCTTACAGATAATAAATTCGTCTGAATCACAGCTCACCAACTATCTATCCTGCATGCTACCTGAAATCATTTAACATTGAGGGATGAGCTTCACAAGCTCAGTGAATTAAATTTACTAGAAGTATTCAATTCATATAAATAGTCTTTTAATATTTAATCATTTATATCTCATATAACTTGATAATAGCATTCTCCTATCACTACATATATTATAAGTCCCATTCTCTATCAATCACTTCTTCTTATATATTTGTTCATCTTAAGACCATCAATTATCTCATAATTACCTCGTCATGAGGTTCACCGCATATAGTCTACCATTTAGATAGTTCTTATCATATCATACTTCCATGTTTCTTTCTCACCATAACTATCTCTGTGTGAGACTCATTCATTTATAAATAAATTTATAATAACAAAACAACACTTCAGCATTTCAGTAATAAAATCAATATTTAAAACAGATGCAATGCACGGATTATTATTAGGGAACGTTTTCCCACATGTCGACATGTTTTTATCTTGGATCGGCTGCCTTCTCAGTTCTTCCATTTCCAGCATATACTGGTTGTCACGGTTTTTATTTATTTCTAGCATATACTGGCTGTCACAGTTTTTCATTTAGACCGGCCTTCTCCTGGTTCTTTTATTTCATGCATATGTATATGAACAATGCTATGAAATAAGCATATGCATAATAATACAAAAACAAGCATGTATTCAGATATTAAATTTAGCTATCTTACATTTTCTCAAACTACTATTTGATCAATTTCACTAATTTCTTTTTCTCATAAATCACATCAATTTATCAACCATAACTCGTCAAGAATTTCATTTATCACCCTCATTATTAAAATCAACTCATTATTCTAATACTATTACTTCTCATATAATGATTCTCTACACATTAATTATTCCTATCATACCTATCAACCAATTTATATCTACCACCAAATCATATGTTAATAATTTATTAAAAAATTATCACTATATATTTCATATTTATCTTGATTACTTAAAGTAAATCTAACTCACCATGTAGCACTTAAAGGTACTCGTGGATCACCTCCTTGCCTTTCTTGCTCCCCTCAACAATTTCCCCCAATTACTGATCGTTAACACCTGACATAGTATTCATATGAAATTCTAATTTATTCTTCAATTCTTCCATAATTCACACCATTTGAAAATTCTCACTTTGAATTCTGGGAATTTCATGTATGCTAAAATTCAAAAATAAACTTTACGTTATTACCTTATGTTTTTCTTAGAGCTTCCCATGATTCTCTATGAAATTCTCTCGTAAACACTTTCAAAATTTTACTCTTTCAACCTTTCTTTCGGTTCCAAGTGTTTAAAAAAATAGAGTAATTTAGATTTGAGATTGAAGAAAACCAAATAGGATTTGGTAAACTAATAAAACAAATCCAATATAAGTAATGAAATTACGCGGCGCCGCACCGTTTTACGCCGTTTACATTTCAATAGCTGCATAACATGTAGCAATCCTTAGTTTGCTGAAGCAACACCTGGAGCCTAGATGTTGCAAGTTGTTTTTTTTAATTGTTTTATAAAGATTAAATCTTTCGTATATATGTATTATTTTAATTCCATGTCGTATTCTGTTTTTTAATTGTTTTATAAAGATGAAATCTTTCGCATATATGTATTATTTTAATTCCATGTCATATTTATTAAATTACTTCTTTACCATTTCTTTACAAATACGGGTATTATAATTCTATCTACCTTACAAAAATTTTGTCTCTAAAATTTCTTTACATAATTCAAGAAAGAGTTGGGGGTATTTTTTCCTCATTCTTGCTTCATGCTCCCAAGTGACCTCTTCGACATCTTTGTTCCACCATAATATTTGAATCAAAGGAATGAATTTATTGAGCAAAACTTATTCCTTACTATCTAGAATTCTGACCGGTACTTGCATAAAAGTCAAATCTTCCTAAATTTCCATCGCCTGATTCGAGATACTATGGGATTCATCGTGTAAGTACTTTCTCAAAAGTGAGACATGGAACACATTATGTAATTGCTTTAACTTTAGAGGCAAATACAATCTATATGCTACTGGTACAAGTCTCTCAATCACCTTATATGACCCCACAAATCTCGTACTCAACTTTCCCTTATTTTTAAACCTCAACACGCCTTTCCACGGAGATATCTTCAAAAATACGCAATCAACAACTTGAAACTCAAGAGATCATCTTCTATTGGCGGCATATCCCTTCTGTTTGTTCAGTGCTGCTCTAAGGTTATCTCTAACCAGTTTGATCCTCTCAGTAGTCAGATCTATCATTTCTGTACCAAATATCTTTCTCTCTCCAACTTCTTCCCAGCATACTGGAGTTCTACACCTCCTACCATATAAAGCTTCAAACGGTGCCATCCCAATACTAGTTTGATACTGATTATTATATGCAAACTCGATCAAAGGAAAATAAGCATCCCAGCTCACTGAGAAACTTAATACACTTACCCTCAGCATATCTTCTAGTATTCTAATGATTCTCTCCGTCTGCCCATCAGTTTGTGGATGAAAAGTTGTACTAAATTGTAATTACATACCCATAACTTCTTGAAAACCTCTCCAAAATCTAGAGGTAAATCTAGAATCTCTATCTGATACAATACTCAAGGGTACTCCATGTAATCTTACAATCTCCACTACATACAATTCAACCAACTTTTCAAGACTCCAGGTAGTTTTAATAGGAAGGAAATGTGAATACTTAGAAAGTCTATCTACTATAACCCATACAGCGTCATGACCCCACTGGGTATAGGGAAAACCAGAGACAAAATCCATACTCACATTTTCCCATGGCCACTCAGGTACTGGAAGAGGTTGTAATAAGCTTGCTGGATGTCTATTCTCACAATTCACTTGTTGACAAGTCAGACATCTAGAAATATGTTCCACTACATCCTTCTTTATCCCTGACCACCAATAATTTTGTTTTAATCCCTTGTACATCTTATTATTTCCTGGATGCATAGAATATATAGAATTATGAGTCTTCCTTAGTATTTCCTTTCTCATCTCCACATCATTGGGAACACAAACTCGATGCCCCAATACCACCATACCATCTCCTCTAATTCTAAATTCAGTTGGCTTCTCACTCAACACTTCTCATCGGATCTTCTCTATCCCCTCATCTCTACCCTGAATTTGTAATAAATTATCAATAATAGAAGATTGTACCACCATATTTGCCATCAATACTCCTCTATCATTAACACTCAACTGTATCCTCATTATTCTTAATTCTATCATCAAGCTAGTATTATGACTCCCAATAGCAGCTAATCTCTCTGTAGCCTTTCTACTCAATGCATCAGCTACTACATTAGCCTTTCCTGGATGATAATGAATGGTATAGTCATAATCACTAAACAACTCCATCCACCTCATCTGCCTCGAATTCAACTCTTTCTAGGTCGGTAAATGCGTTAAGCTTTTATGATCCGTAAAAATTTCACAATTGGTTCCATATAGATGATGTCTCCAAATCTTCAAAGAAAAAACTATGGCAGCCAATTCTAAATCATGAGTTGGGTAATTTCTCTCATGGTTCTTCAATTACCTAGATACATAAGCTATAACTCTCTCATATTGCATTAACACATATCCCAACCCCTGATGTGACGTATCACCATATACCACAAATCCTTCATCACCAGAAGGAAGCACTAATACGGGGACATTAGTCAATTTTTCTTTCAATAGCTGGAAACTCCTCTCACATTTCTTTGACTACCTAAACTTGACGTCCTTCCTGGTCACTCTAGTCAATGGTCCAACAATCATAGAAATTTTTTGGATGAATCTACTATAATAACCAGCCAACCTCAAAAAGCTTCTAACTTCAGTTACACTAGTGGGTCTTTCCCAATTCAACACTGCTTCTACCTTTTGTGAGTCAACTGCTATTCCCTCTCTCGACACAACATGCCACAAGAAAGATATCTTACTCAACCAAAACTCACACTTAGAGAACTTTGCATATAATTTCTCCTTCCTAAGAATTTTCAACACTATCTCTAAATGTTGCATGTTCTCTTCTTCATTCTTAGAATATACCAGAATGTCATCAATAAACACAATCACAAATCTATCCAAGAATAGTTTAAACAGCCGATTCATTAGATCCATAAATGTTGTAGGAGCATTAGTCAATCCAAATGGCATCACCAAGAACTCATGATGGCCATAACGTGTCCTAAAAGCAGTCTTAGGCACGTCCCCCTCCTTTATCCTCAATTGATGATAACTCGATCTCAAGTCTATCTTAGAAAACACCCTAGCTCCCTATAACTGCTCGAATAAATCATCTATCTTGGGCAAAGGATATATCTTCTTGATGGTGATCTTATTCAACTGTCTATAATCCATACACAATCTCATTGTCCCATCTTTCTTCTTGATAAACAATACAGGGGCTCCCCAAGGTGACATACTAGGTCGAATAAACTGTTTATCTAAGAACTCCTGAAGCTGAACTTTTAACTCTTTCAATTAAGCTGGTGCCATTGTATAAGGTGCTATAGATATGGGTGGTGATATGAGAATCACCTCAACAGAAAACTCAATCTTCCTATTGGGAGGTAAACCAGACAACTCTTTAGGGAATACATCAGAAAAATATTTTACTATTAAGATTTCTTCTAACTTTCTACTCTCCTTGCTAGAATCCACCACATATGCCAAATACCTCTTACAACCCTTCTTCAACTATTTACTGGCAGTTAAGGCGGAAATAAGACAGTTAGCAAGTATCCTACGTTCTCCCTAAAAATTAAACTCTTCCTGTCTAGGTATCTTGAACACCACATTCTTCCTAAAATAATCTACCCAAGCATGATATACAGATAACCAATTCATTCTCATAATTAAATCAAAATCTGTCATATCTAAGGGTAATAAATCAACTTAAAATTCTCTATCAGCCATATAAATCATACAAAATCAATAAATTGTCCTTATAATAACCCTATCCTCAGTAGGAACCTCAACAATGATGGCATGCATCAAAGGACTAGCACTAGCATCAATAGATTTCATGTAAATACTGGATGCGAAGAATAGGTTACACCAGAATCAATCAATAATCTAGCAAGTCTATCAAGGATAGATACCATACCCATAACAATATCAGGAGTCACTTGTGCATCTTGCTGGGTCAATGCATAGACTATACTGTCTCTAGACTATAATTAGCTACCACATCATCTCTTAACTACTGATCCTCGACCTCTACCCTGCACATTCCTTGATCCACCACCTTTTTCTATTGGTTTTCTCTAAAACTTCCAACGCCTATGTCAGTACATTTCTCCACTAGACAATCTGTAGCAACATGTCCTCCCTCACCACATACAAAGCATATATGCATAGGGAAATTGTGAGATAGATGGCCTGTCTGATTACATCTGAAGCAAACCCTTAGATCTTGATCATACATCAGATTACAACCTCCTCTTGATGGCATACTTACTCCTCTACTATAACTCCTACTTCCCGTAGCCTGTCTCCCAAACCTAGGGGTCCCACCAGTATTACTTTGAATAATAGAAGCAACAGATCCTACTTGCCTCTAACTCTACACTATAGTTCCTTGTGACAAGGAACGCCCCTTTTGGGGTGGTCTCCCACCTTGTATTCTCATACTCCATCAAATATACTATCATATTCAGCCACTGATAAATTACCCTGCCTTAGATGAATAAAATCTCTCTCTTATTGTGCCCGAAAGGTATCTGAAAAATATTTCATAAAGAACTCATCCTTAAATTTACTCCAAGTTAAAGATTATTATACCTGTATGCTTACCTTGGGCAAAATATCCTCCCACCATTGAGAAGTCTCACCCTCCAGTATAAATGAAGCAAAAGCAACCTTCTATCTATCTATCACTAGTAAGACCTCAAAATATTTCTCGACATGTCTGATCCACTGCTCAGCTTCTACAGGAGTTATAGATCTTCTAAAAGACTGCGGGTTTAAACTTAAGAAATCTCACAAAACATCACCTTGTATCTCATGTGCAAACACACCTTCTTCCTCATGAACATCTTGTCTCACCATATTAGGTTCTCTTCTACCCCTCTCATCTAATCTCCTCTGCAAATTATCAGCCCTTTCTTCAGCTGCATCATCCTCTTTATAGCACGATTAATAGCTTCTCTCAGTTCATCCCTCCTAACCTCATATTCTCTCCCAACTCTACTAGTACCTACCGCACTATCAATCTGTTCCCTCGCAGGAACCACATACCCAACTTCCTCCTCTGCTTCAGTTCTTCTAAATATTAGGGGTCTACCACGTCCCCTCTAATTCAGAATTTTACCTCTAGCTCTATCACGTCCACGTGTCATCCTCAAATTCTGTATTAAAATATAGTTTATTTAGATCTTCCACTTTTTTTAAGTTCTTATACAATCTATAGAATCATAAAACCTAATGCCTTGATACCAAAATTGTAACGACCCATCTCGGGTTGGCCACCCCCGAGATAATGTCATAACATTTTGAAAATTCCAGCATGACACATATATGCAACAATAAAAATTTATCAACAGCAATTATTTCTATCAATCCTCAACCCTTAATAGGGGAGATGCATCATTCAGATCTCAACTTAAACATTGTATAAAACATAATATGGATGAATATTTACAAATATATATTTTTTTTCTCATTAATCTGAGGATGTGGACCACGTGGCTTATAGATAATAAATACGTCTGAATCTCAGCTCACCAACTATCTGTACTGCATGCTGCCTAAAATCATTTAACATTGAGGGATGAGCTTCACAAGCTTAGTGAATTAAATTGACTAGAAGTATTCAATTCATATAAATAGTTTTTTTATATTTAATCATTTATATCTCATATAACTTGATAATAACATTCTGCTATCACTACACATATCATAAGTCTCATTTTCTATCAGTCTCTTCTTCTCATATATTTGTTCACCTTAAGACCATCAATTATCTTATAATTACCTCGTTATGAGGTTCACCGTATATAGTCTACCATTTAAATAGTTATTATCATATCATACTTTCATGTTTCTTTCTCACCATAACCGTCTCTCTGTGAGATTCATTCATCTATAAATAAATTTATAATAACAAAACAACACTTCAGCATTTCAGTAATAAAATCAATATTTAAAACAGATGCAATGCATGAATTATTATTAGGGAATGTTTTCCCACATGTCAAAATATTTTTATCTTAGATTGACTGCCTTCTTGGTTCTTTTATTTCATTTAGACCGACCCCCTCCTGGTTCTTTTATTTCTAGTATATACCGACTATCACGGTTTTCATTTATTTCCAGTATATACTAGTTGTCATGGTTTTCACTTATTTTCAACATATACTGGCTGTCACTGTTTTTATTTATTTCCAGCATATACTAGCTGTCACAGTTTTTCATTTAGACCAGGCCCCTCCCAGTTCTTTTATTTCATGCATATATATATGAAAAATTATATGAAATATGCATATGCACAATAATACAAAAACAAGTATGTATTCAGACATTATATTTAGCTATCCTGCCTTTTCTCAAACTACTATTTGATCAATTTAACTAATTTCTTCTCCTCATATATCGCATCAATTTATCAACCATAACTCGTCAAGAATTTCATTTATCACCCTTATTATTAAATCGACTCATTATTCTAATAATATTACTTCTCATATAATGATTCTCTACACATCAGTTATTCCTATCGTACCTATCAAGCAATTTATATCTACCACCAAATCATAAGTTAATAATTTATTCAAAAATTATCACTGTATATTTCATATTTATCTTGATTACTTAAAGTAAATCTAACTCACTACATAGCACTTAAAGCTATATGTGGATCACCTTCTTGTCTTTCTTGCTCCTCTCAGCAATTTTCCCTGGTTGCTAATCATCAACACCTGACATAATATTCATATTAAATTCTAATTTATTCTTTAATTCTTCCATAATTCACACCCTTTGAAAATTCCCACTTTGAATTTTAGGAATTTCATGTATGCTAAATTTCAAAAATAAACTTCACATTATTACCTTATGTTTTTCTTAGAGCTTCCCATGATTCTCTATGAAATTCTCTTATAAAATCCTTCAAAATTTTACTATCTTAACCTTTTTTTAGGTCCCCAAGTGTTTAAAGAAATAGAGTAGTTTAGATTTGAGATTGAAGAAAACCAAACAGGATTTGGTAAACTAATAAAACAAATTCAATATAAATAATGAAATTATGTGGCACCGCACTACTTTTCACCATTTATATTTCAATAGCTGCATAACATGCAGCAATCCTTAATTTGCTGAAGCAACACCTAGAGTCCAGGTGTTGCAAAGTTGTTTTTTTTTTCTTTTAAAAAAACTTTTTTTCTTTTTCCTTACAGTCGATATATTTGTATTATTTTATAAAGATTAAATCTTTCTCATATATACATTATTTTAATTCCATGTCATATTTATTAAATTACTTCTTTACCATTTCTTTACGAATACAGGTATTACAGGTACTTATTAGACCAAACAAGTCCATATGCAAAAGTTGAGATTATATTTTTTTATTTAAAAGAAATTCTTGTTTTCTTTCCCATTTGACAAGCATCACACACTTTATCTTTTTTTCAAAATTGATTTTTGAAAGTCCAATGACTAAATCTTTTCTTGAAATGGTTTTAAGCAAATCTATGTTTACATGGCCAAGTCTTCTATGCCATATCCGGTTTTCACTAAAAGCGGGAAAACATTTTTCATTTTCTGAATGCAAAGATTTTAAATCAATTATATAGACATTTTCCTGTCTATGGCCAACAAACTTGATCATGCGACTTTTGATGTCTATAACTAGACAATGAGAGGTTTCAAATATGACTTTGTTGCCTTTGTCACATAATTGACGAATACTAAGTAAGTTTGGCTTATGGCCTTGCACATATAACACATGATCAATGGTTGAGAAATCATTACCAACTTTTCTATGCTTATCTTTGTGTTGTCTCCAATGGTGACATGTCTACCATCCCTTAGAGTTATTTCTTTGAACATACTTTGATCACTGGTCATGTGCTTTGAGTATCCACTATCAAGGTACCAATAATTACCTTTTTCCTTGGTGTAGAGACATATCTACATTACACAAGGATATATAATTGCACTTTTAGGTACCCAAAATTTCTTGGGTCCTTTGGGGTTTGTCCTAGAAAATACGATTTCTTTAGGGGCCCATACTTTCTTAATATTGTAAGGTGTTCTATAATTATAGACATGTTGATGATGCATGATCCTAGGATAATAGTTATTGAAGTTCTTAGGATTTCTTAAATATGCATGTCTATAGTTCCTTGGATAAGCATTCATAGAATACATGTTTCTATTATGAAAATTATGAACATGCATGTTATCTCTAGGAAATGCATGATGGTAATTTCTAGGATGTGCACTTTTACCATGCAGGTTACGAGCATACAAATTATCTCTAGGATATACATGGTGGTAGTTCTTAGGATGTATATTTATAGTATGTGCATTCTTTGAATGATTATTCCTAGCATTTGCATTTCTTGAGTGAGCATACATATATGCATGAGTATTTCTAAGATGCTTACCTCTAGTATATGCATTAGCATTTAAATTCGTATTCTTAGACCTATTAGCATATATTGAGGGAGTGCTTTTAATCTTGCTACTGGTCTTGGAAGTACAGGCTTCATTCACACATGTTGCTTTCGTGAACAAAGTCTCTTTTGATTTTTGCTTCCCTAATGGGGAATAACCCAAGCCAGATTTTCCTCCACTTTACCTTTGGTAAGATAACAATTCATCTAGCTTTTCTTTTCCAAGCATAAGTCTAGATATAGTGCTATTCAAATCCATTATTTTCTTCTTTGAAATATCATTTTCATTTTTTAGAAAATCTTGTGAAGAGTTATAAAGCATAGAAGATAGTTTTTCTTTTTCTTCCTTTAAGCCTTCCATCTCTTTAGAAGGAGATGAGACTTCCTTCTTGAGGGCCATATTTCTAGAATTGAATTTCTTTAATTCTTCATCCATCTCATTTATAACTTTAATTAATTCTTCATTACTACTAACAATGTTATTATTAGAAGGGGAATAATTTGATACCTTATTCTCATCTTCGATTGCCATCAAGCATAAGTTGGCAATCTCCTCGTATCCGACCTCATTGTCCGAAGATTCTTCTTCATCATCATCACTCCATGTGGTTACAATCACGACTTTCTTTTTGAAGCTCTTATATAGTTTGCTCGTTGTTAGACAATCAGCCTTAATGTGATCGAGATTCTTGCAACCGAAACACACAAGAGGTTCCCTTTTTGGAGTGGATTCCCTTGTGTAAGGTTTCTTGCTCTTTTTAAAGAACTTGTGAAACCTTTTGGTGATTAAAGCCATCTCACCATCTTCTTCACTGCTCTCAATCTCTTCTTCCTTTTCTTCCTCTTTGTTGATTGTAGAGGCTTTGAGAGCAATTAATTTTTTCTTCTTCTCATCATCACTGACAACGAGATTCATTTCTTCCATCTAGTATGTCAATAATGATCCAAGGAGTGTTTCGACATCAAGTTTGACGAGATCTTTCACCTTCGTGATGGCCGTCTTCTTTGCTTTCCAAGTTGATGGCAAAGACCTTAAAATTTTCCTCGTTAGTTCAAATTCCTCAATGTTCTTACTAAGAAGCTTTATAACATTAACAAAGGTAGTAAAACGTGAGTGCATTTGAGAAATAGTTTCATTGTGAGCCATTTTGAAAGATTCATATTTGGATACTAGCATATAGATTTTTGATTTTTTTTACTTCACTAGCGCCTTCATATGTAACTTGTAATTTATCCCAAATTTCTTTAGCTGAAACACATGCAAAATTTTTATTGTATTCAGCTATATCTAGAGTGCATTATAACATACTAGCTGCTCTACTATTCAGAGACATCATTCTACAATCCTCTTCATTAAACTCTGTTTTGAGTTTAGGAATTGTATGATTGATCTCTCCGATGATTATTTCCTTTGTAGGAATTCTAGGTCCTTCTTCAATGACTTTCCATATATTGTAATCTTGTCCTTCAACAAAGATTCTCATTCTATTTTTCCAGTAGTTTTAGTTGGAGCCATTGAACAAAGGAGGCCTAGTATAAGAATGCCCTTCGGTATAGCTATTAGATGCCATCGGATCAATTCAAAGATTTTAAGCCTGAAATTGAGTATGAAGCTCTGATACTAATTGTAAACCGAGGTTCAAACCCAAGAGGGGGTGAATTTGGTTTTAAAAACTTTTTGCTAATTAACTTACTAGTTTTTAAAACAGTTTAATGTGCAATGAACACAATTGTTGGTATTTGTCTAAGGTTTAAACATGTCTAAACATGGTTTAAAGATGGTTAAAATCTAAATCAAGGTTGGAAGATTAAAATACAGCATGTTAAAGGAGTGCACACTTGTGTGTGCATCCATTTGGGTGTGTGTGCACACCCCTAATCACTAAAGCAAAGTAGTGCGCACTGCTGTGTGAAGGGCAGCATCAGTGTGCGCCGCACCCCTCCTTCACCAGTGTAGCACTGCCCAGTAAGAGAGGTGCTGGAAGAAGGGCAGTGCCGCACCACTCCTCCACCAGCACCACACCGCCCATAATGTGGTGCAAAGGGACTTTGCCCAGCGCCTCACCGCCCCCTGTTCAGCGCCTAGGTGCTAGGCAAACTGAAGCACACATGGACAGCTTGCTTGAACCTCATCTTAGGTGTGTGGATGCAAGGTTAAAATGCACAGCACCACTTAGGATCGATGGAGGGCCATGGTTAAGTGGTCATCAAGATCTAAGGGTGGAGATGGACTCTCAAGATTGGACAAGAATTTGGTGCACTATATAAAGGGTCACCTAGCTTCATTCTAAACATATTGTTGTGACATAATTTGAGATCAATTATAAAGAGTGATAAAACACAATACAAGAGAGAATTGTGTGAGAGTACAAAGACACAAAACACAAGAGGGACTCATTGTAGAGAGGCTGGTTGTAAAGAAGAGAGAGTAGTATAGATAGAGAGTGTTGTAATAGTTCTTATCATCTTCTTTCTTCTCTTCTTGGTTTCTTCAAGAACTTGAGCTTCTTGAAGAGGGTTGCTATAATTGTAAAGAACCATTGATTTAGTGCAGAGAGTTCAGAGGAACTCACGGGGACGTAGGCTATTGCCGAACCTCGATAACAAATCGCTTGTCTTCTTTTCTTTCTTGCTTTCGATTGCTGTATTTCTTTCTACAAGTCACTCTAGACTTGGGTGTTTGGAAGATCACCACCTGGGCATCTTGTGAAGGTGATTTCGAACATAATTGAATAAAATGCTTGTAAGTAAAAGTTTTAAGGAAGAGAAAATGCAAACTCCATTTATAGTGGTTCAGCAATATCGAAATCTCTCCGACCCTACGTCCACTCTCTTCAAGGAACCTCATTGAAATAATAAACTAATCATTAGTTGAGAAACTTTATAGGTGTTGCACAAACCTTACAAACAATCTCTTCCTCATGGAAGTAACAGACAAAGTGTTTAATCCTAAACACTCTTAGAGTTACACCAACTCTTTCTCTTTACAATAAATTATATTAACTATAAACTAAATGGTAAAGAGATAGAAATGAATGCTTTTTCAAATGAATAATATCTCTCTTTCAAGAACAAGCATGAATAATGGCTCACAATGATTTTCTTTTTGTAAAGCTTTTAAGAATTAATGAGCTATTTTATGAATTGAAAATGCTATCTTCCTTGTTTAAATGCTCATTGAAGTGGGTTTATATAGCCTTGAATCAATATAGTCATTTGACACTGACTTGGTAGGTTTGGGACATTAAATGCTCAAGTCCCGCATCTTAAATGGTTATATTTTTGAATTACCAGTCGACTAGGTCCTTGTACCAGTCGGCTGGGTCAAGTGAAAAATCTTCACTTTTAAGCTTAGAGAGAGTACAAGTTGACTGGGTCATAGGACCAATCGATTGAGTGAAGTTACTAGTCGACTGGGTCCTTAGTACTAATTAATTGGGAGCTTATTTTCCCATATCCCAGTCGCCTGGTATGTAGACCCAATCGACTAGGTTGTCCTTCAACCCAGTTTTCATGTTTCAAAACAGTTTTTTGACTTAGAAACTTTTTTATTTTAGTTTTTTCACAGCTTTTTGTAAATTGAGCCATAGATCAAGCTAAGTAATTGAATTTAGAGATTTACATAGTGATTCAATTACCTTAGTGCCTATTCTAGATATTCTGTCTTCTTTTGGTGTCTGAACGTGTTGAGTTCTTACATCTTGTTTCTGAACTGAATGCTTTTACCTCTTAAATACTTAGATAAAACTGTTAGTGTAAATTAAGTAGTGTTTTGTCATTATTAAAATCAAATACGGTTCAACAAAGATGAAGGAAGGAAATTCTTACTTGAAGTCTTCTTTAAAATCTTCAAATAACAAACCAAAAAAGGAAAGAAATAAGGAAAATGCCAGAAGGGTATGGAAAATGAAAGAGAGATGGACCAAAATACTGCGTTTTGGTCTCTCTCCTCCTATTTATACCACCACTAAGAGAGGCAAAAGACCTTTTTAACCCTCTCTTGAATTTTATTTGCATTAGTACCAAGCTCCCTTAAAACTTATATTAGTTTTAATAGAACCATCAAGGTTTCTACTTTTTTTAAAAGAATTCCTAGTAAGAGTTAACCATAATAAATAAATACCAAAAACATTAAAAGAAAGATAGGACTATATAGATTCATAATAGCTATATACAATACTTAGTCAAGTAAAAAGAAAAAAATTCTAGTAGCTATACTGTTCGTAGTATTGAAAACATTCACAGTAAGTTATTGCTTTCAATGATTCACAAAATTTTAATAGTTGGAAATCAAAGCCACAATATAGACAATAATAGCAAAATAGAAATTTAATCCATATGTTATATTTTCATAACAAAACAATTATATATAGGCATATAGAGTATTTAAATTATTTGACAGAAAACCTAGACATTAAAATGTGTAGGATTCTTACCAGTGAAGACTTACGTGACAGGGGTCACGATTGACATAGAGACGAAGGTGACTAGCTGGGCAACGATAGAGGTAATGATTGAGGCAGAGGTGTAGACGACTATGAAACGATAGGGAGAGAAAAAAATGAGAAAAAAGGAAAAGGAAGAAAAGGGAAGGAGATAGGAACAACATAGTGGAGGAAGAAGTAGAAGAGAGAAGAGTTGGTGCAGCGCGAAGAAAAAACAAAAAGATGAGGGGAAAATGGATGAAAAGAGAGCTTATATGCGTAAATTGGGTTGACTTATCTACGACGACCAAATCCGTCACAAATACTAATGTCCATCGCAAATAAGAAATTAAATATATTATTTTTTATTTTGTTTTATTACAGAGGATTATGAAATTAATTTTTTTTTTTGCGATGGATATATTCCATCGCAAATAAGTTTATACTGTTTTTAAAAAATGGAAAAAGAAATTAACAAATTATATGCGACAGACTTAGCTGTAGCTATTTGAATTTGCGACAGGCGTCATATTCATTGCAGATAATTCATATCTGCGATGGAATATCAGTCGTTGCAAATAATCTATCGCAGCTATTATATTTTCTTGTAGTGAATGATACAATCGACTAAATGCTCGATTTTAACGGCTATATTTTGAATTTAAAAATGTCTTTCAGAGCATTTAATGCTCCAACTTAATCCATCTTATGAGTAACAATCATATAGTCTTAAGACTCTATAAACCCCCTTTTAAATGAGAAAACAAACCATTTAAGATCATTGAATTTATTCAAGAGCTCATTTATTACTTTCAAAGCTTCTAAAAGTTCCTCTTGAGCCATCTTTAAAGCTTTGCTATTGAAAGAGAGATATTCTTCATTTGTAAATGCATTAATTGCAATCTCTCTTGTACCCTTTTAAATTCCAATCATTATAAGAAAAATAATTGGTGTAACTCTTAGTATTGTTTAGGTGTTAGAACTTGTTTATTAACTTTTTTGGAAGAGATCTTTGTAATGGTTTGAGCAATACTCGTGAAGTTGCTTGTTTAGTGGAATAATTCAAGGAGTCTCTTTGAAGAAAGTGGACGTAGGGTTGAAATTTTTTTGATATTTCCAAACCATTATAAACGAAATTTGCACTTTCTCTTTCTTTACTCCTTTAATTTCCAGCAATTTAATTGTTGTGCATGCTTGAGTTAATTAAGTGTTTAAAACTTGTTTGTTGTTTGCAAAAAGTTTTAAAACCCAATTCACCCCCCTCTTGGGTTACACTTTTGTTTACAATCAGTATTAGAGCTTTGTTCTCATTGTTAGGCTTAAAATCCTTAAGTAGATCCTATGGTATCTAATAGCTATACTGAAGGTAACTCTTACACTAGGTATCCTTTGTTCAACGGAAAAAAAAATAATTATTGGAAAAACATGATGAAAATCTTTGTTGAAGGCCAAGATTATAATTTGTGGAGAATCATTAAAGAATAACCTATGATTCCTACAAAAAGTGTTACTATTGGTGAAGTAGTAGCTACTTTGCCTAAACTCCAAACAAAATTTGATGATGATGATTGTAGGATGATGTCTTTAAATAGTAGAGCTACTAGTATTCTTCATTGTGCTTTAAACGTAAACAAATACAACAAAATTTCAGCATATGTTTCGGCTAAATAAATATGGGATAAACTTCAAATTACATATGAAGGCACTAGTGAAGTAAAGAAATAAAAAATCTATATGCTAGTGTTTGAATATGAAGGTATTAAAATGGCCCATACGAAACCATTTTTGAAATGTATTCTCGATTCATTAATTTTATTAAGGGTTTAAATCTTCTTGGTAGGAACATTAAGGAATATGATTTAACAAGGAAGATTATTAGATCTTTACCACCAAACTGGGAATCTAAGAAAACAGTCATTGCGGAAGCCAAAGACCTCGAGAAGCTTGACATCGAAACGCTTCTTGGCTCACTATTAGCTCACAAGATGGAAGTAATAAATGTTTGAGTTGTTGACAATAAGTCAAAGAAGAAGAAGGTCATTTCACTTAATGCTACCACAAGTAAGAAGGTAGAAAAAGAAGAGAATGAAAGTAGTGAAGAAGATGGAGAAATGACTCTCATCACAAAGAGTTTTCAAAGGTTCTTGAACAAAAGCAAGAAGTATTACACAAAGGATAACATAACCAAACGGGATCCTATTGTGAGCTTTGGTTGCAAGAAACACGAGCATATCAAGGCGAATTGTTCTACAATGAAGAAACATTACAAGAACTTCAAGAAGAAAGAAATTGTTGGAACTAATTGGAGTGATGATGAAGAGGAAAACTCCGATGAAGTGGTGAAATATCAAGAAATTTTCAATCTTTTCTTGATGGCAATTGATGATGAAAATGAGGTAACCAACTCTTCTCTTTCTAATCACATTGATAATGAAAACGTTAATAAAGAATTGATTAAAGTTATTAATGAACTACATGAGGAATTAGAGAAATTTGATGAAAATAATGTTTCTCTAAAAAGGATAGTTTCATCTCTCTCTCTTAAGAGATGAAAGTTCTAAAGGAACAAAAAGAAAAACTTTCTTTAGAACTTAACAACTTATCACAAAAATCTTTGATGAATGAAAATGTTGATTTGAAAAAGAAAGTAATTGAGTTGAGTAACACTATATCTAGATTTATGAGTAGAAATGGAAACCTAGATAAGTGTTAGCTTGTCAAAGAATGATTGGAGAAAAATTAGATTTGGGTTCTTCTCCATTGGGCAAGCAAGAATCATATGAAATTATCTTTGTGAAAGCAACATATGTTGATAAGATCTCTACTTCTAAGGCACCAAGCAATGCTAATAATGTTTTGTTGAAGAATTCTAGGAAGCCTAAGTTTTCAAATGTCAATTTCTATGGTAGAAATTCACATGTTAATGCTAAGAATAGACATCTAAGAAATACTTATGATCGTATTTATGCTCATCCTAGAAATGCAAATACCAGCTATGCTCATTCTAGAAATTCATATACTAGGAATGCATATCTTAGAAATAACTATCATTCATATCCTAGAAATGACATGTATGCTTATAAATCTTATAATGCTAGAAACATGTATTCTAGAAATGCAAGATATGCTCATATAAGAAACAATAGATTTGTATATTCTAGACATCCTAGAAATTTCTATGATTATGAATCTAAGATTGTGTATCATCCAAAATACTATGATTATGGAGCACATTATAGAACTAATAAAGTATGTGTTCCTAAAAGATCCGTATTGTCAAGGACTAACCCGAAATGACCCAAGAAATTTTGGTTACCTAAAAGCTTCTTTGTATATCATTGTGTGATATAGGTGTGTCTCCACACAAATGTTGACCATGTGTATTGTTACCTTGATAGTGAATTATTGAAGCACATGACTAGTGATCAAATTCTCTTTATGGGGTTGACTTTAAGGGATGGCGGACATGTCATCATTGGAGATGACACCATGATGAAGATCATTGGACATGGTAAAGTTGATAAAAGTTCTTCAACTCTTGATCATGTTTTACTTGTGCAAGGCCTTAAGCTTAATTTACTAAGTATTAGTCAATTCTGTTATAAAATAAATGAAGTAATATTTGAGTATTCTCATTTTCATATAATAGGCATCTAGAGTAACAAGATTAAATTTGTTGGCCAAAGACATGAAAATGTCTCTTTAGTTGATATCAAATCTTTGCCTTTGGAAAATGAAAAATATGTTTGCTCTTTCAATGAAAACTCGTGGTTATAGAATAGACGGCTTGCCTATGTGAACATGGATTTGATTAAAATTCTTTCTAAAAGGATTTAGTTGTTGGTTTTCCCAAAATCAAATTTGAAAAGAAAAAGTTTGTGATGCTTATCAAATGAGAAAACAAACAAAAGTTTCTTTTAAATATAAAAATGTGGTATCAACTTCTAGACCTTTAGAGCTTTTGCATATGAACTTGTTTGGTCCAATAAGCACTATTAGTCTAGGTGGTCATCAATATGCTCTTGTTATTATAGATGAGTATTCTAGATATACCTTTGTTATTTTTATTGCTTATAAGGATGAAGCTTTTAAAGGTTTTGGAAACTTTTATAAAAAAGTTCAAAATGAAAAAGATATTGTTATTTCAAGCGTAAAGTGACTATGGAAAAGAATTTAAAAATCAAAGCTTTTCAAAATTTTGTGATGATAATGGTATTGATCGCAATTTTTCGGCTCCTAGAACTCCTCAACAAAATGGTGTTGTTGAAAGGAAAAAAAAAAGTTTTGGAAACATTTGGTAGAACTAAGCTTTGTGAAAATAATTTGCCAAAATACTTTTGGGCAGAAGCTGTAAACACCGCTTGTTATGTTTTAAATAGAGTTTTAACTAGGCTTATGCTTAACAAAACTCCATATGAACTATGGAAGGGTAGAAAGCCTAATATTTCATATTTTCGTGCTTTTGGGTGCAATTGCTTCATCTTAAATAAAAATAAAGTTAATTTAGGTAAGTTTGATTCAAGACTGATGAAGGAATCTTTTAGGGTTATTCAACCTCTAGTAAAGCTTATAGAGTCTTTAACAAAAGAACTCTAGTGGTTATAGAATCCGTTCATATTGCACTAAGAGTGGGTGCCCCCACTCCCATTGTTAACCCCAAGGAAAGTCAATCTCAAATTGCTTAAGAAGAAGATGCTCTTGATCAATCATCAACAAGTCAAACAAGGATATGGTATCCCTAAAGATTAAAGGTGTGTGAATTATCACCCAATCGATTAAGTGATTGGTGATCCTTCATAAAAGGTAAGAACTTGATCCTCTATTAAAAATGTATGAAATTACGTTACTTTCTTATCTCAAATAGAACTTTAAACTTATGGTGAAGCTGAAAATGATGAATATTTGATAAATGCTATGCAAGAAGAATTAAATCAATTTGAAAGAAATAAGGTTTGGACTTTAGTTCCTAGATTTAAGGATCATTCGGTAATTAGAACTAAATGGGATTTTAGAAATAAAATAGATGAAAATGAAATAGTAACTAGAAACAAGGCTAGACTTGTAGCAAAAGGTTATAAGCAAGCATAAAGAATTAATTTTTATAAAACCTTTGCTCCCATATCTAGACTAGAAGCTATTCGAATGTTGCTTGCATTTGTATGCTTAAAAAATTTCAAACTATTTTAAATGGCTATAAAAAATGTCTTTTTAATTGGTTTTATTGAGGAAGAGGTCTATGTTGAACAACCTCTTAGTTTTGAAGATCCTAACCCTCCAAACCATGTTTATAAGCTTTCTAAAGCTTTTTATGGGGTTGAATCAAGCTCCTAGAGAATGGTATGAAAATTTAAGTAAGTTTTACTTGATAATGGTTTTTCAAGAGGTAAAATAGACACTACTCTTTTACAAAAACTCATGAGAATGACACTCATATAGTTCAAATATATATTGATAATATTATATTTGGTTCTTCTAATGAATCTATGTGTTAAGACTTTGCTAAGTGTATGCAAGGTGAGTTTGAAATAAGCATGATGGGAAAGCTCAACTACTTACTTAGAATACAAATTAAACAAACTAAGGAAGGCATTTTCATCAACCAATCCAAGTACACTAAAGACTTGCTAAAGATGTTTGGGATGGATAACGCAAAGTTAATTGGGACTTCCATGAGGACTTCAACAAAGCTTGATTTGGATGAAGGAGATAAAAGTATTGAAATTAAGAAATATAGATGCATGATAAGAGCTTTACTTTACTTAACATCTAGTACACCCGATATTATGTTTAGTGTATGCATGTGTGCTAGATTTCAATCTAATCTTAAAGAATCTCACATTACCACTGTTAAAAGAATTTTAAGATATTTGCTTGGCACTCAAAACCTAGGATTATGGTATTCTAATGAATCATCTTTTGACTTAGTTGGGTACTCAGATGCCGACTTTGCTGGTTGTAAGTTAAATAGAAAAAGTACTAGTGGAACATGCCAATTCCTAGGTTGTATGTTAACTTTTTGGTTTTCAAAAAAACAAAATTCAATTGCACTATCAACCGCCAAAGTGAAATATATAGCCATTGGTACTTATTGTGCATAAGTTTTATGGATCAAACAAGAACTAGAGGACTTTGGCATGCGTTTTGAAAATGTTCAAATTTTATGTGATAATACTAGTGAGATCAATCTAACTAAGAACCCTATTCAACATTCGAGAATTAAACACACTGAAATAAGACATCACTTTATAAGAGTTCACTTTAAAAAATATGATATTAAACTTGAATTCAATCCAATTGAAAAACAACTTTCTTATATCTTTACTAAACCTTTGAGTGAATATAGATTTTGTATGATTAGAATGGAACTTGGCATAAGAAATTTTGTATGATTTTGTGTTTGATTGTATTGACATTCATCATTTGCATATGTGTCATTGAGTTAATGAAGATTAATTCTTGTTTCTCTAACTCAAAAATAGCATAAAGAAAGTTAACTTTTCTGAAAAATCTTTCATATAGTCGACTGAATACCCTACCCAGAAAAAACCCCTGACTCTCTACCTCTCATCAAGTCAACTGAATAAACAATATAGTCAACTGAATGTTAATGTTTTTCAAAATTGTTCAGTTATGTACTGATTCAGTTGACCGAATGAGGCTCTAGTCGACTGAACCCACGATACTATAAATACCCTCATTTGTTTTAAAACATTATTTTCACCCAAATTTGAAATGCCTTTTTCCGTTACCACTTCTCTCTAAATTTTCTTAAGTTTTGTGAAAAATCAGGCCAAGATCCTCAATTTAAACACAAACCCACTCATCAAATCTTACCTTTTCTCATTTTTCTCTAAGATGTCTTAGAGACCACGCGCAAAGATCACTTCCTCTGGTCTTAATACTCCAAAAATGCCACGAAAAACTTCTCAAGAAGAACCTAAAGGCAAGGAAAAGGCAAGAGAACCGAGTAAGAAGGCTTGCAATGACTTGGATGCTTTGAGTTTTCACAACATTGAAGGAAAAAAAAGTATGGCACTGCTATAAGAGTTAAGAAAATCATGTCGATAGACTTGTTGATTTTACTTTCAATCTGTTTTGGAAATTTTAATATTAAGCCCTTGTGTGATCACCTTAGTTGAACACACCTAGTAACCATTCATGAGAAATTTTACCCTAGGCTAATCCATCAATTTTATGCCAACCTAGTTCAGCCTTCACCCCTGCCCCTAGGTTCACAACCATGGTTATGGGTAAAGAGTTCACTGTAACTGCTGGGGTACTGTGATCTATTCTTAATCTATCTAGTGAAGTTCTGATTTTGTGTTCATATGGGTGGCCTAAGGATTTTGATTATGAAAATTCCTATAAGATTGTAAAAGGGAATCCTATTTATTCGTATGACATCCAAACCTACAATACCTACACTGATATGTCCCTAGATTCTAGGATGCTAAACTTGATAATCAATTAGATTATAAATCCTAGACTAGGTAGCAAAATCAGTCCTTCTAAGTTGGACACCCTACTGGTTATTACAGTACTACTTGTTATTAGCCCTATGGAATGCTCATAACCCTTATGATACAGCACTTTGAGATTCATTTTCTTGAGAAAGAATCTCAAGACATTGATATGCCTGATGTGATCAATGTTTCTACCCTAAAGAGGATAAGTTGTGCTATACCGGAAGCCTTTGTCATACCTAAGAAGGAAAAGAATATAAAGATTGGAGATGAAGGCTCTAAAGAAGAAGAATAGAATGTTCCTTTGGGAACTCAACAGACAACAACAAGATAGGGCAGCTCAGTTGGTTCTGGTTCATTTCATGCTATCCTTCAAGCCCTTGCCAATCTTTAGGTTTCTGTGAACAATTGACAACAAGCTTTTGATGTCTAGTTTCAGGATTTTAGGACATATATGACTAGCTTGTATGATGAGTTCTCAGTGTTTCGAACTGAGATGACATCTTTGTCCAATGACTTTTCAGCTTTTAGGACTGAGACAACAGGATCCCTTGCTGAAATACATGACCAGCTTCGTGACCGTGGTTCTTTTTCTCCACCTTCTTGGGAATATTGATCATTGTTTCATTTTTCCTTTTTGAACTCCTTAGAACTTTTCAAGCACATTTTAGTTTATTTTCATGCATTCATGAATATTATGCTCGTATGAGCTTTTGTGTTTATATTTCTAGATTTGGTCGGGAGAGCTTTAACTGTTTTTTTGGTTAAAACTTTGTATTGATGGTTATTTTTTGTTGAACTGCTTATCTACTGTGATGATGGCAATAAAGGGGAGAAAATAGAAGAAAGCATTTAAAAATATAGTTTATATGAAGTATATACATAGTTTAAGGGGGAGCTTTGCTATCTATGTCTTTTAAATACTTTATAAATTGCTTGGTTAGGTTATTTGATTCTTTTGCAGGAGGTTTTTATTGTAAAAATAGAGGAAACTTTATCCAAATTTTCATAAAAACCAAACACTTAGTTTTAAAAGTGTTTTTCTTCAAATGGTTTTGTCATCATCAAAAGGGGGAGATTGTTGACCTCTAACTTGATTTTAATGATGATGAAACAATGTTTAATTGTTTTAACCACTTATCTAAGTGTTTAAACTACTAAGATATTATGTTTAAAGACAATATGTGTAGAATATACTTGAAAAGATACGTATGCAACCTCTGGAGAATTCTGAAGATCAAGAATAAAAGCTTTTAGAGGTTATTGATATTATTGAAAATTTCTCTATCAATTTCTTAGCTTTATGTATGACTCAATTTGATTACGAAAACATTTTTGACAAATTCATATTGACTAGGTTTTGTTTTTAAAACAAAATGAATACAAAAAAATTCAGCTTCAGGCGATCTAGTCGACTGAATGAAAGGAAGAATTTTCTAGCCTTCAATCCCATCGACTAAATGGTCTATTTAGTCGATTGAATGAAGGACAAAAATTTCTGACCTTTTGATCCAGTTGACTGAATGATCCATTCAATCGACTGAATGTTTTTTTATCTAAAGCTGAATCATTTGATTCATTTAACTGAACAATGATCAAGTCGGCTATATTTTGAATTAAAGGGGTCGTTCAGAGCATTTAATGCTTCATCTTGTGAGTAATGGCCATATAGTCTTAAGACTATATAAACATCCTTTTAAATGAGCAAACCAACCATCTAAGATCATTGAATTTATTCAAGAGATCATTTCTTACTTTCAAAGCTTTCAAAAATTTCTCTTAGGCCATATTTAAAGCTTTGTTATTGAAAGAGAGATATTCTTCATTTGTCTTGTACCCTATAAAATTCCAATCATTGTAAAAGAAATAGTTGGTGCAACTTTTACTAGTGTTTAGGTGTTAAAGACTTGTGTATTAACTTCCTTGGAAGAGACCTTTGTAACGTTGAGCAAGACCCATAAAGTTGCTTGTTTAGTGGAATACTTCAAGGAGTCTCCTTGAAGAGAGTGGATGTATGGTTGAAAAGTTTCTGATATTGCCGAACCATTGTAAATGAAGGTTTCACTTTCTCTTTCTTTACTCTTTTAATTTCCAACAATTTAATTATTGTGCATGCTTGAGTTAGTTAAGTGTTTAAAATTTTTTTGTTGTTTGAAAAAAGTTTTAAAACCCAATTCACCCCCCTCTTGGGTTACAATTTGGTTTACAATATGGATGTTACATACAAATCTAAGCTAAAAGCATGACAATTAGTTGGCTTGTTTCACTATAGTTTAGCATGAAATTTTAGATTTCAACTTTAATACAATTTTTCATATTTATTTAGATATTTCATGAATTTTCTAAACTACCGCAGAATGCCATTATTCAATTCTCAAATTTGAGAGGTGTGCTTTTTAGTCATAAAAATATTTTTGCATGATAAAACACAAAAGTATTTACCAAGGTTGACTTGGATGGATTCAGCATTAAGAAGTCACCAATTTATGATGGAACTTTTGGATGGACATTCGACTGTATGCCACAACCTTTTTCAAATGTCTAAGGGCGTGTTAAGAAGTATTTCCTAATGAGTGACTATCAGTGGAAGAGCAAGTCATAATATTTTAGATATGTGTGGGACATAATGAGTGAAATAAGGTTTTAGCTCACCTATTCTAGCACTCTCAAGAGGTGATTTCAAGGTACCTTAGGAAAGTTCTGAATGCCTTTTCTCAACTTTCAATCGAGGTGGTTAAGCCTCGAGTGCCTTTCATGGAAAATCTTGCCCATATTAGATCAACTCTGATTTTCTGGACATTCTTGAGAGTTATTTGGTCATGATTAAAGCTAAATTATGTCTTTTTTTGATCTGATTTTTTTATTAATTCTCATGAATATATGATTTAACACATTTGAACTAGGATTTCATTGGGCCACTTGATGGTACATATGTATCTACATGGGTTTCTAATGATGAGTAGACCCCGTATTGAGGTTAGACTGCTTGCACACAAATTGTCCTCGTGACATGCGACTTTTACATGCACATCACTTACATTAGAGCTGGATGAGAGGGGATCGCACATGACTTTAGGGTTTTAATTACCTCTATACATCACGAAGAATGCAACTTCCCCATGGCTCTTTCTCAGTTCACACATTTTACCTTTCATAACAGTTTCTATAGCTTTTGTACCAATAACATGCCAATTTTAATGTATCGAAATACTATCTGGTGGAAACAGGGTTTTCTTGTATGATCGACTTCTTCATGTTTTTCAAGGAGACAATATACCATTTGCTCGAGTTTAGGATAAGTTGTCAGGCTCGTGGTCGAGGTGAGTACTTTAATCATGCTCATTTCCTTTTAAGGAATGTGATTGGGTTCTAAAAGTGAGGTTCTCAATCTTGAAACAAATGTCATGCTTTCCTTTATAGAAACAGACATTCATTGTTTGCACATGTGCTTTGTATTCATAACCATGTTAGGCTATATAGTGGCATTGAATTATGCCCAAACAGTACTATGCGGTAGCAGCAATATAGAATAGGGTGTCAATCCCACGATGAGAACATTCTACAATCAAAGTCTCAGGTAAAAAGTAATGGAAAAAATTAAAAATTAATATTAAGAAAATGTTGAGAATTAAATGATACAATTGAATTAAGTGAAAGAAAATAAAAAATGAGTAACACAAAGGTCCAAGAATCTCTCCTAAATTTCACAACTTCAACTTGTATCAATTCAGTAATTATAACTCAACTACGTATTTCACATCCCAAATACGTAATCAGAAAATAATAGTGAAAGCACCAAAAATATTCTTTTGTAAATTATTATGAGAAATCTCCTTCTTGTTTTTACAAGTAATGCAACGGTCAATCATATATGATATCCTAAATCGACAATATATCCAGAAACAATAACACAGCAAAGGATCAGCATATATAATTAATATACCAAAATCAATTGCATCATAAATTCCACACATAAAAGAAGCATGACTGAACTTATATGGAGAAAAAGAACAACAATCATCAGAGTTAAATAAAATCTATGAGAGAAAAAAATATAATTGTTTGTCCAACAAAAACATCAACTTCAATATTAAATAAAGGGAACAGCTTAAAATAATTATTCAATGTTAAAAACACAAATACCGAATTAAATACAAGCCAAACCCGCTATGTCTAGGAGTTCATCTCTTCGCCTTGGTTGAAACTTAGCCTAGCCGATAATACATAATCACAACAGCTCTCCAGAAATTCAGTATGGATCTCTTCATCTCCCTGTTCTCTAAGTTTAAAATCCTAAATATAGCTGTATGAAGACGGCTTTGTAGATAGAAGAGTCACCCTAGGGTTTCTGTTCAGGCCGTGCGCTTCTGCTGCTGTTCAGGCCCGGTTCTGCTGTTGTCCAGGTCATGCGTTTGCTACTGTCTAGACCCGATTTCTGCTGTCCAAAACTGGTCCAGTTGTGTTGCGGTCCAGGCTATGCAAATCCCAAAAAAATCAAAATTTAATAGCTCCTTCACTTCTGCCACGCTGCAATCACGCACAACCTAACATTTGTCTACTAAAACTGCCATAACTTTCTCTAGAAAAATCATATTTATGAGCTGTGAAATTCTTCAGAAAATAGACATCTGGATCTTTCTAAGCATATATGGCTCATCTTATGATTTTTCCTAAATTAATACAGTTTAATCCACAAAAATTATTGATCTGTATGGGCATTTCTGGAAATTTAGTGTCCTTTTCACCCTTTGCTAGTGTTAAAATGACTTAGCAAAATGCTCAATTTATCTTTAACAGTCTAGAAATGATGGGATTTGTTGTACTCCTCTAGGGAAACCCGGTTTCCTTGCTCTGAACTAGCCTAGATGTTGTGGATTCTTTCGAACATATTTTATATATTTTTTTTTGTTTAAGGCTTCTCTGTTTTTTTTTAAATTTGTAAAACACACTAAAACACAGAATTCTCCAAAGGATCACACTTGTCAAGAAATTCAATGAATAATCAAAATTAATCTCAACAAATACATATAATTAACTCTATTTGAATTGAATTTTCATGCCCTAATCACAACCCCCAACCAGCTTATTGCTAGTACCTAGTGATGCAAGCAAAACAGTAATGCATGAAAAGTAACATAGCATGAATGTTGTTTATCTGAGAATTTTGCAGAACTATCTATCATTCAAACAAACGTTGGCCAAAGCTCATAGATGCTAATGAGATTTTCAAATCATGTCTTCTGAGAAACTGTGAGTGTGTGCACTAAGCCTAAACCTTCTTACCACAAACCAATGATGCATAAAACTTTGAATTCAACCGAGAAAGAAGCCTCAACTCCATTATCCTCATAGGTAAAGTGTTTATCAATTTAAAAAGGCAAGGTATTTACTGATGGAGTTGGAAAGCAAATAAAAGCACTCAGTGAAAGGGTCAAGCAATTTAGGACAAGCAAGTGAACAAGAATCGACAACAAAATAGGCTAATCACACAATTCAGAACACTTTATCCGACTTACCAATATAATGCCTCAAAATTTCAATGCTTAATCAATAAGCCTTGATGTTGAAGATTCTTTCTTCTGAGTATGGTGCCACAACTTTCTTCCTTAAATTGTTAAATCTTCCTTCTTTCGAATATAAACTGAAAACTAAAGTAAACAAAAACTGATATTTTCTTCTTCTTCTTTTTTTTCTCTCTCTTGCTTTTTCTTTTTCTTTTAGAGAATTACAATATAAATAAATAAGCTAATAGAAGAATGCTTTTTTTTTCCTCTCTTTTATTTTTCTTTTTCTTTTAGAGAATTACAATATAAATAAATAAACTGAGGGAAGAAGAATCATTCCCAAAATATTGTCGACGATCAAAACTCCGAGCAAATGTCAATGATGCATTCGAAGGCTTCGACGACTAACCAAATTTCTCCACGTGTAAGGTAAGCCAAACAAAGCATCTCAAATAGCAATAGAACCAATTCAAGTAGGCAATAAAAGTTCACAATGCTAGTTTTCTAAGATTCTCCACTCAATAAAAGCAAATGTTCTTCAAACATGGTTAGAAACCAAAAATAACATGCATCACTCTCTAAACAATCCATAAAGCTTAGTATGTGCACAGAAATGAGTTTCCAGAAAACAGTCAGTGTTAGTCAAGATAGTGTCATTGGACCTTGATGAAAACAAAGTTGTAATCATGCATCAACAGTTCACAAAATCGCGAAATCTCACAAATATGCCATGATAGTTTCACAAAAAAATACATAACAAGCACGCATATGCTACCACCCCTAACCAGAATGTGATAGTATCCTCATAGTCACCAAAAGATAAGAAAGTCATACCAACAGGAGAGAAGAACTCCAATAATGTAGCGTAGGTAAACATGCATCACAGAAAACAAAACATAAAAGGAAACAAAGCAAAACAAAATAAACTAAACTAGAAAGCAGTAAAATATAATATAGATAGAAGTACAGAACATCAATCAAAGTAGACAAGGGCAACCAGAGAGATCTCCTCTGGTTCCTCTACTTTCTCCACATAGTACTTCAGACATTGCCCATTCACTCGTAATACTCTCCCATCTTTTGGATCTTCTATCTCAACCGAGCCATTGGGAAAGACTTGCTTAACCACGAACGGGCCGGCCCATTTTGATTTTAGCTTGCTGGGATGAAGGTGAAGCCTCGAGTCATAGAGGTGGACTCGTTGATTAGGCTCGAAATGCTTCATCAAAATTTGCTTGTCATGAGCCGCCTTCATCTTTGCCTTGTAGATTCTAGAGTTGTCATAGGCATCATTTCGCAACTCTTCAATCTCAGCCAGCTGAAGCTTCCTATGAATTCCTGCATCATTAAGATCAAAGTTAATGCTCTTTACAGCCTAATAAGCATGATGTTATAACTCAATTAGTAGATGGCAAGCTTTTTCATAGACAAGTCGGTATGAAGATATCTCAAGGTTGGTCTTGTAAGCAGTACGGTAAGCCCAAAGAGCACTGGGAAGGTGCAAAGACCAATCATTTCTATTCGAGTTCACCGTCTTCTCCAATATTTGCTTTACCTCTCGGTTGGCTAATTCAGCCTGTCCATTCGTCTGTGGGTAATAGGCGTTAGTGACCTTGTTGTGCACTCCATACCTGCGCATCAAAGCCTCAAAAGAACAATTATAGAAATGAGTGCCTTGATCACTAATCATAGCCCGAGGCATGCTGAATCTAGAGAAAATGTTTTCCTTAAGAAATTTGACAAGAGTGTTGTTGTTATTATTTCGGCACACCAGAGCCTTTACCCATTTAGACACGTAGTCCACTGCAAGCAGGATATATAGTACCCAAAAGAAGGTGGAAAGGGTCCCATAAAATCAATCCCCCAACAATCAAATATTTCAATGACAAGAATCGAGTTAAGGGGAATCATATGCCTTCGGGACAGAGCACCAAGCTTTGGCATCTATCATAAGAACGATAAAAATTGTTAGTGTATTTAAACAGAGAAGGCCAATATAATCCAGACTGTAGAATTTTTGCGGTAGTCTTTTTCATAGAAAAGTGACTGCCAGTAGCTGAACTACGACAAAAATGTAAGACACTATCAATCTCAACCGTAGGGATATACCACCTCATAATTTAGTCAGGGCAATACTTATAAAGATAAGGGCCATCCCAATAGAAATTTCTTATCTCGATAAAAAATTTGCCATTATCTTACGCGCTCCATGTGGATAGCATTTCACAGGAAACCAAGTAATTTATAATGTGCACATACCATGGTACTTGGCTTACAACGAACATGTTATTATTTGTCTAAGGTTCAAACATGTCCAAGCATGAATAAAAAATGGTTAAATTCTAAACCAAAGGTGGAAGATCAAATTTCAGCAAGTTAGAAGGTTGCACACATATGTGTGCATCATTTTGGAGTAAGGGAAGGCTATGCGCACTAGTGTGTGCACTTCTGCACACAAGCAGAAGGGTGTGCGCACAGCGGCAGAAGGAGTAGCACCAGTGTGCGCCGCAGCGCCGCGCCTCCCAGCATGCACACATATCAGGTGCGCACCAGCACCACAACACGCACGCCCAGCACTGTACCATCCAGCATGCACACCATCAGGTGCACACCAGCGCCGCACCGCCCAGGCACACGACTGAACCTCATTCAGCCGACTGAAAAACAGCATTCAGTCGACTGGACTTCATTCAGTCGACTGAATGTCCTGAAATAGAGTTTTTTGTTTTAAAAAGGTTTTTCCAGTCAAAATGATTTTTCATCAAAAACATTTCAATCAAAATGAGCCATAATGAAAAGAAAAATACTTGTTAGTAGATATTTATATATCTTAACTACCTTTGATCTTGATCTAGTATCTTTCAAGTAAACAGTCTTCGTCACATATACTTGTTTTGCGTCTTGTCTTTGAATTGTATGATGTTTGCAACTTGAAAACTTAGCTAAAATTGTTAGCACAAATGAAAGCTAGTGTTTTGTCATAATTAAAATCAAATAAGGATCAACAGTCGGGCTACACAATGGAGAAGTCATCACTCACCCTTTATCCCTTGGTTAATCCTCTTATAGAAAGTGAAGATGGATCGTTTTATGACTTCAAAATAATATGCAACATTTTCCTTTTTATTTTTCTTTTTTTATTTTCCAACTTGAACACTGAAATAATATTATGTGATTAGGCTATACCTTTTATCATTATTATATAGTGAAACACATTTTTTTATTAATTCTTATGATTACTTAACTAATAAACTAACCTTCTTTTTGTTAAGTGGTTTGAGATAATGTTACCTTTGAATAAGCGGTTAAGGTTTTAAATACAGAATTTGCTCGAAAAGAAAACGATTTAAATACAATTTTTTGGGGGATTTGATCAGTTGTTTAAGGGACAAAAATAGGAAATTAACATCATCTTATCATTTTTTAACGAAGTGTTGTTAAATACCTTATTCACATTGTAATCTTCTATATCACTTTTGGTCTTATCTACCTTGAATACAGTTATACAAATTCCATCGATCCCAAAATTTCTACTTATAACAAAAAAGACTAAATTTTTCAAGTTTAAAAATTAATAAATTAACATTGTCCTTATAAAAAAGTTAAGACTATAAAAAATTAATAAACCTAGAAATATATACAAAAATATATTTGGACTTAGGTGTTGTCTCTTAGGAAAAAATATATACACAAATATATGCAAATAAATTAAAGTAAAAACATTCAATAGATTAACAAATGTAATTAAATACACACACACATATATATAAACAAATATGAGAGAGAGGAAACTTATAAACTTTATACTTATAACAAAAAAGACTATCTTTTCTAAGTTTAAGAATTAATAAATTAACATTGTCCTTATAAAAAAATTAACACTTTCAAAAAAAAAATTAAACCTAGAAATATATACACAAATATATGCAAATAAATTCAAATAAAAACATTCCATAGATTAACAAATGTAACTAAACACACACACACACACACACAGATATATATATATATATATATATATATATATATATATATATATATATATATATATATATATATATATATATATAAACAAATATATGAGAGAGAGGGTGAAAATTTCTTTAAGGTTTTGGAAATGGAGTCGCGCGTTGCTAAGAGAAGAGAGGAAGTGGTGAAGAAATATATACGAGTGATATTTAGGTCAGACTATCACTGAAGGATTAAATTCCCTTGGTAATACGTTTTTATCTGTCGATGAAAGTAGTTTACTTAATTTTATATTCATTTATTAACACTGAGAGATTAAAAAAACCAAAAAAAATATTTTTAAAATATTTTACGAACTTAATACCGAATGTAAAAAATATTATGCATGCTGTGAGCGGGAGCTCACAATCATCCTATCAAAAGATGGACATCGATCAAACGGCTATAGGCTTGTGCTCATTCTGTTATGAGCATAAGCGCACTAAAAAACTTTCCTTTTCTTATCACAAAAATATTACCGCCACTTTGCAACAAGATGAGTGATGAATCTCTTATATGGCTTTTCTGTGCGGTTGTGAGATTCTTTTTTTGCTAAAAATAGAAGGAGAAAATGCCAAAAAGAATATAGAATCATCTCCATATAAACATCTTTGTAAACCACATCAACTGCCTAGCCTGAATATTCTCATTGCCTTTCACACCCTTTTTCTATTTCAGTAAAAACAAAGCATGTGCCTCATCTGCTATGGCATTGTGCTTATTGGATGCATAGTCATTGCAATCATACTTTACACTCTCACCATGATTGGATGCTGTATGAATCATACCTTCTTAACTCCTCTGAGTACCGGTCATCACGTAACAAAGAAGAACTCCGGTGGACTGAGCGAGAACCGATATCCGGCTTCCACATTCAAGTATAAAAGAGGGATAAAAAATACAGAGGTAACCCTTGAAACAGAGTGTGTCGTGTGCTTGTCAACTTTTGAAGATGATGAATATGTGAGGCAGCTACCGCGTTGCAAGCACTCATTCCACCCTCCTTGTATTGACATGTGGCTCTTCTCTCACACTGACTGCCCACTCTGCCGTGCACCTGTGGAACGACTTACTCCCCCTGATGGAGAATCGACAACAAAGGGAAATTCCCAGGAGGTCTTGCTAGATATCAGTATCTCATCGTGAGTGTTGAACAACCAGGAGAAATTGATTTTGTTTTGGGAGTTTCACATCCTCCTGAAGGATTACAAGAAATAATAATTTCAAGAGATGCAAACTAATTTTCCTTCAGGGTCTGCCTTCCCAAAGGATACAAACTAAAAATGTCCCTGAAAAATTACAGGTTCTCCCATGTTTAAGACGGAATATCAATGAAAGATTTTGCCTTACACTCATCCCATCATCAGCATCATGTATTTGACAATTTTTTTTTTTTTTTTGGAGAACACCTTGTGGTGGAGGGGGTTTGGCATGGACCCCTACCAGTTTATTTCATAACAAAAAGATAAATAGAAATAAGGGAGGACAAAAGGGCACACCATACCCGAGGGAGACAGAAAATCTAACCCTGGAGGTGACCCTAGACCTTACCCGACGAAATACATAAATAGAGTAATCTCTAACTTAGCCAATATTGATGCAAAACATCTAAAACTAACCTTACCGAACAGTAAACTAACACATTACCATAAATTACCTACATACATAGACTATGACACTACCTTCTCCTGAACGCAGCGAGACCTTGCCTGTCATTGTTGAAAGCTTGTTTGCAACTATCAGGTAACACTCCATGAGTCCAAAAGAGTTCCAATTGCTCATGCATGTGCCCGTACTTAGACAAGGAGTCAGCTTGTTGATTACCCTCTCTAAAAATATGTATGGTACCAACATTAGAATGAAGCAGCACTTTTATCTCTCGAATGCAATAAATTAAATCTCATGGGGCTTCGCAAGCATTATATAAAATGTCCACCAATACCTGTGAATCACTCTCAATACAATGTGTATGGATGTTATGACGTACCGCAAGTTAAGCCCATCCAGTAGAGCTCGAGCTTCTACTCGCATGTTTGTACAGTTACCATAATAATTCGAATAAGCATGAAGAATATAGGACTGATCAGACCTAAAATCGCCACCACTCGCGCCTCTGATTTCCATAGCCGAACCATCGCAATTTAACTTAACCTGAGGGTGCCATTTCATCCATCTACCACGATGACTTCGAGTGTTGCGCACGGAAAATAAAGAGCTTGCAAACATGTGATATCATGGAAATTAGGAGAATGCTCTGGCACAAAACCACTTTGAAGCTCTGAAATCCAGCCCGGCATCTTGCCAATAATAACACTAGTAGTCATAGGTTTCTCATCATAAATTGCACCATTCTTCCCAATCAATAATTCCTAACAAACCATACTAGACACAATAATTCTGATCAAACCCATTTCAGATGAAACTGAGGCCTGCTCAAGCCAAGTTGTTACCAAAGCCTGAAGCGAGTTTAAGTGAACTACATTCAACCGAATACCAAAATAACCCCAAACCGAAGACGTCACTTCACTGCCAACAAAAAGGTGTGTGATTGACTTTGCCTTTTACGCCTTATAGCATACACATTTTAAAGCAATTTTAATACCAAGGTGCTGGAAATTTTGGTCCACTCATAATCCCCCATGTAACATCCTCCACACCAATCATGCTACCATTGTTGACATCCATTTGTTCCAAATTTTTTTGTGCCATCTAAACCCTGACCCCATACTCTACACTAGTTCCAATATTCTTTAGCAGAAAATAACTCGGAAGCCGATTGATTCCACATTAATTTATCTGGTACATCCTCCATTCAGATAGTCTCAAGAACACTTGATAATGAAGGGGAGAAATCTTTTACAGCCTGTCCTGGTTCTAAAGAATCTTAACAACTGAGCTATCAGGAAAGAAAGGATTATCCACAAGCACAACCTCATTATGCCACCTAAAAATCCAAAACGGTATATCTCCGTTACCAATAAGCCACGTAGCATTTTGTAGAACTACCTGAACGTGATGGAGGATGGAATGCCAGTAGTGAGAACTGTATCGTGGAGCTGATAAGGACCCAAAATAAGAGTCATACTTGTGTCTCATAAACTCTGCCCAAATAGAATTCCCCTCAACAAACTGTGAAGCTAATTTCGCTTGAAGAGAAGACATTACTTCGATTAAAGCTTTGATGCCCATTCCACCTTCATTGTACAGCTTACATATTTTCTCCAAGACACCAATGATGTCGACTCTATGAACCATTATTCCATAAGAAATTGGCAAACTTCTTCTCTATATTCCGAAGGCAACCTTACAGCATAGGAACCACCGCCAAGGTGTGATTGGAACAGGGGTCAATACACTTCTGACAAGATTAATTTTACCACCAGCAGATAATAACTTTGCTTTCTAGTTTTCCAGCTTCTTTTGAATTTTCTCATTTAAGTATATGAAATATCTCCTTAAGCTCCTCCCTTGAATAAGGGAACCCTTAGATATTGAATGGGCAATAAGGAACGGGAAAAGGACATGCAACGCTTCATCAACTCCACCAGAGCCTTACTCCTTTTTTTTACTGAAAATAAAAGAGGTTTTACCCCAGTTAACCCTCTGCCCCGAAATCTCCTCATACAATTTCTAAAGTTTGGTGCACAAGTTCACAAAAGATTTTTTCCATTGAGAAAAAGAAGCATATCGTCCGTATACAACAAGTGCAAAATACTATTCGAGGTCCCAGAAACCCAATATTTCTCAATGCCGCCTTGGTCCATCCAGACTTTCAAATTACGCGAGAAGGCCTCTTCAACTAAAATAAATAATAGAGGAGAAAGAGAATCGCATTGATGCAAACCCTTCATCGAAGTGAAGAAACCATATTGGTTGCCACTGAGTGTGAATGAATACCAAACATTACAAATGCATCTATAAATCAAATCACACCAAGATTCAGCAAAACCAAACTTCCTCAGCACTCGAATCAAAAAATCTCATTCCAAACGATCATATGCCTTCAACATGTCAATCTTGAAGACAACATTTGATCTCGGGATTTTTTTAGCTATATCCTGAATTAACAAATGTACCAATGCAATATTCTCTTGAATACTCCGCCGAAGCACAAAATTTTATTGTTCTGGTGAGATCAAATCGAGTAACAAAGGAACTAGTCTATTAGTTAGGATCCTCGATATGATCTTATACATTAATGTATAGAGGCTTATAGGACACAAGTCTATCAGATCAACTGGATTCGTAACCTTCAGCAACATAATCAAATTTGTCGAGGTAAAGGATTTAGGTAAGTGAGTTCCTTTGAAGAAATCTGGTACTGCATTCACCACATCCAATTTGATACCAGTATTTTTTTAAAACATGACTAATAAATTTGTCCACCCCAGGATCCCTATCTGGATCCAGACTGTTAACTGCATTAAAAAATTCCTCAGATTCAGGAATCGAACATAAAGATTGATTTTGTTTGGCAGTTATTAGAACTAGCACACTGAAGGAGCTCATCAAATGAAACCTGAGAATTTGAAGTTAAGAATAATTCAACAAAATAAGACAGTTGCCTCCCCTAATCAGTTTCATTTGTCACCTATGTTCCATCATGCAATTTCGACTGAACGCTTTTTGCTTAATAGTAGCATAAAAGAAACTAGTGTTACGATCACCTTCAGCCAGCCATTTTGCTCGGGATTTTTCCCTAGTCATGGATTCCTTCTAATCCAATAAGCATTCCAAGTTCCTTTTAACCGCACAAACTTCTGCAGCATGGTCTGTGGATAATGCAAGTTGAAGCTTACATTCTGCTCTAACCAACTCATCTTGTGCTCTATGAATTTGATCCTTAACGTTACCAAAAACTGTCCAGTTCCACCTCTAATCTACTGTCGGACATGCTTGAACTTCTAATGAAGAACAACCATAAGAGGTCCTTTGAAAGCTTTCTCCTAACAATTTTCAATAAACAGAATAAAGTTGGCATGACCACACCAAGCTTTAAAGAACCGAAAATGCCTAGGCTTAGACATAACGTTACTCACCGAAAAAACCAAAGAAGCTTCATTAGAATATGTTATAGCCTTATGAATGACTTTTGTAGGAGGAAAAGCCAAAAGGAACTCATTATTAATCAACATTCTATCTAGGCGACACCAACACCTAATGGCATCCTGATGATTGTTCGACCACGTAAACACATTCCCCTCATAACTCGGGTCCAACAAACCAGCATTATCTATGAAATCTTGGACCGCATGTATATCTATATGAGTAACACCGCATTTTTCTGAAGGAGTGACTACCACATTAAAATCACCGCCAACAAACCAAGGGAAACTAACCGAAGGCCCAAACTGATTTAAGGAGGACCGCAACTCCCTTCACTCTTGTTTCGTACATTTCGCATAAACAAGCGAACCATAGCTCTGTAAGGTCTAACTTAAATAGGATCCTAATGTATATACACTGAGTAGTCACCTATATAACTTCCAAATCAATTTCATTATTCCATAACAGTCAAATATGCCAATTCACTGGATTCTCATGACAGAAATTTGAAAATTGGAGTCTTTTAGAAATTTGAGGAAATTGGTCCTTGGCTTAACAATCACTAATAATGCAATTCTATTATCACTAATTAGCCTACGAAGCAAACCAATTTTTTTAGGGTTCTTGACCCCTCTAATATTCCATAAAAAGTGTACTAATCATTAATCAGATGTTGGAGAACTCAGAAGAGACTTTGACCCAAAACAAGTCGTCTTTTTCTTGGTCTTAACCATCTTTTTCTTAAATAAATTTAGCCATACTTTTAGAAAATTCCTTTAGGACCTTTGTTGGATTTGAATTGAAAGTCTTTTGAAAACTACTATTCAAGGCAATATTAGTCGAATATGGGCCCTTAGGAAAACTAATCGTCTTTGTTGTTGCGATCGTCTTTACATATCAAATAATTCAATTTTGATAGTAAAGGACAATCATCGTAAAGAGATCTAGGTTTAGGAGATACCTCCACATGAGATACATCAGAACTCGGCTCAAACAACCACAACTGACTTACCTTTAGCCCCCACCTCCCTTTTTGCTATATATTCTAGCCCATAACTAATTCTGAATCCATGCACTCAACCCCTTTTGAGCTTGAAATATCTTGCACACTAGATGTATTCTTCTCCGAAAGAGCTATTTCCACAAATTCAAGGACTTCTTTAGTTTTATTCCAGTTCTCTTTGAATTGTTGGATTTGTTTTTTGTCTTAGGAATCACATTTGGTTTCACTTGTTGTTGCACGATTTGAAGCTTGTTGTTGACTTTTGCAGGAGGTATGCCTAAAAAACACCTGCAATCCATATTATTGTGCCCTTGCAAACAACAGTGTGTTCAAAAGGCCAAATTCCCTTTATACAAAACTTTCTGCCAGAAACCTTCCTCCTTACTGTCAATCCACTCTAGTTTGGATTTATCTTGTGTAAGATCTAACTCCACACAAATCTGAGCACAACTAGGTCGTTTCAAAGATAAGGTTTTCTCATCCGTTTTTATGAACCGCACAAAGGTGTTGGCGATCCCTTTCAGAAATAATTCATGAAAACATGGGAAAGGAAGTCCCCAGAACCTAATCCATATTGCAGCATGAGTAGACTCCTTCCTTGGAATGAATTTTGGGGTCCACTTAAAACATATAGTAAAGTGAATTATCTACTAGGTGATTCCCATGAGACCAAACGGCAACAAAATCCTCCTGTGAGGCCAACCGAACCAAAACTTGTCGTTTATGAAGAAAACCCACAATCAAATCATGTTATAATTTCCAAGTCGTAATGTGTTTCTTAATCTGACTCATCGCAAGCATGCCTGAGCAAACTTTCATTACAACAGTAGTGGCAAAAGCTGAAGCAGCTTTTGAAAATTCTATTAGTGAGACAATAAATAACAGTTCACCGTTAACCTTTGCAGCTATCTTGCTGGACAATGCTAGTGCAAGGAGGGCATTTTTCGTCAACTTTTGGGCCACTTCAACAGGGTTTGCTGCGCCTTGCAGGATGTTAGCATATGAAACTATAGGTAAACTAGGTTGTTTAGTCTAGTTTGGTGTAGGTGGCTGTTTTTTCAGATTGGGATAAGGTTGTGCTAATTTGGGGGGTTAGGAGGATGAGGGAGATGCGATTGTTGAGTGACAATCCCCCTTTGCCAGGGGAAACGATATAAAAAACCATGCAGTAGGTTAGCATGAAATAACAAGCATGAAACTAAGGTTGGAGGTTCAGGTGGTGTAGCTAGGGCAAAAGGTCAAAGGGTTGCAAGGTGCAATGCATCTGGAGGCCAGAGTTTTGATCAAATTTCCACACGGCAAAATTCTAGGGGACATAAGCACTGAAGATTAGGGTGCAGCGCTGCCAAGTGATGTGATTAGAGTTAGTTTTGCGCGACTTAGGTTAGAGGTGGCGATGACAGAATTGTTTAGGTTTACAAGCAGCAGATGGTGTGTGCGGTGGTGCTAACAATATAGTATTCATGCATGTTCCCGTGTGGCTAAGGTGAAATGGGAGGAAAACTTACAGCAAGGGTGGAGCGGCACACTACAGAAAGGAGGCAAAAGCAGATGGCCAAGGGGCTAGGTTTTGGCCATGGGCCGCAACCAGAGGCTGCAAACACTGCTAGGCTGAATCATGCAGTTTCTGGCAGAAAGATTCAGACCTGTTTGGCTAGGCTTTGGCCCGTGGGGCTGCCACCATGGACGTAAGAGAGGTCGTGAAACCTTTGTCCCACTGGTGATTTGTTTTTATTTGGCAATGTATATCATTTGCAAATGTAAAAAGGAAATGATCATCTTTGTCGAAAGCATCAAACATAATATTTACAGAGGTTCTCCACTGTTCCAAGTACTTGATTATACCAATAAGTATATCTAGCACAAATTCAAACATCCTATACCTCATGTCATTCATCTTTCGCAACATCAAGCTTCTAACTTTCTAATCTTTCCCAGATTTACATCCTTCTTAAATTATCTAACCTAGCCTGTAAATCATCATTGATGACATTATCTGTATTCCCTATTGTTTCAGCTTGTGCAACCTTGTTCTTTACAGCTGGTATAGTGACAGTGGCTGCGGGTGCATTCACAAGCTACATATCAAAGAAAACAGCCACATGATTAATGCTTTTTGAATTTCTTTTCTTCCTTTAGCTGATACAGCAGAAATCATACAAATAAAAATATTTTTTTTTTCATTCTTTAATAACTCAGTATATTTAATCATGAGAAAGTAGGGAAAAAGATTATAAGGCAATAGAACAATTGATATACCTCTGAATTGATATTTATTCCAATCTCGTCAAGCACCTGATTCACTAGTTCTTCCGTCTCTTGCTGTTCTTCATCCCCTTCTAATGCATCATCTATAGCATCTCCCATTACCTCACTCACCAATTCCATCTTCTCATTCTGCCTCTCAAATTCTTGCATTATCCTCTGCAGTGATGGCAAGTTCATCTGCCTGTTCATCCGACCCATTGCCTTTGTGACACCTTTCATAGCCTCACCCATTGCTTGAGTTGATTTTAATGTGTGAAAGTTCAAATGTTCGTAATAGTTACATAAGCTTACAAGATTAATAAGACAAGTACCAGAGAAACCTGACCTTGGCTTTAGAAAAGCTTAATATGACTGGAACCAATCGAATGAAACACATACACACACATAAAAGAAAAAAGAATCTTAAATGAGACAAATACAGGAACACAAATCAAAATGTTTCCTAATTCTTCCAATGATAGAAGCTTTACACATTTCAATAAGAAGCATAAGTAACTGTGGTAGAGAGCCAGTAACGTTGTGATATAGTGTGTTAAAGTGGCTACATGTAGATAGCCTTACTTAGGTAAGTCTTAACATGTTAAAAGACACTGGTGCTAAAGAATTAAAGGAATATACTTACTATAGCTACATTTTAAATGGCAAAACAGAGTTCAAAAGATGATAATAGACAACTAGTAATTACCATGAAAAGCCAAATTGCAATTAAGTGCAACGTGAACAAACATTAGAGACATAATGCATGACATACCTGAATTCTCAAAGCCACACCCTGAAGTTGTGACTTAAGCTTATAAAACTTTCAACCTGATGTCACATTCTGATAAGATCTTTAGCCATCACTCTAACAGCTCCCTTTAAAAAAATATAAATAAATAAATTCTCAAAAGATGTTCTATACATGTGTGATGTGTCTGTGTGTATTCAGTTACACAGAAGTGAGAAAAATAGTAAATAGGAGAAGATGAAGTTGCTCATCGTCGTGTCATGATACATGAATACATTTATCACCCATTAAAACTATTGAGTTTCCAAGGCTACGTTTGGAATGCAGAGTACGATAGGGTAAGAGTCCTAAGACCCTTATACCGTACCCAAAATATGTTTGGTGCCAAAATTTACACTGCATAGGGTAATCCTTACTCAGTGTATTGTCACGTCCCGCTCAAATTGCCCCGCAAAATCCAAAGGAATGGTGCTTGCCCAAAGGATCTAGACTTTTCTACAAGTTACTACATGGGAAAGTTCTAGAGTGGTCTAGTGTTGTCTAGAGGAAGCTAGAGTTGAATGGACTCAACTCAAGCCTAGAAGACTCTAGAATATTCTAGAGTACACTAGCATGTGCTAGAAGACGCTAGAAGATTCTGGAAGGTGCTGGAAGGATGTGGAAGCTCCTGGAAGATTCCAGAACATCCTAGAACTTGGATGAAGGAACTAGACAATCCTAGAAGACTCTGGAGTTGGCTAGACTTGATTAGAAGATTCTGGAACCTTGAGGCATGTTGTAGATAAGAACTAGAACTTTGTAGATGTTCTTGTACATTCTAGACTTGGTAGGATCTAGAAACTTGTGGCATAACCTTAGGCTTGGTGCCACAACTATAAATAGGCCTCTTGGCCTTCATTTGTTACCCATCCTGGGAAATCTTGGGAAGTTGTAAGAAAACCTCTCTAAAGCAATGCAAAGCATTCTTCACAAACTCTCTTGTGTTCTCGCTTTGCTCTTGAATTCTCTAAATCTCTAAATCCCTTTCTAGTCTCTTTAGAGTGTTTGTTTCAGGTTAGAAGGCAGGCTTAGTACAACGGACCGAGCTAAGTGTTGCACGATTGCTAGTTGAAGTCTAGGATCGTGACAGTTGGTATCAGAGCATTTAGGTTGAAGCATATCTATCCTCGGCATAATGAAGACCGGTGCCCCATCCACACCAAACGTGGAAGTTCCACCAATGGAGTGTGGGCGTGAGGAAGTTCAGAAGCCACCATCTAAAGAGTCTCGAGCCAAGTCGAAAGACATGATCTCTAGCTTGGAGGCACGCGTGAGGAGTGTGCAGGGCAGCTTGGGGGAGCTGTTCGATCGGGCGAAAAACTTGGAGGAACGCTGCAGCGGCTTGGAGGCTGAGGATGCGGAGATCCATGCGGCAGTCAAGATGTCCCTCAATGAGCTAGACGATGGACTAAGGCAAGAGATCGATGGGTTGAAGGCTGAACTAACCAAGGTACGTGATCTTATCTAAAGAGAAATTAATAATGTGTTACTTAGAGTTGAGGATATGGGTGGAGATCTAGCACTTTGCAAACGTGTTATAGTTTCGGGAGCTACTACAACCACCATCATTGAGGCCAAGAAGGTGGAAGTCCCCAAGCCAAAGACGTTCAATGGTGCTAGAAATGCTAGGGAAGTTGAGAACTTCCTATGGGGGCTTGAGCAATACTTTGAGGCTACTGGCATAACGGACCATGCCAGCAAGATCCGAACCACGGCCATGTACCTGTCCGACACTGCCATGCTGTGGTGGAGACGAAGGCATGGAGATGTGCAATGAGGAGTATGCACAATAGACTCCTTTGATGACTTCAAAAGGGAGTTCAAGAGCCAATTCTTCCTAGTGAATGTCGAAGAAGAGGCGAGGGGGAGGCTTCGACGGTTGAAGCAGTTAGGTAGCATAAGGGACTATGTCAAGGAGTTCACAACTCTACTGTTAGAAGTCCCTGACACGTCTGATAAGGATGCATTGTTCCTCTTCATGGATGGTCTCCAATCATGGGTTAACCTCGAGCTTAAGCGACGTGGTGTCCAAGACTTAGCCACAGCTATCGCGGTTGCCGAAAGTCTCATTGATTACTCCACAAACAAAGAAAGCTCAAAGGTTGCGGACAAGAAGTTTGGTGGAGGAAAGAATGGAGGAGTCCATGCCAAAGGACAAGGCCACAAAAATCATAAAGAAGGCTCCTCGTTCAAGCCACGGGATAAAGGGAAGGAAAAGGAGGATAGTGGTGCCTCAAAGCCCCGAGTGACGTGTTTTATATGCGACGGACTGCATTGGGCATGGGAGTGTCCGAAAAGGATGGCGTTGAACGCCTTAGTTGCCTCGCATGACCAAGAAGGAGGCAAAGAGGATGAAGGTGCAACAATGGGATCCATGCAACTGCTTAGTGCATTGCAGAATGCGCCAAAGACCCCTAAAGGCTTGATGTTCATAGATGCAACCATCAACGGGAAGGTCACCAAAGCCTTGGTCGACACAGGTGCATCACACAACTTTGTCTCACTTGAGGAAGCCAAGAGACTCGGTCTCAAGGTTACCAATGGAGGTGGCTCCCTCAAAGTGGTAAACTCAGCAGTACGACCTCTCCAAGGAGTTGCTCATGGAGTGAAGGTTAGTCTTAATGGATGGACTAGCCAAGTAGACTTGTCGGTGGCGCCCATGGACGACTTCTCGGTGGTATTCTGCATGGAGTTTTTGGACCAGGTTAGGGCTTTCCTTGTCCCATTTTCAAACTCTATGTGCATTATGGATGGTTCAAAGGCTTGTGTGGTACCAACGGAAAGGTCCACCAAGCCTACTACCCAAGTTCTCTTAGCACTTCAGTTCAAAAAGGGATTAAAGATGGAAAAAGAGAGTTACTTGGCCATCTTGAAGGAATTTGATGATGTGGAGGCGTCACCACAAAAAGGTTTACCGACGGAGGTGCAAACTGTCCTAGATGAGTTCCAAGACGTGATGCCAGAGGCGTTGCCTAAATGGTTACCTCCAAGGAGGGAGGTGGATCACGAAATCAAGTTAGAGCCTGGCACAAGACCACCAGCAATGAGTCCTTATAGGATGGCGAACTCAGAGTTGGCAGAACTCCGAAAGCAGCTCGATGAATTGCTGGATGCTGGTTTCATTAGACCCTCCAAAGCTCCATTTGGTGCCCCGATGCTCTTTCAAAAGAAGAATGATGGCTCACTGAGGATGTGCATTGACTATCGGGCTCTAAACAAGATCACAATGAAGAACAAGTATCTTATCCCACTCATTGCCGACTTGTTTGATCAATTGGGGAACACAAGATACTTTTCGAAGCTGGACTTGCGATCGGGATACTACCAGGTTCGCATAGCAAAGGGAGATGAGCAAAAGACCACATGTGTGACCAGGTACGGTGCCTATGAGTTCCTAATTATGCCATTTGGTCTCACCAATGCACCTGCTACATTTTGCACTCTTATAAATAAGCTCTTCCATCCCTACCTCGATCAGTTTGTGGTAGTTTATCTCGATGATATTGTGATATATAGCCAAACTTTGGAAGAACATCTTGAGCACTTGAGGAAGGTGTTCGAGGTCCTAAGGCAAAATGAGCTATATATCAATAAGGAGAAGTGTTCATTTGCCCAAGATGAGGTGATGTTCTTGGGGCATAGGATAAAGGATGGGAAGCTTATGATGGACGGAGCTAAGGTGAAAGCCATCCAGGAATGAGAACCTCCCACTAAGGTCCCCAAGTTAAGGTCTTTCCTTGGACTTATAAACTACTACAGGAGGTTCATCAAGTCATATTCAGCAAGAGCAGCCCCACTTACTGACCTGCTTAAGAAGAACAAGTTTTAGGAATGGACAAGCGAATGCCAAGCCTCGTTCGAAGACTTGAAGAAGGCTGTTAGTAAAGAGCTGGTGCTTTGTCTACCAGATGCTTCCGACTTTGCCATTGGTGGAGTATTGATGCAAGAAGGGCATCCAATTACCTATGAAAGTCGCAAGCTTAACGACACCGAACGCCGCTACTTGTTGGGTTCTCACTTTGTGATCATGACGGATAATGTAGCAACTAATTACTTCCAAACTCATAAGAAGTTGAGTCCCAAGCAAGCTCGGTGGCAAGATTTCATGGCGGAGTTCGATTACAAGCTTGAGTACAAGCCTAGCAAAGCGAATGTGGTGGCCGATGCGTTGAGTCGAAAAGCGGAGTTAGCAGCCTTGAGTAGACCAAGTAGTCCCTTGCTGGAAAGGATAAAAGAAGGGTTGGAGCATGATGCCTTGGCACAAAACCTCATTACCCTTATCAAGGAAGGAAAGACGAGGCGATTTTAGCTGAGTGACGGACTACTCTACGCCAAGGAAAATTGCATCTATGTGCCGAAGTGGGGGAACTTGAGAAATAAGCTGATCAAGGAGTGCCACGATTCACTATGGGCTGGTCACCCAGGTATGAGACGCACACTTGCATTGATCAAGTCTATTTACTATTGGCCTCAACTACGGGATGATGTTGAAGCCTATGTGAGAACTTGTCTTGTATGCCAACAAGACAAGACGGAGCAACATGCACCATGTGGCTTGTTAGCGTCGTTGCCTATTCCGAAGAGACCATAGGAGAGTGTCTCGATGGACTTCATCACTTGCTTGCCAAGATCGGAGGGCTTTGGCAGCATAATCGTTGTCATTGATCGCTTCAGCAAGTATGCAACCTTCATACCTGCCTCAGCGGATTGCCTCGCCCACGAAACCGCGCGGTTGTTCCTCAAGCATGTCGTGACGCATTGGGGAGTCCTGTCCAATATCGTGAGTGACCGAGACCCGCAATTTACTGGGAAGTGTTGGACGGAGTTGTTCAAGTTATTGGGATCGGACTTGAACTTTTCCATAAGCTTTCATCCGCAAAGTGATGGACAGATGGAGCGTGCCAACGCATTACTAGAGCTTTATCTTAGGCACTTTGTTAGTGCCAACCAACATGATTGGGCTAGGTTGCTAAATGTGGCCCAATTCTCTTACAACTTGCAGCGGAGTGAGTCCACTGGCAAGAGTCCCTTCGAGATCATTATGGGACAGCAACCCATGACCTCTCATGCTTTGGCCACAAGCTATGAAGGGAAGAGTCATGCTGCCTTCAAATTTGCTAAGGCATGGCATGAGCAAGCTGAGTTAGCCCAAGCATATTTGAACAAGGCAACCAAAAGGATGAAGAAGGGGCCTGACAAGAAAATGAGGATGGTTGAGTTTCAGGAAGGGGATTTGGTTCTTGTCAAGTTGTTGCCCCAACAGTTCAAGACCTTGCGAAAGGTTCACAAGGGCTTGGTGCGGAAGTGTGAAAGGCCATTTCCAGTCCTTAAGCTAGTGGGTAAGGTGTCCTACAAACTACAACTCCCTTCTAAGCTTAAAATCTACCCAGTCTTTCATGTAGGCATGTTGAAGCCTTACCGTGGAGACAAGGAAGATGCGAGCCGAGGGGAATCGAAGAGGACACCCACTGCGGTAGTAACCTCCTTTGATAGAGAGGTGGAATCTATCTTGGCGGATCGCCTGATTCGGCGGAGGTGTGTGCCAAGTTATCGGGAATACTTGGTAAAGTGGAAGAATACCCCGGACATAGAGGCGAGCTGGGAACCCGAAGACTCTTTGTGGCAATTCAAAGACCACATAGAGAGGTTCAAGCTTGAAGACGCGACGAGGGCGTCGCGAACTTGAGTGGGGGAAGGTGTCACGTCCCGCTCAAATTGCCCCGCAAAATCCAAATGAATGGTGCTTGCCCAAAGGATATAGACTTTTCTACAAGTTACTACATGGGAAAGTTCTAGAGTGGTCTAGTGTTGTTTAGAGGAAGCTAGAGTTGGATGGACTCAAATCAAGCCTGGAAGACTCTAGAATATTCTAGAGTACACTAGCATGTGCTGAAGACGCTAGAAGATTCTGGAAGGTGCTGGAAGGATGTGGAAGCTCCTGGAAGATTCTGGAACATCCTAGAACTTGGATGAAGGAACTAGACAATCCTAGAAGACTCTGGAGTTGGCTAGACTTGACTAGAAGGTTCTGGAACCTTGAGGCATGTTGTAGATAAGAACTAGAACTTTGTAGATGTTCTTGTACATTCTAGACTTGGTAGGATCTAGAAACTTGTGGCATAACCTTAGGCTTGGTGCCACAACTATAAATAGGCCTCTTGGCCTTCATTTGTAACCCATCTTGGGAAATTTTGGGAAGTTGTAAGAAAACCTCTCTAGAGCAATACAAAGCATTCTTCACAAACTCTCTTGTGTTCTCGCTTTGCTCTTGAATCCTCTAATTCTCTAAGTCCTTTTTTAGTTTCTTTGGAGTGTTTGTTTCGGGTTAGAAGACAGACTTAGTACAACAGACCGTGCTAAGTGCCGCACGATTGCTAGTTGAAGTCTAGGGTCGTGACAGTATGCTGAGTAAGGACTTATGAGGTGGACAAGTGTTATTTTTCAAATATGTCCTTGCTTTATCACTTGAAAAGACATAAAAACGCTTAGATTTATATACAATTACAAAATTACTAATATTTATGCTACTCCTCTTCAGTATCGCCGTAACACTCATCTCTCAATGAGCTCTTCTCTCTCTAACTGGACGAGGTAAGCTTTATTTTCTCTCTCAATTCTTTGTGAGTTTTAGCTCAAATTCTTTGCATAAATATTATACTCATGCAACGATCTACTATTGAATACTTTTTTTTTCTTTTTTTTAACAGCAAGTACAATGTGGGTATCTGGTATAGCCGCTGCTTCTGTGTAAGAATGCTCTCTCTAAATTTTATCTTTATTTTCTCATTTTTTAAAATTCTTTCATGGTTGCTTGTATTATTTGCGTAATAATATGTTAGATTTGGCTTGCTACTGTTTAATGTAGTTTGAAGAAGATAAAGCTTGTGTTTTTAGGGAAAAAATTCAACAGTGTGAATTCTGTATGTTTTTTTCAATATAACACAACTGCTATCTTTTGTCCTGTTAGATTAATATTTTGGTGTTAATTTGATGGATATAGATGTTTTGGAATTTTAAGTCATGAGAAGAAATGTATGCCAAATTCTCCACTGCTGCAGTTTGGCAATGTTGTTGTCATTTACCATTGAAAAGTTCATCAAATTTGTTCACTTTCCAAAACAAAAGTCCCAAAAAGCAAGGCCTAGATTAGTTATATCAAAACAAATAAGAATTTCTATTTGCAGAGATGCCTTAGGTTGCTCTTTAAGTTATTACTCAGTTATTGCTACCGCTTCTCCACAATAAGGATTTCTAGTAACCAAATTATTAGGTATGATTGGAGAAGAACCTTTCGCAGATTGAGTATTGAACTATAGACCTTTTCAGTTTCAAATTTTGGAAGGAATGTACTACAGAAAATTAGAAGTTTCAAATTGGAGCTAGGCTTATTTCAATTTCTTTTTTTCCCTAACCATGAACTTCTTTTCTTATATGGTTGCTTTCTCTAATTGATTGATGTGTTTCTGGATGTCTTTACATTTTTCTTTAAAGGCTTCATTTAAAATATTTTGTTGGTACAGACCGTGCTAATGGCAAGCCATTAAGAAACAAATCCTTCCCTCAATATGATAGGCTTTCTTTTATCTTTGGTAAAGACCGTGCTAATGGCAAAGGATCTGAAACTTTTGTTGATGCGGTGGAGGAGCTAGACGCTACAAATGATGTTGCAACTGAAGAATTTCAGAAACCCCAACATCCAATCAGAGCTCCACCAACCAATCGACACTAGGCGCACGTCAATCGATTGGCCTCAAAAGGCATGCAAAGAAAGCAAAAGGAGTTGATACCTTGGTTGATGGGCTTTCTAATAAACCTGTACAGTTTGGGGGGTTCTTTGACAGTGTTGGCTTGAGGATGGATAAGATAGCTGAAGGTGTGAACTATGCTAGAGAAAAAGACAATGAAAAAAGAAAGTTCACAGAAGAGATTAAGAAAATGGATCTTACACGACATGAAAAGTTTAGGACAGTCGATGCAATCTTAAGCAGTGAGCAAAATGTCCATCAGTTTGGATTTGATGACACAGGCAGCCTTGAATGGGTTCGTTGGTTGTTATCCCGTTTATCAAATTGAATGGGGAGTATGCATCTTTTTGTTTTTACTCTACTTCGTTATTGTTATGCTTTGTGATGTGGATTTCAAATTGAATGGGGAGTAAACAATTTAGTTACAACATTTATAATGTTCAATACCCATAAAATAAAAATAAATAAATTCCCCTAATATATACGTTTTTTCTTACAATAATTCTTACAACCTTGTCTTGTTTTTCGTCAATTCAAAATGGGATGTTAAATGATAGTGCACTCACAAAGTTAAAACCCTAGCCTCATGTCACATAATCAACTGTTATAATATAAACTCCGTTGAATTCAAATTCATCACAAAAACTAATTAAAATTTAGACTATGAACAGCACATTAAATACGAAAATGATAACTGATTGGAAGACACGGAGACCTGCGGGAGTTTTTTCTTGCCAAAGAGAAAACTCATGTTGGTTGTGGTTGCTAAAATGCACCTGGTTTGTGAATATCTGATCCTCTCTTTTTAATCTAAAATCTATATGTATGCAGTCTCTGCACCAGTTCTTCAAAACAAACATTCCTTGGTTAGTATAAAACTGTAAGAGTATTGTTTCTCAGTTCAAAAAAATAAAGATTATTGTTTTGTTTCTTTTCATTTAATCTTATTTATTTTTAGTTTAATTACATAAAATATTTTGTGACTGATTTCATTTTTAAAAAATATGCACAAGTTTTTTTATGATAAAAAATATTATGTGATTGATTCCATTTTCAAAAAATACTCTGAAATTTTTTTGTGATAAAAAATACCCCAATGTTTCTGTTGGAAAAAATACTCGCGTATGTTTTTGTTAATTAATCACACAACACATTTCTTGTTAACATAATATTTTTTGTCATAAAAAATAAAATAAAATTAATTATAAAATATATATTTTTTAAAATATAATCAATCATAGAGTATTTTTTATAATTAAATATTTATTTGATAGATAATATTTCCAAATGAGCTAGTACAAGGCCCATCCATCAGTGGTATCTTAAGATATTGATTTTATTTGGGTCTTTAGATCTTTACCAGCCCAAATCGTTTTATCTTTCTCAGTTTCTCCCGCTGCATGGAATTTTTCTGCTTAAAAGGTACTACAACGTGAGTGCGCTAATTAGCTTAGTAAAGTCTTCCATGCCACGTACATTTGAAATGGAAATTGGTTCATAGTGGTGCAATTTGGAACTTTAGGCAAGCTAGAGTTTGGTACCTCAACCCGAATTATATTTGGATTTGATTAGAGTAAGAGTTTTCTCAATTCTAACTTAAATCATAATTCGTAAGCTCATATTTAATTATAATATATAAATTTTATTATAGTGTTTTAACTATTTATTTTATTAGTGTTACAACCTAACTAAAATAAACATAAATTTCTATAAGATGTTTAAACCTTTAGAATTTTACTATTTGAAAAATATTTTTAATTTAAATATGTTAAGTTGATGCTTTTAGAATAATATTTGTAAAGTTTAGTAACTGAAATATAAAAAAAAAAAAAAAAAAAATCAAGAATCTAACCCAAACTGAGTCAATTCAACCCAGTTTGATTCAATCCGGCCCAGCTTGATCCAATCTAGCTCATTGAGTCTGATTTTAATTTTACAAGTTATCCCGAACACAACTCAAACTCATCCCAAATTTTCATGGAGTGTGGTAAGGTTGGAAATTCATAACCTGCTATAGGTTGGGTTATGTTAGGATTAGAATTCATAATCTGTCATTAATTGAGTTTGAAATACAATATCATAGATTCAGTTAAAATTGACATTTAACCCGACCTAACTCAATTTATGCACCACTCCACCTTTTCATGGAAAAAAATTTAGAGATAAAAGAGGGTTTTGTTATCTTTCATGTTATAACGCATAGGCCGAATGAGCCTCCAATAAAGTAAAACAATATTACAACTCATTATATGTTTCAATGTCATCGGCAATAAAAAGTCGAAAACCCAAGCACATGAAATTCTTGATCTAGATTCAGTATTTGAGAAGAGTTATTCTTTGGAGAAGAATGGAAGTTGTAAGTTCTGTACCAGAACTCTACTGCCATTTGAAAAGAGAAGAAGTTATCCGCATGAAGATGAGAAATCTCTCGCTTGTATGGGATGAATAATATTTTTCAACACCAAAGTGGAATTGTATATATCAGTCTGGGCCTTAAATGTATTGGGGCTTTTAATGAGCCAATTATTGAAGCCACAATTATTGAGCCTGAATGAGCCAAATGCAATTTTCATGAGCGGATAAATCTAAAAGTGGAAAATCAATAATTAGTTTGGTAGACCATACTGGTATTAGAAAAATAAAAAAATAAAAAAAAGTTAAAATGAGATGATTTTATTTAATTTTTATATTACATATAAAAAATTAATATTAAAATATTTTATATCTTTAATTTATAAAACTTATTTCATCCTATTTCATATAATTCTATCATTTTTTTCAATCCAATGTACCGAATAGTTACTTAAGAAGAAATGAAAAACAAAAATATCCTTGCAAGGAACATTATGACCTCAAATTTAGTACCATCTCAATAGAAATTCTTGTTTTAATCACGTGTAAAACTCATTTTCGTTTTGAATAAAAATTTAACTAATATTTTTAAAAAAATTTATTAGTAATATTCATATATACTCGATTATTATTAACAATTAAATTTTCAAAAAAATTGTTAATTAAATTTTCACATGTAAAAATGTGTTCAAACACCGACCATAAGTCTACAAATATTTAAAGTAGTCCAAGAATCGTGCTCCCACAATCTATGCAATAAAGACACATACCGAATTTTTTCATCTTTATTTTAATTAAATTCAAAATACCCATAATTTTGAAATAAATGCTAGACGCATCAATCTTTTCGATGCACATTTTTGCACAATCTCAATTAATTTTGTCGTTATTAGATTTGTCTAATACGATTAAAGAGCTCTCAATATCAACTTAGTTACATTCTCAATCAACTCACTATATACCTAAGAACAAAACATGGAACTTTCAACTTTAAATTTAGGCGTCCGTCCAAACCTAACTTACTTATGGGTGTCCTTTTTAACCTTTTTATCATAATTTAAGCTTCAATTTAGGTATTGTTTTTTATTTATGATTTATAGAATATTTTTTGAAACATTAGATTTGAAGTCAGATTTTTAGTTTCTCCATCGATAACAAATGAATGAGAAAATTTTGTATAAGACTTAGCATATCATAACATGTCATGTCCACATCGATCAGCTTCTACCCCACACATTTAATGATATGAGGCTTGATTGGTGTTTATTGAAGAATTTTTTCAAATATACAGTTGGTTGATTAAAACTTTCTTGAAGAACTTCTTTTTTCTTAAAAATTACTCAAAAAACACACACAGAAAATGGAAAAGAAAAAGATGGTACTCCATTCCTTCCACTTTAATTATATGCCACTATTGATATTTTGAACTAATTTGGACTTCAATTTTTTAATTTAAAAATATAAAAAAAAATAATATTTGAATACTTGTAAACTTTAAGATTTATGAAACTATAATTGCTAAATTTTAAATACTTTGTTAATTTAAATTTTAAAAAAATATTTTTGTAACTGTTGATGGCAGACATCTGTCGAGAATTAGAATAGCCGAAGAATGAAACCTGCACACACGAAATAAGGAGAAAACCTAAAAATCGTTGGAGGACGAAACAAGGAGAAAACCTAAAAGTCATCGGAGGACCGGAGGGGTGTGCCTTTAGGACACTCTCCGATGCCTCCATAGGGTTTTTAGAGAAATAAAGAGAGCTGTGTGAAATCAAGAGCTATAAGTGATGAATTGAATATACATTTTGATTGTGAAAGCTGATTTTATAATGTGTCGAAGTTAAGTCGATTAGTAGAATGATTTTAGTGTTTTGATAGGAATAACATTTCTTTTAGATAAGACTAAAGTTATTTACGTTTTTTATTTGAATAACAGATTATCCATAAATTGGAGTGTTGTAATAATACCGAAACATTGACGTGAGGTTACTATAATGCTTCTCGATATAAAAATACCGTAACGTTCATTACCAAACGTGAAAAATTGATTGATTGATCTGTTTATGTTAATATTTTTTTTACTTTTGAATTATCATTGTTTAGAAAATTTCACTAACTAAATAAATAATACAAATTGATATATAAACTAAAACAGAATGATTACTTAAGAAATCTTTGCGGCTTCATGTTGATACAATGGTCATGTAACGACAAATGGCATTAATTCAAAGAAAGAATTTCCAATTCAGTCGAAGAAATAAAAAGGTCACCTTATAAGGTACAAATTCCGCTACAGTCGCAAAAGCATCAAAATATTAAACGGTGGGGCATTTCTTTACTTTTTTAGTCCCCACACACGTTACTGCCGTGAAGTGGTGTACCTTCTAAATTCAAACCAAGTTATCACGAAGAGATTCTTGATGGACGGAGACGCAAATAATTATTTTATTTGTGGTGTTAGGCAAACCGGCCATTGATGGCTTCTTTGACTTCTCTCACATGCAGCCTATAATGTTCGCAATAATTCGGTGTTGTAGGTAATTCTGAGCTTTTGCTGAAATCGTTAACTTAATTAGGTTGGCTGGCTTACCTAGCAATATATAACAGTACGTACTGTTTCATTAGCATTTGATGTTGATAGCACTCATATATTGATCCATGATCAGCATTTACAAAAGGGCTGATTCTAATTATTATTATGATTTTATCAATTAAATTATTTAATTTGATTGAGATTTTAGAAGCTTGTGTTTGAATAAGAAACTCCTATGAGATAACCTATATAATAAACAAGAGATTTTTGTCTAGTTATACTCGTGCTAGAAATTCAATGGTGGAGCGGAAGAAATTCTGTTATATTTATCTTGATGCTAATACATAAATAATCAATGATACAACAAAGATCTTTTCATATTAAACTTATCAAGAATTCATATATATATATATATATTGAGAAGATGAGTTAGAAACAAACCGGAATCCATTACAAACAAGCCTCTTTGGGTTGATCTTCTAAGACTACAGGGAGAACCACCTTTGGTATGGGAACCAATCAACTGAATATTAGAAGGGAAGGAGAATAACTATCTGTTTCAATAAAATTTAACACACGTTAAATACCCTCCCCTAATGTCTATTTATATCTCTGTGCCTTAGGGACCATAACTCTAACAGTTACCTCACACATGTGCATTGGGTCTTTGGCCCATTAACAAAGACTCATACCACATCGGACTTCTAAACATAAGGTGGTCCATAGTAAAAAACCTTGATACTTTGGAGACCCATAAAAATTATATCACTTAATTGGGTCTTTTATTAGATAACGGGTCTACACGTACAATGTTTTAACATATCTGAACCCAAAATTCTAATAATCTCCCACTTGGGTTACATATGTTATCTTTTATATTGTACATGAAGATAACCTTAATTGAGCTCATTCGTGCTATCTAAACCAAAATATCCAACAACAATCTGGTCCATTAACCATATCAATGTAGGATCAAAGCGGCCTTTATCACATTTATCATAACAAGACCCATCAATGGTCACAACACTAACACAATTAACGACATAGATCTAGTATGGATGTGTAGCATGGAAATTACATGAAACGTGATCTTAAACATGTCAATTTCCAACTGGTCCTCCATATGACTCAAAAGAATCATATGAAATACTTTCAAACATTAAATGCAAAACTGCAGTGAAAGTCATCATAGAGTAATCAAAAATACGTAATCCAAACTCTGTACAAAACAACATAACCATATCAATTAAGCAAAAGTAAAAGGCCAAATATAAACTCCCACTATACGAGCATATGGTCCAAAATAACAACACTCATGTGAGCAACATACTCATGAAACACTATAGGTGGCAAACCCTTAGTAAGCGGATCCGCAATCATAGAGTTTGTACTGATATGCTCAATTGATAGTTGAGAATTCTGGACTCTCTCTTTGACAATCAGAAACTTGATGTCAATATACTTTGACCTCGACGAGCTTCGGTTGTTCTTGGAATACAACTCAACAGCCTTATTATCAAAATAAATCGTTAATGGTCTATCAATGCCATCAACTGTGAGCAGCCCAGTGATAAAATTTTGCAGTCATATTCCCTGATTTGATGTCTCATGGCAAGCTATGAACTATGCCTCCATGGTAGAAGTAGCTATGAGTGACTGTTTCACACTTTTCCATAATATAGCTCCTCTAGCTAACATAAAGACATAGGCAGAAGTGGATCTCCTACTATCAAGACACTCAGCAAAATCGAAGTCTGAATACCCAACGATCTCCAAAAGATCCGATCTCCAATATGTGAGCATATAATCGTTCGTTCTCTGTAGATATCTTATAACCCGTTTAGTTGCTTTCCAATGATCCATTCCCAGGTTACTCAAATATCTGCCTAGTATTCCAATAATGTACGCAATGTCCGGTCACGTACATACTTGTGTATACATGAGACTTCCAACAGCAGAAGCATAGGGATATTTCTCCATTTTCTTCTTCTCAAGTCCATTTTTCGGACATTAGAGCAAACTGAACTTATCACCCTTTGCCACGGGTGTGTTTCCTGGTGCACAACCACTCATGCTAAATCTACTTAGCACTTTATCAATACAGGCCTTCTGTGACAGTCCAAGTATATCTCTGGAATGATCTCTATGGATCTGTATACCCAAAATAAAGGACGCATCACCAATATCTTTCATTTCAAATTTACTTGATAGAAATCTCTTGGTTTCATGCAATAGGCCTATATCGCTGCTTGCTAGTAGAATGTCGTCTACATATAGCACCAGGATAATAAATTTGCTCCCACTGAACATGAGATATATGCACTGATCAACGGTGTTTTCCTTAAATCCAAATGATGTAATCACCTAATCAAATTTTCGATACCATTGTCGAGATGCCTGTTTTAAGCCATAAATAGACTTTTTAAGCTTGCATACAAGATACTTTGAATCTTTGGACTCAAAGTTCTCCGATCGTACCATGTATATTGTTTCTTCAATGTTCCCATTGAGAAACGCTATTTTAACGTCCATTTGATGTAGCCCCCAATCATAGTGAGCTACAAGTGTTATAATGATACTAAAGGAATCTTTCATCGAAACCGGTGAAAAAGTCTCTTTATAATCAATGCCTTCCTTTTGAGTGAAACCTTTAGCGACTAGACGGGCCTTATACCTTTCAATGTTGGCTTTTGAATCCTGTTTGGTTTTAAATATCCATTTGCAACCAATCAGTTTCGCACCTTTAGGCAACTCTACTAAGTCCCAAACATCATTGTCATCTATTGATTACATCTCATCCTTCATGGCTTCAATCCACTTTTCAGAATTAGGACATTGTGTGACTTGACTAAAAGAAGTCGGATCATTTTTCATACCCATATTAAACTCATTTTCCTGGAGATACACGATATAATCAGTCGAAATCACGTTTCTCCTTTCTTTAGTGGATCTCCTTAATGGCACTTCCACTTGAGGTTGTTGAGGTACCTCAGGCGGTTCCTGATTTTGAGCAGGCGATAATTCAGGTTCGTCATCAATGCGTTGGATCTCCAGATTTGCATTTTGAATAACATCAGGTATGGATACCTGAACGTTTTCAGTTGCAACAACAGGAATGTAAACATATTCCTCTTCAAAATTGACTTACCTGAGTTGGTCTCTCCCACTTAACTCAACATCCTCAATGAACTTGGTATTGCCCGTTTCGAAAAAAGATCTATTAGAGGAATCATAAAATTTGAAACCCCTTGATCTTTCAGAGTATCCAACAAAATAGCAACTAACGCGGTCCTTGAGTCTAGCTTCTTCTCATTTGGCTTATAAGGCCGAGCCTCAGTTGGACATCCCCGAACATGCAAATACCTAATGCTAGGCTTTTTGCCTGTCCATAATGGGGTTTTAGCTACTGCTTTACTTGGAAATCTGTTCAGGATGTAAACTGCAGTCTTGATGGCTTCACCCCAAAGCGATTCTGGCAAAGAAGAATTGCTAATCATACTTCTTACCATATCCTTTAAGGTCCAGTTTCGTCTCTCAGCTACACCATTTTGACTAGGAGTCCCTGGCATGGTGTATTGAGAAACGATCCCACATTCCATCAAAAATTTGGCGAAAGGTCTGGGAAGTTGTTCAAAGGTCTGGGAAGTTGTTCACCTGATCCATCATATCTACCGTAGTATTCACCCCCACGGTCAGATTTGACAGCCTTAATTTTCTTGCCTAATTGATTTTCAACTTCGGCTTTGAAATTCTTGAACATGTCTATAAATCGAGACTTCTCATGAATTAAATAAAGATAGCCATACCTGGAGTAGTCATCTATGAAAGTGATAAATATTGTTGTCCATTCCAAGAAGCTATAGGGAATGGACCACAAATATCCGTATGTATCAATTCTAAGACACTATTACTCCTATTAGCACCTTTATTTTTAACATTTGTTTGTTTTTCCTTAATGCATTCATTTCAGACTTCAAAATCTGACAAATCTAAAGGATCAAGAATTCCTTCTGACACAATTCTTTGAATCCTTTGTTTAGAAATATGTCCTAAACGCTTGTGCCATAACATTAATGAATTCTTATTTGTTAATCTGCGTTTAATACCAACATTACTGGTATGCAAGGATTCATTTTCTTTGGATGCAATCATATCCAGTTTATATAAATTATCAATTAAAGAACTGGTACCTAACAAATTTGAATTCTGAAAAAAGACTAAACTTTCTATTTCCAAATGAACAAGAAAAACCCGATTTGTCCAAACATGAAATAGAAACCAAATTTCGTCTAAAAGATGGTATATAAAAAGTCTCATCCAAATCCAAATCACAACCAGATTCCAATTATAATATAAATAAACAAACTGCCTCCACAGGGGCTCTTTCGCCATTTCCTACATAGATGAATCTTTCAGCATCAGTTGGCGTTCGGCTCCTTATGCACCCCTGCATAGAAACACTTATGTGAGTAGTTGCACCTATATCTATCCACCAAGTGCTCTTAGGTACTAAGGCCAAATTAACTTCTGAACAAACAAAGTTTAGAAGTTTCCCTTCTTCTCACGTCAGGTCACATACTTGGCGTATTTTGTGCAGTTTTTCTTCACATGACCAGCTTTGTGGCAAAAGAAACAAGTTATACCTTTATCTTGTTTCTGTTATCCCTTGTGGTGTGAATTTCCAAACGCTACAGTTTCCTTTCCTTTAATATTCCTCTTTCTTTTCTTGCTAGAACTAGGGTTCTGATAAGTTGATGCTAAATGAGTACTTTCAACATTTTCATGATTAAGTCTCTCTTCCTCTTAGACATATTGAGCAATCAGCTCATTCAAAGTCTATTTCTCTTTTTGAGTATTGTAACTTATTTTGAAATGACTGAATTGTGTAGGAAGAGAGATCAAGACTAAGTGCACCAGAATGTCTTCTGGCAATTCCAGCTTGAATGCTTTTAGTCTTGTCACAAGGTTTGATATCTCCATGATGTACTCTCTTATATTCCTTTTCCCTTTGTACCGCATTGAGACAAGCTTAGTCAAGATGGTGCTTGTCTCGACCTTTTCATTTGCGGCGAATCGGTCTGCTATTTGGGAGAGGAATTTCTTAGCATCATTTTCATCAAGAATAGAACCCCTGATGGTATCCGGAATCGAGTGCTTCATAATCATTAGGCTCATGCGGTTTGTTCGCTCCCACTTTTCATATACAACCTTTTGCTCAGCAGTACTATCGCTGGTCAAAGGTGCGGGGCGATTAACCCTCAATGCATAGTCTAATTCCATGCACCCCAGCACGATCATAACATGATCTTGCCACTTCTTGAAATTTGTGCCGTTAAGCACAAGAATGCTGTTGATGTTAGCAGAAATCGATGTTGCTATAAACAAGAACAAAAGCTCACAATTAGTAACAACTCATGTATATATGAATCAAAACAAAACTGTATACATATATACATGCATGTGGGCCCATAACAAGATACCTAGCAAAACATTAATACTTAGTCTTTGGACAAAAATATCAACTTGTAAGTGGTATCTCAAATATAGTTCATGAATATTGACAATCCAACCTGCCAAATAATGTGCATTTCTTTGGACCGACACACTATTCGCATGACAATCTTTATTTGTCACATATTCACAACTATTTTAATCTATTAACAATGCAAAAATAATCTTCCTTTGGGCCGATTATTTTCACATATTAATAGCATGTTTACAAGTCTTAAAAAAAAAAAAAAATTACATATTAGAGATTGCTTTGGCAACATAATACTTCAATTCATTCATAAAAAACATTAAACATAAAATTCGGAACAAAATCCTTAAAAAAAATAAAATAAAATTTCTTGACCTACGCCGCGGCACCAGCAATGTTTCCTCTCAATTTGGAATGGTAATAAATTATCATATTTTTCAAAAATTTTAATTATTTTAAAAGACTTTTCACATATACACACATGTAATAAAAATATACGTGTTATTTCATCAAATTATCTTCATGGATCGACATGTGGAGTACACGATCAAAATGATTTAACATGCAAACATATATATATATATATATATATATATATATATACACCCATGTGAACTATCATCAAAACTATCTACAAAACATGACAAGCTTTTGCATTCAAATAAATAAAGTTCTTTCTTTTTTATATATATTTAGTAATGTACAAAAGATAAAGTGTACATGGAAGCTTATATACACCCATGTGAACTATCATCAAAACTATCTACAAAACATGACAAGCTTTTGCATTCAAATAAATAAAGTTCTTTCTTTTTTATATATATTTAGTAATGTACAAAAGATAAAGTGTACATGGAAGCTTAAAAGTGCAGCTAGAGATGAGAATATCTAAATTAGTACTCCGTATTTAAGTTTAGTTAATTAACGGCCTAAGTGGAAAGGCATGCTCTAATCAAAGCAATCATTATCCTTTGATAGATATTCTCAAGTCTCAATCATATACGTGAGAATCGTGGTCTAGCTGAAAACTATTAAAAAAAATATGAATATATTATATAGAAACATATATTTAAAATTCTCCACGAATATCATCCATATATCTCCAAAGAAATTATGGACTTCAATGGCAGATTTAATATTTTTAAACTAATGGGATTAATTTAAACGATAATTAGTTAAATGTTGATTATATAAGAAATGAGTAAATTATAATTATATTTTTCAAGTTTAATCATAAATACAATTACATCATAAAATTTTAAATTATATAATATCTCTTCTAATCTTGTATATAAAATTACAGATGCATCATATTATGCATATAAACAATAAAAAATCTAACAAAATCAAGTTAAATAATGGCATGACATCACATGCTTTTTTTAGTTTAATTCGAAAAGTAACTCATACTTAAAGTTCCAACACGTTGAAAGAATAAAAATTTTCATGATTTCTATTAACGTTTTTAAACGATGGGATAACATTGTCATTTTTTCAAAATTTGAGATGATGACCAAACTTGAGGAATGTAAATGTCACTTACTCGTAATAAAGCTAGCAATAATCTCCGTCATTCAAAATATTGACACAAGATAGAAAATTTTCATTGATAAAAGTACTTATTTCATCAATTTGTTAACACATTTTAGAGTATTGACTGTTACTTTTTACTGCATCAAAAGCTAGTCTCTTGCAAGGAAAAGTATTTCTGTTTGTTTTCTTTCTTTAAACGAAGAGAAGAGAAAGATTTTTCAGTTGCCCATACATTTGCATGTTCTATTAATTCTAGCTAGCTTTCACGTGTCACATATACTTACAAAATTTTTCATGTACGTATGTTTAACTCATAATCTTAAAGAATTATTGTACTTAATATTTATTTGTTAATTGGGCACATACTTCAAAAAACGGTATAGTAAGCCATAGCCCTCCGACTCCCCAAAAAAAATAAAAATAAATGGTAAGTATGATGAAATATATATATATATACCCTTTCACTAATTTCAGACCTTTTAATCATTTGAAGATTAATGTATATATAAAATAGCATAAGGTATATTTAGTTTTAAGGTAAATTACACTATACTATCTTAATTTTTGTCAATATTACAGCTTTCTACAATAAATTTTTAAAACCTATATTGTAGCCCATGTGACCAAATTTCCCAATGACTTCACATTTTACCAAGACTTTAAATAGTTAGATTACTAAATTACCGCTCACAATTCAACTACCAAAACAATGCTCTGGAATTGCCATGGCCGTAGGATTCATCTAACCATCTGATCAGTATCTTCATCTTCATCAAGAAGCTTCTATCATTTTTTAAAGAATAAAAAGAGAAAGAAGCAATCTCATATATATATATATAAAAACTACATCCATCCATGTGCATCTACATGAAGTCATAACTCGCAAGATCAGATACCCATTAACAAAAAATTACCATACTAGATTTCTACAAACCTCTACTAGATTAAGCAAAAGTAAGAAAAAAGAGTAAAAGACATTCGATTCACAGAACATCGATAATCTAACTAGACTTATCAAAAGCTTCTATCATATTCACACTTCATCTGTAGAGTTTGTTACTTAATTTTAAATATTTTAATCACAAAAACCCTTGTTGACGTGCTTTAATGTGGTTGTTTAGTTTCTGATTTTATTTAATTCGTTTTTGGACTTGTAGAACTTAGGAATAAGTAATTAAAGTAGATTTGATAGTAAAAATTAAATCTTTTAGGGAAATGTCAAGTTTTAAAGCGTTTTGGGGTAGTTAACGAAAGAAATGAAGAGTTGAGGGATAAATGCGCAATTAAGGGAGAGTTTCTAGTATAAATAATAAGTGAGAGGGAGAGAATCCAACATTTTGCTAGATTTCTCTAGAATTTTCGGGAGAAAGGAGAGAAAAGGGAGAAAAAGGAAAGCAATTGGAGTTTCTTGCAACTTTTCAAGGTAAAAGCTTGCTTTATTTCTTTTTAATTCAAGTATATTTATTAAACTAAAGATTTGTGAACTTGGAGTTTGAATTCAAAGATTTTCTTTGAGAAAAAATTTGAAGAAAAATGGTTGATTAAAAAAATGGGGTTTTAAGCCAAAGCTGTGATTTTGAGTTTTGGATGCAAATTTTGGGTATGGGTATCGTTGATTTTTTTAAAATATAACTAGTAGAAACTTGTATCTTTAAATATTTGGAAAGATCGTTGGAAATCAAGAAATTTTTTTTTATAGAAATGATGAATTTTCTGGAAGAAAATTTGCTGGAATAAGGGACCCAATCGACTGGAAGGGGTTTGGGGTTGTTCTAGAAAGACCCAATCGACTAAGTCAGACACCCAGTCAACTAGGTCAGACATCCAGTCGACTGGATCATCAGGGATAACTTTTGGACGTTTTCTCAGTCGACTGGATTGGGTATCTAGTTGAAAGGATCATGCTGACTTTTAAAAAAATGACTTTTCTCTTTAGTTTTTGAACATGAAACCTTTCCAAAATGATTATAATTTTTACATAAATTTGAATTATGATTACAAAATATTTAGAAATTTTAATATTCACAAAAATTAAAGTGTTTTGAGATTCAAAATAGATGATTTGAAAAATGGCTTAAAGCCTCGATTTCTTTGACTTGTGATTTTGCACGAAGTGCGCTCTTGAGATTTAAAGTTTACAAACCACCTTGAGGTTGCTAGGAATTCTTTAAGTGATTTAATATAATAAGATTAAGTGTTATTCATTTCTAGGTACTAATGGTGAAATCTTTCAAAGTCCAGGAAGTAGTAAAATCGCGTAGCGAGGTGAGTATGCCTTACCTTTAGTAAGCGTATTTAAAATACATATATATGAATTGAGCAATAAAGAATAAAAATATGATTTACTTTGATAAGTATAAACTTTGAAAATCTTACTAAGAATAATTATGAGCTTTGGTATGAAAATAGTATGAATTTGTGTTATGAAAAAATTGATATGGGTGGAGAATTAATTGTGTAAGATATGAGCATTGAAATGATTCAAAGTATTTGTGTTGAGGATTTGTAATGTGTGAAATTATAATGGATGTGCTTGGTTGAATTAGTATGAAATGTGATGTGAATTGATGATTACTTGTATGCATATCACTTCATGAATTTTGCATTATAACCTTGTTTGACGGTATATTATTGAGGGGCGAGTGATGGGTGAGGCCGATAGGTCCCCTCTCACAAGGGGTGTAAGGGTACCAAATGGATATTTGAAGAGTAGGACCTAACTCAGATCAAGGGGGTTTCAAAAATTTGATATAATGATTGGACGTATTGGTACGTGGGGAGACGTCCCCGTGATGATGATATTAGCGCAATGAGGGGCAGTGATTTGTTTGTGCATTGCATCATTTAGCATGGCATATCATTTCATGTTTATCTTATAAGGATTTCCCATGAGGGGCGTGTGATATAATTGGCCCATGAGGGCATGTGATATGATTGGCCCATGTGGGGCATGTGATCATGTGATATGCTTAGCCCAGAAAAAAGGCATGAATGTGGTTGTGGGAATGTAAAAGTATTAAGATGAAACCTTCTCTATTTTTTTTTTGGCTTGTATTTATAATTGTACCAAGAGTTGTTCATAGTTTGTGAATTAAGAAGTTTGTGAACCCTAGCATAAATGGATTTACGATGGCATAAGAAATAGAAAAAAATTTAAAGGAATTAATTGGAGGATAATTAAAAAAATCACTTGTACCTATAAGCCACTCTAAATGTTATACTAATTAAATAGAGAGACAATTCCTCCAATATGATTACTTCTCGTAAAGGGTGTCTCACTGAGCTTTTTAGCTCATCCTTTTATTGTTGCTAACCTTTCAGGTATTACTAGAGACTTTCTAGTCAAGTTGAAGAAGCCCATGTTAAGGATTTTATCGGCGGCATCCTCACCTTTGAGAGTCTTTGTTAAGAGTTTAAGTTGGGATTAGGTTAGTCATTGTAAAAAGACATTTGTAGCGAGGGGTATTTTCTATTATTTATGTCTAGTCAAAGATTGTTTCATTGTAAAGATTTTTAGTTACAAAATTGTAAGATTTGAAATGATTTGATTGAACGCTTGTATTCTTGGTGAGTTATGTGTGGTTGCATGTAGGTAATGATACTTTCTCGAGTAGGGCCCACCCGGGGATAGGTCGTTACAATTTTGGTATCAGAGCTTTATGTTTAAGGTTATGTAGACTTAGTTGCATGGTACATGTTGTATGGGGAGGTTATAGGAGATTGATTATGTAAAGCTAGAGAGGATGCCTCTTAGGAGTTGAAACTAGTAATGGTTCCAGTAGGGGTAATGTGTCTTGAGACCTAAGCTAAATTGGTTTGTGTGTGATTGTTGTGTTGAATTAATGTTGTTTGATTGAATTTTGTACGGTATGATCTTGTTAATGATGCTTTGATGAAAGTGTTTAATGAAATGTGTGATTAATGTGTATTCCTTATGCAATTGTGAAGGTTTTGGAGTGTGGTTGGTGACTTTTGGTGGAGTTAAATAGTGATGATTTTGGGGCTATAAGGAAGATAGCAAGTGAAGTATTTTGAAAGGTAGGGATTTTTATGTGAGATTTCATGAAGGAGAAAAATGAAGTGAATTTTGATTAAATCTTAAAGTTAAGTGAAGTTCGATACAAAGAGATGGTAGGTTTATCCAAGGCCTAAAAAGTCTTGAGTTTAGAATAATGAATGAGTAAGTGAATGATTGGTGCCAGTTAAATGAGCTTGAGAGTTTTGTTTTATTGGAAGGACTAAAAGTTTGAAGAATGCCTTTGATATCTAGTGAGAAGTAAGCGATGATGAGCTAAGATATTTGAAGTGTTTGAAGAGTTAAAGATTTATAGACAACTTGTTCTAGTTATGGTTAGGAGAATTTGAAAGTGTTGATTAAGTGTTTATTGACTCTGAATAATTTTGATAGTGACAAAATTCTTAATTAAGCACTAATGAATATTACTTAAATAATACAGATTGTTAATGGTGCTTATACATCAAAGGAGATCATGATTGTAGAAATTTGTGAATCAAAGTGATGATCTCAAAAGTTAAGAAGCTCTCCAAAAGATCAAATTCAAGGAGAATGATTGAAATACAATTTCAAAGACAAAAGAGCTAAATTATAGGTTTGAATCCTAAGATACACTTTGTACGGATTTCAATTTTTAGGAGCTAATTAAATTTGCATTGCATTTTATTACATAGCCTTAATAAATTGGAGATCTAAAATCTCTACATGATTTTATTAAATGGAAATATTAAATTCTTTGGGCTCAATACTTAACATGTTCTAATTGAACTTAAGAAGAATTTACGTTGACATAGAAAATTATTTGAGCATTTGTAATATATCATTCTTCATATATCTTGCACACGCATCATGCTTAAATTTAAAATATGTTTTGCCATAATAAAAAATATCTTAATAAGAAATTTATTAGATTAATTTTGATGATAATAAAACACTTTTAAAGTGTTTAACTCGTGTATTTAATGTGCAAGAAATTTTAATTCAATTTGGAGATTTTTTGGAACTCAAAAATCCAAAAAGAATGATGAAATATGAAGAAAATTAATGCTGAAAATACTGTTCATCTTGAAAATACTGTAACAGGACACAAAAACTAACCCAGTCGACTGGATGAATAGTACCAATCTACTGGGTGCTGAAAAAATCAGTTTTTGCATCAGTTATGAATGATAGTCGACTGCCATAAGTGGACAGTTGACTGGGCAAGTTACAACAACTATATTTTTTAATTTAAAAGTCTATAAACTTGTCTCTAATGGCTTTATTGTGTCTCCAACAACTAGAAGACTTCAAGACACTATAAATAGAGCCTGAAATGTCATTTGGAAGACAAGAGAAACATTCTACAACAAAGGATTAAAACAAAATCTTTATTCTCTTCTGCTTGAGCAAAAAACTCCATTGTCAAGCTACAAGCTTTTGAGACAGAAAATATTGAGTTGTAATCTTCATTGGGAAATCTCTCTCTTGTTTGTTTGTTTCAAATTTTCCTTTCATTATCTTGTTAAAAGAGTTGGTATAACTCTTGTGAGAGTTTGTAAGTGAGCTAGTGTGTGTTGGGCATATACACTTGGGTAGCAAACTTAAGATTCTTGTGAAAAAGGTTGAAGCAATACTCTTGAAGTAGCTTGTTTGTATTTGGTTCTAGCAACACCCGTGAAGTTGCTTGTTTTAGTGAATGGCTTCAAGGAGGATCCTTGAAGAGAGTGGACGTAGGGTCGGAAGGATTTCGATATTGACGAACCACTATAAATCAAGTTTGCATCTCTCTAACTCTATCCCCTTAATTACTTGCTTATAATTATTTATTATTCAAGTAAATAAGATTGATTGCTTAATTATTTTATAATTCAATTATCTTTTCTATATTAAGCAATAAACTCTCTCATCTTTGTGCTAGGAATTTAGAAAGATTGATTTGAATTAATTTCGCTATTTTGATATTTGAGATTGCAAAAAGAATTTAAATTTTTTATAATACCCAATTCACCCCCCTCTTGGGTATTGCCATAATATATTTTGGACCAACAATTGGTATCAGAGCAAGGTGCTCTTGTTTTAGGCTTAATATCCTCGAATTAATCCTATGGCAACTATGTTTTTAGAAGGAAGAGATCCTACTAGTCCTCCTCTTCTCCATGGAACAAATTTCACACGTTAGAAAGCTCAAATGAAGATTTTTATTTAAGCTTATGATTATTATGCTTGGTATTTCATTCTTGAAAATGAAAATGATCTTGATGCAAATGATTGTAAATTCATTCAAGAAAATGCTAAAATTATGAACATGCTTTATAGTTCTCTCGATCAAAACGAAGTTGATCAAATTTCCTCATATAAGAATGTAAAAGAAATTTGGGATTTATTAGAGGTCATACATGAAGGAAATGAGCAGGAAAAGAATTTCAACTTGAAAAGTCTTGTTCATGACTTAGAACATTTTAAAATTAATGAAAACTGTTGTTATTTGTCTAAGTTTCAAAAATATCCAAACATGGTCTAAAGTTGGTTAATGTCCAAACCAATTATGGGATATCAAAGTTCAGCAAGTTATAAGGTTGCACACATGTGTGTGCTTCAATTTTGAGCATGAGAAGGTCAGGCACACTACTGTGGAAGTTTCTGCCCACAAGCAAGAGGTGTGCGCACAGCATCAGGAGGCTGCAGCATCAGGTCACGCCGCAGCACACAGCACCACATCAAAATGCACAGCATCACTTGGAGAGTGATGAAGGGCTGAGATTAAAGGAATAACATGAGCAAAGGGTCAAGAATGATTCACAAGATTGTCCAAGAATTAAGAGGCTATAAAAAGGGTTTCCTAGCCTCATTTCAAAGGGTGAAAAAGGTGTGTGAGAGAACCACACAGGTTGTGACATTGTGAGATCATTGTAAACACAAGAGAGAATTGTGTGAGAGACATAAACACAAGAGGGACTCTTGTAGTGAGGCTGGTTGTAAAGAAGAGAGGTTAGTAGAGAATTGATAGAAAGCATTGTAATAGGTCTATCACTTTCTCGTTCTCTTCTTGGTTCTTCAAGAACTTGGATTCTTGAAGGGGATTGCTGTAACTTTGTAAGAACCATTGAGATAGTGCAGAGAGTTCGAAGGAACTCACCGGGATGTAAGCACATTGCTGAACCTCGACAACAAATTACTTGTCTTCTTTCTTTCTTTGATTTTCTGTTCTTGTGTTCGATTGCTGAAATTCTTTCTACAAGTCATTCAAGACTTGGGTGTTTGGAAGATCACCACCTGGGCATCTTGTCAAGGCGATTTCCAACAGTGGTATCAGAGCTTTGGTCAGTGGTATCAGAGCACAGCAGCTGGTTATCGGAATAAGAAATAGAAGGTACGGAGCCAAGACTCCAAGAATCAAAGATCAAACTTCTTGGGTGATTCAAGAACGGTGTAAAGATCAAGATCCGGTCGTGTTCTTGAAGGTTGATTCAAGAACGGTGTTAAAGATCCATCTTCGATCTGTGTTCTTGAGGTTGAAGAAAGTAGTTGTGGTTAGTGCACAAATCTGGGATCTTGTCCGCAAAAGATGGCTTCAAATTTCTGTGTGGAGAAGTTTGATGGAAAGGGGGACTTTACCCTATGGAAGCGGAAGATCAAGGCGGTTCTCATGCAACAGAAAGTGGACTTGGCTATTGGAGAAGATGATGGTGTTATGGAGGACCAGCAGACCGAGATGAAGAAGATGGCTTACAACACCATTTTCTTGCACATGTCGGACAATGTCACAAGGGAGTGCAGAGACTCGGAAGATCCAGCTGCATTATGGAAGAAACTAGATGAATTGTTTCTTGCCAAGACTCTCCCACATAAGAGGTATCTTTGGAAACAAATCTTTGCTTTTAAATTTGATCATAAGAAAGAGTTGCAAGATGATCTTGATGCCAAGATAAGGAGTGCATCAAGTGGTAAAGGGCTGTTCTTTAAAAGAAGGCCATCAACTTGGTATGGCAGCAACCATGGCTACTACCAGGACAGAGGTAGAGGAGAGAGCCATGGGAGAGTGCACAGCAGCATGTATGGCTACTACCGGGACAAAGGTAGAGGAGAGAGCCATGGGAGAGTGCACAACAGCATGCATGGCTACTACCAGGACAGAGGTAGAGGAGAAAGCTATGGGAGAATGCATTCCAAACTGAGATTTGGAGGGAAGAGCTACTACTACTGCCATAAGGAGGGTCATGTCAAGAAAGATTGCAAGAAGATGACAAGGGATAGAGGAGGAAGCCATACCAAGAATGGAGAGGCTTCGGTTGCCAAAACAGAACAGCAAGATGATGATGTTCTTGTTGTGTGCTCAAGTGTGAGCAAGGGGCAAGAAGGCAGTGGGAAATGGATCTTGGATACTGGGTGCACTCATCATATGAGCCCTCACAAAGAATGGTTCAAGAATTTCAAGAGGATCAATGATGGAAGGGTCTTCTTAGGGAATGATAATTCTTGCTAAGTGAGAGGGATTGGAGATATCCAATTGAGGATGTTTGATGGAGTCACAAGGCTGCTGGAAAATGTGAGGTATGTTCCAGATTTGAAGAGGAACTTGATCTCATTGGGGTAGTTGGATTCCATGGGCTATACATGCAAGATAGAGGGAGGAAATATCAAGGTGGCCAAGGGATCTTTGGTAGTGACCAAGGCAGCAAGAAACGATGGACTCTATGAGATGATTGGAGAAACAGAAACCAATGATCAAGCAGCAAGCTTGATGGCTGAGCTGGACAAGGCAGCCCTTTGGCACACTCGCTTGGGACACATGAGTGAAAAGGGCCTGCAAGTGCTTAGCAAGGAAGGTCTATTTGGTGGTGACAAAGTAGAAAAAATGTATTTCTGTAAGAGCTGTGTTTTTTGGGCAGCAACATCAGGTCAGCTTCAACACCGGAGTGCACAAGTCTAAGGGCATTCTTGACTAGATTCATGCGGACCTTTGGGGACCAGCAAAGACACCAACACGGGGAGGTAACATTTACTTTCTGTCTTTAATTGATGATTATTCAAGAAAAGTGTGGGTTTATTTGGTGAAAAATAAATTAGATGCCTTGAATAAGTTAGTAGTGTGGAAAGGGCTGGTTGAGACTCAAATGGGTAGAGTAGTTAAGGGGATAAGAACCGATAATGGCTTAGAAATTTTTAACCAAGAACTTGATCAATTCTGTAGGTTAAATGGCATTTTAAGACATAGGATGGTTGTGGAAACTCCTCAGCAAAGTGGAGTTGCTGAGTTGATGAATAAGACCCTTATGAAAAAGGTTAGGTGCATGTTAAATAAATCTGGATTACCCAAATGTTTTTGGGGGGAAGCGGTGTCTATAGCTGCATATTTAATTAATAGATCACCCTCTAGGATTGTATACCATAAGACTCCCGAAGAGTTGTGGAGTGGAAAACCCCCTGAGTTGGACAACCATAGGACTTTTGGGTGTGTTGCGTATGCACTCCAAAAGGAGGATAAGCTTAGCCCAGGATCTAGAAAATATGTGTTTCTAGGATATAGGGAAGGAGCTAAGGGGTACAGGTTGTGGTCCTTAGAAAAAGAATGATTTAAACTCATAATAAGTAGGGATGTTATTTTTAATAAACTGCTATTTCCCTACTTGGAGAATACTAACCCTGCAGGGGCTAGTGAGCAAACCAATTCAGAAATTGTTGAGCATAGCATCAAGGGAGATTCTGTTCAGGTAGAGCAAAGGAGGCAAGAGGGTTCGGACCAGGTAGAGCCCTCGGATGATTGCCAAGCTCAAGAAATTCAAGAAGAGGCTGAACAAGAAGAGGATGCTGCAGCAAGTCAGAAGGACTTTCAGCTCATAAGAGACTGGGAAAGAAGGCTGGTCGGACCACCTTCAAGATGTGGGTTTGCGGATGCTGGGGATGCAGCAGCTCCTTGGACAGAAAGAGAGATGAGTGAACAAGAAACTTACACGGATGCCATGGAGTGTAAGGATTCGTCAAAGTGGCAGCTAGCTATGGAGGAAGAAATGGATTCTTTGAGGAAAAACAACTTTTGGGAATTGGTGAAAATTCCAGGAAATCAGAAAGTTATGGAATGTAAGTGCACTTACAAGATCAAAGAAGGGTGCCCTCCAAGAGATGAAGTCCGGAACAAGGCTAGGCTGGTGGCGAATGGGTTCACAAGAAGAGGAGACATAGGTTTCACAGAAACTTTCACACCTGGACACAAGGTGGAGAAGATGGTGAGTATTCTCACCTATGTTATTGATGGGCTGTTAGTTTGGAACAGCAGGAAAAGGATGGAAAGGTTTACATCTCAACTTAGTGAGGAGTTCGAGAGGAAGGATCTCAGCCTTGCACAAAAAATCCTTGGGATGAGGAGAATCATCCGAGAAAGGAAGAGAAACAGGTCAAGTGTTTCTTGGGCAATGGATGTTTTCAGCAAATGTGTGAGTAATCCCGGAAAAGAGCGTTAGCTTGGGATGAAGTGGTTGCTGAGGTACATGGAGGTTCAGTGGCAGCCAGTGGTAGCACTCATAACAACCAGGGCAGAATGCATAGCGGCTACGGAAGCCATAAAGGAGGCTATAGGGTGCAAAGGGCTGTTGGACGAGTGGGAGGTCCTAAAAGAGCAAGTTGTGGTGTCTTTGGATAGCCAAAGTGTGGGGCACTTGTGGAGGAATCTGGTGTTCCATGAAAGGACAAAGCACATGGATGTTCGGTATCATTTCATTCGGAAAAATGTTACGAAATGATGCATCCATGTGGACAAGGTTGCCACGGAAGAAAATCCTGCAGATTTAGGCACCAAGGTTCTACCTCTAAGAATGTCTAATCATTTCCTTGGACTTCTCAGGAATGGAGTTGGTTAATTGGTAACTCCAGATGAGTTTGGATCCCGAAGCTTTCTGCACAACAGTTCAGGTTTTTGAACTCTTAGACAAAGGTAGAGATTGTTGTTATTTGTCTAAGTTTCAAACATATCCAAACATGGTCTGAATTTGGTTAATGTCTAAACAATTGTGGGATATCAAAGTTTAGCAAGTTATAAGGTTGCACACATGTGTGTGCTTCAATTTTGAGCATGCAAAGGTCAGGCACACTGCTGTGGAAGTTTCTGCCCATAGGTAGGAGGTGTGCGCACAGCATCAGGAGGCTGCAGCATCAGGTCACGCCGCAGCACACAGCACCACATCAAAACGCACAACATCACTTGGAGAGTGATGAAGGGCTGAGATTAAAGGAAGAACATGAGCAAAGGGTCAAGAATGATTCACAAGATTGTCCAAGAATTAAGATGCTATAAAAAAGGTTTCCTAGCCTCATTTCAAAGGGTGAAAAGGGTGTGTGAGAGAACCACACAGGTTGTGACATTGTGAGATCATTGTAAACACAAGAGAGAATTGTGTGAGAGACATAAACACAAGAGGGACTCTTGTAGTGAGGCTGGTTGTAAAGAAGAGAGGTTAGTAGAGAATTGATAGAAAGCATTATAATAGGTCTATCACTTTCTCGTTCTCTTCTTGGTTCTTCAAGAACTTGGATTCTTGAAGGGGATTGTTGTAACTTTGTAAGAACCATTGAGATAGTGCAGAGAGTTCGGAGGAACTCACGGGGACGTAGGCACATTACCGAACCTCGACAACAAATTACTTGTTTTCTTTCTTTCTTTGATTTTCTGTTCTTGTGTTCGATTGCTGAAATTCTTTCTACAAGTCATTCAAGACTTGGGTGTTTAGAAGATCACCACCTGGGCATCTTGTCAATGTGATTTCCAACAAAAACGAATCAATTTTTTATTTGTAAACTCGTTTTACCATTCTTGTTAAAACTTTATCTTTTATGGGTAAAATTTATTCTAACCTTGAACTTGTGAGAATATTTCTTAGGTCTTTGTCAAATCATTGGAAAATTATTTTGACAAAGCATTTTATAAGTGAAAACTTAGAAGATCCATTGGAATCCCTGAAGGAGCATGAAAACTACTTGGCTTAGAAGGAGGATGATTCCACCACATCCTCATCTCTTATGAAAATTAAAGATATTAATCATGATGGAGATGATGAAGAGAAAGATAGAAAAACTAGATCGAAAGAAAAAGAAGTACATCAATATGCTTCAATGTTTAAGAAACTTGAGAAGTTTCACTCCAAGAAGAATCACTCCATAAAATGCAATATGAGAAGAAACTCAAAGATGAAGGTTGCAACTTGGAGGGAAGATGGAAGTGCAATAGAAGACTCCAATCTCAAAATGGCAAATTCGTGTTTAATTGAAAAAGATGAGGTAACATCTAAACTATCTATTGATTTTGATAATGATAAAACATCAAATGTTAAACTTGAAGAAGAAAATGAGTTTGAATTTTTGAAGAAGAAAGAAATAAAATTTGTACAAAATAAAGAAAAGATAGAGAAACAAAAGAAAAATTATAACAAAGTGAATAATCCCTTAAAAGAACAAAGATTTATAAAAAATCACTTTTCTATGAAAACTCTATCAAGAAATTCATTTATCACTTCTAATTTTCGTCATGTATATTATAATTGTCATTTGAAGAAAAATAACAAAATTAGAAGGAAAATGGAAAGTGTTGTTAAGGATATAATTTCATCTAATGTAAAGCTTAATGGACCTAAAAATGATTTTGGTTGATAAATGATAAGCTTGCTTTGTTGGAATTTATTTTATTTTTTGCATTGCATTTTGTTATATATTGTGTTGCATTTAAAAAAACTGAGATTAAGAAACTACTTTTTGATTTCATTCATTCAAATAAAAATTATAGTTAGTATTTCAAAAATACATAAAACGTATCTCAATAATGGTTGATATTTGAAAAAGATAGAATTAAAGATTTTCAAAATCTTATACACTTTTAAAAGCCATGTATTTGGTGTTATTTTGTGATGAGTTAACAATCTTGATTTAAGTTGATAAATGTGTGATTAGCCATCTAGCATCAAAGTGAAGTGATTCAAATGAGAAATAATCTACCAAGATAATTGCTTGAGTGACATTTTGCCTTCTACTCAAAGGAGCTTTGTTTTAGTAAAAGAATCTTATATGAGGTAAGGACATTTTGATTATATAAATGTTTGGTTCCTCTGTTATTCTCAAATGAATCATATGATATGAAATACTTGAAATAAATATGTTTGATTGATAGCTAGAATGAAAATGATTTTGACGATATATTATGCTATGTTTAGCTAATCTTGAAAATCTTACACTTGCATAATTGATATCTCGCTTTTCAAAAATTTAATCTAAATTATCATATAATCATTTTTTAAAAACATTTGATATATTTATAAAACTTGATTTAATTATCTTTCTAAAATGAATTTTATATTAAAATTTGGTTTGAGAATATGGATTGTTTGTCAATTTTATCTTTAAAAGATTTAGTTTATCTTAATCTATAAAAATCTTTTACTCTAATTCATTGAAGTTTTCTTTGCACAAGGATTTATGACTTAAATGTGCTTTAATTTAGTATCCTTACTAAAGAAAAAAATAATTGGAATATGGCATGAGTTTTAATCACACCCCTTATATAGCAAAGAAAATGATTTATGATTATTTTGATGATATACATTATTTGAAATCATAATGCACTTATTTATAAGGAGAAGTTTGGTAATCTTGATCCATTTTTTTTTTATAAAAAAAAAAACACTTTTGTTGAAATATATATTATTTGACATGAATTATTTCCATTGAATAAAAAAGGTGATCTTCACTTAAATTTTGAAATATATCAAGAAAATTTACTAAATTGTTTTTAGCATCCATTCCATTGTGCTTCTATCTCAGGAATAATAGATTTTGATTACTCTTCTGAACTTAAATGAAATATAAAAGAAGTATTCATATTTATGAGATGAATGGAATTTTCTAAAAAAAATAAGAAAACTCATCATGATTTGGTATGCCTTTTATAGAAAAGTAAATTTTGGATATATTTTCTAGTGGAGATAATTTTTATTATGCTAAACTTGATAAAAATTTAATTTTCAAAATAATAGGCTGAATGTTTTAAAGACTATTGTGTGGTCTATTGAAGATTTCAAATCACTTAAAATCAATTATGAATCAATTATTAACCTTGAATCATCAAACTTGAAAAATCTATTGGTTGATCAACTTGAGCAACATTAGCATCTTGCATGAGCTTATTTCTATCTATCTGACTTGCTTATAAAATTTTTTATTTTTATGATCATTTTGAATATCATTTGTGCGCCTTGATAAAATTTTTAGTTAATTTGAAATGAGCCTATAATTCTCATATCAAACTTTCAATAAGATAATTTTTGAAAAGGACTTTCAACAAAACTCTTTTGATGATTAATTGCACTTTTGTAAGAGTACTTTGTTTTTCTTGAACCTTTTCATAAATTTATGATTTGTTATGGCTACTTATATGTACCTTAATATCTATTTATACTTGCTTATGTTTAATATGAAATATTTTTAAATGCAAGCGTATGCAAAACAGGTTCTTATATCTCTTATATTAAATGCTTAAGTTAAGGAGAAACTCCATTCATTCATATAATAAAAAGAAAGAAATCATATAAGTTGAGTTATAAGTTATTTAAGTTGATCATTGCTATTGCTTGAATTGGATGCTCTGAGTTGTCTTGTGTTGCTGGGAGGAAAATATCCTGAAAACAGATAAGACTGTCAAATTTTCCTCAAAAATATAACATTATCGTGAAGTAGTTGAAAAGTGCTTAGCATTACTTACGTTTTTTGTTCATCTACTAATGAAGTTTGTCAAGCCCATCCAGAAAGCCTTATGCAGGTTCATTTTTCTCACAATTCAGTTCTTAACTGACTATTAATGACAAGCAAAAAGAAGTAGAAGAGTGATAAGACACTTATTCTTATAACATATATTACAGGAGAAAGTATGATAAAAATCCCTATCTCATACTCCTTTATTTTTTTTAAAATATAAATTTGATAAATTCTCTTTGACCTTGAATAATGATCTTTGATTGATAATTGAAAATTATATTTTGGTGCATATATTCAGGGGGAGTTAACCTTTTTTTAATACTTATAGATCTTTACAATTTGAACATTTTTTTGAGTGATTGATGAACTCTCTATCTTGATTATTTGATCAATCAATTACCAATAAGGCTCGTTAAGCTTTATCTATATTTTTATCCTCTCTTCAAAGTTTAAAATAATCACTTTAGACTTTTTGAAATGATAAGAAAATATGATTTCTTGATAAAAGAGAAAAACTTTTGGAAAATTATTTTGCTAAAATAGGTTTAAATACTTTGATAAATTTACTTTGATATGTTTTGATTTTGAACATTATATCTTAATAATTTTATCTATCTTTGATCTATTGGTAAATCAAGCAATGAGTTCAAACTCTTGTCTTTTATTGATTAAGTGTAAGGTACTCAAAGCATCGAGCTTATTTTGAAGCTTGAAGATTTATAATGCTTGAGAATTATTTTAGATCATGTGGAGCTTGAATTCATTCTTTTGTTGGAAGTTGGCTACAATTATTTTATCTCTATGTACAAAGGGAATTTTGGAAAAACAAAGGAAACCTTGTCCTTTTTTTTTTTTTGTACAATTCCAACACTTAATATCTTTGAACCCAACTCTTTCAAAAGCTTTATATTTCTTGATATCTTATAAAACGATTCTTTTCTCAATATGTTTCATCAAAATATTTTCAATAGAATATTTTGAGGGGGAGCTCTTCTTTGAAATTCACCTTTTTTTTATGATGACAAAAAGGAGGAGAAAAACAAGAAAATTAGAGATCTTGTTAGACCTTATTCTTGTCTTAACATACTTTAACTCGTATGGAAAATACATTGATATATATGCATTTATTGAAAGAAGATTGAAATTGAGATAAATTGCTTTGGAAAGTATTTTGGTTGTGTTTGATTTTCTACAGGGAGTCAATAAACAGAAATGCAAGGAGACTATGTCAGTTTTTTTGCAAAATTATAATCCCTTCATTTCATTTCAATTTATCTTCTTTAATCTCTAATTAAGATTTTTGTCACCATAAAAAAGGGGGAGAATATTGATCAAGTGTCTATTGACTCTTAATAATTTTGATAGTGACAAAAATCTTAATTAAGCACTTGATACAGATTGTTAATAGTGCTTATACATCAAAGGAGATCAAGATTGTAGAAATTGGTGAATCAAAATGATGATCTCAAAAGTCAAAAAGCTCTCCAAAAGATAAAATTCAAGGAGCATAATTGAAATACAACTTCAAAAACAAAAGAGCTAAATTATAGGTTTGAATCCTAAGATACACTTTCTAAGGATTTCAATTTTTAGGAGCTAATTAAATTTGCATTGCATTTTATTACATAGCCTTAATTAATTGAAGATCTAAAATCTCTACGTGATTTTATTAAATGCAAATGTTAAATTCTTTAGGCTCAATACTTAACATGCTCTAATTGAATTTAAAAAGAATTTATGTTGACATAGAAAATTATTTGAGCATTTGTAATAAATCATTCTTCATATATCTTGCACATATATTATGCTTAAATTTATAATATGTTTTGTCATCATAAAAATGCCTCAATCAAGAAATTGATTAGATTAATTTTGATGATAACAAAACACATTTGAAGTGTTTAACTCGTGCGTTTAATTTTCAAGAAAGTTTGATTCAATTGAGAGGTTTTTCGAAACTCAAAAATCCAAAAAGAATGAAGAAATATGAAGAAAATTGATGCTGAAAACACTATTAATTATGGAAACACGGTAGCAGTGCACAAAAACTGAGAATAGTACCAATCGACTAGGTGCTCGAAAAATCAGTTTTTGCATCAGTTATGAATGACAGTCGATTGTCATAAGTGGACAGTCGACTAAGCAAGTTACAACAACTATATATTTGAATTTAAAAGTCTATAAACTTGTCTCTAATGGCTCTATTGTGTCTCCACCAGCTAGAAGACTTCAAGACACTATAAATAAAGCCTCAAATGTCATTTGGAAGATAAGAGAAACATTCTACAACAAAAGATTAAAGTAAAATCTTTATTCTCTTCCTCTTAAGCCAAAAACCCATTGTCAAGCTATAAGCTTTTGAGAGAGAAAATATTGAGTTGTAATCTTCAATCTCTCTCTTGTTTGTTTGTTTCAAACTTTACTTTCATTATCTTGTTAATAGAGTTAGTGTTACTCTTATGAGAGTTTGTAAGTGAGCTAGTGAGTGTTGGGCATATACACTTGGGTAGCAAACTTTGGATTCTTGTGAAAAAGGTTGAAGCAACACCTTTGAAGTTGCTTATTTGTATTCGGTTTGAGCAACACACATGAAGTTACATGTTTGTCGGAAGGATTCCGATATTGCCGAACCAATATAAATCGAGTTTGCATCTCTCTAACTCTATCTCCTTAATTACTTGCCCAATTACTTGCTTATAATTGTTTGTATTCAGTTTGAGCAACACCCGTGAAGTTGCTTGTTTTAGTGAATGGCTTCAAGGAGGATCCTTGAAGAGAGTGGACGTAGGGTCAGAAGGATTCCGATATTGCCGAACCACTGTAAATTGAGTTTGCATCTCTCTAATTCTATCTCCTTAGTTACTTGCCCAATTACTTGCTTATAATTATTTATTATTCAAGTAAATAAGATTGATTGCTTAATTATTTTATAATTCAACTATCTTTTCTATATTAAGTAATAAACTCTCTCATCTTTGTGCTAGTAATTTAGAAAGATTGATTTGAATTAATTCCACGTATATTTTGATATTTGAGATTGCAAAAAGAATTAAAAAAAAATTTAATACCTAATTCACCCCCCTCTTGGGTATTTCCATAGTATATTTTGGACAAACAAAAAGGTTAATAATTAGAAAGAGTATGAGACATATGCACGGTAAATGAGATTACTTTGTAAATGAAAAGTTAAGAAAGTGGATATAGGAGACCAAGAGTTTAGTACTATATAAGGGTATTAGAACAATTATAGAAAAATGGTAATGAGTATAAAGTACAAAATTAAGGTTTGATCGGATAGAAAGTTAAAGTAATAGTATTAATGAAGAGTTAGAAATAGTTAGTAATAAGGACTTGTAGGTAATAAGTAAAATTATAAAAGGAATAGATTTCTAGAGGAAAGCTTTTGACCTAAGAGTTTATGAAGTTTGGAGTAATAGTAATAGAAGAGATGTTTAAGGAGGGTGGTAGTTAAAGAGATTGGAGTTTTTGTTTAAACGATACATTTTGATAGGATTCGATGAAAGGTTAAGGAAAGATCCTAGACAAATTAAGAGCTACTAGGAAGTATTAAAGAAAATTGAAAATATATTTTTATTTAAGTTGATGAAGAATATTTTAAATTCAAGATGGAATTAAGAGATGCTTCAAGAGTTTATGTATATTAAGAGTGATCATGGATTACCTTATTCAAGGATTTCTAGTGGTAGTGAGTTAAAAGAGGGTTGTTGGAATTCATTGTACCTAGTGTGACTAAACACAAGATTTGAGAAGTAAAAGAATAGAGATGAAATGTTAAATAGTCTTCTAGAACTTTCATCCCTAAATGGATTGGAAGAGGAAATGGGTAAAGAAAAGGAGATAAAAGTGTAGTTAGGTCAAGAAAGTAGTTCAGTGAGATGATGAAAAGAACTGAATAAGAAGTAAGAAATCAGTATTACTACCAAGTTGTTGTAAATAAGAGATATTTGAGCTTGAGATAGGAGAAGGAAATCATTGAATATTTGGTATTAGGCTTTGTTACTAGATTTAAAAGGAGAGTGGAGTCTTTAAATGAGATTAATGATTGTATTGGCAAATCAAGAGAATGAAAGTATGAGACTTGATTTAAGAACTTATGATTGGTGTTCAATTGAAAATTAATTGGAATCTTTTATGGAGTATAAATTGTAAATCTAGAAACCATTGATGACTTTGGAGATGGATCAATTTAAGAGAGTTAGGATCAAGGATATAAAAAGAAGTGAGTTGATGAAGAGATTAAAGTTAAGGTTCAAAAATAAAATTCTAAGTATGATTTGGGAGGCTATGTATATAGTTAATGGAAAGTTGAGATTTAGGTGGGACTGTTCATAGGGAGAATTTGGTTTGAAGGATAACAAATATTAGTGCTTTAACAACTATAAGAAAGTTTGTGGTAACGTTTTTGATAATTTTGAAGGTTATGAGTTATTAAGCTTCTGGGTAACGAAATATAGATTTAACGGGAAGCGTAAAGTAGAGATAGACACCAAGAATAAATAGGAGAGTTGGTTTAAGGAGTTATGCAAGGAAATGAAAGGATCCAGGAAGGAAAATAAGTTGGGAAGTTCAAGTAAAGATTGAAAGGCAAATCTTACTAAGTTGATTATGAAGACAACTAAGTATTAGATGTTAATGGAAAGAGATATAAAATGAAGAATGTCCAAGTAAACGGAAGCAGTTGAATTGTTATTGTATGGTGATGCAATGGATTGGATTTCAGTATAATAGTATCATAAAAGGAAGATTAGTTTATTCGATTTTGTAATGGAGAATAAGATGCTCATCAGTTACTGCAGTGATAGGTTATATACGAATCTTCAATAAGTGTGTTCTAATTGGTGATAGATGGATTAAAGTTTGGATGAAAGAGTTAAGTGAGAAAGTTTGTTTGAACTAGGTAATTTTTTGGATAGAAGGGGTACTAAAAACCCTTTAAAACGATTGAAAGGTCGAATTACGGATAAATTGCTTTATTGGGAATAAATGGGAATCATGCAGTAAGGGAGTTGGAAACTTGAGTAAGAGACTAAGTTAAATTGACAAAGAGATGGGTGTAGTGACGTTAATAATGCCAAATGTCTTTTAGTTCTCCTCGAGGAAGGAATGAATGAGGGACTGGAGAAAGCGAGAGGTTAGAAAGTGATTATGTGAAGAAATGGCTTGGGGGAGAAAAACGCAACTTAAGGGTAGTACTACGTTTTTAGGTCCTTGAAGTATAAGATTAAGGTAGAAATTTAGAAGAATCCCAAAGTGGAGTATTAAATGATAAAAATCTTGTCTTTGAAGCACAAGAGAAAAGAGGAAGATGTAAGAAAGAAATGATTATTAAGTAATACTTGTAGTTAAGGGACTAGTTAGATGAATTGATTGTCAAAAGTTAACAACTTAGGGTTGAGGGAATCAATTAAAGGGTGCACTGCTTAGCAAAGGAAGGAAGTCTATAGTAAGATCAGCTGATACATTTAGATTAGTCTAGTGATTTAATAGTTGGTTGTCGGCGATACAGATGAAACTTAAGATGATGGTGAAATAGAATTTGGTTTTGTAATCATAAATTTCATAAAGATTGAAGGTTTGAGGAGGAATTTCGAGAATGTAAAATGGACTTTGGAAAAAGATATTCTTGTTGTATTGTGAACTATGATCAAGGAAATTTAGGAGACAAAATTTTTATAAGTGGAGAAGAATTATAGAGCCCGGTACTTAATTTTAAATATTTTAATCATAGAAACCCTTGTTGATGTGCTTTGATGTGGTTGTTTAGTTTTTAATTTTATTTAATTCGTGCTTGGACTTATGGAACTTAGAAATAAGTAATTAAAGTAGAATTGGTAGTAAAAATCAAATCTTTAGGGGAAATGTCAAGTTTTAAAGAGCTTTGGGGTAGTTAATAGGGTTGAGGGATGAGTGGGAAATTAAGGCAGAGTTTATAGTATAAATAAGAGGAGAGAGGGAGAGAATCCAACATTTTGCTAGATTTCTCTATAATTTTCGGGAGAAATGAGAGAAAACGGAGAAAAGAGAAAAAAAAAAAGAAGAGAGGAAGAATGAGAGGAAAAAAAAGGAAAGAAATGGGAGTTTCTTGCAACCTTTCAAGGTAAAAGCTTGTTTTCTTTCTTTTTAATTCAAGTGTATTTATTAAACTAAATATTTGTGAACTTAGAGTTTGGATTCAAAGACTTTATTTAAGAAAAAGTTTGAAGAAAAAAGGTTGTTTAAAAAAATGGAGTTTTAAGCTAAAGTTGTGATTTTGAGTCTTGGATGCAAAATTTGGGTGTGGGTATCATTGATTGTTGTTAATATAGCTAGTAGAAACTTGTATCTTTGAAGATTTGGAAAGATCATTGGCAATCAAGAAGATTTTTTGGAGAAAATATGAATTTTCGGGAAGAAAATATGCTGGAATCAGGGACCCAGTCGAGAGGGTTGGACACCCAGTCGACTGGAAGGGGTTTTGGGGCTGTTTTGGAAGGACTCAGTCGACTGGATCATCAAGTAGAACCTTCTAGACGTTTTCCCAATCGACTAGATTGGGTACCCAGTCGACAAATGACTTTTCTCCTTAGTTTTTGAACATGAAACCTTTCCAAAATAATTATAATGTTTATATACATTTTAATTATGATTAAAAATCTTTAAAAATTTCAGTATTCACAAATATTAAAGTATTTTTGAGATTCAAAATAGATGATTTGAAAAATGGCTTAAAGCCTCGATTTCTTTGACTTTTGGTTTAGCACGAAGTGCACTCTTGAGATTTAAATTGTGTAAATCACCTTGAGGTTGCTAGAAATTCTTTAAGTGATTTAATGTAATAAGATTAAGTGTTATTCATTTCTAGGTACTAGTGGGGAAATCTTTGAGAGTCAAGGAAATAGTAAGATTGCGTAGCCAGGTGAGTATGCCTTACCTTTAGTAAACGTATTTAAAATACATATATATGAATTGAGCAATAAAGAATAAAAATATGATTTACTTTGATAAGTCTAAACTCTGGAAATCTTAGGAAGAATAATTATGAGTTTTAGTATAAAAATAGTAAGAATTTGTGTTACTGAAAAATTGATATGAGTGGAGAATTAATTGTGTAAGATATATGCATTGGAATGACTCAAAGTAGTTGTGTTGAGGATTTGTAATGTGTTGAAATATAATGGATGTGCTTGGCTGAATTGGCATGATGTGCGATGTGAATGATTGATGATTACTTGTATGTATATCACTTCATGCATTTTACATTATAACATTTTTTTATGGTATGTTATTGAGGGGCGAGTGATGGGTGAGGCCAATAGGTCGCCTCCCACAAGGGGTGTAAGTATATTGAATGGATATTGGACGAGTAGGACCCAGCCTAGATCCAAGGGGTTTCGAATATTTGATATGATGATTAGACGTACCGGTACGTGGGGAGACATCCCCATGATGTGGGAATGTAAAAGTGTTGAGATGAAACCTTCTCTGTTTGCTTTGGCTTGCATTATATAATTTTACTAAGTGTTGTTCATAGTTTGTGAATCAAGAAAGTTTGTGAGCCCTAGCATAAATGGATTTATGATGGTGCAAGAAACATAAAAGTTTAAAGGAATTAATTGGAGGATAATTAAAATAAAATATCACATGTACCTATAAGCTATACTAAATGTTATGCTAATTAAATAGAGAGATAATTTCTCTAATACGATTACTTCTCGTAATGGGTGTCTCACTGAGCTTTTTAGCTCATCCTTTTATTATTGCTAACCTTCAAGTATTATTGGAGACTTGCTAGTCCAGTTGAAGAAGCCCAAGTTAAGGCTTTCATCGGCAACATCCTCATCTTTGAGAGTCTTTGTTAAGAATTTAAGTTGGGATTTGGATTAATCATTGTAAAAGGACATTTGTAGTGGGGGAGTTTTTCTGTTATTTTTGTCTAGTTAAAGATTGTTAGTTACGAAATTGTAATCGTATTATTTGATTGAACGCTTGTATTCTTGGTGAGTTATGTGTGGTTGCGTGTAGATCGAGGAACTTGAGATCAAAAAGTAATTACACCTTCTCAGGTAGGGCCCACTCGAGGATGGGTCGTTACACCATCTTCCCCCATTGGCACTTTGTGCATGAATAGCAGGTAGGGCCCACTCAAGGATGGGTCGTTACATCATCTTCCCCCATTGGCACTTTGTGCATGAATAACATAGCTAAACATGACAATACTTGCGGATATCGTGAGTTTTTCATGGAGCACAAGTTAGAAGCACACAAAGTAGAAATTTCACAATAAATCCAAACCAAAAACTTTTCCCAAAACTAATCAAGAATCTAGTACAAACCCCTTCTCCAATCTCTGTTTAGATTAGTTATATGTCCATACAAAAAATAGAAAATCTTTTCTAAATTTATTCTCATCAAATCAAGAACAAAAAAAAAACAATTCCCAAATCTTCTCTCGTTTTTGCTTTCAATTATGTTTTCCTTTTTCTAATCAGTGAGAAGATGAAGAGATAGAGAGAGGGAGACCCATACGTATGATTTTTACAGGGATCTGGTCGAAAGATCGTTTGGCATCCCTCGACTATGGAGCAAGAGCGAAGATACAATAGGGATGGAGAAAGGAGGAGATCGCGAGCAAGGATGAAGGGTTGAGGGAGAGGTTTTTGTCTCTAAGCATTTGGGTTCTTTTAGATTTGAGAGAGGACTAGGTGGCTGGGAGCTTTAGGTGCAGTAAAGAGGGTGATGACGCAAAGAGGCCAAAGAGATTGAGCTGATATGAAATAAAGGAGAAAGATAAGAGGTTCTCGTCGTGAGGAAAGAGGACAGAGAAATGGTGGCTGCAAGGGAAAAGGTTGAGGAATAGGGCATTATAGGAATAATTTTTTTGGTATAATTCTCATCTCATGTTAACTTAATGCCAACTGATCATTTGGCGCTAAATGTGATGTTTTATATGGTGAAAGGGGCTTAAGAGTAAATTTTAAAAACTTATTGTAACATGCTATAATATTAGCAAAACTTAAGGTGGTGGTGTGTAATTTATTTTTAGTTTTAATATTATACTTTTATGTTTTTTATTTTAAAACAAAAACACGATTTCATGGTACCTGACGGAGTAAAGTATGAGCTGAAGTTCCAAAGAGGAAAAAATCTTGGATGCATCGGGTGCAAATCTCATTTGTACTAGTGAAAACTTGATTGATAATTTTTTAAAATTTCATTAATAATAACTACTTTGTATGTAAAACATTAATAGTGAAATTTTAAATAAAATATTAATAGTGAAATTCTAAAAAAATTATCAATCAAGTTTCCAACGATTTGCACCTAATGCAACAAAAAATTTCTCTGTTGAGACTTATATCAATACTTTATCATCTCATTATCTCCCTATTTTTCTGTCCAACGGAAAAACGAAAAGCTGCAAACTATAATATTAAAAGAAAATAATTTAAAAAATACTCATTTTGTCTTATAATTTTTGTTATGTTTACTATTTAACCGATTAAACGAAAAAAAATTTCTATTATTAAATTATTAAGAAAATTTAATTTTTTTCATATATACATAAATGGAGTTTAAAAATTTTTAAAAAATATTTTTTAGGTTTTAAAAATAATATGTATATATTTAAATATAAAATAATTAAAATCAAATTTATATAAAAAATAATAATAAATGATTAAAATAATAGAACAGAAGAAATACAAAATCTTCTAGGGATCACCGAAACTCTCCTCGCTTTCTCTTTTCACTTCCTTACACACACATCAACCTTCTTTGATTTGACTAAAGCTGCTTTGTTGTCTCCCTTTCTCTTTCCTCTATTCCTTCCTTTACAACAATACCCATTTTGAAAAAAAAAACCATTCAATCTACATGGGCATTTTAGCCCTTTTGATTTGTAGCAAAGTATAGCAAGCCAAACGTTTAGGTCAGTACAGGTGTCAATAGATGAGTGCTGGTGATTGTTGTTAGGCAGTAGGGGGGCAAAGTTAATCAAAGAAAGAGAAGGGTTCCTAATGATACTGTTTTTGACCCTTTTTTGCCCTTAGGATTCTGTGAGGAATGCACACGTGTGCATGCACCACAGGAATGGGGACATGGTGGCCATCCAATCACGTGCGGGAAAATCTTTTTCACTGTGCATGCTGGCTTCCAATGTGCGCGTTCTTCTGGCACACTTTGGGCGCAACTTGAATCTCTGGGCCACTTTACAACATCTCATCGTTCGTCTTTTTATTATATTTTCATTTCTACTTTTTTTAAGTTCTATAAAAGTAACGTATCAAGATTCGAATTTAAAGAGTAAATAATCAAAATTTTCAATTCACAAATTTTATTTTTTTACGAGCTCAAATTCAAGAATTAGAACGGAACCGTATTAAAATTGAGCCAAAATAGAATTAAAGCAGAATTGAATAATGCGTACTTTCAATTTTTGAGTTTTTTTAACGTTAAAAGTAATCAATTTCTTTTCAATTCTAAAATTTTGTTGGATAATTAAAATCCCAAAGTCAAAATCGAATACTTGTCAATGATAAAATTATTACTCTACATATGTGAAAGACTCATAATTATCATGTTAACACGCTTTAACCTTTCTGTAATTATTTTAATTTTAAATTAAGTTATTATTATATACATAAGAAAGTGTGTCGGAAATTGAGTCATTATTTCTGGGACAATAGGGGCTGCGAAGAAGACTACGACATCTTGCTCCAGTGTTTTGCCTCATCGTTTCATCGCTTTGCCAATGGTAGTAAATGAAATGGTGGATCAGCTAAAGAAGGATGGTAAGGGAGGCTTAATCTTTAAGGTTGACATTGAAAAAGATTTTGATAGTATATAATGGAGCTATCTTGATTTTGTTTTGATTCCAAATAAAGAAAATGGATTTATGAATGTTTTCTTGGGCTTTCTTGTTTGTGTTGATAAATGGCTCTCCCTCAAAATTATTACGGATGAAAAGAGGACTTCGTCAAAGTGATCCTGTATCACTGTTTCTCTTCAATTTGGTAGTGGAAGGGCTATCTTTATTGTTTCATAAAGTGGTTTCGATCGGTTTAGTGGAAGGCATATCTATTGGCATTGATAGAAAGCTAAGAAAAATAGTGTTTTGGAAGAGAAAAATTATATTCAGTATGTTGAATTTACAAATATATAACAATATATATAGTGATACAAAGAGCCATATATGGTAAGTATAAATTAGGCAAGTCATCAAAAATTAATTATGATAGGAATACAATTTCTTAATTATAATAAGAATTATATTCTAAAACCCTCTCAAACTCAATGTGGTAAAGTGTATGCCGATTTGAGTTTTTTAACTAACTCATGAAACAGCCAGGTAATTGAGCTTTAGTGAAGATATCAACATTCTGATCAATAGAGGAAATAAAAACATGACGAATGATACCACGGATGATGTGTTGGCAAACAAAATGACAATCAATCTCAATGTGTTTGGTTCGTTCATGAAAAATATCATTACAAGAAATAGCCATGGCACTCCGATTATAACAGCGGCAGCAGAATGTATAACACCAATATCCTATAGTAACCAACAAAGTTAAAGAAGTTTAGCCGCAGTATCAGCAATGACTCGATATTCTTACTTCATGCTGGATCTAGAAGTAAGAGTTAGTTTCTTGTTGCGCTAGAAAATAAGTGAGTCACCCAAGAAAAAACAGAAACCAGTGGTAGAACATCAATTAGTAGGATCCCCAGCCCAATCAGCATCATAATAGACATGTAACTCAAGATAAGATTGTGAGGAGAAATGCAAACCATGAAACAAAGTACCTTTGACATAATGAAAGATGTGAAGAACAATAACAAAATAAGTGGTACGAGGTGCATATATAAACTGACTAACAATATGAATAACATGAGCAAGACCAGGACGAGTCACAGTGAGATAGACCAAGCTCCCAACTAACTAATGATAAAGTATAGGATCGCTAAGAGATTGATCATCAGTAGAAGTGAACTTGAATTTGTCATCAAGAGGAGTAGATGCAACCTTTTTATATGTCAAACTAGCTCGAGTAAGAAGATTAGAACAATACTTAGCTTGAGATAAATAATAACTAGTGGAATTAGAGGATACTTCAAGACTCAAGAAGTAGCTTAGAGAACCCAAATCCTTCATTTCAAATTCTTAACTAAGAAAGGTTTTGAGCTCATAAATACCCTGTATATCATAATTTGTCATGATCATATCATCAACATACAAGAGGAGAAAAATGTAACCTCTTTAAGTTTTTTTGAGAAAAAAAGGGTTGTGTTATAGGGGCTTGAAGTGAAACCAAACCGGTTGATAGTGGAGCTAAAATTTTCAAACCAAGCTCGTGGAGCTTGTTTAAGAGGGGTTACTTGTAAACTTCTTCATCAAGATCACCATTGAGAAAAACATTTTTTATGTCCATTTGAAATAGATTCCATTTTCGTACCACAACAATAGCAAGCATACTACGAACTGATGTAAGACGGGCAACAAGAGCAAATGTTTCTTTATAGTCAATACCATATTCTTAAGTATAACCCATAGCAACAAGACGAGCTTTGTAGTGTTCCACAGACCCATCAAAACGAGCTTTGATTTTATACACTCATTTATAGCCATTTGCAGTTTTACTAAAGGGTAGATCAATCAAGTCCCATGTATGAGGTTTAGCAAATGCCTGAAGCTCGTCATTCACTGCCAAAGAGGATCAGAAGTAGCTTCCTGATAGGATTGAAATTCGAATAAAGAGGAAATTTCAAAAAAAAAAACAATGATAATCATGAAGATGAGCATATGATTTACTCACCCAAGAAGAAAGATGACGAATGGTCAAGTCTGAAGACTCGAGAAGAGCTGGACTAGAAAGATAAGAAGGAGCGGACTTTGCAGATTAAGATGTAGTAGTGTCAGACAAAACCTATGGGAGCTCAATTAAATTGTTGAAACATTATCGTCAGGAAATAATTCAACAGAAGAATCAAAGAAAAATAAAATGGAGCTACTAAGAGAGGATGAAAAAAAGAATAAGGAAGAAAACATCTTGTGTTCCTAAAAAACAACATGACGAGAAATACGAAGTCGGTTAAATATAAGATCCCAAAATTTGAAACCTTTATGTTTAATTTCGTAGTCTAGAAACAACAAAGTCTAGCACGAGGTTCTAACTTGGTGTGTTTATGAGGTTGAAAGAGAACAAAACATGCACAACCAAATACTTTAAGAAGGGTATAATTTGGGGGAGTACCATACAAGCATTCATATGGAGATTGATGCCGAATGGCAAGGTAGAAATGACTAAGGCATAAACCGTTTTAAGGATATGTCTTTGTTTGCGTTCAATGCACCCATTTTGTTAAGAAGTGCTAGGATATGAGCGATAAGGAAGAGTATATTAGCTATGTAGAAAAGCAAGAAAACCATATTCTAAATATAACATCGCATTTTCTGTACGAAAAGTTTTAATGGAAGAAGAAAATTGAGTCATAACCATAGCAGCAAAATTTTGATGAGTCTGTGGTAATTCAGAGTGAGTGCATGTAAGATATAACCAAGAGTAGCAAGAAAAACGATAAAAAAAAATGAAAATGTATTTTGATCCCCCCATGGTGGCATTAGAAGAGGGACTCCAAACATCAAAATGAACTAAATTAAAATGAGCAAATGAAATTGAACTACTATTAGTAAAAGCTAAAATAGTTAGTGTTAGCAAGCTGACATGGCAAACAATCAAAATTATCATCCTTAACAAAACTTAAAGAACCAGAAAAAGTAATTGACATAATAGACTAACAGAAACATGACCTAAACATGAATGCCAAATACTCAAAGAAGAAATATATGATCCTGAAGCTAAAGTAAAAATGAGAGGTGGAATATGAAGTTTGATGAGCTCAAACTGGCATCCCACTTTACGGTCAGACCTAAGAGTTTATCTCGTCTAAAGATCCTGTACAACACAAGTTTGACCAAAAAAAGAACATAAAGGTCAATGTCACAAAGTTTTCTAATAGAAATAAGATTCAAATCAAGCTTAGGAATTAAAAAAATGTTAGGTAAAGACAATATGGGCGTGGAAATATGACCAATGTGACTAGGATGCATAGAAAACTCATTAGTAGTATAAATGATAGCGGTAGAAGAATCAAATATTTTTTAAGAGAAAATAGAAAAATCAACCGTCATATGATTATATCATGCAAAATCAAAATACTAATGGGAAGTACTTAGGGTGGTAGACATAGTAGTAGCAGGTTGGGTACTGGAGTTAGAGAGAACCTATTTTAGGAGGGATTTAAGATCACCGATCAAAAAGGTAGGTGTAGAGGAACGATTTTGAGAACCTTTAAAGGCAGCAGTGGTGAATCAGGATCCAGAGTTGAAGGTAGACTGCACACTTGGTCTAGACTGAGTACCCCAAAGAAAATTACCTCTTAGCGGTTAGCTAGGATAATTTGCAAGAAAATGACCATTCTGATGGCAGTATCCACAAACCTTATTTGGAAGATCTGCAATAAAATGTCAAAGCTTCTAACAATAATGATAAGTCTTATGATTTCGAAAAAAACAAGTAGCAAAGGTGGCAAGTGCAGTATCGATGCGTTGAGATTGCAATGTTCCAAGATGAGTTTCCTCAAAAATTAATTCTGAAATTGCATTTTCAAGAGTAGAACAAGGTGTGCGATGAAGAAGAAAGGCTCTCACGGATTCAAAATCATTAGTCAAAAACACCAAAAGCTTAATTAGGCACATATTATTAAGATAAACCCTAAACTTATCACCATCAACAATATTAGTCCAAAAAAGTTCAGAAATCTCTAATTGATCCCACATAGGATGCATCTCATCAAGAAAATTAGTTATAGATTGTCTAGGGGTTTGTTTCATAGTGTGGAGCTTACCAAAAAGTTGGTATTAATGAACAAGATCTGTAGTAATATAACATTGTGCTAACAAGTCCCAAACCTCTTTAGTAGTATCATAACAACCAAAATGACCATTAATGGATGGAAGAGAGCAGTTTTAGAACCATGTAATTATTTGATGATTCTTATTATCCTTATTCTTCAACCGTTCAGCAAATTTTTTGATAGTCTCTACTTTTGTATGAAGAGGAATCTGAATATTACCAGTAACATATCGCCAAAGCTTACGACCTTTTAGAAAACTACGTATAGAATGCACCCAAGTATAATAATTAAAGGCATTCAAAATAGTCTGAATAGGTTATGTGTTGGTATTTGTCTAAGGTTTAAACAGGGTTTGAAAAGGTTCAGCATCAGGTCTTCAGGCTGCGGTTCAAGATGTGCACGCCTTGGCCTCCAGGAAGTCCAGAAGTTGGGAGATCAGTTGTGCATTGTGGCACACCCACCCCAGGTCGTGGCCTCCAGCAAGACAGCAAAGCCTCCCCTCATCCAGACCGCGGATTGAAGGCACACCTGATGCTTTTGTTTCAGTATTTCAAATGATGCGTGGGACTTGATCAAAACGCACATGATCACTTAGAATTGATGAAGGGCTATGATTGATTGGTCCTCAAGATCTAAGGGTGGAGATTGACTTCAAGATAGATTCAAGAAGTGGTGCACTATATAAAGGTCACCTAGCTTCAAAGAGACATAACATGTGAATGTGAATGTGAGATCAATTGTAAAAGTGCAAAAACACAAAACAAGAAAGATTCATTAGAGAGGTTGGTTGTTTAGAGAAAAAGTAGTATAGATTGGAGATTCAAGGTCCTTGTAAGTGGAATTTTCTTGGGGAAAATTCCAAGGTAACTCAAGTCCTTATCACTTTCTTTTACTCTTCTTTCGTTCTTCAAGAACAAGAGACTTCTTGAAGAGGAGTTGCTGTATTTGTAAAGAACTCATTGATTTAGTGCAGAGAGTTTAGAGGAACTCACGGGGACGTAGGCTATTACCGAACCTCGATAACAAATTGCTTGTGTTCTTTCTTTTCTTTGATTTCTGTTTTTGTTTTCGATTCATTATAAGTCATTCTAGACTTGGATGTTTGGAAGATCACCACCTGGGCATCTTGAGGTGATTTCCCAACAGTGGTATCAGAGCTTTGGACAGCAGGTATAGGAGCTAGAACAGAAGGTATCGAAGTAAGACTCCAAGAATCAAAGATCAATTTCTTGGGTGATTCAAGATTGGAGTAAAGATCAAGATATGATCGTGTTCTTGAGAGTGATTCAAGAACGGTATTGAGATCAATCTCTGATTGTGTTCTTGAGATTTAGAAGAAGTTGGAAAGCAATTATGGGTGCTGCATAAATATGGGATTTTCTTCGCAAGATGGGTTCAAACTTCATTGTTGAGAAGTTTGATGGAAAGGGAGACTTTGCCCTTTGGAAGCAGAAGATCAAGGTTGTTCTTATACAACAGAAGGTGGACTTGGCTATTAGAGAAGATGATGCTTTTCCAGCAAGTATCACGGAGGTCCAACGAAATAAGATAAAGAAGATGGTATACATCACCATTTTCTTGCACATGTCAGATAACATGACAAGGGAGTGCAAAGACTCGGAAGATCCAGCTGTCATATGGAAGAAACTAAATGAGCTGTTTCTTACCAAAACTCTCCCTAATAAGATATATCTTCTTAAAAAAATATTTGCTTTTAAAATGGATCCTAATAAAGAGTTGCAAGATAATCTTGATGTGTATAATAAACTAGTTCAAGATTTGGCTAGTTGTAGTATAAAGTTCCCGGATGAACAATTGGCTGTTATTTTGTTAAATTCTCTTCCTAATTGTTTTGAAAGTTTGATTAATGCAATTGAGTATGGAAGAGATACACTAACCAAAGAAATCATGATTAAAGCTATAAGGGCTCATGATTTCAAAGCCAAGATGAGGGAAGCATCAAGTGGAGAAGGGTTATTCATTAGAGGAAGGCCAACAACTCGGAATGGCAATAGCATTCATAGCAACTATCGGGAGAAATCAAATGGTATAGGGCAAAGCTATGGGAGATCGCATTCCAAATAGAAGTTTGGAGGGAAGCGATGCTTCTACTGCAATAAGTAGGGTCACTTCAAGAAAGATTGTATGAAGAAGATATGGGATGAGAGAGGAAGAAACCATACCAACAATGAAGAGGCTTCGGTTGCTAAATGAGAACAACAAGATGATGTTCTTGTTGTGTGCTCAAATGAGAGCAGGAGGCAAGGCAGCGAAAAATGGATCCTAGATTCTGGGTGCACTTATAACATGTGCCCTCACCAGAATTGGTTCAATAATTTCAAGAAAACCAATGATGGAAAGGTTTTCTTGGGGAATGATACTTCTTGCCAAGTGATGGGGATAGGAGACATCCAATTGAGGATGTTTGATGGAGTCACAAGGCTATTACGAAATGTGAGGTATCTTCCGGATTTGAAAAGGAATTTGATCTCATTGGGGTAGCTAGATTCCATGGGGTACACATACAAGGTAGAAGGAGGAAAGATCAAGGTAACCAAGGGATCTTTGGTAGTGATCAAAGCAGCAATAAAAGATGGTCTCTATGAAATGATCGGAGATACAGAAATCAAGGATCAAGCAGCAAGCTTGATGGATGAGATGGATAAGGCAGCCCTTTGGCACACTCGCTTGGGAAATATGAGCGAAAAGGGCCTGCAAGTTCTCAGCAAGGATGGTCTACATTATGGTGACAAAGTAGAGAAACTTGATTTCTGCGAGTGTTACATTCTTGGGAAGCAACACCGGGTCAGCTTCAACACCGGAGTGCACAAGTCTAAAGACATTCTTGACTACATTCATTCCGACCTTTGGGGACTAGCAAAAACACCAACACAGGGAGGTAATCTTTACTTTCTGTCTTTAATTGATGATTATTCAAGAAAGGTTTAGGTTTATTTGCTTAAAGATAAATCAGATGCTTTGAATAAATTTGTGGTGTGAAAAAAGTTGCTGGAGACTCAAACGGGTAGAGTAGTTAAGGCTTTACAAACCGATAATGGCTTGAAATTTTGCATATCAGGATTTTGATAAATTTTGTGAGTTAAATGGGATTCTTAGACATAGAACGGTTTTAAAAACACCTTAGCAAAATGGAGTTGCTGAGAGGATGAATAAAACCCTTATGGAAAAGGTTAGGTGCATGTTAATTGGGTCTGGTTTACCAAAATATTTTTGGACGGAAGCTGTGTCTACTGCTACATATTTGGTTAATAGATCACCCTCTAGAGATTTAGAGCTCAAGACTCCCAAAGAAATATGGAGTAGGAAACCCCCTGAGTTGAACAACCTTAGAACTTTTGGATATGCTGCATTTGCACATCAAAAGGATGATAAACTTAGCTCAAGGTCTAGAAAATGTGTGTTTCTAGGGTATGGTGATGGGGTTAAGGGGTATAAGTTGTGGTCCTTAGAGCAAAAAGGTATGAAACACATAATAAGTAGGGATGTTATTTTTAATGAATTGTTATTTCCCTATTTAAAGAAAACTAACCCTATAGGGGCTAATGAGCAAACCAGTCCAGAATTTGTGGAGCATAGCATCAAGGAAAATTCAGTTCATGTAGAGCAAGGAAGACAAGAGGGTTCAGACCAGGTAGAGCCCATTAATGAAGGCCAAGCTCATGACACTCTTAAGGAGGCTGAACTAAAAGGGGATGATGCAGTAAGTCATAATGATTATCAGGTCACAAGAGACCGAGGAAGGAGGGTGGTTAGACCACCTTTGAGATATGGGTTTGCTGATGCTAATGTAGCAGCTCCTTGTTCAGAAGAAGGGATGGTTGAACCAGAAACTTACATGGATTCCATGGAATGTAAAGATTCGTCAAAGTGGCAACTAGCTATGGAGGAAGAAATGGATTCTTTGAGGAAGAATAACTCTTGGGAATTAGTGCCCAAACCATAAAAACAGAGAGTTGTGGATTTTAGGTGGATCTATAATATCAAATAAGGGAATCCTCTAGGGGATGGAGTCCAGTATAAAGCTAGGCTGGTGGTAAAGGGGTTCATACAAAGAGAAGGCATAGATTTCACCGAAATATTCTCACCGGTTGTGAAATACAAGACGATACGGATAGTATTGGCTATGGTGGTCCAATTTGATTAGGAGATCGAGCAAATAGATGTGAGGACAACATTGTTTCATGAAGAGCTTGATGAGACCATCTACATGAGGCAACCCGAAGGCTATGAGGAAGAAATGTAGGGAGACTTGGTGTGCCAATTGAAGAAATCTCTTTATAGCCTGAAGCAATCACCTCGATAATGGAATAAGAGGTTGGGTTTCATGAGGAGCTACTATGATTCGTGCTTGTACTACAAGGGGCATAAGGTGGAGGAAGTGGTAATCATCCTCATCTATGTTGATGTTATGCTGTTGGTTGGGAGCAGCATGGAAAAGATAGGAAAATTGAAATCTCAACTCAGTGAGGAGTTTGAGATGAAAGATCTTGGCCATGCACAGAAGATCCTTGGGATGAGCATAATCCAAGAAATGGAGAGAAACAAATTGAAGATTTCTCAGACTTCCTACATAGAGAAGATGATATCTAAGTTCTCTATGGAAGATAGCAAACCAGTGAAGATTCCACTTGCTGGTCATTTCAAGTTCTCCAACGATCAATGTCCAAGATCAGATGAGGAGAGGAAGGAAATGGAAAAGGTCCCTTACTCTAGTGCGGTTGGATCAATTATGTTCACTATGGTAAGCACTAGACCCGACATTGCTTATGCAATTAGTGTTCTCAGCGGATTTATGAGTAATCCCGGAAATGAGCATTTGCTTAGGATGAAATGGTTGCTGAGGTACTTGAAGAGAAGCCCAGATGTGGGGCTGGTTTATGAGAAGATGGGTAAGTCAATCTGTCTTGAGAGTTATGCTGATTCAGACTATAGAGAAGACCGGGATAAAAGAAGATCGATTACCTCCTATTTCTTCAACTTGAATGGATGTTGTATAAGTTGGAAGGCTCAGTTGAAGCCGGTGGTAGCACTCTCAACAACCGAGGCTGAGTACATAGCGGCAATGGAAGCCATTAAGGAGGCTATGTGGTGCAAAGGGTTGTTGGAAGAGCTGAATGTCCTGAAAGAGCAGGTGGTGGTGTATTTAGATAGCGAAAGTGCATTGCACTTGTGTAAGAATCCGGTGTTCCTTGAGAGAATAAAGCATATGGATGTTCGGTATCATTTCATTCGAAAAATGTTACGAAAGGATGCATTCATGTGGGCAAGCTAGTCACGGAAGAAAATCCTGCAGATTTAGGTACTAAAGTTCTACCTCTAAGTAAGTTCAATCATTGCCTTGGACTTCTTAGGATTGGAGTCGGTTGATATAGTGACTCAAATTGAGTTTGGATCCTGAGTTCTCTGCACAATGAGTTCGGGTTTAATCGCTTAGACAAAGGTAGAGATTGTTGGTAATTGTCTAAGGTTTAAATGGGTTTGAAAAGGTTCAGCATCAGGTCTCTAGGCCGTGGCTCAAGGTGTGTGCGCCTCGGCCTCTAGGAAGTCCAGAAGTTGGGAGAGGAGTTGTGCGCCGCAGCACGACCCTGTGCGCAGTGACATAGCCAGCCCAGGTCGCGGCCTCCAATAAGACAACAAAGCCTCCTCTCCTCCAAACCGCAGCATGCCCTGTTCTAGGCTGCAGCTTGAAGGCATACCTGATGCTTTTGTTTTAGCATTTCAAATGATGTGTGGGACTTAATCAATATGCACAAGATCACTTAGAATTGATGAAGGGCTATGATTGATTGGTCCTCAAGATCTAAGGGTGGAGATTGACTTCAAGATAGGTTCAAGAATTGGTACACTATATAAAAGGTCACCTAGCTTCAAAGAGACATAACATGTGAATGCGAAAGTGAGATCAATTGTAAGAGTACAAAGACACAAAATAAGAGAAACTCATTAGAGAGGCTGGTTGTTTAGAGAGAGATTAGTATAGATTGGGGATTCAAGGGCCTTGTAAGTGGAATTTTCTTAGGGAAAATTCCAGGGTAACTCAAATCCTTATCACTTTCTTTTGCACTTCTTTCGTTCTTCAAGAACAAGAGACTTCTTAAAGAGGAGTTGTTCTATTTGTAAAGAACTCATTGATTTAGTGCAGAGAGTTCATAGGAACTCACGGGGACATAGGCTATTGCCGAACCTCGATAACAAATTGATTGTGTTCTTTCTTTTCTTTGATTTTTGTTTCTGTTTCCAATTCATTACAAGTCATTCTAGACTTTAGTGTTTGGAAGATCGCAACCTGGGCATCTTGAGGTGATTTCCCAACATTATGCAACATGAGATTTTTCAGGAATGATAGCCATAGTATCGTAGCAAAGAGAATTGAATAATAGGAGATGAATTTGAGAAAAATAGACCTCAAAATTAGAAAGCGCACATAGAAAAACGTTAGGAACCAATCTGACAGAGGCAAAAACCGATCAAAAACTAGTCGAATCGAACAGGTCAAAGTTTCTGGTTAAATTTTAATCGGTTTTACCTGAACCAATGTCATGGCAGAACCAACAAATTCTTACTAAACAGAATGCTAACATGGAGAGTGATGTGGTAAGTAATGTGGTAGGTATATTGATGTGGCGACTGACGTGGCGATTGGCGTGGCAGTTGACATGGCACTATTGGAGACGTGGCTAAGCACGTGGCGACTGATGTGGCATAGATTTGTAGTGGGAGACAAAGAAGAAGGAGATGATTTTGTGACTCGGTTGACTTGACTTGGTTTTTGCGGGCTTACTGGCGGTTAGAACAAGCTGAAATTTTGGCAACACTAGATCTAGCTCCGCAGAAGAAATTTAGAGGGGCGGTGAAAAAAAAAATCAAATGGGAAACAACTGAACTAGAGTGTTATAGAAACAGACTAGCCTTCTTGAACCGGCGCTTGACCTGCATACTAAAAACTTCTTGAAGACCAAAGTGAACAACAGTAAATTTGGAAATTTTTTTAAAAGAAAATTGGAGTCTAAGGCTCTGATACCATGATAGAAAACTAAGAGAAATAAAGTTTTGAAGAAGAAGAATTGTATTTAGTATGCTTAATTTACAAATATACAACAATATATATAGTAATACAAAAAGGTATATATGGCAAACATAAATTACGTAAATCATCAAAACCTAATATAATATGAATAGAATTTCCTAATTATAATAGGAATTATATTTTAACAAACAGAAATGAGTTTCAGATTTCACATCTTTAGTTTGCTGAAAATTCTCTTATAATATGTCGTCCTCATTTTGATGATATCTTAGCAATGAAGAGGGTACTTCGATGCTTTGAAATCTCATCTAGTTTGCCTATAAATATCACAAAGAGCTCTATTGCTAGCACTAGCATTGATGAACACATTGTCAAAAAATGGGCAAACAAAATCAAATGTAGATTTAGGAAGCTCTCTCTCACTTATTTGGGTATTCGTCTTGGTACCGATCCGAGATTGAGTTCAACTTGGCAATTAATTTTGATAAAATACAGATGAAGTTAGCTCTTTGGAAAAAAAGATTGTTATCTATTGGAGGTAGACTAGGTTTCATCAAAGCCTCTTTAAGTAGCATGTTTTTAAACTTCCATCTAGAATTACAAATGAAATAAATTGCATTAAAAAATTATTTGGGAAGGAAAAGGTGAAAGGAAGAATTGCATTATGTGAATTAGGAAACGACTTGTAAAAAGGATTTGCAAAAGTCTTGGGAATCGACGGATCCATCCACAGAAACATAGGTTTGCTGGGAAAGTGGTTATGAAGATTTAGAGTTGAAAATGAAGCATTATGGAATCAAGTGATTAAATAAAAATACAGTTATAGCAATGGACTAGGATCGTTTCTTAGATTTTATGATCATTTATTGGATAATGTAAATTCTTAGTGGGGAATGGGAATCTATCAACTTTTGCTATAATTCATAGATATATGTGTTGATGCCAAAAATTTACTAAGTAGAAGAAAATCTAAAAGTCGCTGGAGGACCAGAGGAGTTTTGACTACGGGGGGACTCTTTGATGCCTAAGTTAGTACAAAGATTTTGAGTGAAAGGAAATTTGGGAATATTGGAAAGCTGTGAATAAGAGTCGAATATAGCTTTCAATAATAAGAACCCCCTTATATGGTTTCGAAGTAGAGTCCAATTAGAAGAATGATTAATCATTAAGTCTCATGATAGGATCGGGATCCCCACAGGTTAGGATATTCTGACAAGATTAGATTATCGATAAACTGGATTTCTTAAATAGTATTTTATCCATAAGTTGGAGTGTTGTGGTAGTGTTAGGACTTTGGTGTAAATTTACCATTATATCCCTTACCAAATGTAGCCATTTGATTGGTTGATCTATTTGAGTTGTAAAGTTAACTTTTTGCCTTTAGAGGTTACCGCGTGTCACAATATCATTGGACGGGGAATTTTCCCATACATCAAATGCTTCTTACTTCCTTAGGCATAGTTATGTGGTCGAGGAAGTAGGTTGTTTGGAGTATGATTCATTTTTGGGCAGTTCAGATCAGGCCTGACATTGTTTAGGTACTCGAGTACTGAGAAGGTAGAGAATGGAGGCTCGTACTTGTTCAAGCAAACTGAGGGTAGCTCTAGGCTATCTTTTAAATGTCTCATACCCGATTAGGATTAATAACTTGGCGCTACCTCATCGAGGGAGAAGGTAAAATCTAGGGAAGCCAAACAGCTCGACCATATCTCTTCTAAAGAGAATGTAAAGTTCGAAGAGGCCTCATAGCTCGGCACTACCTCCTCAAAAGTGAATGAAAAACTCCAAAGAGGCCGAAAAGCTTGACGCTGCCTCTTTAGAAGATCTTGTGTAAGGTTCGAGCTCCTTATACTTGTAGATTATAGATTTTTGAGAGATGTTAACTCAAGGTAATCTCTTTAGAGTCAACAAGAATGAGGAATAGGAGAAGCATAGACTTAGAGCAATTATGTCGGAGCAAGGAGAACGTAGGTCCGAAGAGTTTGTCTTGGAACGAAGTCCTTGGAGTGTATAGAGCATTGTGTCCAAAGAGTTATGCTTAGAGTGAACTACTCAGAACATTGGAGATAAGTCTAAAGTGGATGAATTGAATCAAACTCCTCAGAGTCTTGAAGATAGGTCCGAGGAGGATGACTTAGATAGAACACTTTAGAGTTTGGAGATAGGTCCGAGAAGGATAACTTGGATTGAATTCCTTAAGAGTTTTAGAGATAGATCAGAGGATGATGACTTTGATAAAACTTCTTAGAGTTTTGAAGATAGGTTCAAGGATGATGACTTGGATCGAACTCCTCGTAGTTTTGGAGATAGGTCTAAGGAAGATGGCTTGGATCGAATTCTTCAGAGTTTTGGAGATAATTCCAAAAAGGATGGCTTGGACTGAACTCCTCGAAGTTTTGCATATAGGTTCGATGAGCCTACACTTGAAGTTTCATAAAATTCTTTCATGTAGGTTTGCTTGCAGCCTTAGGCCATTATCTTATTTGATGGATCATGAAGTCAATCTTAGGGACTCAGATTAGGTAAGGAGTTGTGGCCCATAAGTTGGGCCAGGCTTTGGATATGGGGCCAAGTTTTGGATGTAGAGCCTAATGGCTAGCTCAGGCCTTTTTTTTTAGTTTACTTTAAAGTTTCTAGAATATTTTTAGAATTAATGAGGGCATAACAAACCATTTTCTCTCCCTAGTTATCTGAGGTGACACCCCTTCGTTTAAGTCAATTACAACTGTCTGGTTTGACATCCCCTCGTTTAAATCAATTACAATTGTTAGTAATTATTTATAAGGGAGTGGAAGACCTCACAAAGTCCTCACTTCACTTTCACTATGTTCAAACAAGAGAATACTTGAGAGCCTTCAAAGGTTTTTGGAGTTAACACTCTCGGAACCTTTGTAAGTATTTAGACTTTCTTAGTGATTTTCTATTCCTCTACATCTCTAGATAGTAGCAGCACTCGTAGTCCTATGTAGGTCGAGGTGAGTAGCACCTCAATCGAATTTCGTAAGTTGGTTCTGTTTAGGGGAAAGGAGGCCACATCATCCTCGGAGGGTAATCATGCCCTAACTGAATTTCAAGAAGAGATGGGTAAGGATTTTGGGGATTTAGTCTTTAGTACTTTCTTTTAACTAAATGAATTAGATGAGGAAGACATTGAAGTACTTAGGATTAGGTATAGGATCCTATGGGAGTATAGACTTAAAAATGCTAGGATAAGTGAGCAATTTTATGATGATTTTAGAGGGGAAGCACCTTTTGCGTTTTGTGTCTATACCCACTCCCCGAAAGTCGATCTTAGATTCCCTTAACATCATTTCTTTAATTTTATTCTAAACCACTACAGTATAGCCCTATGTCAACTAGTACCAACCTCCATATGCCTGCTAGTGGCCTTCATATACGTCTATAAGAAGGTGCAAGGATTGATGAATCTTAATGTTTTTAAGTCCCTCTTCTAAGTCAGTTGTTATTCAAGTACGGTTAAGTAGTCATTAGCTAGAGGAAAAAGAAAGGGTTGTTAGAAAAAATGCCCACTTCCATCAAACTATGGAAGAAAAAGTTTTTCTATATTTATAGTGATAAAAGCTTTGGAGTTCCGCTGAAGTGGGACTTAAACCTTTTGAGGCCCAATAAGAATTTATCTTTCTTGAGACCCAAGGAGAAAACAAGAATAGATATGGTGCTTGGGGCTATAGACATTGCTATTTTGAGTGACAACTCAAAGTTAGCTAGACTTAGACTTTTCCTAGAGGGTTCAGAATGGGGTATAGGCTCGAAATTTTTTACTTGTCTTTTTCGTCTCTCATTTTTACTGCTCAAATTTATACCGTCTTTGATTTTGTGCAGAGTTGAGTGCTATTACTTAAGCTCTGAAAGAGAAGAAAAGAGTTAAGAGGAGAAGGCTTACAGAAGGTCGCGAAGAGGTTAAGCCATCGAATAAGAGAGGGCCTGACCATGAGCAGTCTCAGACCCTTCCCCTTTCTCTACCACCTTTGCCACCTAAAAGATACCCTTCTCCTCTTCCTCTTCCCATACTCTTGGTGTCTGGACTTCTTTCTCCATCTGCTCAGCAAGTGCCACCAAAGTTTCTAAGACCAAACTGGTGTTTGAAGGCCTCGGGCTTCAACAGTGCAAGATTTACACAGGAGCACTTAGTCAGATGTATCCATCCTCGAATATGGTCATACTAAGCAGGGAACCTATAGAGTTCTTTGCTTGGATAGTAGATGAGTTGGCCTCCAAGATAATTCCTTAATCTTCTTCTTTTCAATTTAATTTTCCTAAGGCTAAGGGATACTGACTTGGGTGTTTTTATGCGAGCAAAGCCTTGGTTGGGATGTCTCGTTGTTGCATTGATATTAATAGGAAATTAGAGGATCATCGCCATCTTTTCCAGAAGCAACTTAACCTCCTTGCAGAGAATACCACTTAGATCGTGAACCTTAAAGCTAAGTTGATGGACGAGGAGAGTTCTAACACCCTTCTTATTACTGAGATGGACACAACCAAGGCTGAGGCTAATGACGGAGAATGAGGCCATAGAGGTCTTCAAGAAGTCCGCTGAATTCAAAAAGGCTTTGAGGAAGCCAAGAAGAAAGCTGCCACAACCTTCCCAGAGGTTGACTTCTAGGTGCTCGATCTCTCGGAGGATGAGACCATGTTCATAGCAGAGGCCGACAAGATTGAGGAGGAAGGGCATAAAGTGCAGACACTGACTCATGATGCCGAGGTCTAGCTATGTTTTTTATATGCTAGACCGTTAGTGCCTTTTCCCTTCTTATATAAAAATTTTCTAAGTTCAATGAAATACACCCTTTTTTTTATCATTCATTAGGTCCATTTGCCTTAAATTTTGAGTTGTTAAAAAATTTGAACTTTCCCTTTATCTGAGGTCCATAAGCTAAAGGCTCTCAAGAATCTAGAGAGGAAAGTTTGGGGCTTTCCCCTCCTCCTTTGGTTAAATAATTACTCCAAAAGATAAAGGAGCTCGAGGCACTTCCATATATTTTAAAGAAAATATGTAGAAAAATGAAATATCTTAGGGCTCTTTAACCTTCAATAAGGAGATATTTGAGGAGAAAGTGTTCAATACCTTCCCTTCTATTTGGTTATTGAATTAAAAGACAAGTGTGAAGAGAAAGGGCTTGAGGCCTTCTCCTCAGTCTTTATTTAAGTCGAAGAAGCTCGATGCCCTTCACTTAGTCTCGAAATAAAAGAAAGATCCAAGAAGAAAGAGGTTAGGGCCTTCTCATTGGTCTTTTGCCTAAGTGGAAGGAACTTAGGGACCTTTATTTAGTTTCAAAGTAAATGTTGAGAAACTTATGAATAAAACTAGCCTCTTATTGATAATGTCTAAAATTTACATGTTTAAAATAAGAAAAGAAATGGTTGATCTTCTATTGATATAATTTGTAGAGATTTTTGGAATTCCAAATCTGAGGTATTGGGTATCCATTAAGGTCCTCTAGCTCGAACGTCCTTACTCAGTAAACCCTTTTGATATGGTAGAGTTCTTCTCAATTGGGGAAAAGTTTCTTTGTTTCCCAAAGATGAGACACTTCATTCTTCTGAAGTACTAAGTCATGTAGTTTGAACGTTCTTCCTCAAACTCGGGAGTTATAATAACTTTACACCCTCTGATGGTAAGTAGCATATTTAATTTGGGCTATATCCCTCACTTCATCAATTAGATCGACATTCATCTTGAGAGCTTCCTCATTATTGGCTTCGTCAAAGTTCTGCACTCGTAGTGAAGATGCCTCTATTTGAAGTGGGATAATAGCCTCAAAGCCATAAACTAAGAAAAATGAGATCTCCCTATTAGGCCTAGTGAACTTTAGGAAGATGTTGGACCCACTGTTTATTGTCATATTAGATCTTCTTCTTAATACCTTGCAGAAGAGTTCTGTTAGTCACTTTGCCTTACCAATTGGCCTGAGGGTAACCAAATGAGGATGTACGACGCTTGATCTCGAGGTCCTGACAAAAGGACTTGAATCGGGAGCTATAAACTACTTACCATTTTTGGTGATAAGTATCATTGTTGTCCTGAACCGACATACAATTGACTTCCGCACAAACTCCTGGGTTTGATAGTCGATAATTTTGATGAGGGGCTATGCCTCTATTAACTTGGTGAAATAATCGATAACAAAGATCAAATATTTTTTCTACCTTATGGTTTCTTAGAAGGGCCCAAGAATGTCTATTCCTTATATGGCGAAGAGAAGTGGACTAGTAATAGATGTCAGTGGTTTGGTGAGCTGTTAGGACATGAAGGCATGCTACTGATATATCTTGCATTTATTGACCATCTCAGTAGCATTATGTAGCATCTTCGGCGAGTAATAGCCATGTCAGATTATTTTATGGGCTGGAGCTCGACTCCCAAAGTGATTCTCACATATATCATCGTGAACTTCTCGGAGGGCATAGTCTGTGTCGGTCAGCCCGAGACATTTCAGATAGGGTGTAGTGAGGTCTTTTTGTACAACTGCTCTTCAATAACTGTGTACCGCGAAGCTCGAGAAATGATCTCCTTAGCTTCACTTTTTTGATCAGGTAGTGTCCCATATTTCAAGCATTGGAGGATCAGATCCATCCATGCTTGTTTCTCGGTAACTAGCATGATCGGGGCTCCGTCGATGCTAAGGGTGGAGAGAATTTCAAGGAAGATGACATGTGTTAGATCAAACTACCTGGAAAAGGTAAGTCGTGCAAAGGAATTTGCCTTTAAATTTTATGCTCGAAGAACTTGTTCTATTTGAAACTTCTCAAAGGTGGTGGCAAGCTCTTGAGCCTTTTCAAGATTCTTGATGATTTTTATTCCTTTCACCTCATACTCATCGGTCATCTGATTAACCACCAATTGCGAATCACTGTATGCTTCCAAAGCTTGGGCAACTAATGTCTTTGTAAGACTCATCCCTACAAGTAGTGCCTAATACTTGACCTCGTTATTTAAAGCATTGAACTCGAACCTGAGAGTGTATTTAATTGTAAAGCCTTTGGGACTGCTAAGGATGAGTTTAACTTTTCTACCAATGTTGTTCGAAGACCCAACAACGTACAATGTCCAACTTGATGCCTACCTTCTTCCTTAAAGTCTTTGACTCTCGGCGGGTGTTTCGGGGAAGGTGTTCTCTACTATAAAGTCGGGCAAAACTTATCCCTTGATAATTGTTCGAGGTTTATACTAGATGTCATACTCCCCCAGTTCTATGGACCACTTTACCAATCTCCCAGAAATGTCTAGTATGTGGAGTACTTGTCTTTGGGACTGAATGGTCAGTATAGTGACACTATGGGCTTAAAAGTAAGGCCTTAGCTTCCGAGCTGTGATCAGAAGGGTGTGATAGTTTTTAAATGGGGATGTACCATGTTTCAGCATCATGGAGGACATGATTGACATAATAGATCCGTTTCTGAACCCAATTTTCTTCTCAAGTCAAAACAAAAGCCACTTTGTCCAGACATGCTGTAATATAAAGAAAGATTTATTCCTAGATGACTAGTTTAGTTAGGAGTAGTGGTGGGCTCAAGTACTCCTGGAGTTCCTCGAAGGCTCTTTGATGATCTTCAGTCCAAGATGTTTTTTTCGCTTTTCTTATTACTTTGTAAAAGGGTACACTCTTCTTAGCCAATTTTGACATAAAATAGCTGAGAGTGGTAATGTGTCCGGTCAATCATTGGAATTCTCTGACATTATGGAAGGGCTCATACTTAGGATCCCCTTCATTTTCTCAAGATTGGATTCTTCCCTTTTGAGTTACCATGAAGCTGATGAATTTTTCGGAGGTGACACCGAAGGCACACTTCCCAGGGTTGAGTTTCATCTAGTGGCGTTGTAGTGTCCCGAATGCTTCTTCTGTGTCAAATTCATGGTATTTGGTTTTGATTATTTTGATCAGCATGTCATCGATGTAGAACTAGATATTTCTACTGATTTAGTCCTTGAAGAGCTTATTAACTAGCCTTTGATAAGTCCCCTATTCATTTTTAAGTCCGAGGGGCATGATTTTATAGCAATACAACCTACAATCGGTTACAAAAGCGATCTTCGACTGGTCTGGCTCGTGCATGAAGATCTAATTATATCCTAAGTATGCGTCTATGAAGCTAAGTAGCTTGTGCCTTAAGATGGCATCGACCAACTGGTCTATTCGAGGTAGAGAAAAGCTATCATTCGGACAGGCTTTGATGAGGTTGGTGAAAATTATTTTTTGTTTTCCTTCTTTACCATTATTACATTGGCAACCCAATCTAGGTAGTGGGTTTCTCAGATGAAGTTGGAAGCGATGAGTTTTTCTACTTTTTCTTTTATGGCCTCTTGCTATTCTGGAGCAAAAAACCTCTTCTCTTGAACAACAGGCTTGTGGTTTGGGTCCACATTCAATCTATGGATGATAACTTATGGGCTTATCCCCAACATGTCAAAGGCTAACCATGTAAATAGGTCCTAGTTCCTTCAAAAGAATGAGACTAATGATTCCCTGAGTTTTTTGAACATATTAGACTCAATCTGAATGGTTCTAGAATCTCTCTTGTTCAAGGGTATGGCTATCAGCCCTTCTACAAGTTGGCCTCATGGAGTCTTGAATTCATCTCAAAAGTCTTCGATCTATAGAAGTAGAGCCATGCCCTTTGATAGAAATGAGTTAGTAAGATCGAGAAACTTATTGATTTCCTCGGATTTCCCCCATGCCCTGCTCCGTGGAGAATTTCGTTTTTAGGTGATAATTTGATACCACTGCCTTCATTTCATTGAGATTCGGCCTTCTAAGAATAACACTGTACGAGGAAAGATGCTTGATCACTAGGAATATAGTCATCACAGTGGTGAGTTGCAAGGTTGTTTTCACAGTGACCGGAATGACTATACTACCTTTGGCAAACACTGGTGTTCCTGAGAAGCAATACAGTTGAGAGGATATTGGTTTGAGTTGATCATCTTTCAGCTTCATCTTTTTATATGCATCATAATAAAGGATATCTTTCGAGCTTCTATTATCCACTAAGATCCTCTAAACATTGTAATTTTCAGTGAGGAGTGTGATGACAACAACATTGTCATGATGGGTTTGTAGTCCTTCCAAATCATCATCTATAAAAGAGATCACTTGATTTGTCTTAACCCACACATGAGGTCCACTAACTAATGCCACTGATCTAGTAAAAGCTCCCATAGTTTCCGAGGAATGCATCCTTGATGCGAGTCCCCAATAAATTATTATGATATTCCCTGTCACTGTAGTTGCGTGACTTTGGTCACTCTGGGGATACTTATCTTTTCGGCTATTTCTCCTCGAACTCAATATTGAGCTTCTCTCTGGCTCTGCCTAAAGCTTTGACAACTATCTCTCTCGAAGTTTTGCCACTAGATATTTTGTCTAAATGGGTGTTTAGGACTCTGTAGGGGGCGATCTTTATTAACCTGGAATGAAAAAGGCCCAATGTACTCCTTCAGATACCCTCTGTTGATGAGGGATTCGATCTGGTTCTTCAAGGCATGGCACTCCTCAATGTCGTGCCCGTAGTCTCTATGAAAACGGCACCACCTGGTTCGATCTTGGTTTTCACTGGTGTAAAGTGCCTTTGAGGCCATCAAGAGACATCATGGTCATCGATGTTCATGAGTATGTTGGTTTTGGAGGCATTGAGTGGAGTGAAGTTTTTGAGTAAATAAGTGGTCTTTATGTTACCTTCTTGGTAGGGCTTTTTTAATAAGATGCCTTTCGGTTCGTTGGCCTCCCCTTTAATTTTTTCTTTTACCTCTTCTCTCTCTCTTTGGAACGCTTGGTCATCTTCGACGATCATATACTCTTCAGCCTGAGCAAGGATATCATTTATGTCTTGGGGGGTGCCTGGTAAGTTTAGAGCTGAAAAACACCAACCCGAGCCCATTTTTTAATGACAAGGTCTGTACCGTAACATTAAGGTCCGGAAACTCCCATGTTGCGGCATTGAACCGTGAGATGTATTCTCAGAACTTTTCTCCCCTTTCATTAGATGATGTTGAAGATATTTTTCGAGGTCTTCCAAGGTCCCTTACTACTGAAGAAGTGTATTGCGAAGGCACGACTTAGGTCCCTAAAAGAGCTAATACTAGCTTGCTTGAGATGTGAATACAAGATCCTAGCAACCTTCTCAATGGTTAGAGGAAAGGCTCGACACATCACAACATCTGGTTGGAAGTGTAGCATCTTGGTCATCTTGTAAAGCTGGAGATAATCAATGGGGTCTGTGGAGCCATCGTAGGCATTTGTGATGGGAATTTGGAAATGCAGTGGGAGAGGAGCATCAAGGATGTCCTATGTGAAGAGAAGAGCTTGGGGGTTGAACTCATCCAAGACATTGGTGCTTCTTCCCTTGAAACCCTCGCCAATTCTCTAATCTATTTCTTCCATTTTTTTGTGTAGGTCGGTATAGATTTTAGAGATGGAGAAGCCTCGGGACTTCGATGCAGGTTGGGGAGAGGACCTAGTGGTGGAGTGGCTGTAAGTCGGCTTGTTGAGATTTGAGTGCCACGTTAGCCAATGACTTTGCTGAGAAGGAGGGGGGGCAAGATAAGGTTACCCCCCCTCCCCCCTAGTCTGGTAGCTAAACTTGTTACTAGCAAGGTAGTTCCTGGAACTGTTCTTGAGTAATCTGATGCGATCGGGTTTGGTTCAATGGGTACTTTTGGGCTTTCCACAAGGTTAAGATCCACAGGGCTGGAGTGAGATGGTTGCTCGTGCCTGGTTCTTCTATAGTATGGTTCACTGGGATTCTGATTGGAAGCAGTATATTCCATAATGACAGGAAGTCGTTGATGAGGACACATGGATCATATCAGTCGTGAGCCAGGCTAGTCGCTACGAGTAGAAGCCCGAGTGGCTATTGAATTGGAATCGGTAGTATTCTTGGTGGGATTCTTAGGCAGCATCATGATAAATGATTTCTTTTTTTTTTCTTTAAAGGATTAAAAAATTTCCCACAGACAGCACCGATCTGTTGATGCTAAAAATCTACCAAATAGACGAAAAGCCGAAATCTGGTACCTACCCACACGAAACAAGAGAAAACTTAAAAGTTTCCAGAGGACCGGAGAGGTTATGCCTCCAAGGGGAGTCTCTAATGCCTATGTTAGTATAGGGTTTTAAGTGAGAGGAAAGCTGGCAATATTAGAGAGCTGTGAATAAAAGTCGAACGTACCTTTTGATGATGAGAGCCCCGTTATATAATGTTTCATAGTATAGTCCAATTAGGAGAGTGATTGATCAATAAGAATCATGATAGGATCAGGATCTCCATAGGCTGGGATATTATGATAAGATTAGAATATCAATAAGCTGGGTTGCTTAATTAGTATTTTATCCATAAGCTGGAGTGTCGAGGTAGTGTTGGGACTTTGGTGTGAATTTACCATTATATCCCTTGCCAGGTGTAGCTATTTTATTGGTTAATTTGTCTGAAATGTTGAGTTACTTTTTTGCCCTTAGTGCTTTTTTCCCTTAGAGGCTGCTACATGTCACAATATCTTTGGATGGATAATTTTCCCCTACATCACTATGATATCTAACTCAAGGATAAATTCCCTCATATCTATGCTCTGTCAACTACTAAACACAGTGTAATAGCATACTTCAAGAATTTGGAGCATGGAAGTGGGTTTGGTTTATTCACTAAGATTAAGGATTTTGGGATGGGAACTAAACAAATGTAGATAACAGACGGACTAAGACAGGTGTGGGCAATTCATTACGAGTCACGGGTCAAACAGGTATAATAAAAATTCCTAGTTTTAGAGAATAAACCATGAATGAACCCATGAATGATATTAAATTATAAATTTCCAACTATTAAATACAAATAATATTAATTTATAAATTTATTAATTGGCTTGGTGAGATCACTCGAAGTAGTGAAATTGCTAGTAAGAAGCTACCAACTAATGCTCCTCACCACCTACAAACAGAATATGCAAAAGTAAATTATTTAAAAAGCCACTAACTTGTCCATATAACAGAATCACTCATCTTCAAGTGTGTGGTTATAAGGAGAAGTTCTTTCCTGGCACAGTGCCATCATAGATATAAGAGAAAGAAAAAAAGATATTTTGTTTTCATTCAAGGGTGAGATGGAACCTTGTGCCATGTATCTCTCATGGTACTATGTCAGGCAAGAACCGCTCCTTATAACAACATGCTTGAATAAGTTTTATGAATGTGTAAGCTTTATTTTGATTTATTAAGTAATATCTTCCATAGGTGTGAATGAAGAGTATAGTAAGGGCAATGAAGTAATTCAAGAATAAGACTCAGTTCTCAAGGTGATTTTCACCTTACTCATAGTAAATTTGAAAATAGAAAGATTAATACTTATGAGAAGTATAAGTTATATATAAAAATGCCTTTATATTTAATGAAGATTCTTGTATTCGAATATTATGTTGAAAATGATTAATGGTTGGAAACGGATTGGTGATTGTATTATGTTTATATCTCATGTATCATGCATTGTTTTAACAGTATGTTAATGAGGGGGGAGTGGTGAGATTTGTGGTAGGTCCCTTCCCACAAGGGGTGTAAGGGCATCGAAAAAAATTTGGTGTAGGACCCCGCCAAATAAGAATGTAGGGGATCCAAAGTTGTTTCCTTGATATATGATTATATTTATTAACGTGCCAGTATGTGAGGAGATGTCCCTGCTTTATTGATTGTGAGATGAATTGAATTATACATCATATCATATTGCATTCTATATTATGTGAAAGTTGAATTGATTGGCCCATGAAGGACATGTGGATTTGATTAACCCATGAAGGGTGTTTGATTTAATTTGTCTATTGAGAGGTTATTAATACCTTTATTATTGAAATAAAAACTCATGATATAAAAGCAATTGGAAGTGATTACCTTGAGTAATGTAAATACATGCTGAGCTTTATAGCTCACCTCCTCCTTTTAATTTCAGAAAGTTTTTCAGAAAATCTCGGATCTTAAGTGGCTAATTATGAATAAACGAAGTCTTTTGGTTGGTTCGTGTGCAAGGCATCCTTGTCCAAGTCTTTTGTAATTATAATATTTACTTTCAGTTTGTAAATGTCTACTAGTAACCCTCGAGGGTTGTGTCCCTTTAGACACTTTTTGTAAATCTTGAAGTGTTATGCTTATAGTTATTGGCATAACTGTGTAAATGTTTGTATATATTATGATGTTTATCAGGTTATATTGTTTCGAGTAGGGCCCACTTGAGATGGGTCTTTATATTTTTGGTATCAGAGATTTACGTTTAAAATTCTATAGACTATTGGAGTCAAGTGTTATTATTTCTAAATGGGTTCTTTCGTATAGGGATCAAGGATGCCACGTGGACAGAATAGATGTAGAGGTAAGGGTGGCGGGAGATACTCGAGGAAGGGGTAGTGTTTCAACACAGGGGTGTGGACGACCCCCATTATGTAGGGTTGAAGTAAATGTAGAACCTAAAGTTCCTGAAGAGGGACATGTTGGTAGCGCATCTGGTGCTACTAATAAAAGTATAGAAAATACCATTGAGAGAGATTAATTACGAGAAGCCCTGGCCCAAGCATTGGGTTGAATAGGGGAACTGGAACATAGATTAGGGGAGCAAGATAGACAAGCTCCAGATTTATTAGAAGGTCAAGCAGGAAGAGGATCTAAGAAAGGAAATAGAAAGGGATGTATTTAACCGGTTTAATAAGTTAACACCACCCACTTTTAAGAGTGCTGAGAATCCATTAGAAGCTGAGAAATGGATTAAGAAGATGGAACATCTATTCGGAGTATTACCAGTATTGGACAAACAAAAAGTTTCCTTCGCATCATTTAAACTGGAAGAGGAAGCATCAAGTTGGTTAGATGACAATTTTCCCAGGCTGAGAGATGATATTGATAGACCATTGAATTGGAAAAGGTTTAAGGAAGTGTTTTATGATAAATATTTTCGTGATTTCTTTAAGGATCAATTAGAAAAGAATTTTATTTACTTGAGACAAAATGCCATGATGATGACTCAATATGATGAAAGGTTTGTTGCATTGTCCATATTTATCCCAAAATTTGTAGACACTGAAGAAAGGAAATGCAAAAGGTTCCTTGATGTTTTGAATTATGAGATTCGCTTTATACTTTCTTATTTGTATTTTCCTAACTATGCAAAGTTAGTGGATAAAGCACTACTAGTAGAGAAAAATGTAATAGAGTTGAGAAGACGTCATGAGTAGCAAAAGAATAGTAGATCGGAGGGTACCAAAGAAGGGAACTATAGATTTGGAACTCAAGATGATCATCCTTTTTAAAGAAGTATGTCAGTTAATCAAGATAGAAGTGGTATGGGGAGTAGACCATTTGTATTGAACCCATGTTAGCTAAGTGAACCGACAACATCTATTGTGCAAAGTTCAGCAGGGGGAATTCAGATAACTACAAGACAGTCATTGCCAGTAGGAAGTTAGGACAGAGAAAGAGGTATTTTAGGTAGAGGAGGTAGTAGTATATCATAATTAAATCCTAAGAGATGTTTTCGATGTGGACAGGAGGGCCATTTATCTCTAGATTGCACTGCTAAATTGTGTCATTCTTGTGGTTCAATTGAACATCTTCAGAAGGATTGTCCTATGTTACAAAATATTATATGCTTTGTATGTGGTCAGAGTGGTCATGTAGGTTCAAACTGTTGGTCGAGATACAAGCCAATTGATAGTATGAATACAACTGGAGGTTCCATAAGGGGCTAATTGGGTCAAGGTAGTGCATTTAGAGGTGGGACTCAAGGTCGATGAGATATAATGGAAAAGGGGAATGCTACTTAAGGCCAACAAGGGCATAGCTGTGTTTATGCCATTACTCAGTAGGATGTTTAGATTACACCTAATGTAGTGATTGGTATTACTTCTTTATCTGGTAAAAATGCTAGAATATTGATTGATCCTGGTGCAACACACTCCTTTGTTTCTATTTCTCTTATGCTATTTGTATATATACCTAGAATGCGTTTGAATGATAATTTAATTGTTGAGACCCAAACAAGAGAGAAAAGGACAATTAAATGGGTATTTTCGGATTCTGTATTGAGTATTGGGGATAGAGAACTTAGGGTGGATTTGATGCCTTTGGAGATGAAGGATTTTTATTTGATATTGGGTATCGAATGGTTAGCTACCTATCATGCATAGGTGGATTGCTTTAAGAAAATGGTGATTTTTCGAATCTCGGGAGAAGAAGAGTTTACTTTTCAAAGAGAACGTAGAATACTCTCACATTGCCTTATTTATGCTATTACATTTAGTGATGATCAATTCTAATGAAGAAAGCATGAAGGTAGAAGAACTACCAATAGTTACAGATTTTCTAGATGTTTTTCCTAAAGAATTACCCAGATTACCACCCAATAAAGAAATAGAGTTTTCTATTGATCTAGCACCTGGTTCCACTCCTATTTCGATAGTCCCTTATCGAATGACATCGAAAGAATTGAAAGAATTTAACGTTCAACTTCAGGAACTACTAGATAAACAGTTCATTCATTCAAGTATATCACCATGGGGAGCACTAGTGTTGTTTGTCAAGAAGAAAGGTGGAACTTTGAGGATATATATTGATTACAGACAATTGAATAAGATAACAATTCATAACAATTACCCTTTCCCGAGGATCAATGACTTATTTGAACAATTGTAAGGAGCTTGCTAAACACTTGAAGATCATATTGAAAACTCTTAGAAAGTAGAAACTTTATGCCAAGTTTAGTAAGTGTGAATTTTGTCTAAATGAAATGACATTTTTGGGGCACGTGGTGCCAAAAGAAGGTATAGTTGTAGACCCTCAAAAGGTAGAAGCATTTTTGAATTGGAAGAAGCTTATAAATGTGACTGAAATTAGGAGTTTCTTAAGATTAGTGGGGTATTATCAAAGATTTATTAAGAATTTCTCACTTATTGCGGTACTTTTGACCAAATTGACAAGGAAGGGAGATAATTTATATGGCTGGAAGATTGTGAGCGAATATTTTTATTACTAAAGGAGAAGTTGACAACGGCTCCAATATTAATACTTCCTTCAATTAATGATGGGTTAATTATTTATAACGGTGCATCACATCAATGGTTAGGTTGTGTCTTAATGCAGCATGAAAAGGTTGCGGCTTATGCTTCTCTTCAGTTGAAGAGTCATGAACGAAATTATCCTAACCATGATTTGGAGTTAACAGCAATAGTTTTTGCACTAAAGATTTGGAGGCATCATCTTTATGGAGCTAGTTGCGAGATATTTATAGATCACAAAAGCCTCAAGTATTTACCTACCCAGAAGGAGCTGAATTTGAAACATAGAAGATGGATAGAATTAATTAGTTATTATGATTGTATTATACATTATCATCCTAGAAGGGCTAATGTGGTGGCGAATTCCTTGAGTAAAAAACCTGGTAATAGACTAGAAACTTTGAAAATTTATTGTATGAGTTTAATAGAAGAATTGAGAAGTTTAGAAGTGAAACTTGAAATGGGTACTAGTTGAGGGTTAGTACCTAATGTGGTGGTGAAATTTTTGGTTGTGAACGGTCTTCTAGATGCACAAGGTAGAGATGAAGCATTAATGGCAATAAAGAAAGAAGTGTTGGAAAACAGACAAAATGATTTCTTAGTGAGAGAAGATGGCATGCTAATTTTGGGAAATCAAATTTATCTACCGAATGAAGTAGAACTGAGGAAAGAGATTCCGAAGGAAGCTTATGATACATTTTATTCTATGCATCCGGGGAACAACAAGATGTATAGAGGATTTAAGCAAAATTACTAGTGGTCGGGTTTCAAGAATGATGTTGCAAAACCTTGGTGTTTAGTTCTTTAACAAGTAAAAACTGAACATAAACACCTAGTAGGTTTGCTTCAACCTTTTTCCATACTAGAGTAGTCGTGGGAGAGGGTAACCATAGATTTTAATACAAGGTTTTCCCATACTCAAAGAGACATTGATGTCATTTGGGTAATTCTTGATTAGTTTTCAAAGTCGGCACATTTTTTTCCTATTAAACTAACTTAGTCTCCAAAAAGATTGGCAAAACTATATGCAATAGAGATAGTGAAGTTGCATGGAGTTTCTTTAATTATCGTGTTAGATCATGATGCACAGTTTACTTCTCAATTCTGGAAAGGTTTCTAACAAGCTATGGGTACTCAGTTGTATTTCAGCACAAGTTTTCACCCTCAGACAGATGAGCAATCAGAGAGAATGATATAAATATTAGAGGACATGTTGCGAGCTTGTGTTATGAGTTTTTTGGTAGTTGGGATACATATTTGTCCCTTATAGAGTTTGCTTACAAAAAAAATTTCAAGCCAATATTGGAATGGCACCTTTCGAAGCATTTTATGGTAGGCGGTGTAAAACTCTGATATGTTGAAAGGAAATAGGGGAAAGAAAAGTTTTGGGACTAGAATTTGAGGAGTTAACCATTGAGAGAATCAAAATGATAAGGGAATATTTGAAAACAGCTCAAAGTAGACAAAAACATTATACAGACAATAGGAGAAAGTCATTAGAGTTTCAAGTTAGTGATTAAGTACTTCTTAAGGTATCTCTATGGAAAGGAGTGTTACGATTTGGGTGGAAAGGAAAGTTGAGTCCTCGTTATATTGGACCCTATGAGATTGTGTTGAGAATTGGACCCGTAGCATATCGATTAGCCTTACCTTCCAAACTTGCTCAATTACCTGATATCCTTAATGTATCTACTTTATGCAAATACGTATTTGATGAGTCATATATTATTCTATCCCAATCTGTAGAAGTTCAAAAAGACCTTTCCTATATAGAATTATCGGAAAAGATCTTGGACACTAGAAATCAAATTCTACGTAATAAGATCATTCATTTGGTAAAATTACTTTAGAGAAACAGAAAAGTTGAAGAGGCTACCTGGGAAAGTGAAATAGATATGAAGAACCAATACTCTTACTTGTTTGCAAATCCAGGTTAGTTTAAATTTCGTGAGTGAAATTTTTTAAGCAGAGAAGAATTGTAGAGATTGTTCCTTTATTTTTATTTTTTTTATTTATTATTCTCTTTGAATTAGAAATATTTAAATATCATGTGCTGGTTGTGAGGACTTAATTTTTGGAGGATAAAATAGTTTGCGCTATGGGGATTTTAATAAAATTAGTGTTAAAATTAGAGGGGGTTTGGTAGCAAGGTAATAAAATTAAAAAAGAAGGTTATAGAGGTCTTTTCTACTCGTAGCATAAATAAGAGAAAAAAGAAGACCAAACTCATAGCACGTTCAGTCTCTCCCTCTCATTCTAGCACTTTTTAGCTAAGTTCTTTACCTTCTTCATTTCTTTTGAAGTTGCATGATTGAAGATTTCAGAAGAAAAGTCCAAGTAAGGATTTTTTTGGTTCATTTTTCTTGTTCTTACAAGTTAATTATGTAGAATCCAATATCAAAATTCTTTAATCTAAGTTTTTAGTTGAAGATTTGAAGAGAAAAGTTAGTTTTATTTCAAAAATGGGTTTATGCTAGGTTTGATGATTTGAAACCTTTAAACTTGAACTTTTGTTATGGGTTTTGTCATAAAACCTAAGGGAACCACTTATATGTCAAATAACTTAGGAAATTCTGTTGAATTAAGATGATTTTCTGAAAGGAAAAATGAATTTTCTTAGCAAATTTTGCAGGAAAACGGGTGACTAGTCGACTAGTGGGTTCCTCCAGTCGATTGGACGGCTGAACAGGGGTACCAGTTGACTAAAAGTTCTATATAGTCAACTGGGTCAGCTTATTTTCAAACATAATCAAAAAAATTCTTACATTTTAAGGTTTTATAAAGCTATTCCAAATGAATTATGAGTTACAAATAGAATTAAATTATCTTAAAACATTCTTTTCCTTTTTTTCTCTTAATCTTCAAGAACACTTAAACCAAAAGAGAGTAATATCTTAAGTTAGGACAAAGTTTTTCCTTATTTACTTTTGTTTGAAATCACCTTGACAAGATGCCCAGGTGGTGATCTTCCAAACACCCAAGTCTTAAATGACTTGTAGAAAGAATTTCAGCAATCGAACTCAAGAACAGAAAATCAAAGAAAGAAAGAAGACAAGTAATTTGTTGTCGAGGTTCGGCAATGTGCCTACGTCCCCGTGAGTTCCTCCGAACTCTCTGCACTATCTCAATGGTTCTTACAAAGTTACAGCAATCCCCTTCAAGAATCCAAGTTCTTGAAGAAACAAGAAGAGAAGGAAGAAGATGAGAACTCAACAATGTTCTCTAATCTAATCTAGACTCTCTCTATCTAATTACAACCAGCCTCACTACAAGAGTCCCTCTTGTGTTTATGTCTCTCTACACAATTCTCTCTTAGTGTTTACAATGATCTCACAATGTCACAAAACTCCCTTGTATGTGTGTTTTTGTATCTTGTATTTTTCTTATGAAATGAGGCCTTGAGAACCCCTTTTATAGCCTCTTAATTCTTGGACATTCTTGTGAGTCATTATCCTCCCTTTGATCATGTTCTTCCTTTAATCTCAGCCCTACATCACTCTCCAAGTGATGCTGTGTGTTTTGGTGTGGTGCTGTGTGCTGCGGCGTGACCTGATGCTGCAGCCACCTGATGCTGTGCGCACACCTCCTGCTTGTGGGCAGAAACTTCCACAGCAGTGTGCCTGACCTTCCTATGCTCAAAATTGAAGCACACACATGTGTGCAACCTTATAACTTGCTGAACTTTGATATCCCACAATTTGTTTGGACATTAACCAAACTTAGACCATGTTTGGACATGTTTGAAACTTAGGCAAATAACAACAATCTCTACCTTTGTCTAAGTGTTCAAAAAAAAAAAAACCTGAACCATTGCGCAGAAAGTTTCGGGATCCAAACTCATATTGAGTTACCAATTAACCCACTCTAATCCTAAGTAATTCAAGGCAATGATTGAACTTACTTAGAGGTAAGACTTTAGTACCCAAGTCAGCAGGATTTTCTTCCGTGGCAACCTTGTCCACATGGATGCATCCTTTCGTAACATTTTCCCGAATGAAATGATACCGAACATCCATGTGCTTTGTCCTCTCATGGAACACTGGATTTTTACACAAGTGCAAGGCACTTTGACTATCCGAAAATACCACAACCTACTCATCCAGTACCTTCAACTCTTCAAGCAACCCTTTGCACCACATAGCTTCCTTAATGGCCTCTGTAGCAGCTATGTACTCAGCCTCGGTTGTTGAGAGTGCTACCACTGGCTGCAACTGAGCCTTCCAACTTACACAACATCCATTTAAGTTGAAGAAGTAGGAGGTAATCGATCTCCTTTTATCCCGGTCTGCTCCATAGTCTGAATCTACAAACCCTTCAAGGCAGATTGCATTACCCCTCTTCTCATACACCAGCCCTACTTCTGGGCTTCCCTTCAAATACCTTAGCAACCACTTCATCCCAATCCAATGCTCCTTTCCGAGATTACTCATAAACCTCCTGAGAACACTCATTGCATGAGCAATGTCCGGTCTAGTGCTCACCATGGTGTACATAACAGAACCAACAGCACTAGAGTAAGGGACTTTCTCCATTTCCTTCTTCTCCGCCTCCGATCTTGGACATTGATCGCTAGAGAATTTGAAATGACCAGCAAGTGGAACCTTCACTGGTTTGCTATCTTCCATAGAGAATTTAGATATCATCTTCTCTATGTAGGAAGTTTGAGAGATCTTCAATCTGTTTCTCTCCCTTTCCCGGATGATAAACATCCCAAGGATCTTCTTTGCATGGCCAAGATCCTTCATCTCAAACTCTTCACTGAGTTGAGCCTTTAATTTCTTTATCCTCTCCATGCTGCTCCCAACCAGCAACATGTCATCAACATAGATGAGGATGATCACCATCTCCTCAATCTTCTGCCCCTTATAGTACAAGCAAGAATCATAGCAGCTCCTCATGAAACCCAAGCTGATTACAAAGGAATCAAACCTCTTGTTCCACTGCCGAGGTGATTGCTTCAGGCCATAGAGAGACTTCTTCAATTTGCACACTAGCTCTCCCTGCCTTCCTTCCTCATAGCCTTCAGGTTGCCTCATGAAAATGGTCTCATCGAGCTCTCCATGCAAGAATGCAGTCTTCACATCCATTTGCTCGATTTCCCAATTAAATTGGACCACTAATGCTAACATCATCCGTATTGTCTTGTACTTCACAACCGATGAGAAGATTTCGGTGAAATCTATGCCTTCTTTTTGTGTGAACCCCTTTGCCACCAGCCTGGCCTTATATCGGACTTTATCCCCCGGAGTATTCCCTTCTTTGATCTTGTAGAGCCACCTACAATCCACCACTCTCTGTTTTTCTGGTTTTGGCACCAGCTCCCAAGAGTTGTTCTTCATCAAAGAATCCATTTCTTCCTCCATAGCCAGCTGCCACTTTGACGAATCCTTACACTCCATGGCATCCGTGTAAGTTTCTGGTTCAGCCATCCCTCCTTCTATCCAAGGAGTTGCTGCATCTACAGCATTTGCAAACCCATATCTCAAGGGTGGTCTAACCACTCTTCTTTCCCGGTCTCTTATGAGTTGGTAGTTATTTACTGCATCAACTACTTCTTGTTCAGCCTCTTCTTGAGTTTCTTAAGCTTCTTGGCCTTCTTCCAAGGGCTCTACCTGGTCCGAACCCTCTTGCCTCCTCTGCTCTACCTGAACCGAGTGCTCTTTGATGTGATGCTCAACAATTTCTGAATTGGTTTGCTCACTAGCCCCTGCAGGGTTAGTTTTCTCCAAGTAGGGAAATAATAATTCATTAAAGACAACATCCCTACTTATAATCAGTTTCATGCCCTTCTTTTCTAAGGACCACAACCTATATCCCTTAACCTCATCACCATATCCTAGAAATACACATTTTCTAGACCTAGGGTCAAGTTTATCCTCCTTTTGGTGTGCATATGCTGCACATCCAAAAGTCCGAAGGTTGCTTAATTCATGGGGTTTTCCACTCCACATCTCCATGGGAGTCTTGAGCTCTATTGCTCTAGAGGGTGATCTATTCACGAAGTATGCAGCTGTAGCTACAGCTTCTCCCCAAAAATATTTTGGTAACCCGGATCCTATTAGCATGCACCTAACTTTTTCCATAAGGGTTCGATTCATTCTTTCAGCAACTCCATTTTGCTGGGGTGTTTTTGCAACCATTCTATGTCTTAGAATGCCATTTAATTCACAGAATTTATCAAAATCCTTGTTGCAAAATTCTAAGCCATTATCGGTTCTTAAAGCTTTAACTACCCTACCAGTTTGGGTTTCCAACAATTTCTTCCACACAACAAATTTATTCAAGGCATCCGATTTATTCCTAAGCAAATAAATCCACACTCTTCTTGAATAATCATCAATTAAAGACAGAAAGTAAAAGTTACCTCCCTGTGTTGGTGTTCTTGTTGGTCCCCAAAGGTCCGAATTAATGTAATCAAGAATCCCCTTAGACTTGTGCACTCCGGTGTTAAAGCTGACCCAGTGTTGCTTCCCAAGAATGCAACTCTCACATAAATCCAGTTTTTATACTTTGTCACCACCAAGTAGACCTTCCTTGCTAAGCACTTGCGGGCCTTTTTCGCTCATGTGTCCCAAGCGAGTGTGCCAAAGGGCTGCCTTATCCAGCTCAGCCATCAAGCTTGCTGCTTGATCATTGGTTTCTGTTTCTCCGATCATCTCATAAAGTCCATCATTTCTTGCTGCCCTGATCACTACCAAAGATCCCTTGGCCACCTTGATCTTTCTTCCCTCTAATTTGCATGTGTACCCCATGGAGTCCAGCTGCCCCAATGAGATCAAGTTCCTCTTCAAGTCTGGAAGATATCTTACATTTCGCAGCAGCCTTATGACTCCATCAAACATCCTCAATTGGATGTCTCCAATCCCTCTCACTTGGCAAGAATTGTCATTCCCCAAGAAGACTCTTCCCTTATTGATCTTCTTGAAATTCTTAAACCATTCTTTGTGAGGGCACATATGATAGGTGCACCCGAAGTCAAGAATCCACCTTCCACTGCCTTGCCTCCTGCTCACATTTGAGCATGCAACAAGAACATCATCTTGTTGTTCTCCTTTGGCAATCGAAGCCTCTCCATTGTTGGTATGACTTCTCCTCTCATCCCATATCCTCTTCTTGCAATCTTTCTTGAAATGGCCCTCCTTTTTGCAGTAGAAGCATCTCTTTCCTCCTCCATATCTTGTCTTGGAGTGAGATCTCCCATGGCTTTGCCTTCTACCTCTTGATTTCTCCCGGTAGCTGCCATAAGTGCTACTGCTATTCCGAGCTGCTGGCCTTCCTCTTACGAACAACCCTTCACCACTTGATGCCTCCTTCATCTTGGCTTTGAAATCATGTGCCCTTATGGCATTGATCACAATCTCCTTTGTCAAAGAATCCCTTCCATACTCAATTGCATTAATCAAATTATCAAAGCAATCTGGAAGTGAATTTAATAAAATGACAGCCAATTGTTCATCCGGAAAAGTAATGCTACAGCTATTCAAATCTTGAACTAGCTTGTTAAAGACATCAAGATTATCTTGCAACTCCTTACTAGGGTCCATTTTAAAAGCAAAGATTCTTTTAAGAAGATAAATTTTGTTAGGAAGAGTTTTGGTAAGAAACAACTTATCTAGTTTCTTCCATATGACAGTCGGATCCTCCGAGTCTCCGCACTCCCTTGTGATACTATCCGACATGTGCAAGAAAATGGTGCTGTAGGCCATCTTCTTCATCTCGGTCCGCTGGTCCTCCGTGACACTTGCTGGAAAAGCATCATCTTCTCCAATAGCCAAGTCCACTTTCTGCTGCATTAGAACCGCCTTGATCTTCCGCTTCCATAGGGTAAAGTCCCCCTTTCCATCAAACTTCTCCACACAGAAATTTGAAGCCATCTTTTGCGGACAAGATCCCAGATTTGTGCACTAACCATAACTACTTTCTTTAACCTCAAGAACACAGATCGAAGATGGATCTTTAACACCATTCTTGAATCAACCTTCAAGAACACGACCGGATCTTGATCTTTAACCGTTCTTGATTCACCCAAGAAGTTTGATATTTGATTCTTGGAGTCTTGGCTCCGTACCTTCTATTTCTTGTTCCGATAACCAGCTGCTGTGCTCTGATACCACTGTTGGAAATCACCTTGACAAGATGCCCAGGTGGTGATCTTCCAAACACCCAAGTCTTGAATGACTTGTAGAAAGAATTTCAGCAATCGAACTCAAGAACAGAAAATCAAAGAAAGAAAGAAGACAACTAATTTGTTGTCGAGGTTCGGCAATGTGCCTACATCCCCGTGAGTTCCTCTGAACTCTCTGCACTATCTCAATGGTTCTTACAAAGTTACAGCAATCCCCTTCAAGAATCCAAGTTCTTGAAGAAACAAGAAGAGAAGGAAGAAGATGAGAACTCAACAATGTTCTCTAATCTAATCTAGACTCTCTCTATCTAATTACAACCAGCCTCACTACAAGAGTCCCTCTTGTGTTTATGTCTCTCTACACAATTCTCTCTTAGTTTTTACAATGATCTCACAATGTCACAAAACTCTCTTGTATGTGTGTTTTTGTATCTTGTATTTTTCTTATGAAATGAGGCCTTGAGAACCCCTTTTATAGCCTCTTAATTCTTGGACATTCTTGTGAGTCATTATCCTCCCTTTGATCATGTTCTTCCTTTAATCTCAGCCCTACATCACTCTCCAAGTGATGCTGTGTGTTTTGGTGTGGTGCTGTGTGCTGCGGTGTGACCTGATGCTGCAGCCACCTGATGCTGTGCGCACACCTCCTGCCTGTGGGCAGAAACTTCCACAGCAGTGTGCCTGACCTTCCTATGCTCAAAATTGAAGCACACACATGTGTGCAACCTTATAACTTGCTGAACTTTGATATCCCACAATTGGTTTGGACATTAACCAACCTTAGACCATGTTTGGACATGTTTGAAACTTAGGCAAATAATAATAACTTTCTTTCTTTGTTTGAATAAGTGTTATGAATGTGTAAGCTTTATTTTGATTTATTAAGTAATATCTTTCATAGGTGTGAATGAAGAGCATAGTAAGGGCAAGGAAGTAATTTGAGAATAGGACTCGATTCTCAAGGTGAGTTTCACCTTACTCCTAATAAACATAGAAATTGATAATGAAAATATAAAGATTAATACTTATGAGAAGTATAAATTATATATAAAATGCATTTGTATATAATGAAGATTCTTGTATTTGAATATTATGTTGAAAATGATGAATGGTTGGAAATGGACTGGTGATTGTATTATGTTTATATCTCTTGTATCATGCATTGTTTTAACGATATGTTAATGAGGTGGAGTGGTGACATTTGCGGTAGGTCCCTTCCCATAAAGGGTGTAAGGGTGTCGAAGAAAATTTGGTGTAGGAACCCACCCGTATAAGGGTGTAGGGGATCCAAAGTTGCTTCATTGATATATGATTATGTTGATTAACGTGTCAATACGTGGGGAGACGTCCTCATTATATTGATTGTGAGATGAACTAAATTATGCATCATATCATATCATATTATATCACATTGCATTGTATATTACGTGAAAGTTGAATTGATTGGCTTATGAAGAGTGTGTGAATTGATTAACCCATGAAGGGTGTGTGGATTTGATTAACCCATGAAGGATGTTTGATTTAATTTATCTATTGAGAGGTCATTAATACCTTTATTATTGAAATAAAAAATAATGGTATAAAAGGAACTAGAAGTGATTACCTTTAGTAATGTAAATACTGGCTAAGCTTTATAGCTCACCCCCTCATTTTAAACTTTTCAAGAAATTTTCAAAAGATCTCGGATCTTAAGTAGCAAATTGTGAAGCAATGAAGTCTTCTAGGTTGGTTCATGTGCGAGGCATCCTTATCCAAGTCTTTTGTAATAGTAATATTTACTTTCAGTTTGTAAATGTCTAATAGTAACCCTTGAGGGTTATGTCCCTTAAGACACCTTTTGTAAATCTTTAATTGTTATTCTTATAGTTGTTGGCATGACTATGTAAATGTTTGTATATATTATGATGCTTATCAAGTTATGTTATTATTATATATAATTGTCCAAGTGTTCAGTTATGAAAAGTATTGGATACCGTTCTGAGTAGGACCCACTTGAGATAGATCTTTACAATAGCACCGTCAAAATCTTTCCTATATTCAAGAAAAGACCATGGTTAGATGGCATAAAAACAACAACTAGTCAATAACATCCAATACAAACTAAATAACCTCCAATAGCAAAAACGAGTACAATGAGGGAAGAAAGAAACAAGTACACATCCTATCAGAGAAAAACAAAAATAAAATAAACAAGTCATAAAACAATCTAGACAAAAGACTAATGATGGTGATCAATTCCATCTCCACCCTCTTTGGATTTTCGTGCAGCTACTCTTAGTTTACGCTCTTCCTCGTATATTCAGCTTCTTTGTTGGGATTGGAAGAACAGAAACTTGGTAAACCAGTAATGACAGAATTGTGATCAAGATTAATTAGGAAAAAAAAAATTAGGAAAAAAAAATAAGGAAAAATATTTGCAAGAATTTTGAGCAGATGACAAGCAAGATTTTTCACTAACCATAGAAGGATTTACTGACTAAAACTTAAAAATCTTAAGTAGTTGATAAGAAAGATTATCCTTAGAAAATTATGCAAGGATAAAACTAACAATTTGGAATTACAGTGTGGACCAGAAAATTTAATAAACAAATTAGGCATGACATGGCATGGCATCGGATAGGGGTGCATTGCCCAATGTTTTCATTTGTATTCAAATGTTGTCATCATTATTCATGTATCCTTGCAAACCTAATGTCTAATTAACTCTATAATACTCACATTGCAGACTCCACTCTCAAACTAGCTCCATGAAACTTACATCTACTAATTCTCACATGTTATGTTACACAAACAAATATTATGCACATGTTCTCTTATACAAATATATCACTTCAAAAAAAATTGATAGAAAGACACATAAAAATGTATTAAAAAAGGTGATAACAAGCATAAGAAAAGAAACTGACCTTCCATATCCAATCATTTTCATAATAATGGCCTCTATATCATCTCTATTGTTACATCCAAATTGAAAACTATTACTAGCTAGGCAAAGGTGACATAAATGCCAAAAGATCAAGCCATTTAGGCCACCAACAAGAAAAGATAAGAAAACATAAAGCAAAATAAAATAAACAAGAAAAAAAATAACTCAAAATAAAAGAAGTAAAAAAGCTAGATAAATAGAGCATATTTCATTACACAACAAAGCTGTTAGAGGTTTCCTTTGATGCATTTCTATCTCCAATGGATAAATTAACAATTAGATCTTCATCTGTAAGTTCTACTTCATCAACTAAAAAACATAAATAGATTTGCTTTAATCCACAATAAGGAAACTCATAATATTAGTTATGTTATTATAAGGTAAATAACTTTTATTACCTTGCATTTCACGGCCAAACAACCAATTTCTAGTGTTTGGGAAGTTTCATAATGAAGAGAGCTTCAGAATTTTGTAATAACTCAGCTTCAAATACTAAAATTTTACTACAAAGCATCAATGGTTATTGGTATGCTTATGATATCTCGTGTCATTGATTCAATAATTGGATACATAGTATATTTTTCCTTTCAACTTTAGGATGTCCAAATTTTAGTGTTGTTTGCGATTTAATTTTGGCTCATTTATGTAAAGGTCTAACTCCGACTTCACAGTGTTGCTTGTAATACTTTCATTGTGATCAAAATCCTACATAAATTTATATCATCATTAAGAATAATAAATCATAAATGTAAACTAACTAAAGGAATATGAAAAATTAAAACCAAAGTATTAAAATGATATATATAATGAAAAATTAATTCATGATGAAATGATTGGAATCAACATTCACCAATTAATCAATCACTAAATCAAAACAATCCAAACAATCATTTTTACCACAATTTCATACATTCTATAATCCCAACATAACTATATCAATTCAAATTCCAAACTCAAATCTTATACATTAACATCTCAACCTATATAAGATTCTCATAACAAAAATCCTTGACATCTTTAAACCAATATTTTATATACTTACTCTTCATAAATTCTCCTGTTTATACTTATCGAAGTTAATCATATTTCATTCTTTATTACTATTATAAAATTTAATACACTTACTAAAGGTAAGTTGCACTCACCTTTTTAGAGCCAAGCGTGGTCTCGAACTATTTCTTTGCCTCTTGATCAAACTTCAATTTATCTTAACAAAACGTCATTGATTACAACAACCAAAACATAGGAAATTGGACATCATCCACTCAAGTCAAGGGTCTAAAATCCTCAAAAAACTCAATAAGTTAGCCTCAAGGACTTAGAATTCAAGAAAAACAAGAAATCAAAGTATAAAAACCTAAAACAGGGTTGTAGGGTCGACTGTCCAAATGCACAGTTGACTATGAAGCTCTCAGGAAAACAACACAGTCAACTATCCAAATGCATTGTCAATTATGTTTATGACCTAAGGTTTTGTCTCTTGCACAGTCAATTTTGAAATCTCCACATTCGACTATCCTGAGACCAGAAGCCCAGAAAAATGCACGAAAATCAACTTTTTTCTTCTCAAAACCTTTTTTATCCTTCATAAAAACCTTATTTCTTTTAAAAGCACAAGTTTCTAGAGTTCTTACTTTTAACTTAAAACTATTAAATTTCCCAACCAAGAACAAACCCATTTTCTTGAAACCAAAATCTTGTCTTTCACAAAGTTTTCTTAAAAATCTTACTTCCAAGAACTCAACTCTTTAGGCTAATGAACTTACTTAGCAATTAAAGTAAAGCAAAACAAGTTCTTACCTTAATTCTTGCCAAAATCGCCTACCCTTTTTCCTGTTCTTACTTTCCTCCTTCCTTTTTCCTTTTTCTCTTTTCTCTCTTTTTCTCCTTTTTTCTCTCCTCTCACCCGAAAATTCTAAAGAAAACCAACATATGCTGGTTTCTCTCTCTCTTACAAATCCTTTTTATACTAAAACTTTTCTCTAATTGCATACTCAACCCTCAACTTTTCTTTTCTTCCATTAACTACCCCAAATTTCTTTAAAAGTCTAACATTTCCCCCAATACAAGTTTTTATTACCAACTCTACTTTAATTACTTGTTTTCAAGTTTCACAAATCCAAGTATGAAATAATTTCTAACTCGAAACAGAATAAACACAATAAAATAAGTCGAAAAGAATTCATGCGATTAAAATATTCTAATTTAGGTATCAGGCTCTACAAGTAACTCACATCAATATACTTGTCACTGACACTATCATCACATGTTACAGTCGAAGATTGAGTGGGAGTTTCCATGGAAAATTTCTTAGCATATTCTTGAAAAAGTAACGATATACCCTTCTTCACATTATCTAACTTTCTCAAGTATTTGTTCACATTAATCCTCTTGTAGCAATACTCAACAAATGGTAACTTGTAATGAGGATCAAGTATACATCCCATAAATAAGAACACACTATAAGACTCCCAATAATTTTCAAACTTTGGTTTCATTTTGGCTATTATTTTACTAGCAAATAGCATCATCTTGACCCACATTCTCTTCAATTAACATCAACTAAATCTTCCAAACATTTGAAAAATACATGTTTGCTGTTGGGTACTCAAAAACCAATATGAGAGTAGTGATTTCAAAAAATGGCTTTAAGAAATTGCATTTATTCTCTCTCCCTATCGTAATCTTCAGGTGATGGACACTGATTATAATTTGTATCACTCAATCTAAGATGAGAAAACACACAACGAAACTTGAGAGCACTTTCAAGCATCATAAAAGTGAAATTCCATCTAGGGGAAATTCCATCTAGTTGATACATTCAAACGCAAAAACATTGTAATTTGAACACCTACTTGTTCAGAACATTGTATATTTTTTTTAATTCTACCCTCGAATCCCTTAAAATACTTAACACTTTTTTGGATCTTATACAACGCCTCACTGATAACTTTCAATCCATCTTGAACAATAAGATTCAATATATGTGCGTAACATTGTACATGAAAAAAATCACAACCACATAGTAAAGAATCTTGGACACACACTTTATTAACTCTTTAAGTAATCTTGCATATCATCATTGTTGTATGCATCATTCAAAGTTATAGAAAAAAATTTATTCTCAATTCCCCATTCTTGCAAAACTTCGAACACTTTTTCCACCAAAATAACACTAGTATATGGAGGGAAAAAAGTTAGAAAAACTAAGGATTTTACTATAACATTTCTTTAGAACTAAAATTATCTATTAAAAATAGAAATTTCCGCATCACTTATAAACTCAAAATGATAAGGCATATAACTAGAACTAAGAAAATTAAAATAATACAACTTCAACTTCTTTATATCTAATTTGTGAAACTTTTACAAAAAATCAATTTTCACTATATAACTCTCATAAGAAAAATTTTAATTAATTGAAAACTCAAGTTTCTCATACACAACATTATACTTTAATAATTACTAAAAATATTAAAATTTATTTTTTTAGCAATAATTCATGAAACTAATGAAAACTTATTCTATCAACAAATTGAAATATAATTAAACCCAATTTAATACCTAATAGCATATATCTATAAATATACATCACTTTTAATCTAGGTTGAATGAAAAATGCACACATATATATAAAATTATAATGCAATAAATATTTAAAAAATAATTAAAAATAGATATAACAAGTGAGAGAGAGACTCACCATGGAGGACATGCAAGGTAGTTGGCCAGGCGAAATTCGCGGTGGGGAGAGAGAAAGAAGAATAAAAAGGGAGAGAGAGAGAGAGAGAGAGAGAGAGAGAGAATAAGAAGGAAGAAGATGGAAGGAGAGAGAAAGAGGTAGCAGCACTGGACAGATGGAGAGAAAAAATGGATGAAAACAGTGGCGCGACCAAGAAAGGATGAAGAAGAAGAAGAGATAAGGAAAACTGGAGGAGAAGAGAGGGTTTGAGAATTCAGGTCTCTTGAGACTTATCTACGATGAATGGATCCATCGCAGATATTAAATATTTCGTCATAGATAATAATTAGTTTTATTTTTTATTTAATTTATTTTCTATTTTCTACAACGGAAAATCCATCGTAGATAAGTTTTTAGCATTTAAAAAATAAAAAAGGTGGAAATTTGAATTTTAAAAACAATTATGACGGATTTGTAAATATCTGTAATGGATTGTGCCGTCGCATATCTTATTTGTGACAGCGTATAAAATTCATAGCAAATAGTCAATCTGCAACTAATAAGCGTCCGTCGTAGATAATCCATCATAGAAATTGTTTTTTGTTGTAGTGATTAGACAATGAGTGAAGAAGGTACCATTTGACCTAGCTGTAGATTCAATTTTTGACTATCAAAATGGTATTTTAAATAGTTTTTGGTAAGATAGTTCGGAAGCTAATATTTGTTTGGTATCTGATAAAATGGTTATTAAAACTGTTGCCAAATTTTTTTTTATTTTAAGTAGCCAAACTTGTTTATAAATAAAACTAAGTGTGTTTTTTACATGAATTTTAGGTTCTTAACTTTTGTTTTTACTTTTGATTCTTAGAAGAAAAAAAAAAAACCATTTTTACGTTTTTAGTATAGTTTCTGGTTTTTTAATTTGAAAAAAATAAACGTTTTAAAAACTATCCCAAACGATACCGAAAATTAAAAGGACTATAGTAGAGGAAGGTCTATATGATATAAAGCAATAACAGATGTATATATTGGTTGAAAGGAAGGATTATGGACAAAATTTTAGCAAAACTGGAAAAAACTTTCAACTACTACTTTTTACGCATGCTTATAGCTTATAAGGCAACCAAATGTGACATCAAGTTTAGGGGATCAAAGGTTAGATTCCTTTATCCACTGCTTTTAAGATTGGGACCATGCATCTCTCTCTCTCTCTCTCTCATTTACTAAATTTCTTTCCATTAAACTGATTTAGTTTACCTTTTTTTACTGGCTACTAACCTCCTTGTAGTCATCTCAATCACTAATAGAATATTGTTGTATTTGTACGTAATTGGTTTTTGGCATAAGGGATATATGTCGGGTGACCCATGGAAAAGGCTTGGAAGTCAAATCAGTCTTTTATGCTTTACATGACATATCTTTAAATTAAGTCTATATTTTATGAAATATTTGTGGTTTGCTTCATTGTTATTTTATGCTTTAAGATTTTTTTGGAAAATAAACATTGTGATTGTTTTTGTTAACATAAAAGAGTTGACAACTATTAAGTTGTAAAAATAAAAGATCATTTTACTTTTATTTAACTTACAAAATTTGAGTATTTAGTAACATGTAAAAAAAATTAGTAAGATACAAGAGCGAAAATAATTGTTCTCATTTTTATTAGAAATTTTGATTATAACTCTGCAATTTTTTTAAACAAGTAAGGGTAAATTAATCTTTTGTTTTTACAATTTAATGACTGTCAACCTCTTATACTAGCATAAACAACCACAAAATTTATTTTTTCAGGAAGAAAACCTCACGGTATAAAATGAAAGTCGAACAAACCACGATATATTTCATGAAATTTAACTTAATATTAAACACAACTCATCATTAGAATTAATGTGCAAATTAATTAATGGATTTAAAGTTAATTATAGTCCTTCTATTAATTAATTATTTTATCTGCTTTTGCTCGAGAGGACAAACTCCTCTTGGCCAAAACCTATGAAATGTAGCTATGTTTTCCTAATGCTTTTACCAACATTCATCTTTTACATATTCTAGGTTTAGGATTCTATGGGCAAATTTAATCAATAACAAATTGCATTTCACAATTTCAATTGTTATAATTTTTTTCCCTTTAATTTTCTCCTTAATATTTAACTTTTCACACATACTATTTAAAATTTTAGAAGAGATTTCTTCGAAAAAAATGAAAAACTCAAGAAAAAGAATGCAGATTGATAAGTGATTAGAGACATTTTAGTCTTTTTGTAAATCAACCCTTAAATAGAACGCGCAACACACAATGTAGGTTGAATTTGCCCCCACTGATAAAAAATCTTGGATCCATTCTTGTTATTAAGTATTAACGCACAATAGGTAAAACATGATAATTAAAAATTTGAGGGTATAAATTGATATTTTTCTGAAAATATATGATCTATGTATGATAAAAATAAAAATAAAAAGCCTAGCTAGGTTTATTCTAGGCTTTGGACCAAATTAAACATAAAAATGTTTGTATTAAAACAACGAGTATATTCATCATGATTAAGGTTCTGTGACTTTTGTCACAATTAGGCATATCCAAAGAGAGATAATAATTCAATAGTGTAATACTACATAATGCACTATATAGGATTAGCATCAGGAAAAGAAACCTTCAATTCATTCATTTTGTTTGTATGATCAGTACTGAAGCATGTAGTGTTATTTCTCAAGGGGAAGCTTATTTGTAAAGTTAAATCCATAGTTTTTTGTGTTAGTATAATTATGTTGTTGGCATCTAATCAGTTACCTATACCATCATCATCTCCCTTGCAAATCTCAATAGAAGAATATCCAATTACCCATCTTCACCAATTTCTACAAATTATAGGCCTCAAAACCCTAATCCATTCACGTGCAAGATCATCTTGAAGAACAAACTCACCCTTCCTTCATCATACATGACATGAAATAATCACCATCATAATCATCATCATCAACATTATCATCCACATGTCCATCGTATAACTCCTCCTGGTCCTCAGTGTTAATAGAAGATTTGATTGGAACAGAGAGTGGGGTTTACACAAGCTCATTAAATGAAGAAGAAAGGCAACAGTAAGAACAACCCTATTCTTGTAATATTCTTAGTAATAATGTTGGGATATGAATCATATTCCTGATGTGGGATCCTAGAAATGTGAGGGCAATATAAGATATATACTTGAATGGGAAGTCTTTTTTGACTTGGAGACTAAACATCTTGTGGAATAAGTTTTGCGTGGCTATATATCTGTATATTGGTAATATGAAGGCAACATATAAGACACAAGGGTGATAGAGTGCTCTTTAGGTTGAGAGAGGGTGTACAAGGGTTCTTGGGATTGAGTTTTGGAGATAAAAACTCAATGTGGGATGTGGGATTTAAGTCTTCACATGCCCTTCAAAACTTCTGTTCACGCTGAAATCCCGCACAGTCTGACCTTTGTCTACTAAAACGGCCATAACTTTCTGTACAAAAATCATTTTTACGAGCCGTAAAATTCTCCAGAAAATAGACTTCTGGATCTTTCTAAGCATATATGGCTCATATCCTGGTTCTTCTTGAATCAATACAGTTTAATTTTCAAAGATGATTGATCTGTACGGGCAATTCTGATAATTTTAGTGAAACTCTTTTCCCAGTGCTTGTAAACCTGAAAAACAACGAAAACAACTCAAAGTAACAAATTCCTAAGCTAACAAATGTAAATTAAAAGGGCCAAAATATGCAATATTTGGCACTCATCAAATACGCCCAAACTTACAATTTGCTAGTCCCTTAGCAAAACAAAATAATAAAAAAAAAAACCTAAATGAAAAACAAAGAACATAAAGATAAGTTCATCACTCATGGTATCAAAAAATTTAAAGAGCACACATCACCATGATATTCATTCATGAGCAAGCTTAAAAAGATAAACCCATCTTCGCAATGAATAGAAAAGTTAAAATCTAATTACTTACAAAAGGTAGGTTAAGGCATCACAAGTCTGACACTGTGTAAAGTGAATTAACATATAGAAATGAAGCTTCCAAGTGACTCCAATATGTAAGGTCTCCATGTCTCAAGATTCACCAAATTTCCCATCAGAATGAACAAAAATGGTATAGTTTTTATCTTTCTTTTTTTTTATATAAAAGGCTCTGCTATGTTTAATTCTCTTAAGCTAAATTGACCCATGTAGCGAGTGTTGAGTCAATGACTCCCAAACCAGATGGTTTTAGCGCATTAGGTGTAAAGACACCCCTAAGGACTTACTAACTCGAGTCAAAAAGGCTACGAAATTAAACCGGCCTTAATACTACCAAACAAAATTCCACCTTTTGACGTGAACACTCACTGCTTACTGAGGCAAGAGGTCCAGTTACTCAGTGGAAAGTTTATTGATAATGAATTTTTTTTTTTAATTTTTTATTATGTTTTTCTATGCCCAAGAGTTCATCCAAAAAGTCATCCAGTTTCAGTTAAGATAAGGAAAAAATACACATTAAAATCATATGTCATACCTCACATAATTTGTGCTAATGTGCTCGTGTTAGATTAGATCAAACATGTGAATTCTCAAAATGCCTAAAGTAAGTAATTAAATTTTAAAAATTTATCACCATATCATGTGTTCAAAATGTTAAGCTCACCAATGACATCACATCACAGAAAATGTTTAGATCAACCAAAATTTCACGATAACATGAGCATGCATTTATCTCTACGACGAAAAGACAACAAATTAGGACAAAGTGTGTGATGTGTCTCCCATACCCCCAAACTTAAACTACACATTGACCCCAATGTGTGACTAATATGGAAAGAGCTGACCTAAGATATTGAGAACTATCTGGACTGGTATGGCTCATAGCATACCCCCAAACTTGAACTGAAGTACGCATTGTCCCTGAAAAATAAAAACTGGAAAACAAAAAATACTGGAAACAAACATTAATCATAAAAATGAGAAATAATAAATAATAAATAAACAGAAACGATAAGCTGTGGGGTGCCTCCCATGAGCGCTAAGTTTAACGTCTTTAGCTAGACCCAACATTAGTAATCGTGCCCAACGAAACGCTCCGCCATCTGATCAATAAATGGGAATGAAAAATGATCAGGCCTAGTGGCAACATTCAATTTACGATAGCTGATACATACTCTCCAAATTGACTGAACATGAGTTGGAACCAACTCGTCGTCCTTATGATGCACTACCGTTAATTCAGCACGTTTGGGCACAACATGAATCTGGCTCACCCACTTGCTATCAGAGATGGGATAAATGATCTCTGCCTCTAACATCTTAATATCTTCTGCCCTCACAACCTCTTGCATAGCACGATTGAGCCTTCTTTGTGGCTCCCTCGATGGCTTGGCATTCTCCTCCAACTGTATCGTGTGTATTAGCAACGAGGGGTTGATTCCCTTGACATCCTCAATAGTCCAGCCTATAGCTTCCTTATGCTCTCTTAAGACGTCCAATAATTTCTCCTCTAGAGTAGCACCCAAATCTAAAGCTATAATTATAGGCAGAGAATCTACTGGACCTAGGAACTTATACTTAAGATTGTCCGATTTAAGCTTAAGTTCCTTCTTGGGGGGTTCAGGTGTTGTGGTTTCCTCCGTCTCATTAATCTTTTGAGGATCAGACTCCAACATGGCATTCACTTCCTCGAGTAACTTATCTAAGCCCAAGTCCTATCCAAAGTGAGCAAAGCATGCCTCCAGGGGGTCCTCAATGCGGGATTCATCCATAGTCTCCTTTATCTTACTACTCTTCCGAGGAGCAGACTCCAAGATAGTATTTGCTTGCTCAAGTAACTTATCTAAGTCTAAATCCTCTCCAAACTGAGCAAAGCCTGCCTCCATAATGTCCTCAGACTTCCCTTCTTTCTTGGGCACTTGTAGTCTCTCAGGGTAAGGCACTTTAGGTAAAAACGACCTAGAGAGATCCTTAATAATAGGTGTGGCTGTAGATGGCTCAGTATCTCTCTTTTCCTTGTTGCCACTTTCTTGCCCTTGTTGCATAGCAGGGTTCTCCTCCACTTGATTGTCCACTTGTCTCCCAGACAAGTACGGGACAGTTGATTGCACTTGTTCCTGCCAATGCATAGGAGTTGATGAATTTCCCACCGCAAACTGTTCCTTTAGGTTAGGCTCAGGTTGACTGGGGAACTCTCCTTCCTCTCCTTCACCCACGTAACTTGCAATTTGATCAATTTGACTCTCTAGCTTGGCAATCGCTTGGGTGTTTTCTATTGTTGCACTCATCACTTCGCTCATGGATTGGCTAGTCATTTTCATGTACTCCTTAAGGGTGTCTTCAAGTGACAGTGAAACTGACGCTGGTGTTTGAATGGGAGCTTGGTAAGCAGGTAATGGTGCTGGATAGGCTGAGTGACTATAACTTGGAATTGGCGGAGGAAATTCGGGAGGGTATTGATTGTGAGCTTGATAAGGAGCTCCTCCCTGATTCCTCAGTTGGTTCTGCATCCATGAAAAATTAGAGTGGTCCCACCACCCTGGATTGTATGTTTCGGAGTAAGATCCATTTGATTGCCAACAACAGTCATTGAAAGCATTCATTTGTTCCATGGGATACTCGGCACAAGCCGGCATTGATGGACAATTCTTTGCTAGATGCATAGGACTAGCACAGATGGAACAGCTATCAACATTGAATGTGTTAGCAGCATTGATGGACGAGCCGGTCATTTTCATATACTCCTTAATGGTGTCCTCTAAAGACTGTGAAACCGGTGCTGGATTCATCCACATATTTTTTTTTTTTTTTGGATAACTAACTAGTAGAAAAATAAAATCAATTCAGACCAAAAATTTTCACAAACCAAACAATTCCCCGGCAACGGCGCCAAAAACTTGTTGTGAGTTTTAATTTACTCGCAAGCGCACGAGTCGTTTGCAGTATAGCGTTGTGCAAGTGCGAGGTCGAATCCACAGGGAATTGCGTTGTGAAAATATATTTTTAATCTAAACTAACTTTATCTTAACCTAGTTTTAAATTGTGAATGATATTGCAAAAGAAATATAAACTAAACTAAGTTGATTTAAAAAATAATAATTAAAACACTAAGGTTTCCGAATCTACCCCACCGAAGTTAAGCATATATGTTCTAAAAATATAGCCTATCAAAACATTCCATGAATCCAACTATAAGACAAAAAACAAAGAATATCCCAACTAAGCCAAAAGCATCCAATGTATCCGCTCTTAACAAATCACAAAGGAAATCCAATTTAATCGAAAAACATTCAATGTATCCATCAGATGAAACACAAAGAATATCCAACAAACAATTTAAACTCAATCAATTATAAGATTAACTCAAATAATTGACAGAACATTTTATACTAAAAATTGTCAGATTTGTACAAGCAAATCTGAACTACTACACCAAACAACAGCGGGGCTTCATCTTCAACCTTAGCTGAAGAGTCTAGCCACTGATAACTATAAAACTATAATAAAAAGTACTAAACATTTAAACTAAAACAACTGAATATAAAGAAATAAATAAACAACTTTAAATGAGAGAAATTCCACTCGCTGACGAGCGGCGCTTCCCCTCGTGGTAGCAATGCCTTCGGGAACCACTAGAATGCTAGCGGACGTCCACCGGTAAACACCAAAGTGGCTCAAGAATTGTACACTGAATGATGAAGTGGAGTGGGTCTTATACAGGCAAATACCACGAGTGCAATGTGTTTTCAATCCGATGTGGGATGTGGGATATAGAAATGTGTTTCCAACCGATGTGGGATGTGGGATTTAAGTCTTCACATGCCCTTCAAAACTTCTGTTCACGCTGAAATCCCGCACAGCCTGACCTTTGTCTACTAAAATGGCCATAACTTTTTGTACAAAAATCATTTTTATGAGCCGTAAAATTCTCCAGAAAATAGACTTATGGATCTTTCTAAGCATATATGGCTCATATCCTGGTTCTTCTTAAATCAATACAGTTTAATTTTCAAAGATTATTGATCTGTACGGGCAATTCTGGCAATTTTAGTGAAACTCCTTTCCCAGTGCTTGTAAACCTGAAAAGCAACGAAAACAACTCAAAGTAACAAATTCCTAAGCTAACAAATTTAAATTAAAAGGGCCAAAATATGCAATATTTGGCACTCATCAACCTCCAACCAACATATTTCCCATAAAGCCTTGAATTTTCAAATTACGATTTCTCTCTCCACAGACCTCTATTTCTCACAAGCCATATATCGATGGAAAGATCTCTTCAAGAACTACACATCCGTACTAGTTTGAGATCATAGATTGAAATGTAAAGATCAAGAGATCAAGAAAAAGTTTTCAGGTTTCTTGTTAGGGCTTCATTTTTCTCTCTCCTTGATGAGAGTCAGAATCTCATATTTTATTCTTACATCATAGGCTACCTATTTGGAAAAAATCATGGCATTTTAAGAACAAATTAAGATCATTTTTAACATTAAACCTTGATAAAAACATGTTTAATTTTTCTCTCTCCAAAGATACTTAGATCATTAAAATTTCTGGATTTCATCTTCATAATATAGGATATTTATATATAAAATTTTGTAGCATAATATGAACCACACACAAAAAGTTTCCATTTTCACCCAAAAAAAATGATAAACATAAGTCCATATATTGAACTCATTTACCAATGAGTGGTTGATTATAGAAAGGCTCAAAACGCAATGTAAACACCTATGTGGTGTTATCCCAAGTACACTTAGATCAAATAATAAGTTTCGGATTGATTTAGAGAATTTACGAAAAATTATTTCTATTCTTGGCAAGGTGGGAATTTATTTTTTGAAAAGTGGAAATCGATTTTGTGAAATTTCTTATAAATTTTCATTTTGCAAAATTTCTTATAAATTTTTGAAAACCCTATCTCTTATATTTTATTGCTAAATATTTTTTTCAAATGAAGTTGCCAAGAATAATGGGAGTGAAGTTTCATTTAATAAATGTTGAAGTGATTTTTCACCTAATGGGAGTGTACTAATAGGAAGTGATTCTCGTCAAAGTAATGATAAGTGAAAGCAATAAAGTAAATTCTTCTATTTTACCTATAAGAGGTTAGTAGAGAATTTTTGTTTATTTGCTTCACGATGTCATATTCTAGGACCTTAATATCTTTGAGAAAGTAATATAATAAGATTCTCTCATCGAAATAAGATTAGTAGATAATTAATTCTCTCATCATCAGAAAATTGGTAGAGAGTCATTTGTTTATGCTTTATGAGTCTTGATTGTAAAAGATCATAAGATTGCATGCTCTATAGATGAATGGTTAACACTTAGTCGACTGAGATAGATTCTTTTATATGATCCAGTTTAGAGTTGTTGATCATTTTCTAGCACCAATAATGCCTCAGTGAAGAGTGTTGTGCTTGATGAAAAAATTCGTTAAATGGTATGAATCCATACATTGGTGACTGGAAAATTCACTTTCTTATATATTTGTCACTTATGTAACTAAATGTTTTCTATATGGAGATTGGATGACGTAGATGGTTGGCTTAACAGGTATAGATGATGGGTTTCATGAACTCTAGTTCATTCAGATTATGGATTTGAATAAACCCATAGACAATTAAAAGATATAGATTATACCATATATCTCAGGTGTAGCTAATAAAGATGATTTAAGTGTCATAAATAAGATTAAAACTGTTTATAGTATGTTTTTGTAGTGTCCTTAACAGTATCATAATTGTTCCCTATTAAGTAGAAATAGCTCATACAAGTCATGATTCATTGTATCTATGTAAAGATATTGAGGCATGCACATTCTTTTCGCTATAAGGATTAAAATGAAAATAAGAACTATTGTGCATTTTAAGAGTTACTATAGTAAAGCAAGAAAAAGTTTTAAAGCATTTGTTACTTAAAAGCTAACCCATTCTGCTTCCATTCATTAGCAACATTGAATGCCAATTTCTAAGACCTCAGTGAAGCTAATGGATTGCTATAAATACTGCCACTTAAATAAGATTTTAGGTGAGGATGATGGTCGCAAAGACATGCGGACCTGATCTTGGTACTTGGTAACTTTTTGAGATTATAATCCCTAATTTAAGTTGGCACAACAAAAGTTTAGACTGCACAATAAGTTTAACATGTTATTTTTTTGAATAAAATGATAGTATGAAAAGTAGGACACAGATATCATGAAATTGGTTTTCATGATAAAAGGTATGTCACCAAGTTAATATCAGCTCTCTCACACGAGCAATTGCCTCAGACACCCTGATAGCGAGCTAAGATGAGACACTATATACTTTTGTCGCTTAGAGACTGAGCAAAAATGTATAATATGTGTTCACAAAATTACTTTGCTTGTGTCGTCTTGACTAGGGTGAAGATGAGGTCAGTAAATTATAAATGATAACCTAATCGGACATCATCATCCCACAATCATGTAAACCTAAAAAGTTAGTCGGATGCAAGATCTTGCTTGGGCACTTCAGATGAGCAATAGGGTTGCTTGAAATAACGAGCCAATGGAAGACTCGGGTTAGTCGCATGTGCATGTGAAATGTGCAGTTGTGACTAGATTTAGATTCGTATAGTGGTCTTGATTTATTAATAAGTAAAAGACAAATGCTTTTCTTAGAAGAGTAGTCCACAATAGCATGTAATTCATACTACATGTGCTTAATTCAACCTAGAAAGGAAGTGAGTAGCTGGATCCCTGCTTCCTCACTATGTGAGTTCCTTGACGTTAAGTTAGCCTCAACTAGTACCCCGTGTCACTTTCGACTGTTTTCTTAAAAGGGCGGGTCAATGTTCACTACTTTTTTCGATGGTGAGGAAATAATTAGCCTTAGGGGACATGTCTAGGAAAGCAGTTCGTTTGAAACGAAAAGACACGAATGCGGAAGGAAGACTATTTGGTAACACATCTTAATTGCATTGGTAATTTATAACCCGAGCGATTATATCTAAGATTGATATTTGACATAATCATGAACACCGAATGGCAAAGTTGGTTAAGTATAGCTCTGAGCAAAGAGGCTCATGAAGGATTAGAGATACTTGAATCCAATGTGGCCAAATAAGTCTGTGGCACAATGAGACACTTTACTAATTCATTTTCTATTTAGGGTTGAAGCTGATATATATCCCTAACAGGTGCATAGTATTAAGCTTCCAAGTATAGGCGTACTTGTAGATCACACGACCCATTTGTTGTATGAATTTCTAGAAAAGAAGTTTGGTGCTGAAGATTCTCTTTGTCTCTATTAGTCAATGTAAATCCCATCATGCACGAGTGGGAAATGTTGGAAACTTGAGTCAAAACGAGCGCCCATGATGGGCAGCCTAACTCGCCCAAGAAGAATTTGAATTCAAGTTTTTGATGGAGTGGTTTAAATACTCTAACCTCCATCTCCCTAAAGCTGCAATTGTTCAAAAAAGTAGAAAAATTGCCTGTTCAATTGGTGAAAAAAATATAAATGGGCATAAACATATTTTTGTTTTTGGTTCGGCTAACAAAGAGAGAGGCACCTAGAATGATAAAATCTCTTCCATATTTCTAGAAAGAAATAAAGGCATTTGGGTGGTGGAAATAGTGTAATTTTCTTCATTGTGATTTTATACATGATCTTGGCGAGATAGCAAATATGAAGACTTAGAGAGGAATCTAAATTACAAGAATATTTTTCAGGTTAAATTGGTAAGAAATTGTTTCTGTTGTTTAAACTCTGTTAGCACATTGTGTGAAATTGTGAGAAAAAGTAATTGTTTTTCAAGCAAATAATTTTTTATTTCATGGCCAATTGTAACTAATCACTATTCAGTGGTCCTCAGACCATTTTTTTTTTCCATTGTAAATTCAATGTAATGATATTGGCACTCTACAAATGGTTATATGCACTTTACTTATTTTTTTAGTTACTAAAACTTATAGTAATTCTCCTAATTAATATTAGATCCTCTTTTGACTTCTGAAATACAAAATACTACCATTTATTCATTTCACAAGTTTTCATAACACAAAACCTTCTATTAACACTTTTCTTCATCTTTAACTCTTTACTATCTTCACTTTTGCAACCAAAACTTTTTCTCCTTAATTTTACTTATTTCTTCACTTCTTCTATTTTTTTTAACACGAGCCAAGGAAGAGTTAGACAAAAGCATATGGGTTCTATGAATGTTGATATATCATCCTTCTGAAATTTTTGAACTTATAGTCAACCACAAACTGTCTGGAAATATTAGAGTTGAGCCGGTGTAGTTCGACTTGAATGAGAAGGTTTGAAGGAGAAAGGACGGGCATGTGCTAAAATTCTCAATCACATCTATTTGAAGGATTTTGTAACTGGTTTTGAGAAGAATAGATTTTACATTTTAGGTATGGGTACGAAGGAGAACTTTGCGAAGACCCAAAATTAAATATAATATATCACATAAATAAATCAGAAAATAAATGAATATCTTTAATTGAATTACAACATTATAAAATTTAATTGAAATCAATGTGATAAAAAAAATAAATAAAAAATTATCAATATCAGTTGTGTTCAAGCAAGAGAGAGGATCTTTGAAACCATTTATATTCAAAAGATCATGAAACTCTTCATGGTCTAAAATTTCTTCAGGATTAACATATGTTGCTATGAAAATGTAAAGAATGAAGTAAAAAAAATGAAAAGATGTGGATGCAAAATGAAAAGGATAAAAGAGAATAAAAAGTATTAATAGATTGTTAATTTTGTATTATGGAAACTTGTAAATAAAATCAATTGGTAGTATTTTGTATTTCAAAAGTGAAAAAAAAAAAAAGATCTAATATTAATTAAAGATATTATTAATAAAATGAGTGTTAATATAACCATTTGTGATGTGCTAATATAGTTACCCTTAAATTAAATGTGTAATATATACTTTTGACCATAGCATAAGCATTAGCCTTTTATTTTCCTACAGTAAAGTCCAAGATACAGCTACAATTTTGCCTTGAAATATGTTTGTTAATTAAGCATATTCATGTCATGATAACTTAGTTAGCATATCACACTGTTATGATTTAGTGGTCCTCTTAAATCTCTTGCACTCCTGCTTCTTATAATATTATTTTGACAGAGATTTATATATATTAATAATTTAATACCACCATAAATGATTAAGCAAAAAATTAAGCTGATAAATAATTATTTGTCATAGAAAATTTTTATCCAGTCAACAAAACGATGTGGATACAAAACATAAATGTAAAAGTAAAAAATTAAAATTTGAGAATAAAAAAATAATGAAATATAAAATTAAGATTTTAATGTTACATCAAATTTATTTTGTAAATAGAAAATATGTTGTAATAGTTTTATTCAGAAATTAAATTAAACATGTAGAGAAAAGTAAAATTTTGTAGTATTGAAATTCAGTATATTTAATGCACATTTTCTAAAGAAGATTTTAAGGATAATGTTTACTGCACAGCAGGGGCGGGGGTCGCCATGTATTAAAATTTGAGATCGGTCGCTCCCCAAAAAAAAATAAAATTGTTTGTTATATATAGCTATCAAGGTTGGTCGTTAATTTTTTTCCATATTGATATTTCTAGCAACGACCTGCTACACATGTTTACAATAGAAGCGGTAATATTGGACACGGGCGATACACTAACACGACATGAAATAAATGAGTTTGGGTTGATCTTAATTATGTATCTGTCGACACAATTATAATAAAAAATAATTGTGTCGTGTCGCGAATTAATCTGTCAATTCAAAATTGATTAGTGAAAAACACATTTAATTACAGTGTATAACTTATACGATTATGGTCCATACACATATATAATCCATTTAACCCATTTAATTAAATATTATTAATTTTAGCCCTCGATTGTCACAATTTTATTGTAAAATTAAAGAAAAATTATGTTATAATTATCAATATGTATTATAATAAAAAATAATATAAAAAAGTGTATGTTGGAGATTTACATTACTTTTTATAATAGGTTATTTTTAAAACTTTTTAAAAATGCTTTAGAATTTACATACTTGTGTTGATGAATTAGTTTTAATATGTGCTTTATTTGATTAATTATGCAAATATGTTTAAAATGTGTTATTTTTAATTTTTTTGTGTAAAACAAAAATTTAAATGGGTCATTTTAAAATGATGTATTAGTTTTTGATCATTTTAATCATGTTACATGGGTCGAGTTGAATCACATCAAACACTGTTTATTTATTAAATATGTTATGTATGTCGTGTCGTGTTATCTAATAATAAATGAATCATTTTCTTATTTGAAATTTCAACATTATTAATTAATCATGCTGTGTTGTGATTATGTCGACTCAAATACTGTTACAACACAAACAAGACAAACGAATACAAATTACCACCCCTAATTTATATTCGTCCCTTTGTTAATTGTTGCACATCAGAGGGAGTGGAGAAAAATAAAAAGTATTAACATGATGCATTGGTTTGAAAATGAAAGGTGATGGACAACAATTTTAGCAAAACTGGAGAAAACTTTCAACTACTACTTTTTATCTATGCTTATAGCTTTTAAGGCAGCCAAATTTGACATCATGTTTTAGAGGATCATAGATTAGATTCTTTAGTCCACAGCTTTGGCGACTATGAATCTCTCTCTCTATTTTCTTTCTCTTAACTAACCACCGCTGGCCACAGGAAATATACTCCGACCGGCAACTTTAATTAATCAAGATTTAAATTTTAAAAATTAAAGTTGTATAAACTCTTAAAAAGGAAAATTCAAGACCGTTAAGAAGAAGAATTATTGGTTACACCAGATGTAAATCGAGATTTTTACATCAATTGAATACTTGAGTGGTAATTTTTGAAAATTTTATTAAAGATATTCGTACAAACTCAAATAACAATTCTAATGAAGTTTTTAAAAATTACTATACAAATTTTCAACCAACATAAAATTCTTAATTTAAACCCAATACCACCAAAAATTTTTGCCGTCAAAGGATATTTAACAGTCAACTTTTGACTGATAACCATTCATGATCTATGGTGTTACATTGAAGTAATTTAAGACCCCACGTAGTGAGTGACAGTGACACCAAAAGAAAAAGCTCTGTTTTCTCTTTCTCTTTCTCTTCTCATGGATGGTAAGTGTAGATAATCTGCCTTTGCTTTTACCCTCATCTCAATCTTCTTCCCCCTATCTTTACCAATTTCCTTTTTGATCATTAATCTACCAAGATTTCCCACTTTGTTCTCTTTGAAGATCTGCTCATTAATCTTTATATTAAAGCAACAAATGTACTCATCACCAAAAAAAAAAAAAGAGAGAGAGATTAAACAAAGTATCATAATAAATAAAAAAAGAGCAAATCTTATTAATATTTATCTGATGTAATTAACCCCCAAACCATTAACTAATAGTAGTAATTGATTACACTAATTAAAATTATTTTTCCATTTTCTTTGGAATTACAGAATCAAGCCATTAGCAAATAGCTCGATTAGTACGAAAATGGGTTGTTTCATAAACAGGCAATTCTTCGTGATACCTCTCAATCCCAATATACGAAAGATTATCCAATTCGAAGAGATCAGAGCTGGCGCAACTTGCTGCATCATCTTCTTCTTCATCATCATCATAAGGCACTTCATTTTTATTGTTATAGCTAACATCTCTCATATCAACCTCTTCCTTCTTTTTCTGGTAGCTCTTCAAAAGTTCCTTTGCAGCCACAACAACACGGCGATTCTCTTCCATGACTCGAAAATCATCAACCTCTTCATTGATATTCCTCGCAATATGTTGAGATTGATCTAGACTTTTATGCCCACAAGGCCTACAATCTTCGTCAACAATCATGCTAACAGGAAAAAACTTAACAGACCTTTTCGTGCCATTGTTAGTTGATTTCCCACCAGAAGATGGCGCTTTGCTCAAACAAGACCTTGAGAAGGAAGAAGCAGAAGAACACGCTGATGACGCTTGTTCACTCTTGAGCTTCGACCTCTCCTCGTACACGCCACCTGATGATGAATACTTGGCCTTCTTCGCGGTTCCAGCAGTATTGAAAATGGAATTGAGGAAACTAGCAAGGCGCCCGCCTGGTGATAAAGGCTGTTTAGCCTTCTTGAGGTCACTGTAAATCTTCAACGCCTTGGATTTTGTCTTCACAAAACTACCTTCATGCTGCTTATTACTATTAGGCTTTTTGGTCGGGGGACGAACATTGTAGGCGGTATCAATGACATTAGCATGAGGTATGTCGAATTTCACGGGCCGGGCTGAGATGCTCGTTCGAATAGGCTTAGGCCTTTGTGCTGTGTAATTAGTAGTAATTGTTGCAGATGGTCTTGATCTTGCAGTAGTAGTATCATAGGAGTCTGATTCTGATGATGAAAACCCACCAATACTACCACAGCTAGATCCTGAAGAATTACTGGAGCTCGAGTTCCACAACACAGAATTGAAACCTTTTTGAGGGAAATCTGCAGCCATGGATTTCCTACGGACAACCACCTTTTCACAGCTAACAACTTTCTTCTCCATCAATTTTTCTACCAAGCCAGCTCGTCGAAGAGTGGTACTACCAATTTCTTCTTTTTCTTCTTCTCCCTTCTTGAAAGAATTCTTTTTCATGGTTTCTCTGTAATGAATCAGCTCCTCTTCTCTTTTAGTACCGTTTGATTCGTCAATCGAACGGTAAATTGCATCGAGAACAGTTGAAGAGAAAGAAGGGTTCTCTGCTTTCCTGTTAATTCGATATGGATCCTCTGATCTTAGTGGTAATTTCCCCCACATATCCATGTCTAGTTTTATGGAGATGTAGTGCAAGAGGGGAGATTGAAGCAAACAGTGTGTTCTAAATGATATTGTTCACTTTTTTGTCTGCTTCTTAGAGTGTCAAACGCTAGCTGAGAGACACAGAGAGAGAAATTAATGGAAGAAAACATGATTATGTGAGACAAACGAGGACATTTTCAAGACAAAGACCGACTCTTTCCTCTTCTTTTTAGCTCTCAATTTGTGTGAGTGGAAATGGTAAAGCAGACATGGTCATTGATGGGTTTTTGATGGCTTTGGGAGAGAAAAGAGACAGAGACCAGAGAAAGATAGATATAGAGAGATAGAGAGAGTAATGAAAGGCAAAAGCCACGCCTGGGGAGAGAACAGAGAGTTCAAGATAATTGTATAGGAAGAAAGAGATAAAAACAGAGTTCTGAATGTGAATAGAGCGCTCTTTTGAGAGGGCACTTTATAAGGCCACGCCCTTGTGCATATGTAGGTCCAAGCTGGAACCCATGCCAGGTTGGCAATGATGATGTGGCTTTTCAATTATGTTTATTATTTATTAATTTTTTTTTTTTTGGGTTTTCTTTTTTCGAGCCTCAATTAAATGATTTCCAACCTTATTTTACTGTTAATATAGTCTTTATTGTCCACCTTTGCCTCGTCTTCACATGAAGTTGAGTTATAAGATCCTTGCTTTTCCTTACAAATAGAGTGTGCAAAAAGAACGTAAATTTATAAGTAGTACCAACAAAACCAATATATTGACCTGGGTCCAGATTGTTTATAACTTTCAACTTATTCTGCATGCCAACGAGTAATTACAATCCAATAATACAAAATTTGCACCAGTAAGGATTTTTTTTCTTGGGTGAGAATACTTGGGAGCAAGAACTACCACCGCTTTAGCGGGGTTGTTGAGACTCGTTCTCCTTATTAAGATTGTATGGGTTCGAGTCTTTTCGTTATAGTGAAATGAAACATGTCTTACTTGATGATCAAACTTAAACTAACACTTATACATAATCTATTGGAGGAGACACTCACACAATATCAATAATAGAGACTCCACCCTTTCCCTTCCAAATGTTTTTTTCTAAAATAAAATACAAAAAGACTTGGGAGTAAGAAAGGTAGTTGGAGAACCTATAGGATTTGCATACTATTATATACGAAAAATTCTTATCTAGCCCAGATCTATGAAAGATACATGGTTCGAAGGTCTATCTCACAATTGAATGAAAAAAAAATATCTCATTTTCTGTCTTTTCTTATGACATTCAATTATGATGGGAAATACTTACATTCACCAGGTGTCAAACACCAATTTTGCATCGGATGAAAACTTTACTAGTAATTTCAAAAAACTTCATTGGTAACATCCGTAAAACTACTATTCACATTACTAGTAAAGTTACCTAATAATTACTAGTGAAATTTTATACCCGGTGCAAAAAACAAAGTTTTACACCCGGTTTATTTTTTACACCCGATCCAAACAAAAATTTTACCAATTGTGAAATGGACCATTATGTCATGTGTTAAGTAAGAACTTCTCATTATATAATCCATTTATCCCAATTTATATGTCACGCTTAATTTTTTGAAGCAACCTTAATTTCAAATTTTTTGAATATGTTATTGATTTTAAATTTAACAAAATCAATTTTTGAATACTTGTGAGTTTTATAAAACTATATTTATAAAAATTTTATTGTTTTCTTAATTTTAAATAAAAATATTTATTTAATTAAATAAATAATGTATAATGACATATAAATTTGGATGGAGAGGGTATGGAGCATTATTATTACTTAATTATTTTGCCTGCTTAAACAATGAACAGTCAACTAATGCGGCTAGCTCAGCGGATAATTTGACCTGTGACACCAAAGAAGCAATGTGATGAATAGAAGTACTGCTCTACCCTATGCGTTAAAATCCTTTTTTAGGGTTGACTTATATTTCAAATTTTCTTCTCCAAGCACGTTAAAGAAGAAAAAACAAACTTTTGTGGGGTGATTGGTATATATAAAAAGGATTTAAAGGAAGTTCAATAACTGTTGAAAATCTACTTCGCTAGTTATTACTAGAGTATTGATTTCATGGAATCGAGTCTCGAGTTATTACAGAATAAAAAAAAATTTATTAGTAATCATGAAAAAATTAAATAATAATTTTAATATTTAAATTTTTATTTTTTAATATAATTACTATTTAATTTTTTTATAATTATTAGTAAACTTTTTCAGTTCCGTAAGAATTCACATAACCGATTCCATGAAATCAAGACGGTTGATTTCAAATAAAAAATCAAATGATGTGAGTACATAAAAAGTTTGAAAACAAATATATCATCTAAAAAAGGTGTCACGGTTACTTACAATTCAAGATTAAGATTACACTGTAACTCATGATCTATCAAAATCTGATACGGTCAAAATTGATTTTAATCTATACAATCAGTTAACTGACACTATTTATATAGATTTTAAACAAGTTACACAACTCACTATAATCAGCAAGTCGGTTACATTACAGATGGACTGATTACAAGTGTGCCGTGGGCTATATTAGAAGTTTAGCATTTCATTTAACTGGCATTTCAGTATGAAGAAGTGAGATGGTAAATTATATGTGACTCTCCTTAAGACATATCCTATTCATGTGAGACAATGGCCAGAATTTTTTTTATTTGAATTTTAGAATATTCTCACAAAAAAACTCACACACGGAGATTGAGAGAAAAAAATAAGAGATGGTTATATGCAAAACTAAAAAATACTCGGCAAATCCAAAATAATACCCTACTTTTGCAATGTTGGAATGATACTTATATGTGTTTTTTTTTTTAAAAGGCAAAAATTGAATATTTTTAATAAAACATCTCAAAAATTGAATAATTACAAACCAGTTCCACACAAAAAAATAATAATAATAAATAAATAAACTAAAAAATATACACTTAGTAAACCCAAACTCCACCCCAAATAGCCATAAAATCTCCTAAACTGATAAGGTAGAACAACATAAACCACAGCAAATAACCATAAACACTGAACCGATCCAATCCAAAAACCAAAAAACCACCCAAAATATCACCCTCAAGCCACCAAACAATCAAAACTCTCAGCAGCCAGATCAGGAAAAAGAAAACCAACAGCAACACAAAACCAAATGAAAAACGAAGACAAAAGTAGATCTAGACAACAGGGAGACAAAGACGTGCAAAAACTAGCAATGGAAGCAAAAAACCAACACACCTGCATAAAAATGTATGTTGGGAATATAAGATGGATACAGAGTTTGAAATACAGAAATAGAATAACTTTGAGATGCGACTGAACATTGTTTTTAAAACTTTATTCTCCACTTGATTGCTCTAGTTTATGACAAATAATCTTCTAGGATACTCAAAGTCACTTAGAATCTCTAAGAGCAAATTTAGAGATTCTCCTTTGAGTTCTCTTTGAAACAATGAACAACAGTGGTTGTAAATTTTTGGAAGAATTTTAAAAGAAGAGGAAGATGAAGAAAAGAAGTATAAATTAAAAATTGGTTATTGAGAAGTTATTTGAAGTATTTATAATGTTTTCAAACCTCCAACGGTCATAAAAGCGAAGAGCTATGAGCTAAATGGCATAATTCTTGAAGAAAAAGCTCTTGAAAAATTTAAAATTTTGAAAATAACGAACCTCCAGACGATTGATCACTGACCCCAATCAATTGGATAAACTCTTTAGATGAATTTGGAGTCAGGTATCGTGCTTCCAGTTGATTGGACAATGTCCTAGTTGACTGGGAAATTTTTTTGTCCCAATCCCAATTGACTAGACAATAACCCTAGTCAACTGTCTCTTTGTTTTTTTAAACAAAACTCCAACAGTGCCCCACTTTTGTTTGAAAACAAAATCTTTTCTTTGTAGAGCAAATTTTGATAATAAAAAAAATATACAGCCAAAGTCATCTGAATTTGATATACATACATAAAGATATTTTTTATTTAAATCTTTACTTAATGTAAATATTTCAAGACTCTATGAATTATCTAATTCCTTAATAGCATTAAATTAGTATCTCTTTCTAATAGAGTCGAAAATATCACACATATATCACTCTCTTGTTTTGGTGAGAAACTCTATTATTACTTAGCAACATTATTGCCTTGTGCTTGATCCTAGTTCATGAACTCTCTCGAAAGTAAACCTTAAAACTCTCTTAAAAAGCGACACTATTTCTAAGTTCATATAGTTGAAGTTTACAATGTGCTTCTTCTACTAAAACACACTACAATTCTATAATAGACTTCATTAAGAGTTTAACTCATCCTGCACAAAAATTTAACAAGACAATATTGACTACTTAAGGGCTAACAACTTGTCAGTATTCAAATAATCATTTATCAGTAACTTTTTTTTACCCATTAAACTTTACGACTAGTATAGTGCTAGAATAAATTCGGGTTACCATTACTGGTAATTCTTTTTAAACAGTTTAAGCCTCATTTCCAATGTTGTCATCCTCACTAACTCCCTAAAAAGAGCTTTAGTGAGAGAATCAGTCAAGTTTTTACTTGACTTCACATAAACAATTTTAATAATATTGTCTTGTATCAATTGTCTCACATAATCATGTCTCAAACTGATGTGTCTAGACTTACTATTATAGGTACTGTTATACGCTCTTAACAATGTAGTTTCACTATCATAGTGAATGAAAATTAGAGGCATAGGATGTGGTCATATACTTATATCCAACAATAAGTTACATATCTATTTTGCCTATTTTCCGGTCACTACTAGAGTTACAAATTCATATTCCATTGTTGAGTGAGAATATATGTTTGTTCCTTGCTTTCCCAAAAAATAATCCCTCCAGCTATGGTAAATATTTGTCCTAAAGTGGACTTATTATCATCAACATTTGTAATCCAACTCGCATAGGTGTATCATTCTAATATAGTTGGATAATCAATGTAGAACAACCCCAAATCTAGGGTTTTCTTAAGATAACGAAATATCCTAGTAATGGCCTTCCAATGTTCTACACTAGGATTACTAGTATACCTACTAAGTTTACATACAGTAAATAAAATATCAAGCTTAGTGCAATGCATGGCATACATCAAAGAACCAATAGCGCTAGAATATTCAAGTTGTGCTACTGATCTACTGAAAAGATTTACTAATTTAACACTTCTATCAAAATAAGTATTTAACTCTTTAATATTAAGGTGTTGAAATTTATTTAGAACTTTCTCAATGCAATGAGATTGACACAAAGCATAAGTCTCACTATACTTTCTAACTTTAATACCTAGTATGGTATCTACTTCACCCAAGTCTTTCATTTTAAAACTAGATGAAAAACATTCCCTGGTTTCATTATACCAATCATGTTAGTTCTAATAATTAACATGTCATCTACATACAGACAAATTATCACTCTATATTTTTTAGTGAATTTAGAATAAATGCACTTATCAACGCTATTGTGTACAAACCCAAAAGATAATATGATAGAATCAAACTTTTCATGCCATTGCTTAGATGTTTATTTTAATCTATATAATAATTTTAGAATTTAAAAAATTTCTTCTCATTTCAATGATGGATAAGCCCTTCAAGTTGCTCTATATACACCTCTTCATTTAAATCCCCATTTAAGAAAGTTGTTTTAACATTCATTTGGTGAATATACAAATGATGTATGGATGCCAATGCAACGAGAATCCTAATTGATGTACTGCATACAACATGAGCATATGTATCAAAATAATCAATTCCTTCCTTTTTCTAAAACCTTTAGCAACTAATCTAGCCTTAGAGGCTTAAATAGAGCCATCAGTATTATATTTCCTTCTAAAGACCTACTTACACCCAATATGTTTTAATCCATTGAATAAATCAACTAACACCCAAGTGTCGTTACACATTATTGGGTTTATTTGATCATTTATTGTTTTTTTCCAAAAAGAAGCATCTCTCAATGACATAGTCTCACTAAATATCTTAGGATCACCTTTCAGATTTAGCACTACAGGAATTTGATTAAGAACAGTATTATTCCTCTTCTTTAACCAAGAACATGAGGCTTGAGAAGAAATAAGATCTGGACTTAAATCTTTCTCATTCCTTGTTCTAGTGCTTCTTCTAGGTTCAGATTGGTCCTTCGGCATTTTAGTATCTCTCTCTTGAGATTCTAAACTCACATTCTCACTAGACATAGGAACTTGACTATTTTCACCCACATTCACAAAATCAGTAAAAAAACTTATTTTCCAAAAAAAAAATTACATTATGAGATTCAACTATCGAATTAGAATTCAAAACAATTAGTCTATAGGCCTTATTATTTTCAACATATCCTACAAATACACCTCTAATAGTTATAGGTCATAACTTATTTTTTTAGGATCTGGTACTCTATAATAAGCAGAACACCCCCACAATTTTAGATAGTCTAAATTTGGTTTTATTCCTTTTCATAATTCATAAGGGCTAATATTATGTAACATACTGTAAATAATGCCTCACCCTACAAATTAATTTGTAATTTTGCATTAAAAAGAATGCAATTAACTATTTTAACCAAAGTTCTATTTTTCCTTTCAGCTAACCTATTTTATTGTGGTGTGTAAGATGTTGTAATTTGATGAATGATATTGTGTTCTTCACAAAATTCTAGCATGAAATACTCTCCACCCCTATCAGATCGGAGAACCTTAATTGTCTTATCTAGTTGATTTTCAACTTCAGCCTTATATTTCTTAAACATGCTAAAAGCTTCATCTTTTGTTCTTAACAGATATGCATACGTGTATATACTAATATCATCAACAAAGGTAATAAAGTATCTTTTACCTCTATGAGTAAGCATGCCATTCAATTCATAGATATTCAAATGAATTAACTCTAACACTATAAAGTCTCTCGTAACACTAGGAAATTGTTTCTTAACAATTTTGGACTAAGTGCAAATTTCATACTTTTCAGTATTATCATTATAATCAATCAAATTTAATTTTTTTCATTTTCTTTATGGTGCGATAATTTAAATAAGGCAAGTGACCAAGCCAAATTGACTACTCAACAATATAAGCAAAAGACACAATATTATTATTAATGATACTCAATTTATACATCCATCATAAGTATCATTTCCCCATAAACATTCCATTCTTCGATAGGATAACACTGTTGGATTCAAATACTACATGAAACCCCTTCTTATATTGTAAGTCAACAGAAATAAGGTTCTTCCTAAAGTTTGGTACAAACAAAATAGTAATAAGAGTAAGAAGCTTTTCGAATGTGAATTTGATCTCAACAGTTCCTTTTCCAGCAATTTGGACATGTTCATCGTTTCCCATTTGCACTTCACCAATCGCTTCCTCAAATTTCTTGAAGAAAGACTTGTTTTTTTAAACATGATCAGTTTCTCCTAATTCGAGCCACCAACCAAATTTCTCAGTAGCCATGCATGGCCACAAGACCCTCTTCAACCATATTTTCCTTACCTTTTGGGTTGATCTCACGATGCCTATACTATTTGGAAAAGTGACTCTCTTTTCCGCAAACAAAGCAACCTCCTTTTTTTCTTTCTGTTTTGGTATTTTTTTCTTCTTAAAATGTTGATCCTTCTTCTTGGCTTGCAAATAATGATTCTTACATTGATTCCCATCCACAAAATGAACTTTGGACTCAAATGGAACCAAATTCATGTTGTCATGTAAACATGACTCTTCTATTATATGAAAGTGTTTATGAATTCGTTCCAATGTGAAATCTCCAGTTTTATGCAATAGTTTCTTACTATAATCTTTCCAAGAAGGAGGCAGCTTGGCAATAATTGCGCCTACTTGAAAAGTTTCTGGAAGATCTATCTTGAATCTTCTGGAAAAGAATCTTAATAACTAGTACTTACAATTCATGGACTTGCTTAAGTACCAATTTATTATCAATCATATAGAATTAGAAATACTTAAAAATTAAAATTTTATTTGTACCTTCTTCCTCAATCTTGTCTTTGAATTCAAGTTGGTTCCAAATATCCCTTACAGACATGACTTCAATGAACAAGTCATAAAGACGATCAGTAATGTGTTCAGTTTATGTCATCAGCACAACAACTCATCTTCCTGCATTTCTTTTTCTCCAAACGAACTTTCTCAATATCTTCTACATTAGGTAGAGTTCCATCAGCACTTGGTTTTGGATAGTCTGGTACAGAAACAAAATTCAGGTCCAGCACATAATAGATCTTCAAAGCGGTGAGAAGAAATATCATTTTATCTTGCTAGCAAGCGAAGTTATTATCGTCGAACTAATTAAGTTTCACCATGTCTTAATTCATCACCTTAATAGACTCTGAATCCATCTTTTAATAGGAAGATAAAGCCTTAAAATTGTTGGGAATATAAGGTGGATTCAGAGTTTGAAACACAAAAATATAATAACTTTGAGACACGAATGAACGCTGGTTTTAAGACTTTATTTGTCCCCACTTGATTGTTCTAGGTTATGACAAATAGTCCTCCAGGATACTCAAAGTCACTAAGAATTTCTAAGAGCAAATTTAGAAATTTTCCTTTGAGTTCTCTTTGAAACAATGAATAACAATGGCTATAAATTTTCAAGAGAATTTTAGAATAAGAAGATAAAGAAAAGAAGTTTTAGAAATTAAAAGTTGGATATTGAGAAGTTATTTGAAATATTTATAATGTTTCAAACCTCCAAAAGTCAGAAAACGAAAAGCTATGAACTAAAGGATATAACTCTTGAAGAAAAAGCAGTTAAAAAATTTAAAATTTTGAAAATAACGAACCTCCAATGGCCATTAACCCTAGTCGACTAGGTTAAGTCTTTGAATGAATTTGGAGTCAGGTATCGGGCTTTCAGTCGACTAGGAAAAGTTTTTGTCCTATCCCAGTTGATTGGGCAATAATCCTAGTCGACTGTCTCTTTATTTTTTAAACAAAATTCCAACAGTATATACATATTTGTGGATATTGTCACCACTAGTCTATAATCACCAAAAAGTACTAGCTTAAGTTGTTTTTAGTATCATATGGCGTTACATTTATATGGTCATCTCTATTGCACTGTAGATGTGAGATGTAGGTTATCACAAAATCTTCTCATTTAAACTCTCGTGAGGAGAGGACACACATTACATGTATCACAAATCAAGCTAACGATTTCGATCTGTTGGGACCTTAAATACCACAACAAGCTTGTGAGTAATCTAAAATATCACACATTTACATGATAGTTGGCCTGAATCGTTTTTTATACCATTTTGTAGCATCATGAGCTTATCACCTAAAAATGTTAACTCAAATTAACTTTAAATCCATAGGACTTTATATTCAAATCAAGATTTTCCTGTTATATTATTAAATATGAGATGTGGGTCATAACATATATATATATATATATATATATATATATATATATATATATAAAATATGATTTGGAGCTAGCATGATGACCTAATCCCTAGCTTGTGAGATACATTCAATGAGCTGTTAAGATGATTCATACATCCTAGATCTTGTTCCTTAGACTATGCCCACCTCTCTATATATTATGCCATATGGCCCATGAAGATATGTAAAATATAGGTAGTTAGCATGAGAAAGAAAAGAATTTTATATAATATGCATATTTATGTCCTTTAACTATGGTTGGCCAAATCCTTTTGTGTATGCTTGAGAGAAAGAGATCAGCATGTTCTAAGTTGATGTGGTTATTTGCACAATGATTACACTCGTGGGCTTGTGGCTCCTAAACTTTATGGAGAGATAACGAGAGATTCAAACAAAGAAGAAAGAAGAAAGAAGAAAGAAGAAAGAAGATGTGATTTGATTAATCTAAGAAAGGATAAGGACAAAGGACTGGGTACGTGTAGAAAGAGAAAAAAGGGATTATATAACTAAATTGTAATGACAATTATAAACTAAAAGAAAATGTTGTCAAGAAAAGCAACATTCGTGTGCATTAATTGCTTGCTATTCTCTTCCCTTTTCCTCGCATGTACTCCTGTGTTTTCCTTTATCCTTCCTTCAAAATCACGAAACTTCCCCTAATTATAACATTCAATAACCCATGACCCATGCATGTATACATACATGCCCTCACTTAATTGATGTCATATTAAAAGTAATACTGTTTTACCGTTTCGATTTATGTCTATCAATATAGTTTTTAAATCTGTTTTTTATAAAAATTGTAGAACTAAAAATTAAAATATATTGACTAAAGTAGATGTTTTAATACAAATTCAACTTATTGTAAACTCTTTTTTAACCTCTCATCCTTAATTTTCATTATTAATTTTTTAAGATCGTTTGAACTAATTATTGTTTAAAAAAATAAAAATTATTTTATAAACTCTCCCGATCAAGAGAACCGTATGCATATGACAATAAAATTTTAATTAATCAGTAACTAGTTCTATTTATCTAATTCTAAAGTGACATAAAGAGCTAATGGTTCCCTATGAGAAAGATGTTAAGGGAGGGATTAAAGGCAAGTTTTAACTTTCTAATTTAAAGATGGTACTACAAGCTTAGGTCTTGTTAAAAGATAAGAGAGATTCCTTTTAGATCATGGGGTTGATGTGAAAAACATTAGAGTGGAGATTCCATTCAGATCAATGTGAATGGCAAACTTAGGGACCCAAAATGCTACCACAATGTTGGTTGACATGCCCTGAGCAGGAAAAAGTTCTTGCCCATTTTCCCACTGCCATCATTCCCATCTTGGAAGGGTATCAAAAGATATTATTGGTGGATGTAGACTCTAACCTCCACCATCCCAATAGATTTGACACATCACAAAATTTATTTTCGTTTTATCAAATATATTTTATTTTTATTTTTATTTTTTTTAAAAAAAATTAGTGTACCAATCAAGCTTAAGTTTATCGAATTTCCTTGTTTTTAATGCAATGGTAAAAAATATCAAAATATTTATAAAAAAACAAGATTCGAACCTTTCACTTTTATTCATAAAGAAACTTAAATTTATCGATAGAAATACGAAGACATCTTAAACAAATGCTCTAAAATGAATGTCAATAATTTGAATCAATCAAAACATGTTATTAACTCATTTTAATATTGTTATGATAATTTTAAAATGATAAAATTAAATTTAAAATTCTGACACATACCATATATATTTAGGTATCAAAAATAAATGACCATCATCATCGTTCCAACATCAACTTTCAAACTACTCAAAGTTTAAAATATATCGCCATTTTGATGGCTTCCGCAAGAGATTGATACTCATCATAGACAAAATTGATAAAGGTGTGGCTAAAGTCACACCTCCCATCTTGTATATATGCTTGGAAAGGATGGTTTTGAAGGGCCTCTCAATCTTTTATATGTCATGTGGGTCATCTAACTTAGCCCTAATTGAATCCCCTAGGTAGATTGCTTTGGCCATCTCGACCTTTTTGGTTATAATCCCAAAGATTAACAAAGAGGTGTGATATATTTTATCATAGACAACTCACAACTCCTCAAAACACAAACTTTTGCCCATCAACGATCATTATGCAATTTTGTCGAGAGTACACTCTTTTGAAATCTGTTGTCCAGTTGAGAAGATCACGAATTCAATGGTTTTGATGTAATGACCTTTCATAGTGATGTAAGTAAAATTTCATTATTTGAAAAAATTGAATAACTATTAATTTAAAATTAACGAAATTCTTTCAATAATTTAATTAAATGAATAGTACAATATTACAAACATTATAGGACAGTAAGTATTATCCTATAAATTTGACATGCAGAATGCATTGCAAAACATTTTTAAATATTATTATTAAAAGCAATGATTTAAAATACATTATGCCAAGAATCTATGATAATTATCCCAGGACCTAACTGAAGATATCAGGTCTCTCTCAAAATTTTCAAATATTAATAATCTTATTATATATCCAAAAACTCCAAATTTATAGTAGCGTGTTTGGTTCATTAAAGTGAAAATTGTTACATATAAATGTAATTTCACATAGAATAGAAACAATGTACAATAAAATTGTGATTTCACTTTTGCGTTTGGTTGTAATTTAAAAGTTTAATTGGAGAAATAAGATAATGAAATTGTGGTAGAATATGTTGCAAAGGATCATAATATCTTTACTATTTAAAATAGACAAAAAAAATTAACTAAATAATATTTTAATATATTTAATTATTTATGAGCACTGTATAATATTATTTTTATCTACTTAACTATTTTCTAAAGCATTTTTTTTTCTTTAATCCTTGTATAATATTGATAGATACAATTTAAATTTTTTTCTCTCTGATATAAAGTAAAAGAATATTAAAAAAAAATATGATATTTTAAAATTTTAAAAAATATTGATGAGATTCTTACACACCTAGAAAACATTCATATATATTAAATAAGAAATCAGACAATGTCCATCAGAAACATCATGTCAAAGTAAGTACTATAAATTTTGTATGAGGACATTTTAGTCTCATCAGGAAACGAAACCTATTTTGAATGGTGACGGAATATAAAATATGACAAGAAGAGAGGTGTACTTTCGTACTTAATGTTCTAGAGCAATTGAGATTGTCATGAGAACATTAGAAAACAAAAACCTCAAGGGGATTATAAGTTACTGAGGCAATGCTTTAAATAAAAAAAAATTATTTTAATTTTTTTTTAAACATTACTCAAATCAAAATCAAGATCACACATCACTCTTACCAAGATGACAACAACAACCATAACATACTTGAATTCAAAACCAATTATATGATAAAGTTGATGATAATAGCAAAGTACATGTGACGTTAGGATTCTGTATATATACTTGTGACTTCTTTTACAGACATTCGATAAAATTAAAACAACACATGGAAGAATAGCATGACCATTGATGCAAGAATGGGACCCATAAATCAAAAAATACTAGCCATAAACAACCCATACTTAATGTACATTTTAAACGGAATTGTACTAAGTTAAGCTTAAACCTTAGTTTAATTGATACTCTTATCAACAAACATTATTGGCTGTTGAATTATAAGTGTGTATGCCATGTTGAACAAACGGCTATGCGTGGACTACGGCCAGAAAAGTTGGCCTAAAGTAATCAAAATCACAGCCCACAATTGAAGTCTTTGCAATTACGCGACCAAACAATAATTATCTTTTCCAATAAGACATTTCTGGGATTGCGCTATATCTCACATAAATAAAACACGCATGGAAGCCATGAGAGGACCACTCACCAGCACGTTACTGACTGAAGACCTGTCAGATTTAATATGTGCACTGGAAATGTTCCCCATTTCTTTTTTTAAGGTTCGAAGGGAACAGCTACGTAACAGAAGATAACCCTTCTCCTATTCCTTCTGCGAGTGAGTTTGACCAACAAAAAATTTTTAAAATATCATAAATGACATGTAAAGTTCTCAGACCACTAAAGCACCTGAGTTGGAACTTGATTTCACATGGGAAAAAGGGAGAGACAGAAAGCTACGAGGGTCCTTTGTAGCAGATAAAGGAATGCTTGTGTTTGGCAAATAAAGTAAGTGTAGGGTTTAAGGCTGGAAGAGTGAGCTTTGTTAGATGTGGTTAAGTGACATGAAATATGTAAAGCAGTGTGTTGGCGATCCCGAGGAAAAAAGCACCCACTTCAAAAGAAAACAAACACACGCCAATGACTCTTACTTTCTTCTTTCTTTTTTTCTTTTCTTCTCTTTGCAAAGGAACCAGAACAACATTAAGAATCCTTCTCTTCAAAATGCATGCATAACAATAAAAGATTCCAAGAGAAGAACATCTGCACATGGTGGGAGCTGAGGTACTACCAGCCAAACCCTGAGGAAGACCCACATTAGGATTTCAAAACATACTCACAGATTTTCAAGCCTTGGCTTCTTAGTTATTCCAGGCATCATGTCACCCAAAATTTAAGGTGACCACCAAAAATCATGTTTACACGTTAAATGGTACGATTATATCAGCAAATGAATGGACCTTAAACAATACCATTAGACAAAGGTATTCGGAGCAATGGATAAGCATCAATTAGATCTGGGGAAGGGGCTGAATACTTGAATATTATATCTACATGGCTGGAAGTTCAAACCTTTGAAATGTATGCTAGCCTTGCGTCTGCAGTTGGCACTTGGTGGATGCTCGAGGATGGCAAAGTTAAAAGTGCAAGTGTTAGCCATATGTAACACATAAATAACATGGAATGCTAAACACCGCCTTATGCATTGAAGAAACGAGATAATGAGTTACCCGTTTTCACAAAGAAAATTTAGAACTTTCTATGGCTACTAGAATCCTTTTCAAGGAAAGGGGTTAGCTTGGTATTTTCCTTCAGAAGTTTGTTGTCCAGTTCATATGACCCAACTGAGGCTGCTGATAAGCACCAACTTGTGCCCCAGGGGCAGCTGGGGCAACCCCAACTCCAACATTACCACCCAAAGCAGGGCCCAAATGGTGAGGATTGGCCATTGAACCGTGCTGTGGGGAAGGATGGAACAGTCCTGGGAACTGCACATGAGAAGATTGGGCTGCAGCAGCATTAAAAGAAGCATGCCCTGTGTGGGATGGCAAATAAGCAGCATGAGGTGATTGCCCCGCCATGTTGTAGTATGGAGCAAATTGCAAGCCTGGATGCTCCCTCGGGTTCTGAATCCACATTTCAGAAGTATCAGCCTGATTCCAAATACATAAATCACATTATAACTGTGATAAATATTAAAACAATCCAAAGTATTTGCTGACAATCAATTTTCGGAATCCAAATGTCAGGAAGCTAACCTTCCTCCTGCCAAAATACAGGACCATCATACCCCCATAACTTGATAAAATTTTCTCAACTCAATGTTAGTACAAATCAAGACGCAAAAACAATGACCAGACTCGAGAAGTAGTGTACAACTAATTATTTACAAACCTAGATATATATTTTTTATTAGTTACAAACCTAGGCATACACCCCCCCCCCCCCCCAAAAAAATGTGGAAAAGAGAATCAACATCATACTCAAAAACTAACAAAATAGAGCAAAGAAGTAGCATTTCTTGATCATGAATGTGCAAATCAAGAACACAAGGCAATTATCTTGTTAAAAGTAGCATTTCTTAATCACCATGACCCATAACTTGTTATAAGTTGCTGAACTCAGTCTGCATGCAAAACAAGAACACAAAAACAATGACCAGACCTAATAAATATGGTATAACTAATTATTTGCAAACCTATTATAAAATCAACATCATAATCGAAAATTTGAAACATAGAGCAAATGAGTAGCATTTCTTAATCATGATTACTCTTCCAGCACCTTTCGCTAGAAATTTTAGAACTATAATTACTTATAAACAGGTACTAGAGCTGGGTCCACATATTACGTGGGTTCTGGCTCATTTAGTTTTCATCTAGTACCGCGTGTCTCTCTAATTGCCGGTTTGGCTTAATATTAAGAGAAATGCATACCAGGCACCAAAAGAAGGCAAGACCTGATGCTTGTAACACAGCCAAGTAACCAGCTAGATATAATGGGACATTCAAGATGTCAAACCATTTTTATATAAGATGTCAAACCATTAAAACATAGACATTCAGTTTATTGCAGTTCTACAACTCGTGATTTAATCAAAGCTTCAAAATAAATGCTTATTTTCTTTACCTGGGGATTTGGGACGTAAAGGTTGCCATCTTTGTACTTGATCCGGGAGGAATCTTCAAGCCCAGTAGCACTCCCAACTACGCCCGGAGCATTGATGGCATAGCCAGTTGGGTTGGTAAAATTTCCAAACCCAGTGGTACTGCCTGCAGGCACTGGCTTAAACTGGTGCATCCCGTACTTGGGACCATTAGCACTGAGATGTGAACTACCTCCTGGCATCAACAGGTAACTGCTGCCATTTGATGGGTGTGGATAGGCGGGATTACCAGAATAGCCAGGCATGGCCATTTGTGGAACATAAACCGGGGAGAGAAATTGACGATACGGCATAAGATTCGCAAAATGGGAAACATGAACTTGAGGATACATCTGGGCCATTGGTGGTTGTTGCTGTTGTACCATGGCTATTGTTGATGCAGGGATGCTGTTGGCTACATGTGTTAGGGCCTACAGTTACAGAATTGAAAAACATTAAACAAAGTAAGCCTTTGATAGCTTACGAATTAAGAAATCAAACTATAACCTGTTGGTGCCACCCTCCGTTAAAACAGGTTTAGGTTGCCCATATGTGTTACATGGGAACACGAGCATTCAGAGTAACAAAGACCATTTTTTTACGGGATTGAGTATATAGAGTTAGTTATTAAATTTAACCCATGGGTGTAAACCCAATATTCTTCATCAGACCAGATATGATCAAAGATGATAGCACATAAAATCTGCAAAGGCTCTAAGAATATAATGGCGTATTTTTTTTATAAGAAAGAATATTATGGTGTATGCATGTCATATGTATAATTTTTTTGATAAATAGGTATATGAATGCATTCGAGGTTGTTCATGAACATCTCAGAGAGAGAGAGAGAGAGAGAGAGAGATAGACAAGCTATGATCTAAAAGCATATCAATCATATGATGTTGAAAGCATCTCAATCATAAGATGATAGCACAATTAGCATCTGCACAGGCTCTAGAATATAATGTTGTATGCATGTCATATGTATAATTTTTTTAATAAATAGGTATATACATGCATTCTAGTTTGTTCATGAGCATCTCACAGAGAGAGAGAAAGAGACATAGGCAAGCTATGATCTAAAAGCATCTCAATCATATGATGTTGAAATTTACCTCCTGAGGAGATGGTAGTCCTTGCCCTCGTACAGCTTCATCTATTGCGGGTCTGAAATAAGGTATATCATAACCAGTTTGGAGATCATACGCCTGCTAGAAAAGAATGGCGTATCAGAATGATCCATCACAAAAAGCAGTAGAACCAGAAAAATGACACAGTAAATGCAAATATTTACTCATTCGAAACCTAACTTCAATATCAGTTTGTAATGACTTTTAAAAGTCATCCAGACATCATTTTCACTCTCTGTCTGGCTGAAAGACTGTAATGTAAAACCTATAAAGTTTTTTTAGTATTAAGACTTAATTTACCGAAAAACTTTGTAATTCAGGAGGATCTTGCTGCTGTTGTGATTCTGAAGGAGAATAGGATGGACTGTTATCTCGAACCAATCCAATGTCTGCATAATCATCCAAATTCTGAGGACTTGAAGCCTCCTTTTTATCAGGCAACTGTTGCTCAGATGCTGCACCTGATGCTGGCGAGTTGGATCCGGAATTTCTAACTTGATCATCTAGAATATCTACAGGCTTACTACCAGCAGCATCATAACTTGAAGACTCTGGAGCAGATACAGACAAACTGCCACCAATACCACCATCTTATTTTTAGATGAAGTGCACAAAAAAAACAACTGTTATTTTCCATTCCTTTCCAATATTTAAGGTCTTTGTATTAAAACATGTTCAAATCAAACAAACTTACCTATGCATATAACATTATCTTTGGAAGTAGATCCTTATATTGGAATCATAAAGTTCTTCTAAACTATAGAAAATTCTGAAGTATTCATAATTCAGATGCCAAACTCTGCCACCACTCCCACTCCTAGATTTGAGCAATTACCAAAAATAAAAGACCTACCTTGTAGCAGACTCCCCATTAGCCTCTTCTGTTATGCCAACTTCTTGAAATCCAGAAGCCAAATTCCTGGAAGAATCAAACTCCAGACCAAAGCTACCAAAAGTGAGCCGACAACGATCAGTCTCAGGGACACGAATATGCTGTGCAATGATTACATTCTGGTTTGCACAGATATTTATTCGCGAAAGCTTATCATGCAATTTAGCTGCCTCTGATTCCAAGTCCTTACAATTGTCAACAGAAGGAGAAGTAGACTTTTTTGGTGTTCCAATCACTCCAGGACTATTAACACTAGACTTTTTGCTTGATTTTGGTTTCCACTCCTTGTTATGATGAGGAGCTGCATTAAAAACTCAGTGGTCAATTCTACTACAACAACAAAGATCTCTTGTAATTGAGATAGATTTTCTCAGTAAAGACAGGTTTACAAAAGACTCCATGAAACTACAACCATTAGAGGGGAACCACTAAATAGTTACTTTTTGCAATCAAGTAATAGATACAAAGATCAATGAACCCAGAGAAGATAAGCAACTACTATCATTCACTATAATTAAACTGCAAATCGCAACTTAAAGGACAACAACTTATAAAGGTACTACAAAGATCTGCAAATGCATCATCAAAAGTAATAAAGTTCATCCTTTTTTTTATTATAAGTACATAAGTTCATCCCTAAATTAAAGAAAAAAATATGCCTCCTTGTCTAACAAGGCATGACCAATCAATTAGCTGTTACTTTGTTCTACTGATGCCTCAGATTAAGAAGGCATCTCATGCTGAGTAGTTAAACCAATAATAGCTAAAAGTGGTTTCTTTTAACACATTATGATTATTTTTGTAGAAGATTATTTCTACTAAGAAACAAAACCAAGAAGCACTTTTGATCCCCTATTTAACATGAGGTGGCAATCAAAAGTCTGAACCAAATATCAATTTAATAAGCAACAAAGAGGAGAAAGCTACACAAAGCAACCGCCCCAACAACAAACCAAAATAACAATTGAAACAGCATTTTACAGAGACAACTATAATATAATAAATAATAGATCATTTTTTTTAACAAGGAAAGGTTCAAAAGTGAACAGAAATATACCTTTTTGATGACCTCCAACTTGTTGATGTGTTCTGCTACCATATTGATTGCCCAAGAAAGATCTGCTGACTGAAGTGCTGGGCATAACAGATTCACTTAGAGTAGTTTGGCTGAGTTGGTCAGCCTTATGAATTGAAGAGAAAGGTCGAAATGATTCAGCAGAATTAGCCCTTCCCAAAAGTGAATTTGACAAAGAACCATTTGGTGCAGATGAATCTTTCACAGAATTTTCTGAAGGCTGTCGACGAACACCCACAACCCCAACTTCACGCTTGATAGCTCCAACAGCAGAGGATGATCTGGAATCAGGAGATGGCACATGAACAGGATCTGTAGAAGAGGAATACACACCAATAACAGAATTGCTTGACGCCAAAGTTGGAGAATGTGCTTCAGAATTGTTGGCCTTCACATACTGCACCCTTGAAACTGCATTAGGAATAATAGGTCGCTTTTCTTCCGATACTTCTTTCTTGTTAGTGCCACTAAAATGAGGATCTCCAGTGTGCCTACGCTGTGAATCTGTCGGGACATTAGAAGCCTGAGATGAACTCTGTGCACCAGAAGGCTTCTGATTGCTTGGAGGTCCTGTTAAACTGGCAAAGCAGTAGAAAAATACCATATTCAATGTGTTAATTATACAAAACAGATTGTGTCTTGGAATGCAGAACAATTACGGGGTAAAACTTTATTACAAAACTGCCCCGAGAAATTAATACCATTTTTAACACCACAAGCCATACTTCTCAGAAATCATTTGGAGCAATAAACAAGAACAATTTTTATCTTACCATCAGCTAACCCTTGATAAATAGCAAGAAGAGTACAGATCAATTTCTTTTATGATCCCTTTTCCAAAATCTCACCTTAGCCCTTACTCTTACGAAAGAGACCTCCACTACTCAACAAACACAGCATAATAAGAAACCCATTAAACGACAAACTATCAGTATCACTACAATCATTCAGAAAACTTAAAATGCTAATGTCACAAATATGAGCAGTGTTTTAGTTTCTGCCATATGCTTATCAAAAAATATTCCTGCCATATGATCAGTCAATCAGAAAATTACAATAAGATGTAAATAAAAGAACAAAACAATATAACACCCACATAAACATACCCCCTTCCAGTAACATTTGCAACCACTTGCTCATTTAAAGATGTTGAATGTGGCAAAGAAGGTTTCATTTCCCTACTTGCAATATGGTTAGCTCTGTTGTCTCTCACAACACGGAACTCTCTGTTGGTTCCTGCACTAGTAAGAAGCTATCCATCAATTAAAACATAACTGAAAAAGTAATAGCCAACAAGCAGTTGAGAACATTAAACAAAAGCAACAAAGACAGAAATCCATCAATAATTGGAATAACTGATGTCAACAGAGCGAGAAAACTTGACACATATAACAAGTACCAAAAAAGTGGGGAAAGAATTTGTGTGTATAGAGGTATTCTAAGTGCTATCTCGAATGCCTGAAAATTGCCCAGATTGTCGCAAGGATGAGAGATTTAATGCCTGCAGTATGAAAGCCTAGAAGGCATCAACACTTAATCTATATGTCCTTCATACTAGAGGGTATTCATTGTTAAGAAAAAAAGCAGAGGCAAAAATAATCAGATTATAAAGGCCGGAAGAACAACAGGAGTTTTACCACTCGGATCAAGGAGAGTTCAAAATATCATATGGAGGCTCCTTCAATCATAAAATCATATTTAAATCTTTGCAACTTTTTTCAATCTCAGCTTTATATCCTACCAAGGCACATAAATTAAGAAACAAAACTTCATTTATTGTCTACTACCAAGAATAATCAACTTTCATGTAACAACAAGTAAAAGCAATGGCAATAAGTAAAAGCAATGACACTTGTGATTGAGTTCACCTTCATCTCTCACCCAACATGTGGTGGCATATTACTCTGTAAGAAAATAATACTCAAATAAAAAGGTACAAAGACATACAAAAAATATACAGGCTATAGAATTACCAGGTACAGCATTACGAGCATAGCCTCCCCTTCGGACATTACGATCAGGAAATGTACGAAATTTCATTCCTTGACCAACATTATCATACTGTTTTCTTTGATCTACAGAACCATTGTATGCCATACTCTGAGGCAAGAGCACATGTATTAAATATCAGAGGTTGATTAGATCAAGTTCTTACAACTATTAAGACAAATATTAGCTCATATATCAACTATTCAACTTCGAAAGACCACAGAAGCATCAAAGCAGATGATCTACATCCAAAGTTTCCTATAGCACATCCAGAGTTTTGTAACATTGTGTAAAAAGCACATAAAAGCATATGACTATTATTAACCATTTCAGTTTCTCTGCTGGTCTCCTTCTCCTAGACCTTTAGACTACTTCCCTATGATTCCAAATGGAAGGTCTAACGATTTATATATATTTTTTGCTAGAAGAAATATCAGTGAGACGTCCATTTGATATAACCAAAGAATTAGATAAAAACAGACTCTAAGTTTGCAAGTTCTAACAATTCCAAAGTATTATAATTTCAAGATCATAACAACCATCATCAACTTCCAAGTCACTAAAGTTTTTTTTATAAGTTTAAAATAGAATCAAAGGTTGGTTATCGGTGGAGCATGGGGTTATTGCGTTGTGGTGAGAGATGCTTGGAGGAGATCTTTTGGCAACTTAGACAAAGAGAGCCACTATGGTTAAAGCTATTGAATTGAATAACAACATTTTGCCACCTAAAAATCCCAATCCTATTCAATCACAAGTGATCATATAATAATAACTTCCACATTGATAAGCAAAAAAGAGAATGAAGCATTGAAAGATTCGCTACCAATCAGAAAGATATGAAAAAAAATGATAAATACAAGACCATACCTCTTTCTTCTTGTCTCTTCTCCTCTTGACTTCATGGAATGGATCTGAGCAAAAATCAACAAGAATTAGCATAAGAATGAAAATTCATTTTAGTAGATAAAAATACATTTCAAGATTACTAAAGCAAAAAGAAGTAAACACAAACAAAAAAGAATAAGTACTCAATGAATGTCCGCCAAAAGAAGCAGCAAAATTAACTACTTTCCATATGCATCAAATGACCCACAACCCCACCTAGACAGATAAACGCTCACACACACTCCTCCAGAAGTCCTCCCCCGCCCCACTCAAACGAAAAAGACCAAAACCCATAGCAGTTCAGCAATTTAAGCAGGGAAACCAAGAACAGAGTAGTCTCTCGTGCATAGATGGGCAGTTATGCCATTCAAGAGCCACAAAAAAACTAATGCCTTATCACATCACAATATGTCCATCAGAACCCAAAAACAAAAATGGCAGATACTTTATGTCATTATCAATATGACATTCCAAGAAAAAATGTTAAACACTAATCTCAGAATTCCTTAATAACTTTCATACATCATATTGCAACTCACTTAAGTTCCATTCTCTACAAGCACTCATTCCAAAATCTTTAGGCCAACATTGTGAAAATGGTGATTGCCCCTAAAATGTGATCTTACCCACCATCTGTAAGTTAGAAATACAAAAGGATCAAAAGAAAAAGGCAAATAGACACATAATACTGCAATATTTGTTGTTTCTATTTACTAAATATACAAGCTAAATAAAAAGGATACACTTAATAATAATCATCTAAAAGTCAATGTCTTTACTCTCAAACTCAAAACAAACATTGAGAAAGCAACTCCCTTATAACAAACACCAAAATAATGAAACTAAAACTAATTTAACACTCACAGACATACATTAACAAATTCCACTCATTTTTACTCTAAACTTCACAAGCCAAAAACTAGTACTTGAAAGCCAACAAAGGAAAAACTAAGAAGCTAAAAACATCAAACACACACACGTAATTGCCAACTTCCACACTCAATATCACCAAAATACAACCGCAAACCATTGCCTAAAACACACCCATAATCACCAACAGAAACGTAGAAACGACCAAAAAAATGTCAGAAGCCGCTACAGCTGACTTAATTCAGCCAAATGTGGTGACCTAAAAGCAACTACACCCATTAACTTTCCAACTCCACAAACTAAATTATACTCAAATTACCAAAAGCCATCACCCAAAATACCGCCAAAAGCACAAAAAAAAAAAAAAAAAAAAAACTAGTGAAAACTGAAGCAAACCCACAAAACAACCAAAATCCATTTACAAAAGGGCACAAAATCACTCAGGAGAAAGAACTATAATAAATTATCTAAGCAAAAGGAATGACCTTGGTTAAGCAATTTCTGGGCGGTCTCATTAGGGTCCATGTTGGCCTCCTTCAAGGCCGCATAGATTTCAGAATCAGAGAGATTGCCCACTATCTCCTTTATCGATTGGATCGTCTTATTCACTCGATCAGGTAGTTCATGATTCCCTCCTTCGATTCTCGACCCACTCACCATCTCCAACAATTAATTGCTAATACTCTAATTAGCCACAATTGAAAAAACTAGTAATAATAACGATAATCTTCAGGATATTTAAATATAATAGAAAGAGAATTTCTATATATAGTTGGTTATTGCTATTAAACCCTAGAGAAACAGACCTAGGGTTTGCATTTAGAGATAGAGGGAAACAGGAAACGGCTTGAATAAAAAGGGCGAGGGTTTTGAAAACGTTTTTACCCTTGAAAGACTCTTTGGGAAAATCCTAATTGGGCGTTGTAATGACTTATTTGCCCTTAATTTTGAGCATTTCAAGTCTTTTCCTTTTTGGGCATTTTAAATTTTAAGAAGAAAAAAAATTAAAATTTAAATGAAAAACTTGATTTTACGAAAATTATCATGAAATTAAAATTTTCACTAATAAATATTAAAATATTAAATAATTATTATTTAAAATATTAAATATTAAAAAATATTATTTAATTTTTTATAATTATTAACAAATATTTTTAATTCCGATGTAATTTCATACGTAATCGAGTGTCATTGGGGGGAAGAAAAAAAAAGTGGATAGACATTTCAAAGGCAGTTGAGACAAACATTTGTGGTAATACAATTAATTAAGGCTATGTTTGGAATTACCTCGTCAAAAAGTTAGTCAATTACGGTCACAATCATTCAGATTCATCTGCATGTATAATCAACCATAAGGAGTATTTGTACTTTGTATTTTTTTTTTTTTTTAGATTAACAGACGGATGGTGCCAATTTATTCTTTAAGAAGTGTTTTATTCTTTTTATGGATTAGAATTGCTGTAATTAAATTGTTGGATTAGCATAAAATTATTCCATAAAAAAAATAGTAGGTTTGGTTCCCAAAAACATTTGTTGTAAATCTCCAACTAAATTAATTAATTTTTTAGGGGTGATTCTACGTACCTAGTTTTGTGAGAGTTACTACATAATTGAGAAACTCCATTAGTAGCCCAGAAAAAATTGAATAATAATTATTAAAAAAAATTAAATACTGAATATACTATTCAATTTTACTATTGATATAGGGGAAAATTCTCTCTCCAATAACATGATGACACGTGTCAATTTTCAAGGTAAAAATGGTAATTTTATAACCACGACAAGACAGCTCATCTCCTCCCGACACGTGGCAAAGGGCATAATGATAACTTTATACCAAAAGACATGATACTATTTCGCCACTCTAACTTTTAAATAAACTCGTACGGCTTATAGATAACTCCAAAAGAATGCTACTTCTATCTCAACACTGAACTTATTCTCCTAATCGGACTCTACTCCGACACACTATAAAAAGGGGCCTTCATAAAATTAAAATGTACTTTTTCAATTGAGAACATGGAGCTTCTATTTTACAACGCTTTCCCCATCTCCAAAAAAGCCCTATCTAACTTAGGCATCGGAGAGTCCTCTGAAGACATATCCTCTTCCGGCCCTTCGCGACTTTAGGTTTTTTCTCTATTTCGTGTATGTAGGTCTCACTCCTCAACTATCCAAATTCTGGTAGATTTTTGGCATCAATAGATTTGCGGTAGAATGAGGGCCTTCTTTTTTCTGAAGGATCAAGGACTTACCTGTTACAATGTCGCCTAAAAGCACTGTCGGAACTAGTTCAGTTGCCACGCAAGCATTCATTCGCCAACAATCAATCAATCCACACTTTCCTGCCATTTCTGAACATACTAGCTCCGAGCATGACAACGAGCCACCCTAATCCAATAGAACCCAGGCCCCAAGAGAATCCAGAGGCTTTGCCTGTCTTGTATTCCATTATCCCTCAAATCCATGAGAAATTCCAGGAGCTCACCCAACTTGTCACTGATCTCACCGCTAAGATAAAGGAAAAGCCGTCATCGCACGCCTCCACCTCTCTCACAACGGAGCTCCCGATAGAAGACACAGCACGGGCTTAATAAATCCGCCAAAGGTCGTTCCTCAATTGGATTATTCTCGCGTGCCAAGGTAAGGTCTTAAAACTACTCCATCTTCAAGCTTTCTTCTAAAGTCAAATCTCGAGGCTTCTCAACTTTCAAAAATCACACCGACCTAGACAAGAGATTGGAGGACATGGACCAAAGATAAATGAAGCCTTTAAGGCAAGGAACACTAATGTTCTAGATTACCTTAGTTCAAAAGATCCACATTTTACTCAGGAGATCCTCGAAGCCTCTCTCCACATACCTGGTAGATCACCTTTCACACTACAAGACCACTATGATGCTGCATTGTCATCCTAACATTGTTATACGCAGAGATTTTCCTCTAACCTTAGAAAATGCTGCTAACACCTAGTACAATCACCTTAAGCCCGGCAGTATCGGCTCCTTTAAAGAGATAAGTCGTTCCTTCCCGTCACATTTCCTTAGTAGCAAAGAACCTTGGAGGACCTCACAAAGCCTCTTTAGCATCATCCAACGCAGAGGAGAAAAGTTCCGGGAATATATCTTCTGGTTCAACGTAGCAGCCTGGGAAATTCTTCATTTCGACCCTGTTGTCCAAACCTTAGACTTCTAGAATGGGCTTAAGTAGTGAACCTTTAGCTTCAAGTTGACTAAGCACCCTCCCAAGGATATGTATGACATCCTTGCCCAGGCCGAGGAACACATGATCGCGGAATATGACCAGGTATTCAGGAGAGAAAGAACCCAGGGAAAGCTTCGTCAAAAAATCCCGCCCAGAAAGGAGAACAAGAGTTCCCTTTAACTTTGAGAATTTTACTTCAGTGACTGCTTCCAATACCAACATACTTCTGAGTATCTAGTACTGGGATCTCTTTCGTTGGCCTCCAAGACCTCTTTATCTGAGTAGAAATCGGCCTGAGTGGTTCCGCTTCCATAAGGATCATGGTAACGACACTGAGGAGTGTCACGCCCTCAAACAGTAGATCGAATCCCTCATCCAAATGGGGTACTTAAAGGAATACACCAGACCTCACCAAATTCAGGATTACAAAGACCGTCCTCGGCACTCATACCGATGAACCTCAAAAAGGTCATATCGAGGATGTCAGAGTCCAAGGAAGAGCCCTAGGCTAAGTCCCAAAAAACCAATCCGAGAATAAATACGCCCCCAGAACAATCAAGGACACATCACCACTGTTACCGGCACTATCAAAACCATTTTTAGAGGACCAACTATAAGAAGACAATCCACCCATGGAATAAGAGCTTACGTTTGGTCAGTAGCATCGATTAGTGGACCTTATAAACGAGTCAAGACAGACCAGAAAATATCTTTTACAGATGAAGACCTAGAAGGAATACAAACTCCGCATAATGACGTTGTGGTTATCTCCCTCCTCATCGCTAACTACAATATTGAGTTGGTCCTGGTGGATAAATGGGAGCTCAACAGACATCCTCTTTTATGAATCCTTCCAACATGTGAAGCTAAAAGACGACCAACTCAAACTAGTATCATCTCTTTTGTATGGCTTCTCAGAAACACCAGTATTTTTCGAAGGAAGTATAGTTCTCTCAATCACTGCTAGAACTCCACCACAACGCACTACTGTCTATACTACATTTTTGGTGGTGAAGCACCCATCTAACAACGTGATACTCGGGAGATCGACCCTTAATAAAATGAGGACAATAGTCTCTACATATCATCTGAAGGATAAATTCCCTACTAAGGAAGGTGTGAGGGAAGTTCAGGGCAACCAGCAAATGTCTTGGTCCTGCTATTTGAACTCCATTAAATGCCATAGGAAAGTCGAAGCTTTGCCCTTAGAAATAGAAGCCCTGAAAGATGAATTTAAGACCTCACGATGACAGCCAGAAGAAGAACTCATCCTCATCCCATTAAACGAATGAGATTAAAAAATATCGAGTCTCATCTCTCCAAAGTCCTCAAAAAATCGTTGATTTCTTTCTTGAGAAAGAATCAAGATCTCTTCACCTGGTCAGCCTCCAATATTCCTGGGATCGATCCCTCAGTTATTGTTCACCGATTGAACGTGGATCCTAACCATTGACCAATGGTCCAAAAAAGAGGTCATTCGCTCCAAAACGGTAGAACGCCATTAATGAAGAAATAGACAAGCTCCTAGCGGTAAATTTTATCTAAGAGATCAACTACCCAAAGTGGATTGCCAATGTGGTGATGGTAAAAAAGGCCAACGGTAAGCGAAGGATCTGCATTGATTTCACAGATTTGAACAAGGCTTGCCTAAAATATACTTTTCCGCTACCTTATATTGACCAGTTGGTTGATGCCACCTCCGGGCATGAGCTGTTCAGTTTCATGGTGGCATACTCCGAGTACAACCAAATTTTAATACACAAGCCTGATCGACCCAATACCACCTTTATCACCAATCAAGGCCTGTATTGATACAAGGTGATGCACTTTGGGTTCAAAAATGAAGGAGCAACTTATCATAGGTTAGCCAATAATATTTTTAAAGAACAGATCAGGAAAAATATGGAAGTTTACATGGATGGCATATTAGTTAAGAGTGCCAGCGCTAAGGATCACGAGTCTGATCTAAATGAGCCTTTTGGGATACTCTGTCGCCACCAAATGAGGTAAAACCCAGCCAAATACACCTTTGGAGTCACCGTCGAAAAATTCTTGGGTTTATGGTAACACAACAGGGAATAGAAGCACCTTGAAAAGATAAAGGCAATAATTAATATGGCTCCTCATCGAAACGTTAAAAAAATGCAAAGGTTGATTAGACGAATGGCTACACTCAGCCGCTTCATGTCTAAATCACTTAAAGGTGCTTACCTTTCTTTAAAGCTATCAAGAAAACCAAGGGTTTCGCTTGGGATAAAGAGTTTTAGAGGGCGTTCGAGGAACTAAAAGAATACTTGAGCTTGCCACCCATCCTGACTAAACCCATCATAGGGGAGGAACTCTTCCTCTATATATCAGTAGGCCAAGATGTGGTTTGTCTTAATTCAAGAAGATGCTGGGATGCAGAAATGTATCTATTATGTCAGTCGAATCCTGCACGGTGCTGAGACACAATATCTCCCGATCAAAAAATTAGCATACACCCTCCTGATCACCACCCGGAAGCTCCGACCGTATTTTCAAGCTCACACCATAGCTCTCCTCACTGACCAACCCTTGCAACAAGTTCTTCAAAGTCATACATTTCTTAAAAGTTTGTCAAATGGTCAATTGAGCTAGGCAAATTTGATATTCGATACAAGCTCTGAACGGTTATTAAAGTGTAGGCCCTAGCAGATTTCATAACTAAAACGATTTTTCCCGACAGTTTGGTTGAAGTCAAGGCACCCAAAGAAACCGAGTTGGCACCGAGTTAGATGCTATATGTTGATGACTCTTCTAATAGCATAGGTAACGGGCCTAGCCTCATTCAATAGCCCTGAAGGGTTCACAATCGAGTACACTCTAAGATTTGGGTTCAAAGCCTCAAACAATGAAGGTGAATATGAAGCATTACTTACCAGAATGAAAATCGCCAAAGCATTAGCTGCTGAAGCTTTAGAAGCCCATAGTGACTCACAGTTTATGGTGAATCAAATAACCAACGAATATGGGGCCAAGAGTGTAAAGATCACAAGATATCTCAAAAAGGCTTGCGAGCTTATAGAAACCTTCAACGTATTCCAAATAACCTAGGTACCTCAGATAGAAAACACAAAAGCAGATGCCTTGGCCTAGCTTTCATCCTCCAAACATAATGATTTTACTCAGGCAGTCTACCTTAAGACCCTCTCAACCCAAAGTATCAATGAAATGTCAATTATATTGCTCAACAATGAGCCAACCTTGATGGATTTGATCCTCAAATACTTAGTGGACGGCATACTCCGAGATCAAAAGAGTGAGTCAAAAAAGCTTATCTCTCACGCCTCAAGATATCGTAATTGATGGACAACTGTATAAAAAAGGTCTCCCCACACCATATTTAAAATCCTTAGGGGCTACCGATGCAAATTACGCTCTCATGGAAGTAAACCAAGGGATATGTGGAAACTACCTCGGAGACCAGGCGTTGGCATTCAAAATACTTCGTCATGGTTAGTATTGGCCCTAAATGAGCTGTGATGCAGTTGAAATGGTAAAAAATGCAAGACTTGTCAAGAACATCCCTTCATCCTTAACGCTCGACCAACATCTTGACTTCAATCACCAACTCTCTTCCCTTCGCAATGTGGGAAATTGATATCCTGAGACCATTCTAAGAAGCACCCAGCCAAAAGAAACCTCTGATAGTAGCCATCGATTATTTCACCAAGTGGGTAGAATCCGAGCCACTTGCTAGTATCTCTAACCATTAGGCACAATGGTTCCTCTAGAAGTCAATTATCTATAGATTTAGCATACCAAAGGTATTGGTTACCGATAATGGTACGCAGTTTGACAAGACTCGATTTAAGTCATTCTGTCAAGACCTTCAGATCAAACAAAGATTTTCCTCGGTTGGTTACTGATGAGAGAAAAATATTGCATATTTTGGCCACTTAATTTACATTTGTTAGCTTAGGATTTTGTTACTTTGAGTTGTTTTCATTGTTTTTCAGGTTTACAAGCACTGGGAAAGGAGTTTCACTGAAATTACCAGAATTGCCTGTACAGATCAATCATCTTTGAAAATTAAACTGTATTGATTCAAGAAGAACCAGGATATGAGCCATATATGCTTAGAAATATCCAGAAGTCTATTTTCTGGAGAATTTTACGGCTCATAAAAATGATTTTTCTACAGAAAGTTATGGCCATTTTAGTAGACAAAGGTCGGGCTGTGCGGGATTTCAGCGTGAGCAAAAGTTTTGAAGGGCATGTGAAGGCTTAAATCCCACATCCCACATCGGTTGGAAACACATTTCTATATCCCACATCCCACATCGGATTGGAAACATATTGCACTCGTGGTATTTGCCTATATAAGACCCACTCCACTTCATCATTCAGTGTACAATTCCTGGGCCACTTTGGTGTTAACCGGTGGACGTCTACTAGCATTCTGGTGGATCCCAAAGGCTTTGCTACCACGAGGGGAAGTGCCGCCCATCAGCGAGTGGAATTTCTCCCATATAAATTTATTTATTTCTTTTTATTTAGTTGTTTTAGTTTAATGTTTAGCACTTTTATTATGAATTGTAGTTTCATAATTATGAGTGGCTAGAATCTTCAGCTAAGGTTGAAGATGAAGCCCTGTCATTGTTTGGCATAGTAGTTCAGATTTGCTTGTACAAATTTGACATTTTTTAGTATAAATGTTCTGTCAATTATTTGAGTTAATCTTGTGACTGATTGAGTTTAAATTGTTCTGTTGGATTTTCCTTGTGTTTCATTTGATGGATACATCGAATTGTTTTCGATTAAATTGGATTTCCTTTGTGATTTGTTAAGAGCGGATACATTGGATGCTTTTGGTTTAATTGGGATATTCTTTATTTTTTGTCTTATAGTTGGATTCATGGAATGTTTTGATAGGCTATGTTTTTAGGACATATATGCTTAAACTTTGGCGGGGTGGATTCAGAAACCTTAGTCTTTTTATTAGTTTTTAAAATCAATTTAGTTTAGCTTTTATTTATTTTGCAACATATAATTACAAATTTGGAACTAGGTTAAGATAAAGTTAGTTTAGATTAAATTATATTTTCACAACGCAATTCCCTGTGGATTTGACCTCGCACTTGCACAACACTATATTGCAAACGACTCGTGCGCTTGCGAGTAATTTAAAACTAACAACAAGTTTTTGGCACCGTTGTCGGGGAATTGTTTGGTTTGTGAAATTTTTTTGTCTAAATTGATTTTATTTTTTTACTAGTTAGTTATCATTTTTTTTATATAAAAAAAGAGAAAAAAACAAATGTGGATGAATCCAACGCCAATTTCACAGTCTTTAGAGGACACCATTAATGAGTACATGAAAATGATCGGTCCGTCCATCAATGCTGCCAACACATTCAATGTTGATAGTTGTTCCATCTGTGCTAGTTCTATTCATTTAGCACAGAATTGTCCATCAATGCCGGCTTTTGCCGAGTATCCCATGGAACAAATGAATGCTTTCAATGAGTGTTGTTGGCAATCAAATGGATATTACTCCGAAACATACAATCCAGGGTGGTGGGACCACTCTAATTTTTCATGGACGCAAAACCAACTGAGGAATCAGGGAGGAGCCCTTTATCAAGCTCACAATCAATACCCTCCCGAATTTCCTCCGCCAGTTCCAAGTTATAGTCACTCAACCTATCCAACACCATTACCTGCTTACCAAGCTCCCATTCAAACACCAGCACTAGTTTCACTATCACTTGAGGACACCCTTAAGGAGTACATGAACATGACTAGCCAATCTATGAGTGAAATGATGAGTGCAACAATAGAAAACACCAAAGCATTTGCCAAGCTAGAGAGTCAAATTGATCAAATCGCAAGTTACGTGGGTGAAGGAGAGGAATGAGGGTTCCCCAGTCAACCTAAGCCTAACCCAAAGGAACAATTTACGGTGGGAAATTCATCAAATCCTATGCATTGGCAGGAACAAGTGAAATCAACTGTCCCATACTTGTCTGGGAGACAAGTGGACAATCAAGTGGAGGAGAACCCTGCTATGCAACAAGGGCAAGAAAGTGGCAACAAGGAAAAGAGAGATATTGAGCCATCTACAGCCACATCTATTATTAAGGATCTCTCTAGGCTGTTTTTACCTAAAGCACCTTACCTTGAGAGACTACAAGCGCCTAAGAAAAAAGGGAAGTCTAAGGACATTATGGAGGCAGGCTTTGCTCAGTTTGGAGTGGATTTAGACTTAGATAAGTTACTTGAGCAAGCAAATACTATCTTGGACTCTGCTCCTCGGGAGAGTAGTAAGACTATGGATGAATCCCACATTGAGGATCCCCTGGAGGCATGCTTTGCTCACTTTGGAGAGGACTTGGGCTTAGATAAGTTACTAGAGAAAGTGAATGCCATTTTGGAGTCTGATCCTTGAGAAAGCAATGAGACAGAGGAAACCACAACACCTGAACCCCCCAAGAAGGAACTTAAGCCTTTACCGGACAATCTTAAGTATAAGTTCCTAGGTCCAACAGATTCTTTGCCTATAATTATAGCCTTAGATTTGGGTGATGCTCCAGAGGAGAAATTATTGGACGTCTTAAAAGAGCATAAGGAAGCTATAGGCTAGACTATTGAGGATGTCAAGGGAATCAACCCCTCATTGGTAATACACACGATACAGTTGGAGGAGAATGCCAAGCCATCAAGGGAGCCACAAAGAATGCTCAACCCTGCTATGCAAGAGGTTGTGAGGGCAGAAGATATTAAGCTGTTAGAGGCAGGGATCATTTATCCCATCTCTGATAGCGAGTGGGTGAGCCTGATTCAAGTCGTGTCCAAACATGCTGAATTAACGATAGTAAAGAATGAGGACGACGAGTTGGTGCCAACTCGTGTTCAGTCAGGAGGGAGAGTGAATATAGACTACCGTAAGTTGAATGCTGCCACTAGGCCTGGTCATTTTTCATTCTCATTTATTGATCAGATGGTGGAGCACTTAGTTGGGCATGTTTGCTAATGTTGGGTCTGGTTGAAGACGTTAAACTTAGCGCTCATGGGAGGCACCCCACAGCTTATCTTTTCTGTTTATTTATTTATTATTTCGCATTTTTATGATTAACGTTTGTTTCTAGTATTTTTTGTTTTCCAGTTTTTTTTTATTTTTCAGGGACAATGCGTACTTCAGTTCAAGTTTGAGGGTATGCTATGAGCCATACCAGTCCATATAATTCTCTATATCTCAGGTCAGCTCTTTCCATATTAGTCACACATTGGGGTCAATGTGCAATTTAAGTTTGGGGGTATAAGAGACACATCACACACTTTGTCCTAATTTGTTGTCTTTTTGTCGTAAAGATAAATGCATGTTCATGTTCGTCTAAAAATTTTGGTTGTTCTGAAAAATTGTGATGCGATTTCATTGGTGAGTTTAAAACTTTGAATACATGATCTAATGATAGAGTTTAAACTTTAGTTACTTACTTTAGGCATTTTCGAGAATTCACATGTTTGATCTAATCTAACACGAGCACATTAGCACATATTTGTGTGAGGTATGACAAGTGAGTTGAATGTATATGTTTCCTTGTCTTAACTGAAACTGGATGACTTGTTGGATAAACACTTGGGCATATATATAAAAAAAAAACAACTAATGCTACTAATATTTATAATGATCATCATCAATAAAATTTCCACTGAGTAACTGGACCTCTTACCTCAGTAAGCAGTGAGTGTTCACATCAAAATGTGAGAATTTTATTCATAATGATCATTGCGAAACTTTTCGCTGAGTAACTGGACTTCTTGCCTCAGTAAGCAGTAAGTGTTCACATCAAAAGGTTGAATTTTGCTTGGTAGTATTAAGGCCGGTTTAATTTCGTAGCCTTTTTTACTCGAGTTAGTAAGTCTTTAGGGGTGTCTTTACACCTAATGCCCTAAAACTATCTGGTTTGGGAGTCATTGACTCAACACTCGCTACATGGGTCGATTAGAAAGCTTACATAGCAGAGCCTTATATATATATATATATATATATATATATATATATATATATATATATATATATAAAACTATGTCATTGTTGTTCTTTCCGATGAGAAATTCTGTGGATCTTGAGACTTGATTACCTTGTACATTGAAGTTATTTGGAAACCTCATCTGTATATGCTAAATCACTTTACACTGATTCAAGCTTGTGATGTCTTACCATGCCTCTTGTAAGTAATTAGGTTTTAAATTCTTATTCATTGTGAAGATGGATTGGACTTATTTAAGCTTGCTCATGAATGAATCTCATGATTTTGAATGCTCCTTAAATTTTTGGATACCATGAATACTGAACTTATCTTTATGTTCTTTGTTTTTCATTTAGTTTTATTTATTTATTTTGTTTTGCTAAGGGACTAGCAAAATGTAAGTTTGAGGGTATTTGATGAGAGAAAAATATTGCATATTTTGGCCACTTAATTTACATTTGTTAGCTTAGGATTTTGTTACTTTGAGTTGTTTTCGTTGTTTTTCAGGTTTACAAGCACTGGGAAAGGAGTTTCACTAAAATTGCCAGAATTGCCCGTACAAATCAATCATCTTTGAAAATTAAACTGTATTAATTCAAGAGGAACCAAGATATGAGTCATATATTCGTAGAAAGATCCAGAAGTCTATTTTCTGGTGAATTTTACGGCTCGTAAAAATGATTTTTCTACAGAAAGTTATGGCCGTTTTAGTAGACAAAGGTCGGGCTGTGCGGGATTTCAGCGTGAGCAAAAGTTTTGAAGGGCATGTGAAGGCTTAAATCTCACATCCCACATCGGTTGGAAACACATTTCTATATCCCATATCTCACATCGGATTGGAAACACATTGCACTCATGGTATTTGCCTATATAAGACCCACTCCACTTCATCATTTAGTGTACAATTCCTGGGCCACTTTGGTGTTAACTAGTGGATGTCTGCTAGCATTCTGGTGGATCCCAAAAGCTTTGCTACCACGAGTACCACGAGGGGAAGCGCCGCCCATCAGCGAGTGGAATTGCTCCCATGTAAAGTTATTTATTTCTTTTTATTTAGTTGTTTTAGTTTAAAGTTTAGCACTTTTATTATTAATTGTAGTTTCATAATTATGAGTGGCTAGAATCTTCAGCTAAGGTTGAATATGAAGCCCTGCCATTGTTTGGCATAGTAGTTCAGATTTGCTTGTACAAATCTGACATTTTTTAGTATAAATGTTCTGTCAATTATTTGAGTTAATCTTGTGATTGATTGAGTTTAAATTGTTCTGTTGGATATTCCTTGTGTTTCATCTGATGGATACATCGAATTGTTTTCGATTAAATTGGATTTCCTTTGTGATTTGTTAAGAGCGGATACATTGGATGCTTTTGGTTTAATTGGGATATTCTTTGTTTTTTGTCTTATAGTTGGATTTATGGAATGTTTTGATAGGCTATGTTTTTAGGACATATATGCTTAAACTTTGGCGGGGTGGATTCAAAAACCTTAGTTTTTTTATTAGTTTTTAAAATCAATTTAGTTTAGCTTTTATTTATTTTGTAACATATAATTACAAATTTGGAACTAGGTTAAGATAAAGTTAGTTTAGATTAAATTATATTTTCACAACGCAATTCCCTGTGGATTCGACCTCGCACTTGCACAACACTATATTGCAAACGACTTGTGCGCTGGCGAGAAATTTAAAACTCACAACAGTTACCTTCAATCAAACAGACAAGCTGAAATAACCCACAGAACCCTGCTATAAGGAATCAAGAAAAGGTTTGATGATACTGACCAACAATGGACTAATCACCTCCCAAATGTTCTTTAGGACTATCGAACCTCCGCTCGAACTCCTACAGGAGAGACCCCGTTCTTCTTAGCATATGGGTATGAGGCTGTCATACCCCTCGAGATAGAGATGCCATCATTACAAGTGCAACGCTTCAATGAAGCAGATAACGAAGAGGCTCTCAAGATGAACACTGATTTGATTAAAGAGGCCAGTGACAAAGCCTAGATCAAGCTTTTTGCCAATCACCAAAAGTTTGTCATGGTACTATAACTACCTAGTCCGAGAGAGAGTCTTTAGACTACATGACTTGGTTCTGAGAAAGAACAAGGTGTCTCACCCCCGAAAGACGAGAAAACTCCATCCAAACTAGGAGGGTCCCTACAGCATCAAGAAAGTTTGTCAAGCTAGCACGTTCAAGCTTGAAGACTTGGATGCCAAGCCAGTGCCGCACAATTGGGATGTCGAGAATCCCTCTATGTTCTACCGATAGAACCCCTCCGAAGACCCCCTAATTGTACCAAATTTTTTCTCCAATTTTATTTCGACAAGTGATTATGTAATCTCTAAATATTCTTAATAAACGAACAATCCATTTTCGCCAAGTTTTTTTTAAGTTTTCTATGTCGAGGAGAAGGCCATAACTTCCCCCTCGAACTCCTATTTTGATTACAGAAATAGTATGTACATTCAACAAATTGAATGGAAAACAAAAAGAGAAATCTTCATTAACTTAAAAGTTTTTTACAAAAGGTGTTGATGGCTAAGAGTACAAAAAGTAAAAAAAGGAAACCCTAATCTATATCAATCTCTTTCTCCTCCTTAGTAGCATAGGCCTGGTCCTTACCCTCATCTCCATCACCCTCGTCATCAAAATGAATATCCACCATGGAGAAATCCTAGTCAGGTTAGGCCGTTGAGGCCTACTACTTGTCCTCCTCAAAGCCCTTACGATAGAATTCTCTAACTGTAACCTCCACGACTGACTTAAACTATTGAGATTCTTTAAAATCCGTCAAGGCCTTTTTCATAACTTTTTTCTCGGCTCGAAGCTTCACTATCTCAACTTCAGTTGTGTTCCACTCTGACCAAGCCTCCTTCAAGTCCTCGATTAGCAGAGATTTTCCCCTCTCTAAACGATCAACCTCCACAATGTGCTTCATGAGGGATTCCCATAAGATCCATATAAAGTTATGGCAATCCCCCAACTTTTTATCTAGGTCGAGGCATCGACATGAAAGGATTCCCAAAGCTATCTAGACCGAAAAATAAAACAAGTTAAAACCCCTTGGATGAATGCAAGAATATTATAAAGAAATTTAAATGATTGTGAGCTACCTGTGAGGCCAAACCCTCGACCATCACAGTAAGACTCTCCACGGGCTCCTGGGCAGTCTAGCCATGTCCCCTGATGAGGTGCTCCCGAGTGACGTTGGCACTCCCGAAGCACGAGTCGCTGACCTTGATATACCAATTAAGCTTAAAGACTTAGGGAGGGTGAGCCTGAATGGGGGCAACAATGAGAATGAGTAGCAACAACATCATCGTCCACCATAATGGGAGTAGGAGGAGGAGTTTGATTGTGAGAAACTCCCGTGTTAGCCTTTTTTTCCAAAAGACTGGTTTACCATGGCCCGAGCCTCCTCATCGAGCTTTTTTTTTTTAGTCTGCTTTGCTTCCTTCTGAGTGTCCCTTAGTGCATCCATAGCTGCAAAAGAGGAATACGACATGAGTACAGAAGAAAAAAAAAACAAATACAAAGGAAAGAACTTGGACCTATCTCCTCATCTGGACCCTCAGCGAAAAGTGCAAGCTTAACCAACTCAGTGTTTTGGTATAGAAGTTCAACGTCTATCCACCCAACAATCATGTGCTCCAAGGTCTCTATCTCCCTCCTCAGAAGGTTCAGCTTCTTATTAGACTTAACCATATCCAAATCCCACTTCGAAGATCACTCCGAACAAAGAAAAAACTTTTTTTTTCATTGCTTGATACACAAAGGTGTCTTATCCAATAACCTTCTTTTTGGTCTAAAACTCAGCACTACCCAACCATTCTCTTTATGTTTACTAATCTGAAAGAGGTACTTGAAAACACTCATATTCATCACTCATTTTTCTTTTGTATTAACATATATGAATGTCATAAACAAACGTATGAAATTTGGCACAAACTGGCACAAGGCTTATCGTAATGTTTAAGCATAGTACAGACAAAAAGATGAATGGGGAACCTAAGTCCTGCCTTCAGATGATGCAGATAGATGTATAATTCTCTCTCCTTTAGATCATCACAAGAACAGTCCTCAATCCTAGCATTCCTAAGTGTGAATTCCTTGGGGATCTTATATGTAAACCTTATCTCATCGAGCTCATCCTTCTTCAGCTTATTAGGAGCAAGATTCATCGCAAATTTTATATTCGGCCTCTCATCCTCTCACATCTCCTCTCGAAGCTCACATAGGGCATGGCTACCCTCTGAAGTAGGTGAAAGATAACTCACATCCCTCATAAAGAACTGAGGCATGAGAATCTCCTATGGTATCATCTACCTTGATTTCTAAACCACGACTACCCCTACTGTTCTCACTACCACTGCCAATCCTATCATCTTCACTACCTTTATTATCATCCTTACCATTATCTCTATCAAGGTAAATATCAAAAGTAGACATAGGGGAAAGAAATATGAGACTCACCAATCGAGAACTCCGAGCTTCCCACGGTCATTGAAACTCCAAGACTCCCAAACTCCAAAAGATTCTAAGCTCCAAGATTCCTAAACCCTGAAAGCTTCTACAACTTCGAGCTCCCAAATTCCAAGGGCTCTCAAACTCCAAAGGCTCTCAAAATCTTTTGATAGTTGCAAATGAAGTGAAAAACAAGCGAAAGGTTCTGCCCTTATAAAGAACTCCTCGCAAAGCTCCGAGCAGTTTTGACTGAGTGTCAACTCCTCATAATCAATTACAAACCCCAGGCAGTTTTAACTAAGTGTCAACTCCTCAGATTCAATCGCCAAATCCCGAGTAGTTTTAACTGAATGCCAACTCCTCAGACTCAATCGCCAAACTCCCACTAGCTTTGACTGAGTGTCAACTCCTCGGATTCAATCGCCAAACCCTGAGTAGTTCTGACTAAGTGTCAACTCCTCAGACTCACTCACCAAACTCTAAAAAGTTTTGACTGAGTGTCCACTCCTCTGACTCAATCGCCAAACTCCGAGCAGTTTTGACTGAGTGTCAACTGCTTAGAATCAATAACCAAACCACAAGTAGTTTTAACTGAGCATCAACTCCTCGGGCTCAATCGCCAAACTCTAAGTAGTTTTGACTGGGAGTGAACTCTTCAGACTCAATTGCCAAACTCTGTGTAGTTTTGACTGAGTGTTAACTCCATGGACTCAATCACCAAACTCCAAGTAGTTTTGACTGAGTGTCAACTCCTCAGACTCAATCGCCAAACTTCGAGCAATTTTTCAACTCCTCAAACTTTCTTAGTAAACTCTGAGGGTGACCGGCCTAGCGGACCTCATCGCAGTCTCCTCTCAAATAGTTTTAAGCCACCATAATGCCAAAAGAACCCCCAGCCATTTTGAGTTGCACAATATACCTTATGTTACCTACTTCCTCATGTACATAAATGCACCTAAGGAAGTGGAGGGCATATGATGTAAGGAAAAATTTCATCTTCAATAACATGATGACATGTGTTAATCTCTAAGGTAAAAATGGTACTTTTATAACTACAACAAGAAAACCAATCTCCTCCCAACTCGTGGCAAGGGAAATGGTAACTTTGCACCAAAAGACCTAATGTTATTCTACCACTCCAAATTTTAGATAAAATCGTACGACTTATAGGTAACTCCAAAAAAATGCTACTCCTATCTCAACACAGAAATTGTTCTTCTGATCAGACTCTACTCCGACACACTATAAAAAATAAAAATAAAAAAAGAACATTCATAAAATTAAAAGGCACTTTTTAAATTCAGAGCACAAAGCTCCTATTTTAACCCGTTTTCCCTATCTCTAAAAAGCTCTATCTAACTTAAACATTGGAGAGTCCTCCGGAGGCATACCCCCCATTCGATCCTCTACGACTTTAGGTTTTTTCTTCGTTTTGTGTTTGCAGATCCCACTCCTCGACTATCCAGATTCTGAAAAATAATGCCCTAAGTAAACCAAGCAAAGCAAGTTAACTTACCTGAAGAATAAGAGAAATAGTTGGTTAGCTCAGTCTATAATTTATGTTTTAGATTCATTGCAAACTTCACTGATAATTTTGATGAACTTTACTGGTAATGTTATATTTTTGGATTTCACACTTATATTCACAATACCAATGAAGCTCTTCAAAATTACAAGTGAAATTTCTAACGAGTCTAAAACCAATGTTGATTTTAGACCCGAGCAAACCAAGAGTTTTCTAAAGAACAGTGATCAAAGCATAATATCACTTTGAACTTAGGGAACCAGGTAGGAAATCATTGAGAGGATGAGACTTTCTTAATAGATGACTCAGATTTTAATTTTTTTTATCACCGAACTAAAGTTTCAATGACAAAACTTCTCAACAAGCTTGTTAAACTTCTGAATGAACTTTGAGGTCATGACAACACCTAATTAATCCTTAATATATATCAAATCACATAATTAGAAATACTATATATCAAATAAACATGTTTAATAGAACTTGTCAAACCCATCTAGCAAGGATTTCAAACTATATGTGTGAAATTGGTCATGATTCAAAATTCAAGCAGGAAATTTTAGCATCAAATACTTGACTTTCTAGTTGTCCATGCTTTAAGGGTCTGTTTGGTTGGGGTATTAAGGTGTGATTGGACTAATTAATCTCATATATATATATATATATATATATATATATATATATATATATATATATATATATATAGTTTATCTCATTTTTAGTTGAAGGAATTTACTATTTATGTGAGATTAAGGTGGGTTAAAATTAGTTTTAATCCCACCGTTTTTGTCTCACCTTGCCCAATGGGATAGAACCTATCCCAACTCTTGGAACTAATTTTTTTCCTCCCCTTTCTACCCTTGAATTATTATTATTATTGTTGTTATATTATTATTATTATCATCATCATCATCATCATAAAAAACAATAACAATATAGCAAAAAATTATGGCATCAAATAATTGATTTTCTAGTAGTCCATACTCTAAGAGTCCGTTCGGTTGAGGGTGCTAAATAGGAATTGGATTAATAAATCCACATGAATAGTTTATCCCACATTTGGTTGAAGAAATTTACTATTCATGTTGGATTAAGAAGGGATGAAATTAGCTTTAATCCCACTATTTTTGTCTCACCTCTACCCATGGGATAGAACTTATCCCAACTCTTAGGACTAATTTTTTTCCTTCCCCTTCTACCCTTGAATTATTATTGTTGTTGTTGTTGTTGTTGTTGTTGTTGTTATTATTATTATTATTATAAAAAAAATAATAATATAGCAAAAAATTATGGCATCAAATAATTGATTTTCTAGTTGTCCATACTCAAGGGTCCGTTCGGTTGAGGGTGCTAAAGTTGGATTGGACTAATAAACCCGCATAAATAGTTTATCTCACATTTGGTTGAAAGAATTTACTATTCATGTGGGATTAAAGAATGATAAAATTAGTTCTAATCCCACCATTTTTGTCCCACCTCCTCCCATGGGACAGAACCATCCCACCTTTTGGGATTAAATCTTTTTTCCTTCCTTTTCCACCCTTCAATAATAATAATAATTGTTGTTATATTAGCATTATAATAAAAAATGATAATAATTATAATTATATTAATTATAATAATAAGTATTATCATTATTATAATTATAATTATAATTATAATAATAATATAGTAATGATCATTACATTATAATAATAATCATCATACTGATGGTAATAATTATAACTATAATATCATAATTACAATAATAATTATAATTATAATATCATAATTACAATAATAGGTATTATGATGATGTTGATGAAATTTTAATGTTTGTGAAGAAAGTGAGGATGGTTGATGATGATGGATGTGAAAGCTTTGGTAAATAGATCTGCTAGCTATTGACTTGTGGGCATGTGAATGGTTTAAATTACTTGGTTCTGGAGCTTCTCCCGAATGAGATGACAATCGATCTCTATATGCTTTGTTCGCTCATGGAATACCAGATTGGATGCAATGTGGATAGCTACTTTGTTATTACAGTATAGCTTGACTGGTTGTGGATGTGCTCTCTAGAGATCTGTCAGAAGTTGCTTTAACCAAGTAATTTCACAACAGGTTGATGTCATAGATCAGTACTCTGCTTTAGTTGAGGATTGTGAAATTGTTGTTTGCTTTTTGGTCTTCCAAGAAATTGGTGATTTTCCAAGTAGAATACAGTACCCAGTAACTGATCGCTGAGTATCTCTACATCCAGCCCAGTCAGCATCACAAAATGCATGCAATTGAACATCACTGGAAGTTGATAGAAAAATTCCTTGGCCATATGATTGTTTGAGATATCGTAAGACTCGATGTGCTGCATCCAAGTGAGATGTTCGAGGTTTGTCCATGAATTGACTCAGAATGTGTACTGCATATGCTAAGTTTGGCCTAGTGATGGTCCAGTAAATCAGCTTCCCAACTAATCGTCGATATGAAGACGGATCTGAAAGTAGTTCTCCATCAGTCACACTAAGAGCCAGATTTCGTTCCATGGGTAGATTTCCTGGTTTAGCACCAATAAATCCAGTTTCCTCAAGTATTTCCAAGGTGTATTTCCTTTGTGATCAAATGATGCCAGTTTTTTAGCGAGCCACTTCTATACCCAGAAAATATTTCAGAATGCCAAGGTTTTTGAGTTTAAAACATTTTCCCAAGTATTTCTTGAGTGCATCAATTTGTTCTAAGTTGTTTCCTGCCAAGATGATGTCGTCTACATATACCAAGAAAATTGTAAAACTATTTTCGTGGGATCGGACGAACATAGAATAATCTACTTTAGACTGTTTATATCCGGCACTAATGAGAGTGGAAGAAAGCTTGGTATACAATTTCCTAGAGGCTTGTTTAAGGCCCTATAGGGACTTTTTGAGCTTGCAGATTCAGTTCTCTCTCTTTTTGTCTGAAACCAGAATGAACGTGCATGTAGACGTCTTCATCAAGGTCTCCATGCAGGAAGGCATTGTTAATATCAAGTTGATGGAGATGCCAATTTTGTGCAGTAGCAAGGGCAAGAACAGTGCGAACAGCAACAATTTTGGCAACAGGAGTAAATGTTTCAGAGTAATCGATACCTTCCTTCTAATTATAGCCTTTGGCAACGAGGCGAGCCTTATAACATTCCATCGAGCCATCTGGATTATGTTTGATTTTGTACACCTATTTGCAACCAATAGGTTTCTTGTGGGGTGGAAGAGGAGTCAAAGTCCAAGTATGGTTGGCTTCCAAGGCATCAATTTTAGCACGTATGGCATCGCGCCACTTGGGATCCTACATAGCCTGCAAGAATGACTTGGGTTCTTATGCAAGGGAGATAACAGTGGTGAAGGCATGGTGTGTAAGAGAAAGAGAATCATAAGAAAGAAAATTAGAGAGAGGATAAATAGTACCTAAGGAGCAGACCGACGTTGAGCCAGATGGTAGGATAGGCCGAAACATGAGTGCTTGTTTAACATAGAAATCCTGTAAGTAAACAGGTGGCTGGATCTGATGTCTAGATCGTCGAACTTGTATAGGTGGGGTAGGAGAAGGGGGAATATCATTAGGTAGGGAAGTATGTGGCTGGGTAGAAGGTTCAGAAAGAAAATCTGGAGAGTCAATAGGATGAGGTAAAATAGTACTTTGTGACTTTAAGGTACTTTGTGACTCTAAGGTACTTTGACTAAAAGGAAATTGATCCTCATAAAAAATCACATCACGGGATACAAAGGTTTAGTGAGTTGCAAGATCATACAGCTCATAACCTTTTTGTCCGTATGGATAGCCAAGGAAGACGCAACGGGTTGCACGGGGATCAAATTTTGAACGATGGCAGAAGTGAGTGGACACATAATAAAGACATCCAAAGACGCGAAGATGGTCGTATTTAGGTGGGGTACTGTATAGCTTCTCATAGGGAGATTTTCCGCCTAAAAAAGGAATGGGTGTTTTATTTATCAAATAAATTGCAGTGAGGAGAGTATGACCCCAAAAGTGTTTAGACATATTGTCCTGAAAAAGAAGAGCTCGGGAAACATTCAAAAAATGATGATGTTTACGTTCCACGACTCCATTTTGTTAAGGAGTGGAAACACAACTCGTTTGGTGAATGATGCTTTTTCTAAATAGAATGAAGAAAGGTCAAATTCGAGCCCATTATCACTATGGACAATTTTGATCATAGTAGAATATTGGTTTTCAATGAGCCAAATAAAAGAAAGAAGAAAGTGACAGGTATCTGACTTATGACGCATTAAGTATACCCAAGTACATCTAGTGTTATCATCGACAATAGTCGAAAAATATTGTGCCCAAGTGTGAGATGGAACACGGTAACCCCCCTAAATGTCTACATGTATTAAATGAAAAGTTACAGTAAAAGAGATTGAACTGGAAGGAAATTCAACGCTGGTTTGTTTAGCTAATGGGCAAATATAAAATGTTTCTAAATTTGAAAAAATTTCAGAAACATTGTTGGAAAGTAAAGATAAAATCTTGTTGGATAAATGGCCAAGTCGGCGATGCCAAAGTTGGGAATTTGATGTAGCCACCTGACAATGAGCGTGATTCATTTTGGTGAAGTAATACAAGTCATCCCGCTCAGTGCCCAACCAATCATCTTTATCGAGCGTAGGTCCTGAATTAGGCATAGATGAGTAGAAAAAATTATTAAACAATTGACAGTTTAATATAGCACATGAACGAAAATAAGGTTAAAATGAAAGGAAATGACACAAAGGACATTTTTCAAAATAAATGAGATAGAGAAAACGACAGAACTAATATGGGTTACCACATCATGAGAGCCATTTGGGAGTCATACAGTACGACCATGTGTAGGAATGGAGTAGGTTAAATCAGTGGAAGAACACACCATATGATCGATGGCTTCACTGTTAAGAATCCAAAGTGTTTTAAGAGAGAGAAGAGGTGGTTTACCTAATAAGGATGACTCAGAAGTACCTACATGGTTTGCCATATATGAGGACTGGGTGGTAATATTTAGCATGGCTAAAAACTGTTGGCATTGATCAAGAGTGAAAGAAAAACTGCCAGTGGGCGGTTTATTGTCAACAGAATAAACTCGGTGTGCACTTGGTTTTGAACCCGAGCCAATCTTGTAAGAGCTAGGTGGGAACCCATGGATGAAGTAGCAACGATCAACAGTATGGCCCTCTTTGTGGCAGTGAGTGCATTTTGGTCGTGCCTTATGGAATGTTTTACCATCTTTCAGTGTGGAAATGAGACCTTTAGCAGCTAAGGCAACACTGTCGATGGGAGAAGGAGTCTGAATGTTCTGTTGGCATTCCTCTTGAAGAACCAAGCCATAAATGCGACTGATTTTAGGGAGGGGGTCTATCAATAATATGTGTGCACGGATGGCACCAAAAGACTCATTAAGGCCCATGAGGAACTTCATGGTTCGTCGGTACTACTGGTATTGAGTGATGTTTTCTTGGAACAAATGAGATTGAAGTGATGCAAGATCATCCCATAATAGCTTCAGCTTGGTAAAGTATGTTGCCACTGATGTATTACCTTAAACAAGATTATGAATTTCTTATTCAAGGTGATACATTCGAGGGCCATTAACTTGGGAAAAATGGTCCTTCAAATCTACCCAAATATCTCAAATAAGATCACAGAAAATAATGGTAGCAGAAATATAGTGGGAAAGAGAGTTAATTAACCAAGCTTTTACCATATTGTTGTAGCGGGGCCACTAGCGGTATTTTGCAGTTGATGATTTGGTAGGCTTGGGAATAGTTCCATCAATGAAGCCAATCTTATTTTTGGTGTCGAGGGCAATGAGCATGGATTGACTCCATGTGGTGTAATTGGTTACGGTCAATGGCTGAGAAACCAAAACAACACTTGGATTTTCGGAACTGCTGAGATACAAGTGGTGGCTTAGATCATCAAATTTTTTAGAGCTTTAGGTTCCGTCAACATTTGAAGCCATTAGGGACAAAGTGGTGCAGACAGTGATCTCAAAAATACAACCAGGTAAGTTCCAAGAAAGTGGGGGAGTCACAATGGACCACTTAAAACCCAAGATTTTCCTTAGCTAGAGCTTGCTTAGACATTGTATTTGTTGAGAGTACTGTAAATCCCACTAATAAACTTGTGGCCCCTTTGGAAAAATTTAGAAAAATGTGTCTTTTTTTAGGGAAAATCCGGACCAAGTTGGACTGAAATTTGGGTCGGATCGGGGAATGGACCGATTGGTTTGGACTGCAGGTTAGGGTGCGCAGGTCAAGGTGATCGCGCTGGTCGGGCAATTATGTTGGTCGGTCGGTCACGTGGGTCGAGTTGGTCACGCGGGTCGCGTGTTGGGCTGATCCGTGTGTTGGGCTGGTCCGCGTGTTGGACTGATCCGAGCTGGTCACACAGGCCTTATGGCGTTGAGCTTGGGCAACTTTGCTGGAGTCTGGGCTGAGACAAGCTTGTTGCAAACAGATTGAATTCTGTTTGAATCTGGGCTGGTACCGATCGGGCTTTAAGTAAATTTTTTTAATTGCAATTTGAGCCTTAATTGGACTCTGATTTTCCAATTGAAGAAGAAAGCTTCAAAATTCACTCCCCGTGTTTAACAGAATGTCTAAACCGAGTAGATTTCTCTTATTTGGAAGCTTACATAAATTAATTTGTTTCCCGCAGCATACAAACAAATTGTAAAAGATAAGTATGAAAACCGAGAAAATGAAGAAGATTATGCCCCCTATAGTTTCGAAATCCTAAAGATCTGATACCATGAAGAAATTCAGAGTTTGATATTTCACAGAGGGAGTACAAAGAGAGATAAAAGAATTGCATTTCTCGGTGTGAAGTTTACACTATACAGAGGCTCCTATTTATACACATTCTCTGCAAACAAATTACACCAATTTAGCCTAATCAATTATCTACAATCAATATAATCAATCTCAACATATCAGCCCTTATTTGCTGATTTGACCAATCTTAAGAGTGATTATCTCACATCAACCTTTAATGGCAAATTTGTTGTATCCTCAACAAATAGGTGACAACCCAGCAATGACTAAGCTGGTTGAATTCTTGGAGAAGTTAACTGATGCGGTTGTTTTTCTGATCAGACTTTACTCTAACACACTATAAAAAATGGGCCTTCATAAAATTAAAAGGTACATTTTCAATTGAGAACACAGAGCTCCTATTTTACACCATTTTCCCTATCTCTAAAAAGCTTTATCTAACTTAGACATCGGAGAGTCCTCCGGAGGCATACTCCCTATTCGGCCCTCCGTGACTTTAGGTTTTTCCTCGTTTCGTGTGTGCAGGTCCCACTCCTCAACTATCCAAATTCTGACGAATAGTACCCTAAGTAAACCAAGCAAAGTCAGTTAACTTACCTGAAGAATAAGAGAAATAGTTGGTTGGCTCGGTCTATAATTTATGTTTTAGATTCTTTGGAACTTCACTGATAATTTAGAGGAACTTTACTGGTAATATTATATTTTTGGATTTCATACTTATATTGACAATACCAACGAAGCTTTTCAAAATTACCAGTGAAATTTTTAACGGGTCTAAAACCAATGTTGATTTTAGACCCGAACAAACCAAGAGTTTTCCGGAGAACAGTTTTCAAAGCGGAACATCACTTTGAACTTAGTGAACCAGGTAGGAAATCATTGAGAGGATGAGACATTCTTAACAGATAACTCAGCTTTTAATTTTTTTATCACCGAACTAAAGTTTCAAGGGCAAAACTTCTCAACAAGCTTGTTAAACTTCTGAATGAACTTTGAGGTCATGGCAACACCTAATTAATCCTTAATATATATCAAATAAACATGTTTAATAGAACTTGTCAGACCCATCTAGCAAGGATTTCAAGCTATATGTGTGAAATTGGTCATGATTCAAAATTCAAGCAGGAAATTTTGGCATCAAATACTTGACTTTCTGGTTGTCCATGCTTTGAGGGTCTGTTTGATTGGGGTATTAAGGTGTGATTGGACTAATTAATCTCATATATATATATATATATATATATATATATATATAGTTTATCTCATTTTTAGTGGAAGGAATTTACTATTTATGTGAGATTAAGGTGGGTTAAAATTAGTTTTAATTCCATTGTTTTTGTCTCACCTCTTCCAATAGGATAGAACCTATCCCAACTCTTGGGACTAAATTTTTTCCTCCCCTTTCTACCCTTGAATTATTATTATTGTTGTTGCTGTTATATTATTATTATTATTATTATTATTATTATTATTATAAAAAATAATAATATAGCAAAAAATTATAGCATCGAATAATTGATTTTCTAGTAGTCCATACTCTAAGGGCCCGTTTGATTGAGAGTGCTAAAGAGGATTGGATTAATAAACCCACATAAATAGTTTATCCCACATTTGGTTGAAAGAATTTACTATTTATATTGAATTAAGAATTGATAAAATTAACTTTAATCCCACTATTTTTATCTCATCTCTTCTCATGAGATAGAACCTATCCCAACTCTTAAGACTATTTTTTTTCCTTTCCTTTCTACCCTTGGATTATTATTGTGGTTGTTGTTGTTGTTGTTATTATTATTATTATTATTATTATTATATTGTTAATAAAAAATAATTATTATAATTATAATAATCATAATCATAATCATTATTATTATAATAATCATAAAAAAAACAATAATAATATAGCAAAAAATTATGGTATCAAATAATTGATTTTCTAGTTGTCCATACTCAAGAGTCCGTTGGGTTGAGGGTGCTAAAGTGGGATTGGACTAATAAATCCATGTGAATACTTTATCTCACATTTGATTGAAAGAATTTATTATTCATGTGGGATTAAAGAGTGATAAAATTAGTTTTAATCTCACCATTTTTGTTCCACATCCGCCCATGGGATAGAACCATCCCACATTTTGGGACTAAATCTTTTTTCCTTCCTTTTCCACCATTCAATAATAATAATAATATATTAATAATAATTATAATTGTTATATTAGCATTATAATAAAAAAATGATGATAATTATAATAATTATTATCATTATTATAAGTATAATTATAATAATAATATAATAATGATCATTACATTATAATAATTATTATTATAAAAATAATTCTAATAATTTTTATAATAATTAAATCATAGTAGTAATTATTATAATAATTATTAAGGATAATAATTATTATAATAATCATCATAATGATGGTAATAATTATAACTATGATATCATAATTACAATAATAGGTATTATGATGATGATGAAATTTTAATGTTTGTAAAAAAAGTGAGGATGGTTGATGATGATGAATGTGATATTGGCATTTAGATATTTTATTTTATTTTAATTTCAATTCAACAATCTCATAAAAACATTAAAAGACAAGAAGCAAACGAGGACGGTGACCAGCATGCGAGATTGAAATTGATCAAAGGTTGGATGATGTGGGTGCATCTATGATAGACAGTCCAGGAACAAATGCTACTAGTACTCGGGCTCAACCATCTTGAAGCCCGGCAACATCAAGGCTAGTTAAGAACAAGAAGAGAGCAAGATCAACAGGTGACGAACCAGCAATGACTAAGCTGGTTGAATTCTTGGAGAAGTTAACTGATGTGGTTGTTGAGCAAGGCTACTCCACTAGTGATTTAGTTCCTTGCTACAAAACTGTGGCTACGGGAGGAGTCAATCGAGCTGAAGTTAATATTCTAGAGCTGCTGAAGTTAGAAGGCCTAACCACCAATGCTGTGAATTTCGTGTAGGATAACGTTTATGTTTAGCTTTTTAAATAGAACGTTTTGGTTTCAGTTTGTTTTGGTACACTGATTCGGATTTGACAGTGTTATTAAATACAATCTGTCAAATTACATATATTTTAATAAAATATATAATTTATAAATATAAAATATAAGAAAACAATCATTAGTCAAATATACAAATTAATTCAATCCAAACTGAGATTTTGTCATATTACCAAATTACATACCTTTCAAATATATATAATAATAAACAAATCATTATTCAAACATTAAATGATAAAAATAATGTATCATCCGCATCATCTAAAATCCAAATATTAACATAAACAAAACCAATATGATAATTTATCATCCATATTATTCAAGATAGAGTTGTTTTTTCTTATGGAACTTTTCAACCGGATTTGATCAATCCACAGTTAAAGAGAAAGTGTAAAAATTCTCAAATTATCCCTTTGAATTCTAAAAAATATATAAATAATTAATATTGTAATATTTCGACTGAAATATGATGTTTTTCAAAAAAAATTCTATAGATTTTTCATACAGGGACCAAAAAGGAAAAATTGAAGGATTATCGTTAGATTACTGGTAATCTGTTTTCTCAACCAAACAGGGTAATGTAAGATTATCAGTAATCTTATTCATGTAATGAGATTAGCAGGTAATCTTAGATTATCTTAATCAAGCGTCACTTTTATCCTATTTCATATTAATCATAGTTCTACTTTATTATAATCTAATCTGTAAACCAAAAGGATCCTAAAAGCTTAGTAGTTCTGCATATTTGTATGCACCACAGCTTTTTATCCTGCATGAGGTGAACCTGACTCATCATTAACCATTCATTATGGAGGTGCTGTCTGTTGTTGGAGTTGAAGCCAAAATTCTGAGCACATGGCAACTGCAAAAACAAAACAAGTTATGGGGAGAAAAGATCAGAGTAGCATTAGGTTAATCACGTCTTGAATTTTTCTCCATTTTGCATGTTCACTAATCCCATTTTTCCCCATTGATAAATGATTGGAAAAACTGTCAAAGAAGGTAGTTATTTTTTGTGCTTCCTCTTTCTCTACCAGCCAGCCACTGAAGGTGTAAAATGCAATGAAAAGCAATTTTGCTTTCAATTTTTCTCGCCATCTTCGCATCCAATTGGGACACAGCCTTCAGCTAAACCCAAAACATACTTCGCATCCAAAGCTACCTAACAATTGCAGACTATCCACCCCAAACAAGAAAACAAAGAAAAAGATCCACAGCCACCTAGATATATTTAACCAAAACAAGTAGCTGAAGCACCTTTTAAGTAACTAAGCTTTGTAATGAAACTGTGATCACCCACACAGAAATTTTTTGATAAGTACCCACATAGAAATTTTAAAAGGAGACGCAATTTCCAAGCTAAAATCACAAATACTGTTCTTGTATCCTGGCTCGGTTCTGTTCCCACCACAAACGGGCATGCATTTCTCTAAACTTTTCTCGGCTGCATAAAACATAGAAAAGAAAAATGTTTCTTTTAGTCAACTTGATCCAATATGATTTTAATTAATACATAAAGCTTAAACTTTATATTAAGCTTTGTACTATACTACTATTGTAATTTACAAGTGGATTGTGGAAAGTTGGAAAACCCGAGCCCCAGGTCATAATGGGGATGATATACAAAGGCTTTGCATTTCATAGTGGTAATAGTAAGCGGGGACCAACTTCAGAAGTCAAACCTAAAATGAAAAAAGCATACATTTTTAGATCATTCATTAGAACCCTGTATGAAATCATGGCAGCCATTTGCAGACAACTAAAATCCACTGGACTCAACTTAGTCTTAAAGGGAGCATCATAAGCCCACTTGTACGAGGATTATCTCCTTCCTTGAACACCTCACGAGATATGATTTTTCACCCACTCAAAATATTGATCAGTTGAACAGGGTAAAAAGAAGAATATCGGTCAGTTCTTGAGATAACCAGAGAAATATATGGTCTAATCCTAAAATCTAGACTAACTTTGAGAAAAACAAGTAAATAATATCAAACTCCATGAAAATATTTCAAAAGACATACTTTAAGGCTATGCAAATTGAAATATGATCATTAGATTCCTTTTCTTGAAGGAGAAACAATAGATAGATTCAATTCAACAAATCAACTAGATGCCCATAGCTAATACTTTCATTGGCCACAAAATATGTGGGCCAGAACATGTCTGTTCTGCTCACAACAAGCCACATGTAGTGAATAGAGACATCGCTGAGCTGTTATTGAAGTCTCACCATACCACCTTAAGGTAAAGAAATAAACTATGACTAAAGTGACAAGTAGTCCTATTACCAAAATATTTAACCTTATTGGGGCCCTTTGTCTATGTTTAACAAAATGACAGCGCAGGTTATAAAGCCTTTTGCTGAATGAAAAATATGAAAGAACTGTTAAGCAAGGCTTCAACTCTCGCACCTTCACCAGAAGGTAGGGAACATAATAGGCAACAAAAGGTATTAGCATGGGCGCACATGATTACCATAAAGGCCTCCATTCCAACTAATATCTACATAATTGAAACCCACATACCTGAAGCGGACACGTCTAAGTTCCCGAGTCGCACCTGGTAGTGCTCTAATAGTAATGTACACTCCTGGTTCATCCTGTTCAACCCATTCAGTCTCCATATCACTGGCATTACTTACAGAAATCTCCCCCGAGTAATCTGCCTCTCTTGATGAACTAGTCCTAACAGAACCGTCCATTGATGATGTCTCAGTCTTGGCCCCACTGATACAAGAAAGTTTTGGTGTTGAAGCAAGACCAGCTGAATCATAATAGTGGCAGGGTTGCATTGGGTGGTGATCAAGTGAATCAGATGAAGAATAGCCCATTCCTTTTGGGCGGTGGAAGTTTCGGGGGCGTTCTTCGTTCAGCGGTGGAGTCACAGGACTGTCCTTGGCAGACTCAATCCTTGAGCCCTGATAAAGGGTTTGAAAAGTCTATTAGATGTCAAAACAAGATCTACCAGACTAAAGCGGGATCACTCCATTGAGCTATGCATAAACTTTTGCAGCCAGCAATTGATCCTTGGAAAATTGAGCCAAACCCAGGATAGATAGTATAAAATCAAACAACAATGTCGAATGAAAAATCTGCAAACGCTAAAACTAAAAGTTGATGTAAAATTTATTTAAGAGAAAAGGAACCTCAAAGCATAGTCTACTTAGATTCATCCGAAAGCTATTTAAATTAAACAGATTTATCCAACTACTTCCTGTTTGAGGCCATTGTTGGTAGCATAAGTGGCTCAATCTCGTGCCCCAAATATGGCCAAATGAAGTTTTTGTACTCAACCATTCAAAGAAAACAATCATCAACTGAAGTTGATGACAAAGTACTTGGCCATTAAAGAACTTGCACTGTGAACAACATAATTTTAACATATTAAACAGTGAACAAGTATACCTCATCTTCTGATCTTGGAGGAGTTGGAAGTGGGACAGCTTGGTGATTGAACCGTTGAACATTGTACAACTCCATGACCTTATCATAGTTCTCTGCCCACCACCTTTGAGCTTGCCATTTGTTAAACATATCCCGACTGACCAAATTAAAGAAGCAAGATTACTTTTCCAAATCATTTACAAAAGATTAAACCTAGGAGAATACCATAGATAGATTTGAACAGAACTTTGCAGTATTAAAATTTCACGAGAAAATGACCAACAGATTTAAGGATAAACGAATATAAATACTCAATCATCCAATCGGTTTTCGGGGCTATTGAAGTACAGATAAAAACCACTAGCAAGATCATCACAAACATCATATATCTCAAAACACATGAACTTCGCATATATTGTGTATTAGGTTTAGCACAAAGGAACAAACTGAATCACCGTGCTTGTTTTATGTAATAATTTCGAAAATCACTCCAATCCATGCATGAGTACTGGAATGAAGCCATAGGACCAAAATGGCCGTTCTTTGTAGTGTATGATGATGAAGATTTTAATTAAATTAAATTTGATGCTAAGTGGTATGGGTGGTTCTGCTAAATCAGCTCATGATCAATGATTGAAGAAGCTGAGGGCCAACAGACACGTGCTCATATTATATGAAAATTCACAATATCATGGTGTATGCACATACATAGAGCATTTATATTAAGATACCAAAACTAGTGATAAAATATTAAATTAAACACTAAAACATGATAACGTACTGCAGTTTTAGATATTCACAAACTTAATAGCAGCAAATGTAATAGGACTATAATGGTTGCTGTCAAAATAAAGAACTGCCAGATTTTATGGTTAGTTTGAGGAGGAAGTTCAACGACAATTTCAAAAAAAAAAAAATTTGATAAATAAAGGACAACAAAACTTAAGTTTATGTAATAGGATCCACTTCTCATAATATCAATTCAAGAATGATTTTGCATATCCTAATACCAGACCATGCAATTGGATAAAGGTACTATACTTGTTCGCACTCACTCCGAACTTGCAGAAAGCATTGAAAATTCGTGGACGAATCTTGCTGGTTTCAACTGCCGAACCATTAGGTTCGTCAAGTTTCCAACAGATAATTTAACAGAGCTACATCCGAAAATTGAAAAGCAAATACTGCGTGATTTCAAACAATATATTGTTTATCACGGATGGAAAGCAGGGACAACCACTCCAACCCTTTTTGCTTGACACGCAAAATCTATTAGCCTGGGTCTGAATGATCATGCCACCTGTTCCAATGTATCATCTAGAACACATAAAACCCTAATGCTCTCAGTCTTAGAGTACTTCCAATTTATGAGCATATTTTCCTATTTTCAGTTATGGGACTGTAGTTAGTGGCTTAGTGCACCTATGTTGCCAACCAGGACATATTGGCCAAAAGGAAATAAAAACGAATGGCCACTATTGTCCATCCAAAGCTTCAACAGATCTGACCAATATTACTATCATCAGCCTTTCCATTAAATTAGGTACAAGGGGGGTATCTCCATATAGCCCATTCCTAATAATAGCAAAAGAGGAAAAATCAACTGCAACATGTCTGTCCATATCTATTCAAAATTTTCTGACATTATCTATTTGTAGACTATTCAAGTTCACACTGATGAACAAAGAAACAAGATTGTAGTTTCACCAATAATTCAGAAGTTAGGAACATGGAATTATATTCAAGATGTTTCAAACTTGTTCACCATCTAAAAGTTGGGAAATGGAAACAGTAGCATATTTCACATTATCTTCTTCGTGACTTTGACTAATGTTGTAGATGGTCACTTTTATCATGTTATGTAATTTTTGCCTGTGAATTACCCACAGAACATAATAAATGGCGAGTATGGACAGCAGTAAAGGAGCACCAGAAATGTCAGTCCAAAAGATGTGCTTAAATTACCAATCAAAGCCCAGCAGTTTACTGCTTTTTCAGAGATGTGACATAAAGTTGGCGCTAACCAGCATCTCAAATTCCTATGACTTGAAGCATGCCTGGATAAAGATTGGTGGAGTCCACCGTCTGATAAAAGCTAACTTAGAGCAGGAGTAAAACGCACATCCCCACTGGATGATTTGATAACCTACATTGTAGGAAATTCTATTGGGCAAGAGACTTCGAGAACTTTTGTAGCCTTAGGTGACGTGGCATAATTCACGGAAATGCAAGGAAGCTGCAAGGTAAGTAAAGATTAAGCCCTAGAGGCTAGAGGCTAGAGGCATACCCATACTTGGATGGGGCCACCTCAATCAAACAGAATGAATGAGATACATTAACAATTCACATGCAAATACAAAGAAACAGTGTCACAGATAATGACAAAAGTTGATGTCACAATCCCTTGCTGCTACCATACCAAAGCTTGCATCCGACCAAAGCAAACCTTCCATATGGGATCAAGAATAAGCAAAACTTGAAACTACAAGTACATTGTTAATAATGCTCAATTCTGAGAACCATTTCGCGCAAATAACGTGCTCATACTAAAACAAACCATACACTTCAATATCAGATCAAGAACAATCAAAACTTCAAATTAAAAAGAAAGAAAAAGGAAGGGCTGCATCAAAATGGTCCAAGGCTCCAAGCCCAATTACTAATTGCACACACGCTAAAAGCATGTTAATATGTGATGGTATTCAAACAAATCAGAGCCTTGAGCCTTCACTATCATACCAATAACAAACAAGTGAAAACAAGTACCTGAATCGAATCCGCTTGAGATCATTCCCTCCCTGAGGCAAAGAAACAAAAGTGATGAGAACACCAGGCTCCACTTGCGCAACCCATTCTTTAGGCTCATCTTCCTCCATAAACACCACAGACTCTGTTCGCCCACTCACTGATGCTGGCGTCCCTTCACCACTCGAAAGCCCTTTCAGTCTTGCTTCCATTTCCTTCCCCCACATCCTCGGGGTCAAGTTTGAGCACCCTGTTCGACGGTACGCGTGATGGAACTTTCCGGAGTCTGAACCAGCCTCGGAGCTGTCAGCATAATTTCGGTTCTGATTGCCGTTTGAAGACCCTGAACATGGCTTGCAATTCCTGTAAGCCCCTGATGCCTTCAATGCCATGTCCTTGATCTGAAAACGAAAACAATCACCGGTCACTAAGCTTACTCTGTTTGGGAAACAGAGGACAAGAAAATAAAATGAATTTCTGGGTATTGTATCTTCATTTGGTTTTGCTTCCTAAACTTGAAAGAATCAACTGAACTAACCCATATGGTGAATTGGCCCGTTTTAGTATATATTTATTCTTTTTGTGTAGTTCATATCTCTAAAATTTGGGAATAGAACGGAAAGCTTACCCATAAATTGGCTGCCGAGAAAATGGAGGAAAAGCAACATTACCCAGTGTTTGGTTGCGCAGAAAATGAAGGGAACGAAAGGAACACGAAACATTTCCGATATTCCTTTCCATTTTCTTTGTTCCGTTAACTCAAAAAAGAAAAAAGTTCAAAAAGAAAAGAAAAAAACCAGCATACTAAATCGACTTTTTTCCATGTCTTTTTTCAGCTCCTAAAATAAATAGTGAATCCACAAGGTTCAAAAACTTGAAGTGACTCCTCCAAATTTTCCCAGTAACCAAACAGTGATAGCATACGGTGACCCATATTTTTTACCTGAGCACTGAGGGCTTTGATAGCCTGCTTGGTTCTTGGCGTCCCAACAACGGCATCTTCCTCTTCTTGCTGCTGGTGTTGAAGAGATCCATTGTTGTTGTTGTTTAGCTGCTTTGAACAAGCTATACACGTCAACATCTCCTCTCTCTTGACAATCTTTCCTATTTTCCTCTTCTTCTCCAAAAATAAATTAAAAAAGAAAGAAAGAAACTATCAACAAGAGGAAAAGAACACAGATCAGATTCAATACAACAAGTAAGTCAAAATCAAAATATTACAAACACGGCCATATACTCAGACATGTCTATGAGCCATTTGCAGAGCTATATATAATAATATATACACACGCATAAATGTATGTATTATGTGTGTATAAATAATTGAAGTTTATATGGTGCTTACATTTGAGAAATGGAACTTGAATTTGATGTTTTAGTTTGTTTCGATCACAATGAGAGTCGGTCACTGCGATTTCCTATTTTCAACCAAAGAGATCAATCAGAGATCGCAGTCTAGAGAGAGAGACCAAAACAATATGCATATATGTGTGTATAGAGAGAGGAGGATTGACAGAGAAGCGAAGTGACCGTTATTGGCGGAAATTAGGGCATGATTTTTGGGATCACAATTAGTAGAAAATAATAAAAACTCTCTGATTCTCTCTCTCTCGGTGTGTTTATAGTGCCAGGTAAAATGAGTAGACACTCTTTTATTGAGATTTGGCTAATAGAAAGAGGGAGGGACCAAAAATTCTCGGCAAGTGGTAAGCAAATAAATCTGTGCAGCTTTATTTCCAATAAATAAAAAATCTTAGGTATTAACCCTCCTAACATGAGAGTTTCTTATTATTGTCTTATTCTTATAAATGTCAATTTTCACTTAGTGTTTTTTTAAATTTATTATGAGAGTAAATTTCGTTTTTGCTTATTTTAGTTTGTCTCATGTTTTTTTTTTTTTAATTTCGAAGTTTAAAATGTTTTTATCGGGTTTTTATTATGTATGATACTTATTCCAATCGACTCTTTCACCCAAAATGATCTTGTTTCATTAACTAACGATTCAAATATGTATGTTATATGAATAAAAATTCTCAATTCAAGTTAATAACGTTATTTGCAACCAGTTAAATAAGGTTGATAAAGATGCATGCATAATTGGGTCATTTGAGTGAAGGATTTGATTAGAACCAGTATCAAACTTAAAGTACATGTACGTTTTAAACTCCAAAGATCCAATAAAAACATGAAGCAAACTAAAATGAGTGGTTATCACACGGATCCAATTCTCTGGTTACCGAAAAAGTCCACTAATAATCATGAAGAAATTGAATAGTAATTATTTTAAAAAATAAACAAATACCAAAATTACTGCTTAATTTTCTCGTGATTACTAATAAAAAAATTAATTATTTAATAATTCTCACATAATCAGATCCATGATATTACTGCTAAACTAAAACGAGTAAAAATAAAATTTATAATTATTATCAACACTCGTATAAACTCGTTTAAAAACAAATTTTAACCGCTCATTTAAAATAATTAGGTTTCGATTCGCAAATGCAATTTTTGTCAGTCGGATTGATTCCTCGAGTCAATGGTTGTAACCAATGTTAAAAAGTATTAAAATAAAACAAGCAGCACTTTTTAATGATTGGTATTTTTTTGATATTTGACATTAAATGGCATTCTCTAAACGATTTTTTTCTAATAATTATATTAGTGTTTTTTAAAAGTGATTGGATTGTTTTTTTATATTATTTTTAATTATTTTTTTATGTTTTTACATGTAGTTTTTTATTGCATGTTATCATTCATGATTTATACTGTAGGTAATTTTCAAAAAATTAATTTTTAATTTAGTTTTTAATATAATATCTCTAAAAAATCAATTTATGTATATTTATCAATTTTGAAATGAATTTTTAGTATTAATATATCATATGATTTTTCGATAGATATAGTTCGATAAAAAAATATTAAAACCATATAGAAAAAAATTATATTAAGATTTTTTTTTTATTAATTGATACTTTTAACAATCATATGCCAACGAGTTAAAACCTTAAAAATCTAAAGAAAAGATAAAGCGATTGACGTTAGAGATGATATAATAATAATAATAGAATATTTATTTATGTGCTTATTAAATAAATTTAATTTTTATTGATTACTATATAATATAATTAACTTATATTATATTATATTATATTGCATTGATAGTTTATTATAAATAAATATCTTATATATGACACGATTACAATGTACATGACTCTAATATATATATATATATATATATATATATATATATATATATATATATATATATCATGGCCGTGCAATTATCAATTGAAGTTTTTTTTTGTGAAACAATCAATTATAAGCATTAGTAATTGTAACATATCATGAGGATTTTGGACATGTCTGCACATTTTTTTTTTCTTAGTTTTATCATGAGTTTACTTATTTTTATTAAAAATATTAATTTGAGATATCCAAATCAATAGTCGCCCAATCATTACCATTTTGTCTTAATATCATTGGATATATATTCATTTAAAATTTTCTTATTATATTGATTCATTCATGTATAAACTTTTGAATAAAACAAATCCCATTAAAAAAAAGTAGTCACTTAAATTTTGGTGATGATAATAGATGATAGATTTTGTTGATTACCATCACAATTGAGAATAAATAATATTGCATATCAACTTATTTTTACTAAAGAGGTTTTTATGATTTTAAGTAACTATTTATTTAATGGGGTCTCACTCAATAAATATAAAAGACAAAAACATTTGTATGATTCACAACGAAACCTTTTTTTTTTTTGGGTGAAATAATGCTTATTTCAATTTTTTATATATACTTTAAGTTACTTTACAATTTGTATTATTTATTTTAAGTCTTATATAAATTGTATTTTTTATTTTTTTTATAGGGTTTATAAATTATATTTTATATATTACATAACTGCAATTATTAAAACTATGTTATATTAGGAAATAAAATAAAAAAATCATAGATACTGAGAATTGTTGCAATTGAATAGTTCTTATTTTTCAATTTTATTTTTAATGAATTTGATTTTTTAATCAATATTACATATTTAAATTAAGTTGAAAGTATTCTAATCAATGACTTATAATATTGTAGTGGATGTTTTGTATCAAATAAGAAGTAAAAAATAAATCATTGTAAGAAGAATGATATGAACAATTTTATTTTTACCCTTTTTAGAATATAATTTAAATTAGTTTACTATTTAATTATTATGTTGATAAGATTTTTTATATTGAATTTTTATCATAAAAAATTATATTTGATTTTAATTTATCGGTTTTCATTATTTTCAATATTTTATAAAGATATGGATTTAGTTTTATACCCCAATTAATTATAAAACCAATACTACTTTATTGAGTTTTATCTTTTTAGGTTTTTATAGAATTTATGGATTGTGTTTTATATTTCGATTAATTTTAAAACTAAAATTATGTAGTTTCATACTTGGAGTTAAAAAAATTAGACGTTTCTTAAAAAGCTTCCATAATAATTATATACTAGTCGTCACACGTGTGTAATGCACGGACTTCTAGTTATTGGAATTTAACTAAAAACTATACTATTACAATTTGCAAAGTTATATATAATATTTTCAATTGAAAATTTTATTTTAAATAAAAGGGAAGAAGCTTTTAGCAAACAATTGAAATTAATTATAGATTTTAGTAGTTGTAACCTACCATATGACATTTTAGATATGTTCATATAGTTAATTTTTATTTGTTTTATTATGAGTTTAATATTATTTTTGAAAGTATTGGTTTGAGATATCCAAGTTGATAGTCACCCAACCACCACCAGTCTCGCTCCAGCTTATTGAGTGAACATTGAGTTTAATTTTTTGTTAAAGTATTGGTTTGAGAAATACAAATGAACCATGGTCTATGATGAAACCCCCCTTTGTGAAATGTTTGATATTTATTATATATATATATATATATATATATATATATATACACATAATTTAAGCTATAAGTTTACTGTGTAACTTAAGTGTATTTTCTATTTAAAATATTTTATAAATTGTATTTTTTTTTTAATTTTATAGGGTTTATAGATTAGACTTTATATCCCACATAAGTAAAACTATATTGTATTAGAAAAAAAAATAAAAAAAAATCATGAATATTAAAGATTGTTGCAATTGAATACGCTTTTTGTTTTTTAAATTTTGCTTCTTGTGAAATTTGATTTATTTTTTATTAAGATTATATCTTTAAAACTAAAGGTATTCTCATCAACAACAGAAGATTTTGTATTAAATAAGTGAAAAAAATAAATTACTAAGAAGATTGACATAGATAATCGCAAAAAAAAAGAACATCCAACAAATAATATTTTAACATATTCAATTGGGTTTCAATTAAAAGAAATATATAGATAAAATTGTGTTTAATGATAAAACTCTTTATAGTAAAATATTATTAATAAATTCAATTTTTCTTGGATATCTAACTTACCTTAGTTGCTTAACTTAGTCATATTTTTTACTCTTCAGAGTTATTTATTGCATTTTATTATTTTGAGTCTTCATAAATTTATAGATTGAGCTTTATATCATAAATAATTAAAAAAAACAAAAATTATGTATTCATATAATATTTTTATATATATAATTTATATAAATATGATAAGAGTCTTGGTAAATGAGTGACCCATAAAATTGGGTTTTGAGGGAGGGAGGAAGGCTTGAGGTGGGTGCGCCACCCTATCCATTCTTTCTGCCTAGTGTCGGGTCTAAAAGAAAGCAAAAGGTTAAAAAAGAGCTTCAACCTCTCCAATCAGCCCCGGTGGGGCTAAAATTTAATATTCCTATGCTATTTTCTTTTTCCTTTTTCTTTAAAGTTTTTATTTTTTGTTTTTCCCTAGTGAAAGTGATTGATTTGAAGTTCATTCATTCTTATTTCTTCTTTCATGGTATACTCAAATATAAAATATTCTTGATCTTATTAATTTGATTACGTGAAACTTACTGTTTGTTATCATTTATGAAAAAAATTAAATAATAATTATATTAAAAAAATTAAAAAAATTAAAAATATTATTTAATTTTTTTTAAGTATTAATAGATTTTTATAATTTTATGGTAACTCTAATAAATCTAATTCTATAGCATCACCGCCCAATATAAAATTCTACTAAAATTAGCATAATTAAGTTAACTCTTGTATGATTTATTGAAATATTTTAAGTGAAAAAACCATTAACCATAACCGATTGAAGTGGCTAATTCTGTTAATTCAGTTGACAAAAAATATTGTTTAATTTTAACCAAATTATAAGAATTTGTTTTTTACCTAGAAATAAATCTCTGCAAATTTAGCACGAATGTTAAACCAATAATCCAACAAATAATATTACCAAACCAATTGTTGGGAATTCTGATATCCCAAAATAACTATGCAATCACAATAGCAAAAATAAAGAGAAAAATAACACAAGAATTTTTAACATGATTCGCCACATCTTGTCTACATCCACAAACCAATCGTTATTCCACTACTTTTACAACTTTTGGATTAAGGAAAACTGCTAAAACTCACTACACCACAATACATATTTTTTTTTTTTAAACAAAACTGTGTGAAAACTCTTTCCAATATCACAACACAAAACCCCAATACACCCAATGTTCACTCAACCCTTAGATCCCTATATTGGTATTTGGTTGCTACACTCTCATCTGACCAACTATTTCTGGTTAAGGAACAGAGGTAAGAGATTACATCTCTTGATGCCTATATTTATAATAACTAGTACCCACATCCTTTTGACACATAGACGATGTGAGACTAGAAATACTTACAATAATACTTCTCTCCGATGTGGATTTGAGGAGTATCCCAACAAATTCCTCCATCGACTCAAATCCCCAAATATTTCGATCCCTGCACTGGTTTGTCTCCACCCGATCAAAATCTCTATATTTTAATCGGATCTTCAATATTGCTTAATCAGATCTTGGACCTAATCCCAACACCAACAATCCAACATTACTAAGGTAGATCCAAAAAACAAAGATCCTTTATATACCTAAATCTTTAAAATATAAATAGCAAATACAATTCGGTAAATTCCATTAAACCAATTAATGATATTTAAAACTGTAACCGAATCAAATTACATAATAATTAGATAATCGAACAAATTTAACTAAATTAACCATTTATTTGCGTTTTAATCGAACATGTTCGCTTAATTCGGTTAAAATTGAATTTTGCACAACATTAACCAATAGTATATGCATTTTGACTAGAAAAAAATAATAGCAATACTTTATTTTTTTTTTATTGAAACGATCCTATATAAAAATTGTACAATGATTAATTTGATTATAATATCACATTACTCATACAAAAACCCACAAGTAACTCACACACAAGGGGAATCAAACCTAGAACCTTGTAGTCCCAAGACCTCAGCCTTGATCACTAGGTCAAGACCTTGAGTGCATTTGATATTGCAGTGGGTTAACAAAATCTACTTTTTCAACCGCAAAAGTCTAAACTTTGTGTTAGTTTAATTACTTACTATATTGACAAAAGTTGTGATACAAAACGAATTTCTCAAAGTTACTTCAAGAGTGCATATTACAATGAGCTTTGAAACACAATAAAAAATATTAATGGCTATTAAACATCATTTGACTTAATAAAAATTCTTTATACTATAAAATATATTTTATTGCTCTTTCAACCATAAAGACACTTTTATTATTATATGATTATTTTAAATATTTTTAATAACTACAATACTTTCATAACTGTTAATCCAAAAATAGGTCAGGTCTAAATAAATCAGTTCAAGTTGTCCTTCGAGGTCCAATTCAAGTCAATAAAGATAAAGTCTTAGGTCATCCGAGTCCGAGGTACTTGAAAGAGAAGCTGTCCGAAGTGTTGTGCTCCGAAGAGAAGGCAGCGAATGCCGTAAGAGAGAAAAGGTGATGAGAGGAGAATATTTGGGAAACAATGTTATGAATGTGCAGCTGAAATAATGTACCATTTATAAGGCTATAAATCTTACTCTAATGAAAAAAAATGGTGAGCTCTCCAAGTGAAATTATCCTTTTACTCTTGGGTAGAATATGGGAGATAGGATATACTTATGGGACAAGTAGTTTTTCCTTTTCGTTTTGAAGATGAAATTACTTTAATGCCTTTATGAGAGATTTTTTTTCTTCTTCTTGAAGGTGAAATAGTAATGCCTTTCTGAGAGGTCACGTGTTGATTCTCTCCGTCTCACTGTTTGTGTGTGTTAATTTGGTACGAAATTGTACAAAAATGATAGTAGTAAACCACACCTAGACTTGCTTCAAACGACAACTTATCAATACTGATGCGATTATTAATATGAAAAAAATAGTGCAAAAGTGGAGTTTACACCCGGTGCAGATAAGTATTTCCCCATTCTTTTACAGCTCCATGATGACGAAAAATTCTTACCTACACCCGGTGCAAAACACTAATTTTTACACCGGGTGAAAACTTTACTGGTAATTGTAAAGTAATTTCACTGGTAACATGAATAGTAGCTGTACGAATATTACTAGTTAAATTACTAAACAATTATCAATAAAGTTTTCACCTGATGCAAAAATGATGTTTTGTATCAGATGTAAATAAGAATTTTTGTCATAATGACACTTAAAGGAGTACTTATGAAACTCTTACCGAGTAGTGAAAAGAAACTGCCCTTATTTGATTGTTAACTTCAAAGGTTAAGAAGGAGATTTGCATAAGGAGAGGTGGTCAGAAAGAGATGAATTGAAAACAAAAATTGAATTTTTTTTTCTTTCTTATTGATTGAATGAAAAAAACATAATTGACTCAATATATAAACTTATGAATACTAAGTCTAATAGGAATAGGACACAACAATAAAATAAGATAAATATGATCCAAGCCTATTAGGACACTCATTAAGAATCCTATTAGGACTCTTAACACTCCCTCTCAAGTTGGAGCATAGATATCATATGCACCCAACTTGTTACAAATAAATCGAACTCGAGAACCACCCAATGGTTTAGTAAATAATTTTGCTAACTGATCTGTCGACTTCACATGTCTGGTACTAATCACATTTTGTAGAAGTTTTTCTCGAACAACATGGCAATCAACTTCAATATGTTTAGTTCTCTCATGAAACACTGGATTATTTGCGATTTAAATAGCTACTTGATTGTCACATACCAAGCTCATATGACTTAACTGGTTAACCTAAAGTTTTGCTAACAACTTTAGCCAAACCATCTCACAAGTAGTATGCGCCATTGCTCTATATTCAGATTCAGCACTCAACCTAGTAACCACAATTTGTTTCTTACTTTTCCATGATACTAAATTACCTCCAACAATATATAATACCCAGAGTGGATCTTTTATCAGATGGATAACTAACCTGTTGACCCTCGCCCGTATTTTAATGATGGCAAAACACAACTGTTATTTTTCTAACAAGTTTAAGCTAAGTTGTATTAAGGATCAAACGCATTCAACCAAGGAACAAAGAGCAAGAACTCGAACCAAATCAAGTATCAAGTGAAGACTGAAGATCTAGTATAGGTCTTAAGGTTTAGAACCAATGTAAGTCTCACTTATGATATTAGCTTGTTCAATGGCTCGAACACAAAAGGTTTTCTAAAATCGTTAATTTTAAAACAAATGTTTTTAATGAAAAATAGAAGAAAAACTGGGTTGGAAGACAACCCAGTCGACTGGGTACATATACCAGTCGACTGGTATATGGGACAGAAGGTCCCCAGTCGACTGGATGAATCAACCCAGTCGACTGGAAAAATGGACAGAAAGTCCTCAGTCAGCCGGATGAAATATACCAGTCGACTGGATACCCAAAAGGTCTAAAAACATGATTTTTTCAAGTAAACCCAGTCGACTGGTATCTCGACCCAGTCGACTGATAGTTAAAAAATATGACCGTTAGACTCTAAATCTGAACATTTTAAAGTAAATCTTTTTCAAATTAAAGTCCTAACGACCATATTAATTGATTTCTATATAAACCCATTCAGTTAAGCATTCAATAACAAGCCGAAAACATTCAAAAAGAGTTGATCTCACACAATCAAGTTTTTATACTCTTGAAACACAAAGCTTTGAAATAATCTTGTTGAGCCATTTCTTCAAGCTTTACTTTGAAAGAGAGACATTTCTGTTGTAATAAGCTTTCATTTTCTGTCTCTCTACCTTTTACTTTACACCATCTTTTGTAAAGGGATTACTTCCAAGAGGAAGGGGAAACTTCCGAGAGGAAGGAGATTGTTTGGTTTAAGCAACACCTGTAAGTTGCTTGTGTATGGTTTGTGCAACACCCGGCTAAGTTGTGTGACTAAATTTTCTTAGTGGATTACTTCAAGGAGTTCCTTGAAGAGAGTGGACGTAGGGTCAGAACGAATCCGATATTGCCGAACCACTATATATTCTGTTTGCATCCTCTTTCCTTAAACTCTTTATTTACAACACATTACTTGTATTATTTGTTTGCTGCTATTTCGTTTTTATAAACTTGTATTAATTCCGCAAAAAGTTTTAAAAACCCAATTCACCCCCCCTCTTGGGTTGAAACCTCGATCTACAATTGGTATCAGAGCTTCGTTCTCTTATTTAGGTTTAAAATCCTTGAGTTGATCCAATGGCAGCAAATAGCTACTCTGAGGGACACTCTTACACTAGACCACCTTTGTTTAATGGCTCAAATTATAACTATTGGAAAAATAGAATGAAAATCTTTGTCGAAGGACAAGATTACAATCTATGGAGAATCATAAAAGAAGGACTTAGAATTCCTTCAAAAGAAATAGTTATTGGAGAGACTCTTCATACAATGCTTAAACTCAAAACTGAGTTCACTGACGAGGATTGTAAAACGATGTCTCTCAATAGCAGAGTAACAAGCATGCTACATTGTGCATTAGATATTTCTGAATATAATAAAATATCTGCATGCGTTTCTGCTAAAGAGATATGGGACAAATTACAAGTCACATATGAAGGAACTAGTAAAGTAAAAAAATCTAAAATTTACATGCTAATTTCTGAGTATAAATCATTTAAGATGTCTCCTAACGAAACCATTTCTGAAATGCACTCACGGTTCACCATTATAATAAATGGTTTAAAACTGCTTGGTAAGAATATTGAGGAGGTTGAACTAACCAGAAAAATCTTGAGATCTCTGCCACCAGAATGGAAACCAAAGAGGACAGCCATACAGGAGGCCAAAAATCTTGACAAGCTGGATGTTGAGACACTACTTGGGTCATTATTGACATACGAGATGGAAGAAATGACTCCCATCGTCAATGATGATGAGAAGAAGAAAAAGCAAATCGCTCTCAAAGCTTCTACGAGCAACAAAGAAAAGGAATTAGAACAAGAAGTAGAGAGCAGTGAAGAGGATGGTGAAATGACCTTAATCGCCAGACGATTCCATAGGTTCTTGAAGAAAAGCAAGAAACCTTACACAAAGGATCCCACTCCGAAAAGGGAACTGCTTATGTGCTATGGCTGCAAGAAGCCCGGTCACGTTAGAGCTGATTGTCCAGTTTCAAACAAACTATACAAGGGCTTCAAAAAGAAAACCATGGTAGCAACTACCTGGAGCGATGACAAAGAAGATGAGTCATCAGACAAAGAAATCGGATACGAGGAAATTGCTAACTTTTGTTTGATGGCAATCGACGATGAAAGTGAGATTTGCCTCCACACCAAGGAGAAAGGTAACTGTTGGTACCTTGATAGCGGATGCTCGAAGCACATGACCGGTGATAAAAGCATATTCAAGGAGCTAACTCTAAGAGATGGTGGACTTGTAACCATTGGAGACAATACTAAAATAAAGATCATCGGGCATGGAAAAGTCGGTAATGATTTCTCAACCTTAGATAATGTATTGCTAGTACAAGGCCTTAAGCCAAATTTACTTAGCATTAGTCAATTATGTGACAAAGGATACAAAGTCACATTTGAAACCTCTCATTGTCTAGTTATAGACATCAAGAGCAACAAGATCAAATTCATTGGCCATAGACATGAAAATGTCTACATAGTTGATTTAAAATCCTTGCATTATGATAATGAAAAATATTTTCCTGCTTTTAGTGAAAATCCATGGCTATGGCATAAAAGGCTTGGTCATGTAAACATGAACTTGCTAAAAATTATTTCAAGAAAAGATTTAGTTATTGGTCTTCCTAAAATCAATTTTGAAAAAGACAAAGTTTGCAATACTTGTCAAATGGGAAAACAAACTAAGATTTCTTTTAAAGCAAAAAATGTAATCTCAACTACTAGACCTTTGGAACTTTTGCATATGGACTTATATGGTCAAATTAGTACCATTAGTCTAAGTGGCCATCAATATGCTCTTGTTATTGTTGATGACTATTCAAGATATACCTTTGTTATTTTTATTGCTTACAATGATGAAGTTTTCAAAAGATTTGAAAAGTTTTGCAAAAAGGTACAAAATGAAAAAAGAATTTGTATTTCAAGCATAAGAAGTGATCATGGCAAAGAATTTGAAAATCAAAGCTTTTCAAAATTTTGTGATGAAAATGGAATTAATCACAACTTTTCAACACCTAGAACTCTTCAACAAAATGGAGTTGTTGAGAGGAAAAATAGAGTTTTAGAAGAATTTTCAAGAACTATGCTTAGTGAAAATAGTTTACCAAAATATTTTTGGGCTGAAGCCGTGAATACTTCTTGCTATATATTAAATAGAATTTTGATAAGGCCTCTGCTTGATAAAACTCCATATGAACTATGGAAAGGCAGAAAGCCCAATATTTCCTATTTTCGTGCTTTTGGTAGTAAATACTCCATCTTAAATAACAATAAAACTAACTTGGGTAAATTTGATTCCAAGACCGATGAAGGAATATTTTTAGGATATTCAACTACTAGTAAGGTTTATAGAGTTTTCAATAAGAGAACTCTAATGGTAGAAATATTTGTGCATGTAACTATTGATGAATCTAATCCAATGAGTGGTAGAGAAGTTTCCTTTAAAGATGATGCAGATTTTATTCCAAGAATGGAAACTCCTACTCCCATTGTTGACCCAAAAGAGAGTTGTCCTCAAGCTAATGAAGAGATGAAAACTCTCAATTTGGACCAACCATCCTCAAGTCAATAAGAGGAAAGTCTACCTAAAGATTGAAGATATGTAAATTATCATCCAATTGATCAAGTGATTGGTGATCCTTCACAAGGGGTAAGAACTCGCTCTTCCATTAGAAATATTTGCAATTTTGTAGCTTATTTGTCTCAAATAGAACCTAAGACATTTATAGAAGCTGAAAAAGATAATGATTGGATAATTGCAATGTAGGAAGAGATAAATCAATTTGAGAGAAACAATGTTTGGAAACTAGTTCCAAGACCAAAAGATCATTCAATAATTGGAACTAAATGAGTATATAGAAATAAAATGGATGAAAATGGTATAGTAACTAGAAATAAAGCTAGATTAGTTGCTAAGGGATATAACCAAGAAGAAGGAATAATTTGATGAAACCTATGCTCCCGTAGCTAGATTAGAAGCCATTCGAATTTTATTAGCCTTTGCATGCTTTAATAAATTCAAGCTATTTCAAATGGATGTGAAAAGTGCCTTTTTAAATGGCTTTATCGAAGAAGAGGTTTATGTTGAGCAACCTCTTGGATTTGAAAATCCTAGTCTTCCAAATCATGTCTACAAGCTTTCTAAAGCTCTATATGGGTTGAAGCAAGCTCCAAGAGCATGGTATGAAAGACTAAGTAAATTTTTGATTGACAATGATTTTGTAAGAGGTAGAATAGACACAACTCTCTTCACAAAAACTCATAAAAATGGCACTTTAATAGTTCAAATATATGTTGATGATATTATATTTGGTGCTACTAATGAATCTATGTGTCAAGAGTTTGCAAAATGCATGCAAGATGAATTTAAAATGAGCATGATGGGAGAACTTACCTACTTCATTGGACTGCAAATCAAGCAACTAAAATGAGGTATCTTCATCAATCAACAAAAGTACATTAAGGACCTATTAAAGAGGTTTGGGATGGAAAGCTCAAAGCCACTTGGAAAGCCTATGAGCACAACTACTAAACTTGATCTTGATGAAGCATGATAGGTGCTTTGCTTTATTTAACTGCAATTAGACCTGATATTATGTTCAGTGCATGCATATGTGCTAGATTTCAGCCTAATCCTAAGGAATCACATGTGGTTGTAGTAAAAAGAATCCTTAGATATCTGCAAGGAACCCAGACTATAGGATTATGGTACTCTAGAGAATCATCTTTTGAGCTAGTAGGATATTTAGATGCTGATTTTGCTGGATGTAGGTTAGATAGAAAGAGTACAAGTGGAACATGCCAATTCTTAGGTGCTATGTTAACTTCTTGGTTTTCCAAGAAACAGAATTCTGTTGCACTATCAACCGCAGAGGTGGAATATGTAGCAGCTAGAAGTTGTTGTGCCCAAATATTATGGATGAAACAACAACTAGAAAACTATGGCATGAACCTAAAAAATATTCCTATATTTTGTGATAATACTAGTGCTATCAACCTAACCAAAAATCCTATTCAGCACTCTAGAACCAAGCATATAGAGATTAGACATCATTTCCTAAGAGACCATGCTAAAAAAAGTGACATAAGACTAGAATTCATACCTTTAGAAGATCAAATAGCTGATATTCTTACAAAACCACTAAGAGAAGCTAGTTTTTGTAAGATTAGAATGTTAATGGGATTGCTTGATTTTGATAAACTGAATGTTTGATTGCATCTCATTTCATCATTTGTATGTTTGACATCGAGTGAAAGAATATTAATCCTTGTTTAATTATCTCCCTCACTAAAAAATGTCATAGATAAACAAATTCGTGCTAAAAATTCAAGACTAAAAATTTTACTAAGGGTCCAATCGACTGGTACATATAACCCAGTCGATTGGTAAGTCTCTGCCAGATCTTCCAATCGACTGGTAATTCTGACCCAGTCGACTGGTAACTCTCTGCTAAATATTCTAGACGACTGGTAAATCTTCTCCAGTCGTCTATTAGATCGAATCCCTATTTGGAGCCAATTTTTGAAAAACCCTTGTCTTCCAGTCGATTGGTAAAGGTAGCCCAGTCGACTGGTAACTGATTGCCAGTTTATCCAATCGACTGGTACGTTTACCCAGTCGACTGGTATTCAAACTGTTCATCTTCTCAAAGGGACCCAGTTGACTGGTAACTCGACCCAGTCGATTGATAACATGATATTATAAATAGAATTGTTCATTTTTCTGAAATTTTAAGCCATTTTCAAGCTCTCAAATTTTCTCTTTCTAGAAAAATTCACCCTTTTGATCCAAAAATCATCCAAACTTCATCTAAAAACACCGATCTACACTTCCACAAAGAGATTTTTGACTTTCTATGGTTAAAATCTCTCATTTTCACCAAAATCTTTTTTCCCCAAAAACTCCATATTTCTCAAAAAGACCGATCGAATCCGTGTCAAATTCACCACGAGTGGACCAAATGCCCCTAAAAAGCCAAGATCTTCAAAACCTTCGGCATCGGAGTCGAAAGGAAAGGGAGCAGCGGGCTCATTTAGCAAGGAGCCCAGAACAGAGTTGGAGGAGACTCTGTTTTACAGTCCGGCGGTACATGCAAGGTATAACTCAATAATCCGTCACAAGAAAATCATGACGGGTAGAGTCGTTGATTTCGACTCTATTCGCCATGGAAATTTCGATATTCTGCCTGCCTTTGAGGCAATAAATCTGACCCCACTGGTTAGAATTCATGAGAAATATTACCCGCGACTGATTCACCAGTTCTACGCGAACTTGGTGAAGCCCAGTCCTCTGGCTCTGAGATTCAGAACCAGAGTTAGCGGTGTAGAGTTTGAGGTCAACACCGACCTCTTCATGAGCATATTGAGAATCTCAGTAAGAGGGATTCAGTGGAGTCTGGATGGATGGCCAGACAGCTTCGACGTCAAGGCGGCCTGTCAGATAGTCAGGGGAGACCCTAACTATGTGTATAAACCCACTACATTTCACACATGTAGTGATATGCCCCTTGACTCGAAGATGTTTCAGCTGATAGTCAATTGGACCATCCACCCGAGACTCGGGAGTCGAGGGTATCTATCTATGATAGATACAGTATTAATTTGGTGTCTAAGATCTGGGCACCACTTCAATATCTACCCTCTGCTGCTCGCCAACATGAAAAACAGTGAAGCAAACGACTTCGGGTGTCTTCCTTATGGGATGCTCATTACGCTCATCCTCCAGCACTTCCGGGTACTTTTGCCTGCCTCTAAGGCTCAGGATATCGGATTAACGGACATCATTAACATCTCATCAATGAAGAAGATGGGATGTACTATTCGTGATGGGTTCCTTTATCCGAAGGCCGAAAATCGCCTGAGGATCCGAGAGGATGCAAGCGACAGTGATGAGGATGCTACTGCTAAGATGGAGACGGATACCCGAGCACCTCCCATTGGTGCCTCGAGTACTAGTCAGGCTGGATATGGTGACATCCTACGAGCTATCACGAGCCTTCAGATGACGATGGAGTCCGGTTTCCAGTCCATGCAGTCTGACTACCAGAGATTGAGCTCCTCCATCGACCACCTACGGGACGACTTCGAGAGCACATTGAGGGTTTCCTAGCTGAGATTATGGAACTTCTTCGTGATGGCTAGGACTCTCCCCCACCTTGAGTCTATGTCTTTATTATGCACTTAGTGTTTTTCCAGCTCTTATCACATAGCACAGACATATCATGTATTATTATGTCTTAGTTATGGCTCTGTGAAGCCTGTTTGTATATTGACTTTTTATATATAATGATGTATTTCTATTAGCCATATTTCTTGCATCTATTTATGCTATTTGTGATATGTTAGCATTGTTTTACAACTCTGTTTAGTCACTAAACTACTCTAAAATGCTTATACGTGTATAAAAACTTTCGGTTTTTCCCGGGAAGGCTTCCAAAATCCGAATGAAGCCAAATTTTCGCGTACAAGTTTGTTTTCTTATACTCTAGTTGACTGTATTGGCTAATTAGCTTATTTTTTGTTTTATGCCCCCTTTGGTTGCTGTTGTCAAAACGGGAGAGAAAAATGAGAAAAACAAGAAAATCTAAGTAAACACAACCAATGCATAGATTTAGGGGGAGTATTGCTCCATAGCATTATAAAAATGTTTACTGATTGGTTGAGTTTGATTTTGGATTGGTTAAAAGAGATATAAATTGTGTTTGCTTGTTTACAGGGTGGTTTTACTCAAAAAACAGAGGAGACTCTGTCCAAATTTTTGTAAAATCCTAACATTTAGATTTTAAAACTGTTTTCACATTATTAGTTTTGTCATCATCAAAAAGGGGGAGATTGTTGACCCTCGCCCGTATTTTAATGATGGCAAAACACAACTGTTATTTTTCTAACAAGTTTAAGCTAAATTGTATTAAAGATCAAACGCATTCAACCAAGGAACAAAGAGCAAGAACTCGAACCAAATCAAGTATCAAGTGAAGACTGAAGATCTAGTATAGGTCTTAAGGTTTAGAACTAATGTAAGTCTCACTTATGGTATTAGTTTGTTCAATGGCTCGAACACAAAAGGTTTTCTAAAACCGTTAATTTTAAAACAAATGTTTTTTAATGAAAAACAGAAGAAAAACTGGGTTGGAAGACAACCCAGTCGACTGGGTACATATACCAGTCGACTGGTATATGGGACAAAAGATCTCCAGTCGACTGGATGAATCAACCCAGTCGACTGGTAAAATGGATAGAAAGTCCCCAGTCGACTGGATGAAATATACCAGTCGACTGGATACCCAGAAGGTCTAAAAATATGATTTTTTCAGTCGACTGGTATCTCGACCCAGTCGATTGGTAGTTAAAAAATATGACCGTTAGACTTCAAATCTGAACGTTTTAAAGTAAATATTTTTCAAATTAAAGTCCTAACGGCCATATTAATTGATTGCTATATAAACTCATTCAGTTAAGCGTTCAATAACAAGCTGAAAACATTCAAAAAGAGTTGATCTCACACAATCAAGTTTTTATACTCTTGAAACACAAAAAGCTTTGAAATAATCTTGTTGAGCCATTTCTTCAAGCTTTACTATGAAAAAGAGACATTTCTGTTGTAATAAGCTTTCATTTGCTGTCTCTTTACCTTTTACTTTACACCATCTTTTGTAAAGGGATTACTTCCGAGAGGAAGGGGATTGTTCGGTTTAAGCAACACCTGTAAGTTGCTTGTGTACGGTTTGTGCAACACCCGGTTACGTTGTGAGACTAAGTTTTCTTAGTGGATTACTTCAAGGAGTTCCTTGGAGAGAGTGGACGTAGGGTTGGAATGAATCCGATATTGTCGAACCACTATATATTGTGTTTGCATTCTCTTTCCTTAAACTCTTTATTTACAGCATATTACTTGTATTATTTGTTTGCTGCTATTTCATTTTTATAAACTTGTATTAATTCCGCAAAAAGTTTTAAAAACCCAATTCACCCCCCCTCTTGGGTTGAAACCTCGATCTACATAACCCAATCTGCATCAGTATATAACCCTCAACTTGAGCATGACCATGATTTTGATAAAGTAAACCACGACCAGGAGCACTCTTAAGATATCTCAAAATTCAAATAACAACATCCCAATGACTAGTTCGTGGAGCATCGAGAAATTGACTAACCACACTGGTTGCTAATGAAATATTAGGCCTAGTAACAGTCAAATAATTCAATTTTCCAACCAAATGCCTATATTGCCCTGGATCAGATAATAAATCACTTTGGTCAACTGCAAGTTTTGTGTTGGGATTCATAGGACTATCTATAGGCTTACACCCTAATATTCCAATATCAGTCAACAAATCAAGAACATATATACGTTGAGATAAATAAATACCACGATGAGATCTAACAACCTCAATACTCAAGAAGTATCTTAATTCCCTTAAATTCTTTGTCTGAAATTTAGTAACTCAAGAACTGTTTCAGTGCTAGAATTCCTTCTTTGTCATCTTCTATGATCACAATATCATCCATATATACAATCAACAATATCCTACATGCCTCACTTCGTTTATAAAATACAGAATGATCTACACCACATCTATTGAGGCCAAAATTTTTTACTACTTCACTGACCGACCAAACCACGCTCCAGGAGATTGTTTCAAGCTATATAGATATTTCTTTAATCGACATACTAACCTAGAATCCCATTGAGCAACAAATCTAGGTGGTTGCTCCATGTATAGTTCTTCTTGCAAATCACAATTTAGAAACGCATTTTTCACATCCAATTGATGTAGAGGCTAATTAAAAGTAGCTACTAGAGAGATAAACACACAAACAGATGTAATCTTCGCCACTATAGAGAATGTCTCAGCATAGTCAATACCATATACCTGTGTATACCCTTTTGCTACTATGTGAGCTTTTAATCTATCACTAGTACCATCAGGATAAACGTTTATAGTATATACCCAACGACAACCAGCAAGAGATTTCCCAAATGGAAGAGGAACCAAGTCCCATGTATAATTAGCACTCAAAGTATGTATCTCTTCATTTATAGCTGCTTTCCACCCAGAATGAGACAAAACATCTATAATAGAATTAGGAATAGAGACAGAAGATATCAAAGCAACAAATGAAGAATATTAAAGAGATAAATAATTATAAGACACACAATTAGCAATCGGATGAGTAGTACATAAACGTTTACCTTTCCGGAGGGCAATAGGACTATCATCCTCATATGATGAAGAAGGATCAAGATTTGTCAATAATGGAGCAATTGGTGGAGTAATTGGTAGAGCAACAGAGGCGGAATGTTGCAAACGACGGGAGTAAACTTACAATGAAGGAGCAGATGGCGAAGAGACTAATGGAGGAAGATCTTACTGTGTAAAGGGCATAAGAACATGTAATAGACAAAGAAATGAATCAGCTAGATCTGAGATAGAACAAGACTCAGAGTAATATGGAGTAAACTCAAAGAATGTAACATCGGCACAAACAAAGTGCCTTTGTAGTGAGGGACTATAACAACGATAACCTTTCTATGTACGAAAATAACCTAAGAAAATACACTTTATAAAGCGGAGATCGAGTTTGTCAACTCCTAGACAAAGCTGATGAACAAAACAAACAGATCCAAAGATATGAAGAGGTAAGTGAAAGGTAATATATCTAGGAAAGAGTACGAAGTGGGGGGTTTGGCCATCAAGAATAGAGGATGGTATATGGCTGATTAAGTAACATGCAATTATAACAGCCTCACTCCAAAAAAATTTGGGGACATACATATAAAATAAGAGAGTACGAGCAGTATCCATAAGATGACGATTTTTTTGCTCGGCAACCCCATTTTGTTAGGATGTATGGGAGTAAGATGACTGATGAATAATGCTAAATTTAGTCATAAACGTTGTAAAAAACTCAGAAAAATACACAAGAGCATTGTCACTATGGAAAATCTTAACAGATATGCCAAGTTGAGTTTTATCTCAGCACAAAAGACAAAAAATAGAAAACAAGTCAGAATGGTTTTTCATTAAATAAAGCTGGGTAAGTCTGGAATAATCATTCACAAAGGAAACGAAATACCGAAATCCAAGTTTGGAAGTCACACGACTTGGACCCCAAATATCAGAATGTACTAAAATAAATTGACTAGACACATAATTATTAATTCGGGAAGGAAATTACATACGATGATGCTTACCCAATTGACACAACTCACATTCTAAAGACGAAACATGATTCAAAGTAGGAATTAACTTTTTAAGCTTCTCTAAGGACGGATGGCCAAAACGATAATGCACTTGAAGTGGGACAAATCAATCGAGCAAGCAATGGTCGATGGGATAGGATCAAAGTAATACAAGCCGTCTGATTCATGTCTTCCACTAATTGTCTTCCTTATCTTAAAATCCTGGATAAGAACAGAATCAGGGAGAAAGGTAACAAAACAATTAAGACATTTTGTAAGCTGACTAACAGATATCAAATTATACTGAGAAAAAAGAGCATAAAGTACGAATGATAAAGACACAAAAAGAATTAAGGTGCACAATGCCAATGCCACTAACAGTGGTTTTAGATTCATTTGCAAGAGTACTATCAGGCAAAGACGAAGAGTGATAAAAACTAGAGAAAACATCAGTGGTACCTGAAAAATGATTAGAAGCTACAGAGTCAAGGACCCAAGGCCTAGATGAAGAGTTATTAGATGATAAACAAGCTTTTGGTGTACTTTTTTGGGTGGAAAGAGCAGTCAAGGAAGATGTCTGACTAACTGCCTTATACTGTAAGAACCATCATACTTATCTTTGGAAACCATCAGAAAAGTCGAAGGTACGAAATTTGAGGTAAGTCCGTACTTGTTAGATTCAGAAGTCATATTATTAGCAACCATGGGACAACCAACTAACTTCTAACACATCTCCTGAGTATGCCCGGAGCGATAATAGTACGTACATTGACGAGTAAAATTACCACAACAACCAAATGAAGTGCCAATATGAAGACTTAGAGGGGGAGATACACTAGAGATAATCTTGGATTCCATTGTGAATCTTTAAAAAAAAATCTTCCACATGGAAGATAGAGTTATGAGGAAAGAGAGGGGAACATACTTTTTTTTGGGTACGAACTTATCAAATTTTCTGCGTCGATGAACATTATCGATGAACAGTACCAGATGAAACAGTACTGATGAGTAGTGTCGGATGAACAACGTTGATGAACAGTGCCGATGAACAACGCTGATGAACAGTGCCGATGAACAATATCGAATGGACAGTGTTGATAAATAGTGCCGATGAACAGTGTCGAATGAATAGTATCCATGAATAGTGTCTTTTTTTTTTCTTTTTTAAATAAATAAGAATATTTTTTTATTCAGGATCCTAAGAGAGATCTTGTTCTGATACCATGTTGAAAATAAGAATTGAAAAGAAATTATCTTTCTCATTGATTAAATGAAAAGAATACAACTAACCCAATATATAGACTTATGAGTACTAAGTCTAATAAGAATAGAACACAACAACTAGATAAGATAAATATGATCCAAATTTACTAGGACACTCATTAAAAATCCTATTAAGACTCTCAATATAATGCACTTCTTTCATATGATGAATTTGGGTTTGTAATTATGGGTCCTATATACTCTACATTGCTCTCTCACAAATGTTATGAAATTAGCAAATGACTATTAAATTCTTCAAGCGGTGATCAACTTGATGAAATTTATTCCCCTTCCCCCCCACTCCCCCAAAAAAGAGATTTTTTTTCCTCTCTAATCACTAATCAAAGACAAAATTCTTTTTTTTTTTAAACTTTTAGTCGAATGCTTAATTAATTAGAGATGGTTTTGAAGAAATAATTAACAATTATGTAGCAAGATCTGGTCAGAGCGTAGATTATTGTTGTGTCACGTGAATTAGCAATATTTTCTTGTTGGTCTAACTAAACTCGTAATATAAGATTTGTGTTGCATGGTTTTCCTATTTTTGTGCCTTGTTGTATCTTGTTGCATTCCTCGATTTTGATTCCACGTTTTAAATGAATTTTATAGTTTTTATGGAATTCAATTGGATTACATAGCTTACTGTGTTTGGTTTGCTAGTTAGAAGTGAAGTTAATTTACAAATGAACTGATTTCATGTTTGGTTTAACGATAAAAGTGTAGAATTCATTTGCAAATGAATTCTAATGGAATTGAGTAAGCTTTATACAAATTCTATCAAAATTGATAGAATTTGCAAATGAACTTTACATATGAGCCTTTATAAATTTAAAAAGACAAAATTATCCTTCTCTATAGGATATTGCTCTTCAAATCTTGGTATCTTTCTTGATTTGCCAAAATAAATCTCTAAGCTGAATGTAAATTGCATAAAAGAAATTTAAAGAACAAAACCCATGCAACATTGCCTGTATGATTTTTTTTTCTTTTTCTCTGCAACATAATCAATGTAAAAATTAAAATTTAAAAAATACGGTCAAATTTGGAGAACTATGAGCGGCTCCATTTTCTCTTTTCTCTTTGCATCTTAAGTCTCTCTTCCCCTTAGTACCCATGCCCTTTATCCTGCCTTGTGCAATGAAGCTCACCGATTGATGACTATGATAAACACTACATGGTTGTTTGATGCCATATGTGCAATTTAAATGGAAAATACTAAAACCTTTAACGTTTGATTAATGGAATGATTTGATAATGGGATAAAAAGTGTTATAAAACCATATAATAATATTAAAGGCACTTAAGTAAAGTTTATGGAATGAATTGGATTTTTGTTGATTCCAAATATAAGATTTATTTCGATTTTACAGTTTAAGTAAGATTATACCAAACGGGAAAATTCATTTAAATTCATCTGCGAATGAATTCTAGTTTAAATTAATTTGAAAATGAAATATGAATTCATTTGTAAATGAATTCTAGCTTCACTTTATTTGAAAATGAATTGAATTCTAAACTTAAGGTCATATCAAACAGAGTGTAAATATAATATAATAAGGAAACAAAAAGAGTATCTCTAATCTGGCAATTATGGAGAGGCACCATTTTGTCTTAATCTTAAATCATCACTAGAGCCCAACGTTCTCTCTTCATTGTTAATTACTCAATGATATTTACATCGAATCAATGAACCAAATTTTCACATACTCCTCTTTCTTTGTCTAGAATAATATCAAAATGATATAAAGCAGAAAGAAACTAAAATGAGGAGGAAGAAATAGTTGATTTTGTTCTTTTACCAAATGACATGCAAATAGTTCTATGGGTAAATTACACAGACGTCCCTTGAGGTAACGCATAATTATACAAACCTCCCTTATATTTTCTAAAACGTCACTTATACTCCATGGTATGAGAGATTAAATTTGATTCTATGTGATTCAACTCTTCTACCAAGGGGTGTAAGTCATTACAACCCCTGGTAAGAAAGATTAAATTTGATTCCATGTGATTAAACTCTTCTATTAAGGGGTGTAAGTGACGTTTTAGAAAATGTAAGGAATGTCTGTGTAATTATATGTTACCTCAAGGGAAATCTGTGTAATTTACTATAATCCTATTTATAGGATTCTAGTATAGTAACATCCAAAGTCTCACGCTCTTATTATTAAATTAATAAACTTTAAAAATAAATATGATCTAGTGACTCATAAATATCATCTAATGGCCTTATTATTAAGGGTATAATCATACTTAAATAGGGTATAATGTCCCGTTTGACTAACTTTTGATGGGCTTCGTGTAACCATAATTGGGTTTTATAATTACCAAGCCCATATTCACAAATCCATAAACTTATAAAATATTTTTTATTAAAATATACAACATCATATAAAATTTATATAGTATTGATCCATACATAAATTTAAGAAGAATGAGTAATATCTCTTATGTATTCAAAAATTTCTCGCTGAGTAAAATACCAATTATATTTCACTTAATAACCAACACATAAATTAACAAACAACTTACACATTATTGAGAAACCAACTTAAAATGTTATGATTTTAGAGCCATAATTTTGATTTCTTACCACTGAGTCAAAGCTTCATTTGCTACTACATTCCCCAATTTCGAGTTAACCTAAAGTTGTAATGGCACATACCCAACGTCTTCAGCAGTTCCAGCGTATTAGGAATTATTTTTTTTAACATGTTACTAAAAGTTCTCGCCTTGAACAGTATACTACAAGTTTGCCCTTATTTTCTGTTTACTTTTATATTTACTTATGGCATATTTTATGACAAAAAATTTATATTATATTAAAATCCATATGAAATTAATTATTTTATATGCAGAATCAATCACAAAAAAAAAGAGAATTCTATTACAACCAATTCTATTAGTGCGAAATCACAATTCTATTAAGCAAAGCAAACATTTATAAATTCTTTTTCTTCTAAGAAATTGAAATTCTATTATTTAAACAATTTAAATTCAATATTGCATTCACAAGTAGAGCTAACAAAATTTGATCTGATCCGACCCGAAAATGTATTAAAATAACGTGATACGAACCCGATCTTAACTCAAATGACTCGAAACTCGAACTCAAATGACTTGAAGACTGAAACAACTCGAATCCGAAATGATTCGAACTTGACCCGAGACTCAATACAACACGAGATTAAAATGATCAAACTCCGACCTGAAATGACCCGCAACTTAATATAATTTTAATCAGACCGAACCTCTAATGATTGGACCCAACCAGTTTGACCGCTCTATTTTTGAAGGAGCTAATCATTGTACACTTCCAAAATAGAACGATGGAGCTGAAAAAATTTAATTTCATTAAACTTGTTCCACATAAAATGGATATGGTACTTTACATAAGATTCACATTTATGGGGTAATTAATTAGATCCATATACTTTGGACCCCTTTTTTTTTTATGTGGGTCATTGACAAGGAAAAGAAAAATGCACTCATGGAGAACTTGAATGTATTCTTAGCCGAGAAGTGCAAAGTTCAAATTAGTACTTAATTATGGCACATGGAGGAGGTTACCATTTCCATGCTTGAGAAGCTAGAGGACCACTCCCCTACGCTCCATCAGTATCATCACCAGAAAGTGCTACCTTGTTTATTTTCATTGCTGCAGTCCATATCTGATTTTGTTGCTGCAGCTGATTAGATCGAGGGTTTGACCCTTTAGGTTTAGATTCAAATCTCGCTCTCAAAGGGACAGCAACTGCTCAGTCACTACTAGTCCCTAAAATATTATTCTTTCCTGAGTGCCTCCGCATAACCTGGAAATGTTGTCAGCCAAATTTTAACTGAGGGCATGATGCCCATCGTATAAACAAGTGCCACGTTGCTTTTTAGTGGTAAAGAGAACTTGCTCAACCGGTTACCTAGGTCCCGCATCAAGTTGAGTTGGTAGTTACTACTGAATAGATAGAGATTGTAACTGATATGGGTAGAGATTGTAAAAACCAATTGGTAACTGGTACAGGGATAGGGTGCAAGTTTGAATGGATATTTTAAAGCGTAAATTCGAATTTGATTTTGAGTTTGAATAAATTTGTTTGTTATCGAATTCGAATCGAGTTTGAGTCATTATAAAATTGATCGACATTCGAGTTTGAGTCTATTTTTTAAGACCGATTCGAACTCAAACTCGAACATATTCATTTTAAATCGAATCGAACTTCAGTATATTCATTTTAAGTCCAATCTATTTATTTTAAGTTGAATCAAACTCGAACATTTTAGTATTGAAGCTCAGCTTGGCTCGAGTTCACCTTTATTTCTCTTATTGTTTATTTAATTTTGTAAATAAATTAGGTATTTTATTGAAGGAATGTTTGGGTTGCTAATTCATATAGACAAATTACTCAATATCTGAGTTAAAGTGTAGGATTCCTAGTAACAGGGAGGTAACTGAAACGTGTTGTCATTTTACGAGTACAAATAGATGATTTACTTTAAAAAATGATAAGATTACTAGTAACAGTTTTATAACTGAAAAGGAATGAATTTTTACGAGCAAATATAGATTATTTACTGAATTTTAAGATATATCTTCGTTACTGATTGATAGATATAATTTACTAATTTCTAAGTTTGAGCAAACGATTTGATTTACTTTAATAAGTGATAAGGATTTACTTTTTCTTTTTTATAAAAAAAAAATATAATTTCAGGCAGATTAAATTTGAATCATTGAGCCAATTGAGCCAAGCTTGACTGTTAAATAAAAAATTGCAAACAAAAGAGACTCATTGATAACTTACCTCAAATAAAGCAAACATGATTATTTAACCCTATAACTAGCTAAGCCATTTTTATCTGAAAGAAAAGCCAGAGTACAAGTAGGAGGAAGATTTTTACTGTCTCAAACCCTAAAATACTGAATTGTCCATGGAGTAGTAATCTGAAAAGTCCAAGTTTGGCATATGGGGATTCAAGGGAAGAACCCCCCGAGGAACAGAGGGCTCGGTGTCCAAAGTAATCTGGTCCTCGACGTTCGTTCCAGCGTGGTCACTCACAGCAGCACTCGACGAGGTGGACGTCCCCGATGACGAGGTGCTTCTACCACTACTACTATCAGACCCTCGGTTATAGTCATATGCTTCTACTACTATCACTACGACTGATTATATTTTAAAGATAGAGTAAAAATGGAAGGCAGAGGAAACGAGATCTTGCCAAATAAAAAGGAAATACGAAGATGGACGGAAGGAATCCCAGGTGGAGTACCGAGCTGAGGAATTGCTCTCAAAGTGGAATTCTTGGAGCAAATGAGCAAAAGTGAGGAGTGGTCTACCCCATATAATCCCATTAAGTCAGTGTCAGCTATGCTGGAAGGTCCAGAGAAGGCCATATAGCCCTAGAAAAGTCCAAAAGTCACCTCGTGAAGCTTAAGAGTTTCCAAGGAAAAAACCTGTGGAAAGTTTAGCATGATGATCCATTATGGAGGACCGAGGAGATCCATTATGGAGGACCGACGATCGAGGTGAAAGTTTAAAATGCTCTTTCATCTTATGCAAGTTCTCCAAATTCTAACAATCGAAGTGAAGGTCCAAAACTCATACTCACCTCTTACAATTCCTTTAAGTCCGAATATCGAGGTGAAGGGCTAAAACACTCCTTCGCATGGTACAAGTCCTCCAACTCGGAAGACCGAGGCGAAGATCCGAAATGCTCCTTCACCTCCGTACAAGTCCTTCCACTTCGAGAACAAATGGTCAAGACCAAGGACTACAGTAAGGAAACCCAAAACCCTACAAAAACTTATTTCTAAAGGAGTGGAGACATATGATCTGGGCAAAATATATCATTCAATAGAAAATTGACATGTGACTATCCACAAAAGTATTAAAGTAATTTCACCCTTAGCAAAAAAAGATCCCTGTCATATAAAAAGAACCTAATCTCCACTCTCCACCTAAAGGCAAAATGTTAAGTTGGTCTTGGAGGCTCTCATCATCTTTCTACATTAAGATAAGAATTCAAGCCTTATATAAAATGCACACTATTTCAGGTTCATTATTCATTATATTATTTTCCAAAATATTATCTCTTCTCTTCCCCTCTTTTCTCTTTTATGCCATCTTTAATTTAAGCATAAGAAGGTTTTTTTAGAAAAACACTTAGGATGACTTCCTTTTCAAGTATTTTGGACTCGACTCACATTCAGACCTAATCTAATTTCAGCATTAATAAAATTAGACAAGCTATGAAGATACATCTATATTGATTAATATTAAATATAGTATATGGTTATGCTTTTCTTTAGGGTGACAACATCCAATTATCTTTCCAAAGTGGAAAGTCAATTAATTATCACACTTAAATAGAAGTTAATTAAGTATAGGTTACTATTTGAATTGTTTTCCAACTAAACCTAGCTACAATGCTTTTCACCTTTCCGTCTTCTTGCAAACTAGGATTTGTGTGGGAGATATACATGCATGCTCAACATTCTTAAAGCAATACGTACTGTACTTAGTGCTTTAAAATCTAGTGATGGCATCTTATTCTTTTTAATTTAGAAACTTTATGAGGAAATATTCTTTGCTTGGTGAATTGTGTGAGAACATGATCCACATGAAAAAAGCAACCCAATAATTGGCAGTGCTTTAGGACTAGTTATACTTTAGCTTATAGTTTAGGGTTTTATTTGTATTTTTGTTGCATATACTAAGTACCTTACATGGCTTCGTGAAGGTAATTACTTTATCATTTCAAAATTTATTTGTTTTGAGAATAACAAATGCTGCTCTCACAGTAAAGATATTCATAGATATTTTCATTTTTGTTTTCATGTTTTGATCTCGTTAATATAAAAATACAGATATTGATGCTAAACTTTATTATCATTATCATATTTTTTAGGCTGCTTTTCACTCGAGTTAAAAAGAAAATGAAGTATTGATTTCAAAAAAATATTTTTGATTCCATTAAGGTGCTTTTTTGCTTGACAGTAGTTCAGGTTTATGGTTTACAAAACAATTTTTAAACAAATTTTTTTTTTATAAAACAATAGAGAAGTTAAAAATTATTTAAAACCCGTTTGGCTTATCTTCTGATTTTTCTGTATGAATTAAAAAATGATTATAAAACAATTTTAAGTAGAAGTATTGTAGAGTTAAAAGTTATTTGGTATTTGATAAAAAAATATATTAAAAATACTGTCAAACTAATTAATATGTTTGATAAATAAGTTGTATACCTACATTTGGGCTTATGAGTACTATTTAACTATTTGAAAATCTTTCTTTCATCAAATTGACTGTATTATTTATACAATATAAATATATTAATTTTATTCGTAATAAAATATAAATAATTCAAATAATGTTAATTAGAATAATAATATTTATTAATAATTAAATGAGATGAAACTAATAATAATACTATTTTATTAAATAAATAAAATAATATTTTTATTAAATAATAATCTCAATGTTATATTTATAATAGATAACTCATTATTACACTTAAAATTTGATTATGAAGAATGACTGGTGATTTATATAGTGGTAATGGTGTAAATAATTTTGTCACATAAGGGTAATTTAAGAACATGAATAATGTCAAAACTGATTTTAAGATTAAAAGTTACAAAACCCAACTTTTGATTTTGGGCATAAATCAGTTTTTATAAGTTGCTTTCATTTTCTAATTCATCAAACAAGCAAGTAAAAAATGTGTTTGGCATAGCTTTTGCTTTTTGACAGCATAAACTATTTGAAAAGCTCTACCAAACATACACTTAGCATTTGATAAAAAAAAATGAAAACAGTATTTCATAAACTCTTTTTCAACTTGTGATTTTTTTTATAAACGGTGAAAAGTATTAGGTTTAACTTTTGTTTATAAGAAACAAAAATTATTTCATAAATTCTTTAAACGATATCTAATTTTTGTACGAGATTGTGCCGTGCCTGGCGTCCAAATGTGTGTGCATGAGATGCAAGGCTTAGTGGCCCTTAAACTATCCAATAAATCTCAGCCCGCCCAATTGCCTCATGATTTGAAACTACCAAATGTAAGACTACTAATTTGAGAGCTTTTACCAAAACTAAAATGGATCCGTATTGCATCTAACATTTTACTCTAAATCCAGCCCATTAGTATTTATCCTAGCGCAATTTATTGTTTCAATGTCAAAACACCCAATTCATAAATCTTTTTCCAGGCTTTTATATGATGGGTAACAAACAACAGTAGAACTGGCCCAAGAAAAGAAAGAAAAGCCGACCACAAACCCATATATGAGCACGGACTATAATTTGATCGCATGCGCCAAACCAAAATCTTTATACATTTCAAGACACTATATTTGAAGCTTCTCGAATTTGTTTAAAATTTACATGCCAAAGCCATAATCTGAATCAGTTTATATAATATAAAATTGAAATGGATTTGAAAACTTTTTTTTTTCTTTTTAAAAGAAAAAAAAAGTGTAACAGATTCTCAAAACTTCAACAGTTCCTTATGGAAAGCTGTTACTAACTACTTAATCATTTCAGAAAACCTTTTAAAAAAGAAAATCACTTCTCTCCTCTGCCCTTTTTGCAAGAAATCTCCCAGAAATAAGGGCACTTGCTCATCTTAGCAATTTCACTTGCAACAATACACAGAGCTAGCATCACTCTATTGGTAAACCTCAATGATTTTTCCCATAGTCACCCTTGATAAAATGCAACATTTTCCTGAGAATCGAACAGATTAGCCAAATTTCTTGGGATCACTTGACCACCCCCACCACCACCACCACCCCCCCCCCCCCCCGGGTCGTAGTTTCAAAAGGCATACCAGTTAGTCCAGAATTCCAGGTCTGAGGGTATGTTGCTGAGGGATATACACCACCTATTGGACCTAGTGGGAAACCCAACAATGACCCTTGTTCTGATCCAACTACTGTTGAGATTTTGGCTAAATTCTCGAACTTCTAATTGGTTTGGAAAAAGTGGTTTCCATAATTGTTTGTTCTAATAGGAGTCGTAGTAGTTTCCTATTGGATATTGCTTGTCCTAGTAGTAGTAAAAGTTGTTTTCTTAATAGTATTAGGAAAATATCCTCTATACAAAGGGGATCCCAGAGGAAGTTTGAGGCACACTCATAATTCCCATATACATTGTAAACTAGAGGGGTTTACTGCTAGAGTTAAGATGAGAGCTTTGAGTGTATTGGAGTTTTGGGTTGTCAAGTAGAGATGACACTTACAACTAGAGCTAGATTATGAGCTTTTGTTGTATTGGGACTTTGGGGTGAGAGTTTGACAACTTTTCTCTTTCTAAAATTGTAATTGAAGATTAATAAAGCAGTTAGTTTGTTGGTGGATGTAAGCAAAGAGGTTACCGAACCACACTAATTCTTGGTGTTCTTACTCTTTATTTTATTTTCCTATTTAATTGTTTTGGTTGTATTTTTGCCTAAAATTTGAGTAGGTGGATTTTAGAGGTAAAATCCCAACAAGTGGTATTAGAGCTGTGGTTCTGATGACAAAAATATAAAAACTAGTCATGATTAATATTGAGCTATTGGATGAATTGAAGATGGAAGAAGGTATGATAAATATTAGCTTTTTCAATTCCATTATCACTAATTTGTTGAGTAGTATGTTGACAGAGATGAAGTACTTGCTACCAGAAGAAAATTATATAGTCACGATGTTAATGGTGGGCAATAAAGTTTGGATGGATGAAAATGTTCCCGCAGTATCTCAAGAGAGAGATAAGTTGAAGATGTCAAGTGTGTTTGAGGTTGAAGAATTACTTGTGATTATATCAAGAGAAGAGCTAGGCAGAGTGAACGAGCGGAGCATTTCAAGGAGGGTGGAGGAAAGATCAAGATCCAAGTCTCTATATTTTTCAAATAAGGAGTGTACAACAAGGAAGAGGAACACACACAATTTCAAAACAAGGCCATGATGAAGGACTTGGAGGAGTTGATTAGAATGAAGCAGAGCGATAATGGAAAGGCTAATGCGGATGATGAGATGCAAGTTTCTGATGCTTCAAAGGTAGTGATAACAGATATCGTGAATGAAAAAAGCTTGTACATATTGAATGAGATGCTGATTGCTTCGAAGAGTAAGCAGATGAGATGATAAGATCAAAAGGAAGGATCATACCAACCAAAAAAGGAAGTCAAATTTGATGATGAGGTGGAGAATTTGAGCCAAGGTGAAGCTTTGTTGGGACTTTGGCTTAATTTCCCACAAAGAGGACTTCTAATTGGTTTGAGAAAAATGGTTTCCTATTTTATAATTATTTGTTCTAATAGTAGTAGTAGTAGTTTTCTCTTGGATATTGTTTGTCCTTGTAATAGTAGAAGTTGTTTTCTTTGTTGTTGTTATTTTCCTAATAGTATTAGGAAAATATCCTCTATATAAAAGGGATCACAGAAAAGGTTTGAGGCACACTCATAATTACCCTTTATATATATATATTGTAAACTAGAAGAGTTGGGTTGTTAAGTAGAGAGGTCACTTACAACTAGAGCTAGGTTAAAAGCTTTTGTTGTATTGGGACTTTGGGATGAGAGTTTGACAACTTTACTATTCCTAAAATTGTAATTGAAGATTAATAAAGCTGTTGGTTTGTTGGTGAATGTAGACAAAAAGGTTACCGAACCACACTAATTCTTGGTGTTTTTGCCCTTTATTTTATTTGCCTATTTAATTGTTTTGGTTGCCTAAAATTTGAGTAGGTGGATTTTAGAGGTAAAATCCTAACTACTACTGGCGTTGAATATCATCTCATAGGGAGCACCATAAAATTGTTGAGTTCCATTAGTTGGGAGAGGAATAAATTGACGAGGCAAATTTGGTTTAGATTCATCGGCACAACAAATTTAAGCTATTGAACGGTGTGCACGTATTCTTGAAATTGGGTGTCAAGTAAAATTCCTTGATGGTCATCGAAAAACTAGGTAAATTCTTGTTCTGATGTACCCCATGTGTCAAGGCTCTATTGGAACAAGTTATGGGGGGCATGCCTGTCAAAGCTTGGGGGACAACTATTATCAGCTTAGAGCTATGCTGAACAATTTTGAACTTGCCCAAAAATTGATGAGTGCATGATTTTCCAAGGCAGTTGTTGTTCTCTAGTTTGCTATCGACGAGCTTTGTCCTTATGATTACGTGGATGAGAATTTGAACCAGGAGAAAAGAGTGGCCTTGTGGGAGCTCAAAGAGTGGAATATGAAGTTGAAGATTGCTTGACACTCTGAACCTCCGATTCTTTATCACCTTCTTTCTCTGCATTGGGATGTAGAAGGTCAGCATGTCTCTCATGAATATAAGATTCAAATTCAGTCCTCTTCAGGAAAGACCTCAAACAAGAGTAGAGATGAAAATCCCAGTAAGAATTGTAGTAAAACAACTCAATCCAAGAATCAACCATAACTAGAGTATAGAATACCTAATACAAACGATTGAATTAATAAACATAGATGCGTACTTGTCTAGGACTTCATGCTGAATCGTGCAGCGAAAATAAGAGATTCAAATTCAATATGACTTTCATGAATATGAGATTCAAATTCAGTCATACTGGGGAAAGACTCAGATAGTGAGAAGCAACAGAGATGAAAATCTCTATAAGAATTATAGTAAAACAATTCAATCCAAGAATCAACCATAACCAGATTATAGAATACTTAATACATACGATTGAATTGATAAACATAGATGTGTACATATCTAGAACTCCATGATGAATCGTGTAGCAGGAATAAGAGATTCCTACCTAGTCACACGAATAAGGACACAAAACTTGAAATCGTTAGCAAAAAACGCAGGTTGAAGCTTTCCCCTTATTTTTCCTCTTGTAACTGGCTTTCTCGATGAGACAGAAGACTATAGAGTAATATTTCGGAATAAGAGGAGAAGGAGGAGACCTAGCCATAACCCTCATTTAGTATCCCATTAGGTTTCTCAACAAAGACCTAATGGATTGCAAAGGCCAACATTAGTCAGTCCACACTTAATGTATAGAAGATAAACCCAATTTAATAGATCACCTTATATGGACTTTCCTTACGTCTCACTAACAGACCAATAACTTAGCCTGTATTAGCAAAAAATAAAACCCACAATTAATGCAAGCCCACAAGTAATGCAAGAAAATTCTAACATTCTCCCACTTGGGCTGCATTACTTGTGGTTGGTTTTAAAAAATATTTATTATTTTAAAATGACTCTCAGGCTAAGATAATTTTAAACTTTATATGAGCATAATTTTGAAAATAATTGGTCTAGATATTACTCCAAGAGTCTATCCAGTCAAATAAAGCCTTTAACCGCAAATTATGGCGGCAACTACATCATTAACGACACAAAACATTCCATGGTAACATGAGCCAATCAATTCTATCTATATGGATTTAGTGTGGTAGTGTAGCAAGAAAATTAACATCTTTAAGGATCTAAATATGATAATCTTACTTTTCGGTCATTATTTTCTTTCTTTAAGTAGCACACGCACATCTAGAGGAAATCCTTATGGCTCTAATAACAAGCCTGTATCTCTCAATAACAACTCAATATCTCGAGATAATCTTTACATGTCAAGAGAAATACTTACAAGGCTTTAACTTTAAAATAATGTCCAAAGCCATTTCTTAATACTAACACAAGCCTTAAGACTTTATATATGACATGCCACAATACATAATGCATTCACATGCACATTATCAAAGTAATATCTAGAACCTTAGAGATATTAATATGTAAATAACTGAATAGCAAGTGGTGATCATCATTGATATAATAATCTTTATACATCAACAAAAGATGTAAAGACAGATGAAAACTTATTAAACAAATAGAGAAAATTAATGCAATGCCTCCCACTAACCAAATATATCAAAAGATACTACTAAGCCCATACTTTTTGCATGTTTCTTAAATGCATTAGGGTGAAGTCTCTTGGTCAAGAGATTAGAAACCATATCATCTATCTTAATATACTCTACTACAATTAATGTCATCTTTTATTTATTAATTTATTAATTATTTTATTTCCATATGATTGGACCCCATGATATTCTATTATTATTCTTTTATAGAATAATTATTATCACATGACAACACAACTGTATGGCTCTAGCAATATAGTCAACTTATGAACAACTCGACAACCTAATTCTTCAACCAAACAACGTATGTGGCAGCCCATAGCATGCTGCAAACTCAGATTGCATGGTAAAGAGGCTACAAGTGTTTAATTTTCTATCCATATGAGAAAGCTGCTGTTGTGGGAGTATGAAGAGGAAGACCTAACCCTGATCATACTTCCATTGTGAACCTACATGTGGTATCGGAAGCGCTCAATCAGTTATGTGATTTACTTATGCAATTATCTATGTTCTAATTTAATGTATGATATTATTGTTTATGTTTATTTAGCCTACACACTAAAGTACTCATTTTCTTAATCTTACCTAGCTTCCTTAATGATTTTCCCCAACTGTTTCTCAATTTCATTCCTTAAGATCTTGAGTTTATGAAGAGCATAAGTTTTTTTTATTTTTTTTTATTTTATAAATTAAGAAAAAGTATCCATCTTGGGGTTAATAAAAAATGACTGCCATAAAATAATTTACTTTACAAAATGTAGTTGGATAAGTTCAAAAAAAAAATCAGAGATACAAGGCACAATAATTTTCTTTATCTTTGTTAATTATCCCTACTATAGTCAAGGTGGGCGAGGAAGTTCGATGGATGGGAGGTTCCTGCAACACCTTCGGAAAGGGATGAATAACAGAGGCCAAGTGTATTCGTGAATGAAGGACTTAGAGGAGTTGAGTAGAAAAAAAAAGTGGACCACGATCCTCTCAATTTAAGAATTGAAATGGAGGTCAAGTTTATGGTAAGATTGAGTACCACATTATTAAATTTGAATTTGAATATTCTCCATTTAATGATGTGGTATTCCATCTCACTATAAACTTGACTCCATTTCAATTTTCAAATGGAGAGAATTGTGATCCTGAAAAAGTGTGATAATAGGAAGGCTAATAAAGATGATGAGATGAACCCTTTATGAGTTATAAGAAGGTTCCCATTATAGTCACTCTTTTAAGTCTTCAGACTGCATCATTGTTATATGGTGTTTTTCATAACCGAGGGACATTTTTTGAAGAAATGTGTCATCCAAGCATAAAGCAAGGATGACGGGTAAATTGGAGTTGCCATTTGACTTTATAGGGGGCCAAAATCCCTTATCACTGGTCTGCAAGAGATTCAGGGCAAAAGATTGGGGTACAAGAGAAGAAAGAATTAAAGTTTGCCCTCTTACCTAGATCGAAACCTAGCCCTCATGTTCTTAGAAAAATATTTAACAATTATCTTAAACTATTTTTACTGCGCACTAAACATGCAAGCAAATCCAAAAGCAATTATATCATAAAATTTAGCAAAACATCGGTTATTGTAACAAAACAAGAATAATTATGCTGACAATTTAAATAAAAGAAAACAATTAAAATAAAAAAACATAAAATCTAACTCACAACAGAGAAAACATATTAGTCTAGAAAATTAGAAGTGCAAACAATCAAAAATAGAAACGAAAAATCACAAAATTTGAAAATTGAGGTCAAGTTAGCCAACCCAATCGATCAAGGTACAAGTTTGGTAGGCCCCAGTGAGGAGTCGACCGGCTCTGTTATTGCATGTTCGAACAGATTTTGAGTTTCAGCGAAACTCACATTTTTGAACGATTTTGAATGCAATTTCAACAACAAAAAATCATGTAAAATCATAATCTAAATGCCATATTGATATGAAAACAATCCTCAAATATAATTTTAATGTGACACATGATTTAATTAATTTTTTAGTCTATATGATGTGCAAAATCTTATGCAAATCTAAAGTGTGTTACTATATGATGTACAAAGACAAACTTAAATTCTAAAAATGCATTAGATTTATGGAGGTTCAAAGCAAACAATTTTTATGTTGATAAGAAATTTAAATTTCTAGAGATAAAATATTTAACTCTTACGATGCGAACTCTCCATGTGTTGCAGAAAGATTAATTGTGAAAAATTATTTTCTAAGTCCGTATGAGTGTTCCACATGTGGTGTGGATTTCCCTCAGAAATTGATTGTTGTAGTAGTGGATGAACGCGAGTTGAAAACTCTTATTTCAATCAAGAATTGATGTAAAGAAAGTTAGGTTTTGTGTTTATAGAATTTTATAATTGTTAGGATTTATGGAGAAGTTGGGGTTTTGGTAGAGATTTAGGGTTATGGAAGGATTTCAGTTTTTTAGGAAAATAATGTTTAGGAATTATATTGAAAAATATATAGAGAGATTAGAGGTATTTGCAGCCTTTTCTCAGGTGAATTTGGTGTGTTTTGGTTATTATAGAGGAATATGTATTTAGAAAAACAGGGAACTAGGGTTTTGACTGATAAATAGCCAGAATATGTCAGATTTAATATACAGACTATCAAAGTTACACTGGAAAGTGAAAAAACTAGGGTTTCACGTTCTTTTTAGGGTTTGTAGCGGCTAGGGACGACTTCTAGAAGGTCGAAAATGAGGATGAAAAAAACCAAATAGAAATAATAGATCAGGTTTGGGACCAGACTGGTCAGCCCAGTGATCAAAAAATTGGGATGGGTCTTGGTCCCCTGGTCCATTATTTTCTAATTTTCGTTTTTCTTCTTTTCATTTCAATCTAGTTTGATTTGGTTTGAATTTCTTTGACTAATTTTCATCCAAAATTAATTTAATACCATGCATTCATCCACATTTAATTACTTGGGACTAAAATCTCATCATTGGGCTCCATACATGGTCCGTTCTAATAATTGGAATGAAATTAAATGTCTACAACTCGTTCATCAAAAGTGTGTTCCATGAAAAATTAGAGAAATTTTTTAGCTCGTTACTCAATCATTTATCATTACCACAAAAAAGTTCCAATCGGAGAAGTAACATGTGGGCTGAAACACAATGCACACTCTAAACCATATTACAAATGTTAGAGGGAGCAAATCAGGCATATAAATTTGAGATTTGTACGTGTATTGGGTTGAAAATAAAAAAAAATACTAGTTCATAAAGCAACCATGCTTTAATTTCAATAAAAAAGTTTCATCATTAGATCACATAAACAAAAATTCTTATAACTCCAAGTTCATAGCAAATTCCAGGACTTAATGGATCATAACTTGGAGCCAATGGCATGCATGAACCCGAGGAGCCAAAAATAAGTTCCTGATGGAATTTTGTAGTACTTAAACAACACTTCAAATTATGGATGTTAAGAATTGCATCACCATATCACTAAACTAATTAATCTATTTTAAGAATATGAAATATCTCCTTATAGATTGCAAATTGAATCACTCCTAGCACACTCAAGACAGAAGGCATGCTCACAGGGGCTTTGCAAGAACATAAACTTGTTAATGCACAATATATATATAAAATAGAATATCCATATTTTTAAACAATATATGTTGTATGGAAACAATCTAGCCCAAGGAAACAAGCCCTCAATTAGCATACCGACAATCAACAGAAAAAAAATTATACTGAAAAGTAAATATAAACTTTTTAAAACCTTATATGACGTGTCTCCTTTACAATAAGAGAATTAACCCCACAAAATTGGTTAGAACTGATCCCACAAGATCAGTCTCGTGGCGCAAACCATGGGACCTTGACGTGGTACACTGTGATTCACATATTTTATTGAAAACTACCCGATAAAAATTAAAGAAAAATGTTTTATCCGGAAGCTACTACTCAAACTTCACATAGTTACTAGTAAATTTTCATGGTCTTGTGGTAGCTCATAGGATTAACACTCTCACAATAAAAGCATCAACTATATTTACCCTATATTGATTTTGATAATGACAAACCATGTTATTGTGCTAATTCTCTCTTGTCTAGCTATCTCTAAGTGACAAGTTGCAAGGCACACAAGAAGTAAGGCACACACATGAAAATTAATGGAGCCTTGATGTTCATTCAAAGAAAAAGTTGAGAGAATTTAAAGATCAATTCTTAGTTAAGTATATTCTATCTTTTTTCCTCTCAAACTATTAGCTTTAGTATGGTTTAAAATGTGTCTCTCTAAAAAACTTACTTAAAATCGATTCATAGATTTCATCTTGCTAAAAGTTTTTGAGTAAAAACTTTGAATTTTTAAGGTGATAGTCGACTGTGGAAAGAGGGCAGTCGACTGATAGCTCGATGGCAATTAGATATAAAAATTTTATTTGACTGACAGTCAACTGAGGGTCTTTGGCAGTTGGCTAACAAAAGTGACAGAAATTTTTGACAATTGACTGGCCATTTCCTTAGTCGATTGTCTGTCCATTTTCAGTGCCTCTTTACTTTAAAATTCAAAATGACAATCGACTGGTTAAAAGACACAATCGATTGGGTTATCATAAATTACATCTAATTTTCAAAAATAGAGGTGCAGGTCAGAGCATTTAATATACAAAACGTCCATCTAATGTTTCTAACGGCTAGTAAGAGTTAGAACTATAAATACCCAACCTTAATGAGGCTCAACAACAATCTTGAATATCTTTGAGCTCATTAATTGATTCTTTTAAGCTTTCAAAATATGAAATTGAGCCATTTTTATGCCAAAAGCTTGTGTGAGAGAAAAATTTAAGTTGTAATCATTTATTGTGATCTATCTTATTGTATCAAAAACGATACACCAATTCTCTAAGTTGTAAGAGAGTTGGTGTAACTCTTCGTAGATTTGTTTGAGTGTTTAGGTGTTAAACACTTGGTGAGATATTTCATATGAGAGAAATTTTTCTTGTAAGGGTTTGACAACACCTTGAAGTTGCTTGTAAGTGTTATTTGCTTGGATTAGTGAATGAAACTCTCAAGAAGATCTCTTGAGGAGTGTACTAGGCACAATGAGTGACTAAACTACTACAAATCTATTTGCAATCTCTTCTCCTTTACTCTTTTTAATTTCCAACAACTTTGCTCATTGTTTTTAATTGCTTTACTTTCTTTAAATTTGCTAGCTCGCTTGATTGGTGTTTAAATTGAATTAATTGAAAAAGTTTTTAAACCCAATTAACCTCTCTCTTAGGTTGCCTTAGTCAACAATATATATATATATATATATATATATATATATATATTAAATAATAAAAATTATACTCAAAATATTATGTAATATTTTAAAAACAATGTTAATTTAGTTCAAAATTTGCATTTGTTTAGTGATTGATTTTTCAAATTTAGACTTATTCCTGTGCTCTATCTAATTGTTTGGTAGAAAACTGATTGATCAAAAATCAAAACCGTCTGGTGCCACTAAGCCACGTGATGACTGAAAATACTTTTTTCCCATAACTTTATTAACAAAAATGATTGTCATGAATTTAAAAATATTACATTAATATCATAAATATTTATAAACTTGTAGATCAAATGGTTTAACATAATTCATAAAATTTATATATATGTTCTTACAGATGCTTCAATAAACTCCTGTTCTAAGTCAATACTCCATTTTACATTATTTAATTATGAAAATGAACATAAAAACAATATACTGTCAATGATGAAACAACATCCCATCATGACCCAACAATAAAATCTTTTTCTTAGAGAGTCATTATCACATGGAATAGCAAGGATTGCTGCCCTAATAGGATTGTTGATCCAAATAAAACTATTTGTATGATCGTATAAACCAAGATCACTTTTTTTATTTGTCAAAATCATATATAACACAATTACTTTATAATCCGAATTGAACTAAATTTATCTCATCTAAATATACCACACATAATGGACATCTATAAATGTGTCTCCTATTGTTTTTGGGAGTATGAGCAACATACAAATGCATATATGCAAATGTTTGATTTTGATCCCCCATTTTTCAAGTGGGACACTTGTGAGTTCTATGAAGAAAATAAAGAACCAGTCTTCAAAGATTGAAAAAGTCCAAAACTGAGCAAAACCTGACCCGAAAAAGAGAGAACCAAACCAAGCCGAATAAAAGACCTAACTCAAATCCAAAAACCCAAACTTAAGGTCCAAAGGACAAATGGGCTAAAATGATAAGAAAATATCAAAAGGGAGCAATTCGGACAGGTTCAAAGTAATTCAGACTGGCCTGAACTAGGCTCGTCCTGACCAATCGATCTAGGCCTTGGCTAGCCGACTTGGCCCCTGGCCAAAACTACAACGCCAGTTTGGTTAATTTAATGATTTTTACCTCCCCCCTCCCCTCTAAAAAAAAATAAAAAATTGGAGCTTAAACAGAATTCTTGGCCCTTGGATGTTCTTGGGGATCAATGATCAAATCCTAATCATCCACACCATTTTTTTAAATGACATTGACCTGCAATTACTCACAGTCAAACCCACTAACTTGATCTCAACTGTTGAAACCTTTTTGGCAGGTTTTAACTCTCAATCTCAACCGTTGAAACCTTTTTGGCAGGTTTCAACTCTCAATCTCAACCGTCATTCTCAAAACAACCAAGAAGAAGAGAAAAATACTCTTAAATTCTCTAGACTCGAGAATTTATGCAAAGTTTTGATCTTTCGGCCTCTCTTCCATTTCTTCTCCAAGAAAGCCCATTGTGTTCTTGAGTAAAAAGTAGAATAGATCATTCGAGAGTAAGGCTCTACCGTTCTAAAGGTGTTGGCCAAAGTTGGGTATTTCCTTAACGATCTCTGACATGCCAAACTAGCTAGAGGCATAACGCCAAGGTAGAAGTTATTCTCTAAAGGTCTACATCCTTAGGAAGAGTTCTCCTGAAATATATGCTCCCTCTCATTTTTTTTTTTTTTAAAAAAAAAAATTTGTAATCATGTTTGCGATTCCAAATGGGCTCTTAGGCATTAGTTAAAGCAGTTTTAGAAAAAATTATTTGGGATATAATAATTTCCCAACAACTTCACTTATATTGAATGTACTCCTTTGTTGATAGTCTTGATTAGCTCTTAGAGAACGTAGTCACTAGTCCATTTAGGAGTTTTCCTAACCTTTCTAGGAATTTTTTTTTATTTTTTTATCTTTCTGGCTTCAGTTCCTCTCCTTAGCTCTTCCGGTCGTAGAATTGTGCATCTGCAACTACCAATTCTGATTCGAGTGCTATAGGTCCTTTGCTATTTTGAGCTGAATTCCTATCAATGAATCCTCTAATAATTCTCTTTTCGTGGGTGTGATACAACCTGGAGTTTACAAGCCAGAGAGAGCTACAACGTGGTTGTGTCTTTTTCTTCTTTTGTCGGGCGAAAAATACTATAACAATTTGGGTTTTTTTTTTAAGATCTTATTTAAAGTACTTGATTATAAAAAATCAAGTTAATTGAGATTTATAGTTTTTATTGTGTTGTTTAATTTTGATGAATTGCAAAGACTTTTAAGATTTAAACTATTTGTAATACAACAGTTTTGATTTTTATGTATTATTACTAAATTTTTGTGGGTATCAACTAATGATAGACTATGAGTGGTATTTGGTGTGAGCTACCACTCCATAGGCTAAATGCAGCTTATCCCAATAATTTACAATTCAATTTTAAATATATATAGCTTATTTTGGAATTTAAAGACCAAATATAACTATTTTTTTATTTTTTATTTTTTATAATGAGAAGCAACAAAATCAGACGTTATGAAAAAATTTACTCCGTACTTGATAGGCATTTGTTGGCCGAACAGCCATATGCCACCTCACCTATTACTGGATATGGATTACACGTCAACATACATCTTACAAGTCCTACATATATCAGACAAGTGCTCTATTATTCCCTGCATCAGTACACAGAATCTCGTAAAATGTGAACGCTCAGTCTAATGGACCTAAAGAAAAAGTCGACTTAGCGGACGGTTAGAATCCTCAGAATCTCGAAAATCCATTATCAGCATAGAACCTAATACTCATATAATTGATAATCTCAATTTTCAACAAAATCCCCTAATGTATGACTGCCACGTGTCGGTTTGCGAAGAATCTTTGTATTTCTCACGCTTTCCTCTCTCTACCTAAAAAAACCTCTCATCTCCGGTCACCCATCCCTCCCTCCCTCTATATCTATCCTTCTCCAACTTTATGGCTGCTGTATGTCATGCACGCTCTTTCTCTCTCTGTGAACTATGTATAACCAACGAAACCCTAGCCTCTCTTTTTAACTGTAATAACTCTCTCTCTCTCTCTCTTTCTCTCTTACACCATTAACTGTGTATGTATATATACCTCTATATGTATCTTTGAGGTGCAAGCCCAGGTTTCTTGGGCGAGATCCAAACTATCGGCGAGTTTTCTGGTCGCCATCGATGAGATGATCGGTTCTCCGGTAAGCTCAATTTATAGATCTTGTTTTTGCATAGAGAAATGTTAGATCCATATGGTACTGTAATACTTCACTTCGGATCCAAAACCTGGTTCCACAAGAGGAAAAAAGCTCAACTCGAGTTAGTTTGATCGTTTCGTTTTCATATTTTTGTCAAATTTTGTATTATAGTTTGGGTTTTTATTCGCTACATGTTCATAGATTTGCTTTGATTGATCAATTTTGTACAGATGGTGATTGTAGCTAGCTAGGGGTTGTAATATAAAAGAATTAGTGGCGTTTTCACTTTTTGGGGGTTTTTTTGGAATTGAATTTTTGTGAATATTTGGAAAGTTTGTTAAAAGTGGCAAAGATGAATCTGAATGCGGCCGAGGAAGAATCGGCGCAAGAGATTCATACCCCGGCCGATATTGATTGGGAAATGCTTGATAAATCGAAGTTTTTCTTCCTTGGTGCTGCCCTGTTTTCGGGGGTATCGGGTACTCTTTACCCCGTAGTTTTATTAAAAACCCGGCAACAAGTAGCTCAATCTCAGGTTTCTTGTATTAAGACTGCGTTATCGATTGTGAAACATGATGGGTTTAGGGCTTTGTATAGAGGATTTGGGACTTCTTTGATGGGGACAATCCCAGCTAGGGCGCTATACATGGCGGCCCTGGAGGTTACCAAGAGTAATGTCGGGACCGCAACGGTTAGGTTAGGGTTTTCGGAGGCAACGGCGGCCACAATTGCCAATGGGGTCGCCGGGTTGAGTGCTGCCATGGCAGCACAGATTGTTTGGACCCCAATCGATGTTGTGAGCCAAAGACTAATGGTTCAAGGGGGTGGGAATCCAGTCCCCAATGCATCGACATGTAGATATTTGAATGGGATCGATGCATTTAGGAAGATCATTAGCACGGATGGGCCAAGGGGATTGTATAGAGGGTTTGGAATATCGATTTTGACATATGCGCCATCAAACGCAGTTTGGTGGGCATCTTACTCTGTTGCACAACAGCTTGTTTGGGGTGGATTTGGATGCTACGTTTGCAAGAAAGATGATGAAGGCAAACAGAATGGGAGTAATATGATTAGGCCGAATTCAAAAACAGTTATGGCAGTTCAGGGAGTCAGTGCTGCCATGGCGGGTGGTGTATCAGCTTTAATTACAATGCCACTTGATACGATTAAGACCAGATTGCAAGTTTTGGATGGGGAAGAGAATGGGCGGCGTGGAACAACTATTGGTCAAACAGTTAGGAATTTGGTTAAGGAAGGTGGTTGGATGGCTTGTTACAGAGGGTTGGGGCCACGGTGGGCTTCAATGTCAATGTCTGCAACAACTATGATCACTACCTATGAGTTTCTGAAACGGCTTTCGGCAAAGAACCAAAATTCTTTGATGTAATCAAGAACAGAGAAATTATAAGGGGGAAATGTAGGTTTTTTTCTCGTTAATCCTCGTCTAAAATCATGTTTACTTTCTCATAAATAGTCTCTGCTTATCTCTTTCTTTTTTCTTTTTCCATCCTGCCTGCCTCGGAAGGCTGATCATCGTAATCAATGTAGTCAAGTGCGGGTTTTTTCAAATATAAGTATAATTACTTTTTCCCCCTATGCACGATCTGTTATACCTATGTTGGAATCATGCAATTAAAATCTTCTACTTTGTATATCTCATCATGTTGGGAGCATTACTTGGGTTTCCTGAGGTTTAAAAAAATGTAGGTGATCTTCATTAAAAAAAAAAAGAAAAAAAAAATGGTGGCGATCGTCATTTGTTTCCATATCTTAACAATTAGTAAGTTCAAGATTCCTTTGATTGGGTTTATCAAAAAAAAAAAAAAGATTCCTTTGACTGGGAGTGGAGTAGCATTTGGTGTGGAGATTATATAAACCTTAGGAATCTAGTCTAGTTATAGACTTTATTGAAGTCTTCTATTGGTATAATCTCTTTTGAGTTAATCTGAGCCACTGCTTTTGTCTTATGCAAGCATTATCATATTTTTTCCCCTTGTCGTTATTGATTCATGGGGCATATGATGGTGGATGGCAAAGAAAGTTTGGGTAATCCTGTTGTCCTTGCGGATAACTTTAGTTAACGGTGGTGTTACGTACATCTTGGATGCATGTTGTCGTGTATATCTTTCAAGATTTCATTTTAATGGCCCTTATTATATTTAATTTATTCATTATGCTATGAGTGTGTTTATTAGGAGAAAAAAAGTAAAAAAAAAGAAAAATTTTGTAAAATAATTTATTGTTTTGTTTTATAAGAGAGAAAAATGAGAAGAAAAAAAAACTAAAATGATTGATGTTTTTTTTTTTACATATACAATCATAATTCTCTTAAATTGAGAAGATTGAAAAGTGAAAAATAAGAGAAGAAAGAGATGATATTATTAATTTATCAGTTAATCTTTATGTAATTTTTTACATTAATATTCATTACTATTATGAAAGATATAATAGTAAAAATAATAATATTATATATTCTTTTCTCTCAATTTATTATTACTAAACAAGGGAGAAAACCATCTGATAAAAAAGAAGAAATAGAAAAAATCATTTTCTCTCTTAGTTTTTCATTATCTACTGAACACAATAAAAAAAACATAAATCTCGTTGGTTTTATTTTCTTTTACTTTCCTTGCTCATTTTCTTTTCAACTAAATAAATCCTATGATTTAGCAATCCCCACTAGAATAGAGTAAAGTTGAATTTTTATTAATTTGGCTTATATGCTGTCATCACATTAACAGCCCATGATTCTGCAGGTGCTTTGGCACATCTACATTTCTTGGAACAGTTGTGATCAAATTTTGAAACTAATGCTAATTTTTTTTTTTTTAAAATGTTTTGCTTACATGTCTACTCTGGGAGTGGGTTGACTGATTGGTCATTCTGCACTGTCCATTAATTGTCTAGGACATTTGAAGTATCCATAACGGGGGAAAAGTATAAAAGAGGACTCAGGCAAAACCATAAATTGTTTGGATATCATCTATATTCATCATTATTTTATTTGGCTGTTGAGGAAGGTAATTAATTAATTAAATCACAGACTTTGGTGCGGCCTGATAACGACTTGGAACTCTATTAGGTTGGTCCATTGTTTTGAATTTTAGTCCTGAACCCAAACCGAAAGCACAACATTTTCAATTTTTTTCTTCTTTTAAATTTAATTTTATAACAGGGTTTCGTTGATTTTGAGCTTGTTTAAAGGACAATTAATTTTGAGAATGCATCAATACCTTGATTACGAAACAATTACGGAGGACTACGATAAAATCACAATGATGCAAAATATATTAGAATAACGTGATTAAAGAACATGTTAATAGTTTCGATCAAAAATCGAAATGTTTTGGCTACGTAAGCAAAACAATGTATTGAACTATCTTGTTCTGTTTCGATCTGTTTTAATTGCTTAGGTTTGTTTTGATCCGTTTCGATTAATATCTAATTTAATAGTTATTTTATAATTTTATGAAATATTGAAGTGTTTTAAGATTGAAAATTTTAATTGTCATCCATTTCTTATACTACTCTTTCACGATTAATGAGTATTTCATGATTTATAAATCAAGAATAAAGATTACAAATGATAAGAATGATCTAGTGTTTATTATTATTTTTTTTTTCGTTTTATATGATTTGATAAATATGTAATTAAAAATATCATTAAATTTAAAACGGTCAGTTAAACAAATTGCAACATTTGGTTCAAATAGCAGAAACAAAATGTTTGTGATATTGACAACCTTGACCACCATGTCTAATGGAATTGAAAACCCAAGTGATAGAAGTCCTAAAATTTTATTTGTGTATTTTGTGATAAGAATTAAAACATTCATAAGAAAATGATTCCAACAATCTTAAAAGTATATATTTCGTTATGGATACATTCATTCTTGTCGTTTCCAAAATTTTATTACATGCTATTAAAATTGATTTTTTTGATGGGAAAAAAAAAAAGAAAAAAATAATCGATGTTTTAGTTTTTACAATAATTATTTTTGTCCAATGAGACTTTCTGTGTTAATCTTGTGAAATATTGTTTGATTTATAAAATTATATTTAGATTTTTAGTTTCTAAAGTGAAATAATAATATATGCTTAGATCCATTTTGATGAAGAAAAAATAAGTGTCTTCAAAAATGGATTTCACGTTAGACCCATTTTGGTTTTACGCTTAGATCTATGATTCTTAGCATTACTTGAAGAAATTAGTTCTTGGGTTCTCGTTATGGACATAAAAGAGAATAAGAAAGAGGACTGGAGTAATTGGGCGGAGAAATATTATAGGTAATGATGATATAGGAAAAAAAATCTGCATGTAAATCCTATAAATGCATGAAGTGGCCGTGATGTAGGCTAAAAAGATTCATATGTTTTGAATTTTTCTTGTTTAGCCATGTGTTATTTTTTATAAATGTGAATGATGGTAGTCAAAATGGTCATTCACTTATATTTATAAAATAGTTTTATGTTATTCCTACTATATATTTATATTGGTTAATAAAGATTTAAACATATCAATTTATATATTAAGAATATTCATTTGTGATGATAACTTTTGTCCTACAAAATCTAATTTATTGAATATAAATGACTATTTAAATGAGCACAAACCCGCAAAGCATTGGTCCAATGCCATATTGATATTTAAAGGTACATATTGCCATTGATGGCTCAAAATTTAATTATTGTTTTATTGTTATATTATCATGATGCCTAAATGTTGAAAATTGTGAAATTTATGTTGAGATTAAAATCACTAAGAAACCAAGCAAACCAATAATAAGAGAAGCTGAATTGCTTGTTTTGATTCATAGTGATTTTAAAACCACCGTGACTAGATATGGAAAAGAATTTTATATTATCTTTGTCGATGATCACTCTAGATATACTATAAATATATTTGTTAAGAACCAAAGTTGAGGCCAATGAAAATATTTATTAAATACAATGCGAAAGTGGAAAAACAGTTACATAAAAAGATTAAAAGGTTGAGAATCTATAAAGGTGATGATTATCATATATAATCCTTTTAATGCATTTTCAATAAAATTATTCATGAAATTAAACATCTTTACTATCCTCAATTTAATGGCTTAGCCAAAACGAAAAATGAAACTCAAAAAAGCCTACAAGCTACTAGTGAGTCGGTGGTTAAATGTGAAAATTAAGGAAACATAATACATGTGGCGATGGATAATAGAGAGAAGTCTAGAAAAATAATAAGTTGCATGGAATTTGCAAAATAATGTAAAATTCTCCCATAGGTCAGTTTAAGATGGCTTTAAATAGGTTATGGTGTATGAGTTTGAGATATGAAACCAATCTAAAAGATTTCAAAGGTAGGTGGGAGATAAAGGGCTCACACATATGCAAAATGATAATGTAATTGATGAAGAGATGTGCTCCACCACACAAACTCATAATAATAAAATTGTTGACATTTTTCTAAAACTATTGAGTGCTTAAGGAAATGAAGAATCCCATGCTTATTTGTTATAAGCAACCTACCAACATGCTGGGATGCTATTTGTGTGCTTGTCACATTCAAAATAGAAAATCTCATAAGAAAATCAATAAAATTCTTTATAAACTATCATAAGTATGCTCCTAATACGTCAAAGTGTGGGGATGTTTGACAAAAGTTTAGAATTTGTGATTATGTGTTTATTGACTATGTATTTTGGTTTAACATATAATGATTTTTCGACTATATTGTTGCTAACTGAGTCAATGGCTCAGATGAGTTAAAGCCAACAAGTGACTATGTTTTCTTAAGAGTTGGTACAGTCTCTTAGACGTCATCCATATAGTCAATTATTGTGAGGTCCACTATATTATCTGAGTTTATTGCCTTAAAGAAGGTTACACCTGAAGCTAGATGGCTAAGACATTTGTAGATATTCCATTGTAAGGAAGATCAGTCACATCTGTGACTCTCTATTGTGATTGCGAAGTGACAATTTGCGCTAAAAGTAAAATTCATTTTGTATCTTGATTGGCTCGCTGAGGGGTGTACAATTATTGTGGTTGGCATGCTGAGGGGTGTTGTCATATTATGATTGGCCCCTTGATGGGCGTATTGATATTGTATTGTTGCCCACTTAGGAGCGTGAATTAAAAATAACTTTGTTAGGTCAAAGAAGAATCTGGCAAATTCTCTGACCAAATCATTAACAAGAGAGCTAGTGAGTGAGACATCGAAAGAGATGAGACTATTGCCCATTAGTGAGACTATGTGATGGATGCCCAATCTTTGTGATTAGAGATCCCATGAATAAGTTTCAATGGAAAGAACAAAGTCACTAGAGTCTCGTGTGGCATCGTCACTTAGCTATACACCCTTCACATAAGATGATTGGTAATAGTCATTTCCTATGGTGTATGACAGTGCAACTACGATTAGTGTAAGGGTGGGCTTATAGCTTTTAATGGGTCCATAGTCCAAATTTGGATGGAGTGTTGATCGCAGTACATTCTTGATGAATGCCACCTATACGAGTATAAGAGTTAAGCCACTCCCCATGTAAGTTGGATAAGTTACTGGAGCACTCATGAAAATCGAGGTAGACACATGGTTGTAAAAGTGTCAAACCATTGGAATTACTACTAGTTGAGGATGTTATGTGAACAACTATCTTGGCCGTATCACATTCAAGGAATTTGTTAGATGAGTTTAGCTCCACCATTTTCCCGTGGTCCCAAAATGGTTCGTTCTACGTGAAATTCAAACTGAAAGGTACTATTACTAATGCATAACTTCCTTATATTTTTTGCTATTGTCATTTTGAGTGTTTGAAACATGTGGGAGAATGTTAGCTTTATTTTTTAAATGTTTCAAAACACCTAACCTTTTGTGTAATTAGTCGTTATAGTTTAACTAGTCATTGAAAATATTGGGGCCCAATTAGTCGTTAGGGCCTTAATAAGGTCACTAACTGTAACGACCCATCCCAAGTTGGCCACCCCCAAGACGGTGTTGTCACATTTTGAAAATACCAGCACGACACATATATGCAACAAGAAAATAACGTCAACAGAAATTTTTACATCATTCCTCAACCCTCAACAGGGGAGATGCATCATTCTGATCTTGACTTAAACATTATATATAACGTAAAATGCATGAATATTTACAAATAAATTTTTATTTTATTTTCTCATTAGTCTGAGGATGTAGACATGTACGTGACTTACAGATAATGATTTCGTCTGAACCTCAACTCACCAAACTATTTGTCCTACCTGCTACTTGAAATCATTGTACAATAAGGGATGAGCTTCACAAGCTCAGTGAATTAAATTTACTAGAAGTATTCAATTTGTATAAATAGTCTTTTAATATTTAAACATTGATATCTCATATAACTTGATAAATTCTACTATCACTACATATATCATAAGTCCCATTCTCTATCAATCTCTTCTTCTTATATATTTGTTCACCTTAAAACCATCAATTATCTCATAATTACCTCGTAATGAGGTTCACAGCATAAAGTCTACCATTTAGATGGTTCTTATCATATCATACTTCTATGTTTATTTCTCACCATAACTGTCTCTCTGTGTGACTCATTCATCTATAAATAAATATACAATAACAAACAACACTTCAGCATTTCAGTAATACAATCAATATTTAAAACAGATGCAATGCATGAATTATTACCAGGGAATGTCTTCCCACATTCGACATGTTTTTATCTTAGATCGACCCCTTCCTGGTTCTTTTATTTTTAGCATATACCGACTGTCACGGTTTTCATTTATTTTCAGCATATACTGGCTGTCACGGTTTTTATTTATTTTCAGCATATATCGGCTGTCACGGTTTTTCAATTAGATCGCTCCCCCCCCCCCCCCCCCCGATTCTTTTATTTCATGCATATGTATATGAATAATGATATGAAATATGCATATGAACAATAATATAAAAACAAATATGAATTCAAATATTTAAATTAACTTTCTTGATTATTCTCAAATTATTATTTTAAAAATTTCACTAAATTCCTCTCCTCATAAATCACATCAAATCATCAATCATAGCTTGTCAAGATTTACTAAATTTCCTCTCTTCATAAATTATATCAAATCATCAACCATAGTTCATCAAGAATTTCACTTATCACTTTTATTATTAAGTCAACTCATTATTCCAATAATATTATTTCTCATAAAATAATTCTCTACACATCTACTATTCCTATCATACCTATCAATCAACTTTCATATATCACCAAAGTATAAATTAATAATTTATTCTAATATTATCACTAGATATTTGATATTTATCTTGATTACTTAAAGTAAATCTAACTTACCACGAAGCACTTAGAGCTACCCATGGATCACCTCCTTACCTTACCTGCTCCTTTCAGCAATTTTCTCTGGTTGCTGATCGTCAACACCTAACATAATATTTATATTAAAATTTCTAATAATTTTTTTTTTCAATTCTTCCATAAATCACACATTTTGAAAATTTCTACTTTGAATTCCGAGAAATTTTGTGTATGCTAAATTTCAAAAATAAAATTCACATTATTACCTTTTGTTTTTTTGAGAGCTTTCCGTGACTCTCTGTAAAATTCTCCTGTAAATCAGTTCAAAATTTTACTCTTTTAACTTTTCTTTCAATCCCCAAGTGTTTTAAAAAATAGAGTAGTTTGTATTAAAGAAGTAAGAAAACCAAATATTTGCTAAGAAAAATTAAAGTAAAGCAAAAAGTATATATATATATATATATATATATATATATATAAGTTGAAGTCTCAGCATACCCCCCCCCCCCCCACCCCCCCAATTTGGCTGCCACGTTTTTCATGAGCTAACATGCATTTGCATGTTAGACAGGTGTTGTTGTTGTTGTTTTTTTTCCTTTTCCTTTTATTTTTTCTCTTTTTTTTTATCCTTCTTATCCCACCACGTCTGGACGTTTTTTTTCTTCTTTTCTTTTTCTTTGTATCCACCCCATCACGCGTCCAGTTTTTTTTAAAGAATTATTTTATTCAAATAAAAAACCTTTCACGTATATATTATTTTATTTTAATTTCATATCATATTTATCAAATTACTTCTTTACCCATACTTTAAGAATACGGGTATTACAATTCTACCCACCTTATAAAAATTTCGTCTTCGAAATTTCTTTACTTAATCAAGAAAACAATTGTGAATAATATTTCTTCATAGTTGCCTCACGTTTTCTCGTAATTTCTTCAACATCCTTATTCCGCCACAAAACTTAAACTAATGAAATTATTTAATTATACAATACTTGTTCTTTTCTGTATAAAATTCTCATTGGTACTTGTATGAATCTTTCTGAATTTCTACAACTTGGCTCAAAATATTATGAGATTTATCAAGTAAGTGCTTTCGCAAACGTGAAATGTGGAATATGTTATGTCACTGCTTCAACTCTGGAGGCAAATCCAGACTATTCACAACTAGCCCAACTTTCTTAATAACCTCATAGGGTCCCACTTACCTCAGACTCAACTTTCCTTTCTTTTTTATCCTCAACACACCTTTTCATAGAGATATTTTTAATTACACCAAATCACCTACTTGAAATTCAAAAGGTTTTCTTCTATTATCAGCATAGCTATTTTGTCTACTCAGTGCTACTTTACAGTTCTCTCTAACCAGTTTGATCATCTCAATTGTTAACTCAATAATTGATGGACCGAAATTATTTCTCTCTTCCACTTCTTCCCAACATACTGGAGTTCTTCACTTTCTACCCATCTGTTAAGGATGAAAAGCAATATTAAATTGTAACTGGGTACCCGTGGCTTTCTGAAAGCTTCTCCAAAACCAAGATGTAACTCTAGCATCTCTATTTAACACTATACTTATTAGTATCCCATACCACCTCACAACCTTAGCTACATACAGTTTAGCCAACTTTTTAGGACTCAAATTTGTTTTAGTTGGAAGAAATTGAGACGACTTAGAAAGCCTATCTACTATCACTTACACTGTATTGTGACCTCTCTGGGTATGGAAAAATCCAGAAATAAAATCTAAGCTCATATTTTTCTATGATCATTCGAGCAAAGGAAGAGGCTGTAGTAAGCCTCCCGGATGTTTATTCTCTAATTTCACTTACGGACAGACCAAACATTTAGAAATATATTCATCTACATGCCTCATCAATCTTGTAACACCCATATTTGTAAAGTAAAGGTAAAGAAGTATTTTAATAAATATGACATAGAGTTAAAATAATATATATATATATATATATATATAATGTGAAAAGTCAAATTTTTATAAAACAGTTAAAAAAAATTCAGGGACGTCCAGAAAAAAGAAAGAAAAAAAAAATTTGCTGGCAAAATGTGTCGCCACCTATCACCAGCAGAGGCAGCCCTTGCTGCATGTAAGACAGCAAGGCTGCTGATAATCAGTTGAGCTGTTGAAAAGTGTTGCTTACAAAGTTTATATATATATATATATATATATATATATATATATATAATTTTAACACTTACCAAATTTCGTTTAGTTTTCCTTCAAATCACTCTATTTCCTTAAACACTTGGGAACTGAAAAAAATGTTGAAAGAGCAAAATTTTGAAGGGGTTTACGGGGGAATTTTATAGAGAGTCACGGGATGCTATTAAAAAAACACAAGGTAATAATGTAATGTTTATTTTTGAATTTTTAGCATACACGAAATTTCTCGGAATTCAAGGTGGGAATTTTCAAAGCGTGTGATTTATGAAGAATTGGAGACTAAATTAGAAATTTAATATAAATATTATATCAGGTGTTGACGATCAACAACCAAGGGAAATTGCTGAGAGGAACGAGAAAGGCAAAGAGTTGATCCACGGGTAACTTTAAGTGCTACATGGTGAGTTAGATTTACTTTAAGTAATCTAAATAAAAATAAAATATCTAGTGATAATATTAAAATAAATTATTAGCTTATGCTTTGGTGTAGATAAAAATTTAATTGATAGGTATGATATAAATATTGGACATGTAGAAAATTATTATGTGGAAATAAATATTATTAGAATAATGAATCGATTTAATAATTATAGTTATAAATAAAATTCTTTACGAGTTATGATTAATGAACTGATGTGATATATGAGGAGAAGAAATTAATGAAATTTATCAGGCAGAAATTCGAGGAAAGACATGATAGCTAAATTTAATATTTAAATTCATGTTGTTGTTTATATGCATATTTCATATCATTGTTCATATATATGTGTATAAAAGAAAAGAACCGGGAGGGGAGCCGATCTAATTGAAAAACTGTGACAATCGGTATATGCTGGAAATAAAGGAAACCATGACAGTCGGTATATACTGGTAAAAAAGGAAAAACCGTGATAGCCATTATATGCGGGAAATAAATACTGTGACAGCCGGTATATGCTGGAAATAAATACCGTGACAGCTGGTATATGCTAGCAAGAAATGAACTGGGAGGGGGCCGGTCTAAGATAAAAACATGTCGACATGTGGGAAGATGTTCCCTAATAATAATAATTCATGCATTGCATCTGTTTTACATGTTGGTATTTTTACTGAAATATTGTTGATATTATGCATTTATTTGTAGATAAATGAGTTTACAGTGATAAAAAGACATAGAAGTATGATATGATAGGAATTATTTAAATGTTAGACTATATGCTATTATCCAGTTATATGAGAGATAAATAATTAAATATTAAAAGACTATTTATACAAATTGAATACTTCTAGTAAATTTAATTCACTGAGCTTGTGAAGCTCATCCATCATTGTATAATGATTTCAGGTAGCAGAAAGGACAAATAGTCTGGTGGGTTGAGAGTCAGACAAAATCGTTTCTGTAAGCCACGTACGTGTCAACATCCTCAGAGAAATGAGAAAATGAAATAAAAAATTTTGTTTGTAAATATTCATGCATTTTACGTTGTATATTATGTTTAAATTAATATCAGATTGATGTACCTCTCTTGTTGAGGGTTAATGATTTAAGGTAAAAAAAAATTCTGTTAGTATTATTTTTATTGTTGCATATATGTGTCGTGCTGGGAGTTTCAAAATATGATGACATCGTCTCGGGGGTGGCCAACTCGGGATGGGTCGTTACAATTTTGGTATCAGAGCATTAGGTTTATGATTCTGTAGACTGCATGAGAACTTAAAGAAGTGGAAGATCTAAATAAACTATATTTTAAATGCAGAGTCTGAGGATGACACGTGGATGTGCTAGAGCTAGAGGTAGAGTTCTAAATCAGAGGGGACGTGATATACCCCCAATTTTTAGGAGAACTGAAGCAGAAGAGGAAGTTGAGTCTGTGGTTCCCGCGAGTGAACATGTTGATAGTGCAGTTGGTACTAGAAGAGCTGGGAGAGAATCTAAGGTTAGGAAGGATTAATTGAGAGAAGCTCTTAATCGTGCTATAGAGTGGATGAATGCAGCTAAAGAAAGGGCTGATAATCTACAGAGAAGATTAGAGGAAAGGAGTAGAAAAGAACCTGATGTGGTGAGACAAGAGGTTCATGAGGGAGAATGTGTGTTTGCACATGAGATGCAAGGTGATTATTTTGTTAGATTTCTTAAGTTTAAACCCCAGTATTTTAGAGGATCTGTAAATTCTGTAGAAGCTGAGCAGTGGATCAAACATGTCGAAAAATATTTTGAGGTCTTATCAATGACAGATAAATAGAAGGTTGCTTTTGCTTCATTTATGTTGGAGGGTGAGGCTTGTAACAACTCATCTCAGATTGGCCACTCCCGAGACGGTGTCATCACATTTTGAAAATCTCAGCACAACACATATATGTAACAATAAAAATAAAACTAACAAATTTTTTTTACTGTAACCCTCAACAAGGGAGGTACATCAATCTGATATTAATTTAAACATAATATACAACGTAAAATGCATGAATATTATAAATAATTTTTTTATTTCATTTTCTCATTTGTCTGAGGATGTCGACACGTACGTGGCTTACAGAAAATGATTTCGTCTGCCTCTCAACCTACCAGACTATTTGCTAGGTGGAAGGCATGCAAGCCTCCCATTTTTCACTTGGCAGCAGGGCTGCCACCTGCTACCACGTTTTCCTTCCTTTTATTTATTTATTTACAAAACTTTTTCTTTTTATTTTTCTTTTTCTTTTTCCTTTTTTTCTTTTTATTGTTCACGTTTTTTTCCTTCCATTTTCTTTGTAACTATGCCTCCACACGTCATTTTTTAAAAGAATTTTTGTATTCAATACTAAATCCTTCGCGTATATATATATATATTCTTTTAATTTCATGTCATATTTATTAAATTACTTCTTTATATTTTATGAATTCGGGTATTACAATTCTACCCACCTTATAAAAATTTCGTCCCATAAATTTCCTTACCTAACTCAAGAAACAATTTGAAATAATATTTCTTCGTAATTGTGTCACGCTTTTACGTAATCTCTTCAACATCCTTATTCCGCCACAGAACTTAAACTAATGAAATTATTTTATTATATAAGATTTGTTCTTTTTGTCTAAAATTCTCACCGGTACTTGTATACAAGCCCAACTTTCTCAACAACCTCATAGGGTCCCATATACCTCGGATTCACTTTTCTTTTCTTGTTTAAATCTCAATAGACATTTTCATTGAGATATTTTTAATTACACCCAATCACCTACTTGAAATTCAAGAGGTCTTCAAGCTATCTTATTTTGCTCTGACACCAAAATTGTAACGACCTATCCTGGGTTGGCCACCCCCGAGACAGTGTCATCACATTTTGAAAATTCCAGCACGACACTTATGCAACAATAAAAATAAAACTAACAGAAATTTTTATTATAACCCTCAGCAGGGGAGGTACATCAATCTGATATTAATTTAAACATAATATATAACGTAAAATGCATGAATATTTACAAATAATTTTTTTTTCATTTTCTCGTTTATCTGAGGATGTCGACACGTACGTGGCTTACAGAAAATGATTTCGTCTGCCTCTCAATCCATTAGACTATTTGTTAGGTTGAAGGCATGCAAGCCTCCCATTTTTCACTTGGCAGCAGGGCTGCCACCTGCTACCATATTTTCCTTCCTTTTATTTTATTTTATTTTTTTACAAAACTTTTTATTTTTTTTCATTTTTTCTCTTTCCTGTTCACGTTTTTTTTTTTCATTTTCTTTGTAACTACGCCTCCACACGTCCTTTTTTTTAAAGAATTATTTTATTCAATACTAAATTCTTCGCGTACATATATATTATTTTAATTTCATGTCATATTTATTAAATTACTTCTTTACCCTTTATGAATTCGGGTATTACAAGGCTTCTCAATGGTGGGAGGATGTTTTGTCCAGGGTAAGCACATAGGTAGAACAACCTTTAACTTGGAGTAAGTTTAAGGATGAGTTCTTTGCGAAGTATTTTTTAGATACCTTTCGATAATAACAAGAGAGAGATTTTATTCATCTAAGACAAGGAAGTTTATCGGTGGCTGAATATGATAGTAGATTCATAGCCCTGTCAAGGTTTTTACCTGAATTAGTGAATTCGGAGGAGAGAAAATGTAAGAGATTTTTAGACGGATTACACTATGACATTCGGACTAAACTCTCTTATATAGGCATAGGAAATTATGCTATACTGGTGGATAAAACATTACAGATTGAGAATGATTCGGTGGAGTCTAGAGGTAGGAGAGATTGGCTGAAGAGGTCTAGATTTGAGGGACCTAGAGGTGGTAGCAGTATGGGTGTACAGGGCAGGAGACCACTCAAAGAAGGCATTCCTTGTCACAAGGAACTGTAGTGCAGAGTCAGAGGCAAGAAGGATCTGTTGCTTCTGTAGCTCAGAGTAATACCAGTGGGACCCCTAGATTTGGGAGACAAGCTATGGGAATTGAGAGTTATGGTAGAGGAGTAAGTATGCCACCAAGAGAAAGTGGTAACCTGATGTATGATCGAGAGGCAAGAGCTTTCTTTAGATGTAATCAAATGGGGCATCTGGCTCAAAATTGCCCTATATAGATATGCTTTGTATATGGTGGGAAAGGACATGTTGTTGCAGATTATCTAGCGGGAAAATCTGCTGACGTAGGCGTTGAAAGTATCGGGAAAAGATCAGTAGAGAGAGATGGTGGATCAGGGAGTGTATGGGGTAGAGGTCGAGGATCAGTAGCTGAGCGAGGATGTGACAGCCAGTTGCAGTCCAGAGATATCAGAGTCTATGCATTGACCCAACAGAATGCACAAGCCACTCCTGATGTTGTTATGGGTATATGATATCTATCCTTGGTAGGCCTGCTAGATTATTGATTGATCCTGGTGTAACCCATTCTTTTGCATCTAGTAATTATATGAAATCCATTTATGCTAATGCTAATCCTTTAATGCATGCAATTATTGTTGAGGTTCTTACTGGAGATAGGGTTATTATCAAGACAATCTATCAAGGTTGTGTGATTAATATTGCTGATAGAGAATTTGAAGTTGATTTATTGCCTTTAGATATGTCAGATTTTGATTTAATTCTAGGGATAAATTGGTTATCTGCATATCATGCTTGGGTAGATTGCTTTAGGAAAAATGTGGTGTTCAAGATACCCGGACAAGAGGAGTTTAATTTTCAGGGAGAACGTAAGATACTTGCTAATTGTCTTATTTGTGCCTTAACTACTAGTAAATGGTTTAAGAAGGGTTGTGAGAGGTATTTGGCATATGTGGTGGATTCTAGTAAAGAAAGTAGGAAGTTGAAAGAAATCTTGGTAGTGAAAGATTTTTCTGACATATTCCCTGAGGAGTTGTCTGGTTTGCCTCCCAATAAAGAAATTGAGTTTTCTATTGAGGTGATTCCAGGATCAGCACCCATATCCATAGCACCCTATAGAATGGCACCAGCTGAATTGAGAGAGTTGAAAGTTCAGCTTCATAGTTGCTAGATAAATAGTTTATCCGACCTAGTATGTCACCCTGGGGAGCCCCTGTGTTGTTTGTCAAGAAGAAGGATGGGACAATGAGGTTGTGTATTGATTATAGACAGTTGAATAAGATCACCATCAAGAATAGATATCCTTTGCCCAGGATAGATGATTTATTTGAGTAGTTACAGGGAGGTAGAGTGTTTTCTAAGATAGACCTGAGATTGGGTTATCATCAATTGAGGATAAAGGAGGGGGACATGCCTAAGACTGCTTTTAGGACACGTTATGGCCATCATAAGTTCCGGTGATGCCATTTGGGTTGAATAATGCTCCGGCAGCATTTATGGACCTTATGAATCGGGTGTTTAAACCATTCTTGAACAGATTTGTGATTGTGTTTATTGATAATATTTTGGTATATTCAAAGAATAAATAGGAGCATATGCAACATTTGGAGATAGTGTTGGGGAATGAGAGAAATCATATGTAAAGTTCTCTAAGTGTGAGTTTTGGTTGAGTGAAATATCTTTCTTGGGGCATGTTGTGTCGAGAGAGGAGATAACAGTTGACCCACAAAAAGTAGAAGTAGTGTTGAATTGGGAAAGACCCACGAGTAAAACTGAAATTAGAAGCTTTTTAGGGTTGGCTGGTTATTATAGGAGATTTATCCAAAAAATTTCTATGATCACTGGACCATTGACTAAATTGACCATGAAGGACATGAAGTTAAGGTGGCCAAAGGAATGTGAGAGAAGTTTCCAACTGTTGAAAGAAAAACTGACTACTGCTCCGGTATTAGTGCTTCATTCTGGTGATGAAGGATTTGTGGTTTATAGTGATGCGTCACATCAAGGGTTGGGATATGTGTTGATGCAACATGGGAGAGTTATAGCTTATACATCTAAGCAACTGAAGAACCATGAGAGGAATTACCCGACCCATGATTTAGAATTGGCTGCTATAGTTTTTGCTTTGAAGATTTGGAGACATCATCTATATGAAGCCAATTGTGAAATTTTTACTGATCATAAAAACTTGATGCATTTACCAGCTTAGAAGGAGTTGAATCATGGTAGAGAAGGTGGATGGAGCTGATTTGTGATTATGACTATACAATTCATTACCATCCAGGAAAGGCTAATGTAGTAGCTGATGCATTGAGTAGAAAGACTACAGGAAAATTAGTTGCTATGAGGAGTCATAATACTAGCTTGATGATAGAATTAAGAAGCATGAGAATGCAGTTGAGTGTCGATAATAGAGGAGTATTGATGGCAAATATGGTGATACAATCTTTTATTATTGATTGTTTATTACAGATGCAGGGTAGAGATGAGGGGATAGAGAAGATCAGACGGGAGGTGTTGAGTGGAAAGTCAACTGAATTTAAAATTAGAAAAGATAGTATGGTGGTATTGGGACATAGAGTTTGTGTTCCCAATGATGTGGAGATGAGAAAGGAGATACTGATGGAGGCTCATGATTCTGTATATTCCATGCACCCAGGTAATAATAAGATGTACAGGGGGTTGAGACAAAATTATTGGTGGTAAGGGATGAAGAAGGATGTAGCAGAATATATTTCGAGATGTTTGACTTTGTCAACAGGTGAAGTGTGATAATAGACATCCATCAAGTTTATTACAACCTCTTCCAGTACCTGAGTGGCCATAGAAAAACGTGAGTATTGATTTTGTCTCCGGTTTTCTCCATACCCAGAGGGGACATGACGCTGTGTGAGTTATAGTGGATAGACTTTCTAAGTCTTCATATTTTATTCCTATTAAAACTACCCGGAGTCCAGAAAAGTTGGCTGAGTTGTATGTAGCAGAGATAGTAAAATTACATGCAGTACCCTTGAGTATCGTATCATATAGAGATTCTAGATTTACCTCTAGATTTTGGATGGGTTTCTAAGAAGTTATGAGTACGCAATTGTAGTTTAGTACAACTTTTCATCCACAAGCTGATGGGCAGACGAAGAGAATCATCATAATACTAGAAGATATGTTGAGGGCAAGTGTATTGAGTTTTTTAGTGAGCTGGGATGCTTATTTTCCTTTGATCGAGTTTGCATACAATAATCAGTATCAAACTAGTATTGGGATGGTACTCTTCGAGGCTTTATATGGTAAGAGGTGTAGAACTCTAGTATGCTGGGAAGAAGTTGGAGAGAGAAAGATATATGGCCCAGAAATGATAGATTTGACTACTGAGAGGATCAAACTAGTTAGGGAGAACCTCAAAGTAGCCCAGAACATACAGAAGGGATATACTGATAAAAGAAGATGACCTCTCGAGTTCCAAGTTAGTGATTGTGTATTTTTAAAGATATCTCCATGGAAGGGTGTGTTGAGGTTTAAAAAGAAGGGAAAGTTAGGGCCCAGATTTGTAGGGCCATATGAGGTGATCGAGAGAATTGGACCAGTAGCATATCATTTGGATTTACCTCCAGAGTTAAATCAATTACATAATGTGCTTCTTGTATCACTACTGAGAAAGTACTTACATGATGAATCCTATAGTATCTCGAATCAGGCGATAGAATTTCAGAAAGATTTGACTTTTATGCAAGTACCAGTCAGAATCCTAGACAGAAAGGAACAAGTCTTGCGCAATAAAGTCATTCCTTTGATTCAAGTATTATGGCGTAATAAAGATGTCAAAGAAGTCACGTGGGAACATGAAATAAGAATGAGGAAGGAATACCCCCAACTATTTTCTTGATTTTAGGTAAGGAAATTTCGGGGAAGAATTTTTTGTAAGGTAGGCAGAATTGTAATACCTGTATTTGTAAAGTAAGGGTAAAGAAGTACTTTAATAAATATGACATAGATTTAAAATAATATATATATACATATATATGAATGCAAAAAGTCAAATTTTTATAAAACAATTAAAAAAAATTCAGGGTCGTCCAAACGAAAGAAAGAAAGAAATTTTTTTTTGCCGACAATAAGTGTCACCACTTGTCACTAGCAGAGGCAGCCCTTACTGCATGTGAGGTAGCAAGGCTGCTGATAATCAGTTAAGCTGCCGAAAAGTTTTGTTTACAAAGTTTATATATATAATTTGTAAATATAATTTTAACACTTACCAAATTTTGTTTAGTTTTCCTTCAAATCACTATATTTCTTTAAACACTTGGGAACTGAAAGAAAGAGCAAAATTTTAAAGGGGTTTACAGGAGAATTTTATAGAGAGTCACGAGAAGCTATCAGAAAAATAGAAGGTAATAATGTAATGTTTATTTTTGAATTTTTAGCATATATGAAATTTCCTGGAATTCAAAGTGGGAATTTTCAAAGGGTATGATTTATGAAGAATTGAAGAATAAATTAGAAATTTAATATAAATATTATGTCAGGTGTTGATGATCAGCAACCGGGGAAAATTACTGAGAGGAACGGGAAAGGTAAGGTAGCTTTAAGTGCTATGTGGTGAGTTAGATTTACTTTAAGTAATCTAAATAAAAAAGAAATATCTAGTGATAATATTAAAATAAATTATTAGCTTATGCTTTGGTGGTAGATAAAAATTTAATTGATATGTATGATATAAATATTGGACATGTAGAAAATTATTATGTGAAAAGAAATATTATTAGAATAACAAGTCAATTTAATAATGATAGTGATAAATAAAATTATTGACGAGTTATGATTAATGAACTGATGTGATATATGAAGAGAAGAAATTAATAAAATTTATCAAGTAGAAATTCGAGGAAAGACAAGATAGCTAAATTTAATATTTAAATTCATGTTATTGTTTATATACATATTTCATATTATTATTCATATGAATGTGTATAAAAGAAAAGAACTGGGAGGGGGCTGGTCTAATTGAAAAACTATGACAACCGGTATATGCTGGAAAAAAAGGAAAAACAGTTACAATCGGTATATACTGGAAAGAAAAGAACCGGGAGGGGGCCAGTCTAAGATAAAAACATGTCAACATGTGGGAAGACGTTCCCTAATAATAATAATTCATGCATTGCATCTGTTTTACATGTTATTATTTTTACTGAAATGTTGTTGATATTATGCATTTATTTGTAAATAAATGAGTCTCACAGAGAGACAGTTACAGTAAGAAAAAGACATAGAAGTATGATATGATAGGAATTATTTAAATGTTAGACTATATACTATTATCCAGTCATATGAGAGATAAATGATTAAATATTAAAGAGCTATTTATACAAATTGAATACTTTTAGTAAATTTAATTTACTGAGCTTGTGAAGCTCATCCCTCATTGTATAATGATTTTAAGTAGCAGACAGGACAAATAGTCTGGTGGATTGAGAGTCAGATGAAATCATTTCTGTAAACCACGTACGTGTCAACATCCTCAGACAAATGAGAAAATGAAATAAAAAATTTTATTTGTAAATATTCATGCATTTTACGTTGTATATTATGTTTAAGTTAATATCAGATTGATGTACCTCCCTTGTTGATGGTTGATGATTTAAGGTTAAAAAAAATTCTGTTAGTATTATTTTTATTGTTGCATATATGTGTCGTACTGAGATTTTCAAAATGTGATGACACCGTCTTGGGGGTGGCCAACCCGGGATGGGTCGTTACAAATCTTGATCGCAAGAAGTTTTGTCTCAACCTTCTATTCATCTTATTGTTACTTTGGTGCATCGAATATACATCATCATGTGCCTCTCTCAATATCTTATTTCTCAACTCCGCGTCATTGGGAACACAAATCCTATGTTCCAATACCAAAATACTCTTATTTCAAAATTTTAACTCATATTGCTTTCTAGTAAGCACTCAATGCTTAATCTTTTCTATCTCTTTATCTCTACCTTACATCTCTAACAAGAATTTTACTATGGATGACTGTACAACCATATTTGTTAACAATGATCTTCTATCACTGATATTCAACTTCATTCTTATCTCTCTAAATCTATCACCAATTACACATCATGACTTTCAATAGCAAACAATCTTCTTGTATATTTTCTACTTAATGCATTAGCTGCCACCTTCACTTTTTTCTAGATGATAGTGAATTGTACCATTATAGTCACTAATCAACTCTATCCACCATCTTTGCCTCAAATTCAACTCTCTTAGGGTAGGTAAGTATGTTAAACTTTTATTATCAATGAATATCTCACAAGTGGCTTCATACAAATGATGTCTCCAATCTTTAAAGTAAACACAATGGCAGTCAACTCTAAGTCATAGGTAGGGTAATTTTTCTCATGAATCCTCAATTGCTTAAAAGCATACTCCATTACCTTCTCATGTTGCATCAACACATATCCCAGCTCTTGATGGGATGCATTACTATACACTACAAATCCTTCATCTCCAGAAGGAAACACCAATACTGGAGCTATAGTCAATTTCTCTTTTAGTAATTGGAAACTTTTCTCACGCTTCCCACACTATAAAAATCTTACCTCTTTCCTGGTCAATCTAGTCAACAGTACTATAATAATAGAAAGATTATGAAAGAATCTTTTATAATAACCAACTAACCCCAACAAAATTCTAATCTCAGTTACATTAGTTGGTCTCCCCCAACTCAACATTGTCTCTACCTTTTGTGGATCAACCGTTATACCATCTCCAGATATTACATGTTCCAAGAAAGTTATTTCCTTCAGCCAACACTCACACTTAGAGAACTATGTATATAATTTATCTCTCCTCAGAATCTCCAACACACTGTCTAATGTTTCACATGTTGTTCTTCATTCTTAGAATATATCAGAATGTCAAATACAACCATAAACTTGTTAAGATATAGTTTAAACACTCTATTCATCAAGTCCATGAATGTTTCTGGAACATTAGTCAATCTAAATGATATCACAAGAAGCTTATGAGCATAACGTGTCCTAAAAGCAGTCTTAGGCACGTCTCCTTCCTCTATCATCAATTGATGATAACCTGATCTCAGGTCTATTTTTGCAAATACCCTTGTTCTACACAACTTCTTAAATAAATTATCTATCCTGGCTAAATGATATTTGTTCTTAATGGTTAGTTTATTTAATTATTAGTAGTCTATACACAATCTAATCGTTCCATCTTTCTTATTTTTTTTTCACAACCACTACGTGGGCTCCTCATGGCGACACATTAAATCGAATAAATTGTTTATCTAACAAATCTTGAACTTTCAACTCTCTAAACCCAGTGGATGTCACTCTGTAGGGTACCATTAGATATATGTGATGAACATGGTATCACATCAATAGAGAATTTAATCTGCCTACGGGAAGGCAACCTATACAACTCAAAAAGAAATACATCGAAAAAATCTGTCACTACTAAGATTTCTTCTAACTTTCTATTTTCCTTTTTAGAATCATTCTGTATGTCAAATACTCCCAACCCTTCTTCAACCATCTAATAGTAGTCAAAGCAAAAATAAGACAATTTGCAAGTATCTTGAGTTTTTCCCTAAAAATTTAACTCCTCCTGTCCAGGTATCCTGAACAATACATTTTCCTCAAAACAGTAAACCATATTCAAAGAAAACAAATCAACTTCAAACTCTCTATCACTGATATGAATCACACAACCCTTGTAAATATTTATGATTATCACTCTATCTCTAGTGAGAACTTCAACATAAATATTTTGCATCAAAGTACTAATATACACTTCAATAGACTTGTATGAATACTAGATGCAAAAGAATGGGTTGCACCAAGATCAACCAACATTGATATGTCCACCTTTTCTGTATACAAAGAACTTCAAATTATGACAATTCTGGGATAAATATGTTATCAGATTACATCTATAACACATTCTAGTATTTTTATCACGTTATCACATCCTCTAGGTAGTACACTCCCACCTTTACCATAACTTCCATTTCCCACCAACTATCTCCCAAATCTAGGGGTCCTACCAATATTAATCTGAGCTACATAAGCAACAGATCCTGCTTGCCTCTGACTCCATACTACAGTTCCGTGTGACAAGGAACATCTCCTCTAGGTGATCTCACACCTTACACATTCATACTGGTACCACATCTGGGTTCCTCAAATCTAGACCTCTTCCATCAATTCCTCTTATCTCTAATTTCCATCAGATCCTTCTCAATCTGAAGTGTTATATTTTCCAACGTAACATAATTCATATGCCTTATGTAAGATAGTTTCGATCAAATCTTAAAACATAGTCCATTTTTGAACCTCATACACTTCTTCTCCTCTAGGTCTACCATTTTCGGTACAACCATTGGCAAAGCCATAAATCTCTTATCATACTGAGCCACAGTCAACACATTTGCCTCAAATAAATAAAATCTCTATCTTGTTGGGCTCTAAAGGTCTAAGCAAGGTATTTATCAAGGAAAACCTCCTTAAACCTATTCCAGGTTAAGGGTCTATCAACATCTGCACTTACCCTGGGAATAATATCCTCCCACCATTCCAAAACTTCTCCTTCTAACTCAAACGAAGCAAAGGCAACCATCTGCCTATCAGTTACTGGTAAAATACCAAAAATCTCTCTACATGTTTCTCCCAAAACTCAGGCTTAAAAGGATTCATAGATCTTTTAAACAATAAGGTATTTGACTTAATATATCTAACAAAACAATCTCTCTGCATCTCGTGCATAAACTCACTTTTTCCCTTTGAACATTTACCATTACTGGATTTACAACAACCTCAGGCATTACCCTAGCATGTTCATCAAGTCTATGTTATAGACTATCAATTCTATCATCTGTTACATTCATTTTCTCAAGAGCATATGTAAGAGCTTATCTTAGGTCATCTATTTCAACTTCAGATTCTCTCACACCTTTACTAATATCAATTACACTATTAACACGTTCCCTTCTAGGAACCACAGATTTAGACTCAACCTCAACTTGTTAAAATATTGGGCGCTTTCCACGCCCACTCAAATCAACAACTCTAACTCAAGCTCTAGCACGTCCACGTGTCATCCTCGGACTATTAAAATATATATTTTTTTAATCTTTCACTTTCTTACTTTTTATGCAGTCTACAGAATCATAAAACCTAATGCTCTAATACCAAAATTGTAATGACCCATCCCAGGTTGGCCACCCCCGAGATAATATTGTCACATTTTGAAAATCACAGCACGACACATATATACAACAAGAAAATAACGCCAATAGAAATTTTTACATCATTCCTCAACCCTCAACAGGGGTGATACATCATTCTGATATTGACTTAAAACATTATAAACAACGTAAAATGCATGAATATTTACAAATAAAATTTTATTTTATTTTCTCATTAGTTTGAGGATGTGGACACGTACGTCGCTTACATATAATGATTTCGTCTGAACCTCAACTCACTAAACTATTTGTCTGGCCTGCTACTTGAAATCATTGTACAATAAGAGATGAGCTTCACAAGCTCAGTGAAAAAAATTTACTAGAAGTATTTAATTTGTATAAATAGTCTTTTAATATTTAAACATTGATATCTCATATAACTTGATAATGACATTCTACTATCACTACACATATCATAAGTCTCATTCTCTATCAATCTCTTCTTCTTATATGTTTGTTCACCTTAAGACCATCAATTATCTCATAATTACCTCGTAATGAGGTTCACAGCATAAAGTCTACCATTTAGATGGTTCTTATCATATCATACTTCTATATTTCTTTCTCACCATAACTTGTGAGACTCATTCATTTATAAATAAATGTACAATAACAAACAACACTTCAGCATTTCAGTAATATAATCAATAATTAAAACAGATGCAATGCATGAATTATTATTAGGGAACGTCTTCCCACATGTCGACATGTTTTTATCTTAGACCGACCTCTTCCCGGTTCTTTTATTTTCAGCATATACCGGCTGTCACGGTTTTCATTTATTTTCAGCATATACCAGCTGTCACGGTTTTCCTTTATTTCCAGCATATACCGGCTATCATGGTTTTTCAATTAGACTGGCCCCCTCCTGGTTCTTTTATTTCATGCATATGCATATGAACAATGATATGAAATATACATATGAATAATAATATAAAAACAAACATGAATTCAAATATTCTCAAATTATTATTTGAAAAATTCTACTAAATTTATCTCCTCATAAATCATATCAAATCATCAACCATAGCTTATCAAGAATTTCGCTTATCGCTTCTATTATTAAATCAACTCATTATTCCAATAATATTATTTCTCATAAAATAATTCTCTACACATCCACTATTCCTATCACACCTATCAACCAACTTTCATCTATCACCAAAGCATAAGTTAATAATTTATTATAATATTATCACTAGATATTTGATATTTATCTTGATTACTTAAAGTAAATCTAACTCACCATGAAGCACTTGGAGCTACCCGTGGATCACCTCCTTGCCTTACCTGCTCCTCTCAGCACTTTTTCCGGTTGCTGATCGTCAACACCTAACATAATATTTATATTAAAATTTCTAATAATTTTTTTTTCAATTCTTCCATAAATCACACCCTTTGAAAATTCCTACTTTGAAATCCAGAAATTTCATGCATGCTAAATTTCAAAAATAAAATTTACATTATTACCTTTTGTTTTTCTAAGAGCTTTCTGTGACTTTCTGTAAAATTCTCCTGTAAACCCCTTCAAAATTTTACTCTTTTATCCTTTTTTTAGTCTCAAAGTATTTAAAGAAATAGAATAATTTGTACTAAAGAAGAAAACCAAAGATTTGCTAAGAAAAATTAAAGTAAAGCAAACGTGTGTGTATATATATATATATATATATATATATATATATATATATATATATATATATATATGTGTGTGTGTGTGTGTGTGTGTGTGTGTGTGTGTCCCCTTCAAAAAAATAAAAAATTGGCTGCCACGTTTTTCATGAGCTGTCTAACATGTTAGACAGCAGTTGTTGTGTTTTTTTTTTCTTTTTCCTTTTATTTTTGTTTCTTTTTTTTTTTAATCCTTCTTATCCCTTTATGTTTGGATGTTTTTTTTTTATCTATCCCATCACGCGTAAGTTTTTTTTAAAGAATTATTTTATTCAAATAATAAACTTTTCACGTATATATTATTTTATTTTAATTTCATATCATATTTACCAAATTACTTTTTTACCTATACTTTAAGAATACGAGTATTACACTAACTCACATTTAAATCACTAGTCGTTTGACCATTAAACCCACTAGCTGTTAGGCCATTATTAGTCATTATCTCATCCATAATTTCACCATTTAGTGAGCTTATAACTCTCAAGTCTAAGAACCTATTAAAAATACACATTGAACAACCAATTTCTTTTATTCTCTATATAATTTATTAAATCTTGTGAGTGTCAAATAGCAAAGAATTTTCAATAGCAATTGTTTAGCTTTTGTGGTGGGTGAGCATACAAAGTATTGCTATAGTTAAATCCTAAAAGATAGACATGTTTATAACATACGTGCTAAGTCAAAGATTTCAAGAATGAAAAATCTACCTTTAAGAAGAACTCCTCTGATCCTAATTTGATTTTATCTAATCATTTGTTTTTTTTAAAAAAAAAATTATTAGTATACTTTTGTGACAAAAATTAAAACATTGATTAAAAAATAATTCCAACAATATTCCGCTCAATCCAAACAAAACGTAAAACCATAAACGCAGTCTATGAAAACCCAAACCAACTTAACTTTGGACTAAAGTTAAAATGTAAAAAACCATTTGCAGAACAAGAAAAAGCCAGACTAAAATTGGAGTACGCTTCACAGCTACTAGACTCGTTGATTAGTCTCCCTCTGTACACAAAATTTACATTTTGGGAGAATGATTTCAGAACTAATGCTTTGAATCAAGCCAGTTGCATGACTTGAAATCATCCAGATCGCAGAAATTCCCTGCAGAATTAGCTAAAAAAAGCTGTGATATTCCTCGTATTCCACATTATAAAGCAGTACGGCTGATATGCCATCATAACTCTACAAATCAATCATGAGAATACAATCATTCAATCATGAAGGCGGGGAAGAGGAGATGAAGTCGTTCACCAGCACTAAAAATTCCCTACTGAATAGAAAAGGGTAACTAAATGTTCACAGGGGCACGTCTTCGTCAAACTACAAATAAATAGCATTACATTTAATACTAGCATTTCCTAAACCATAGTATACCATTCACATTCTGCACTACTAAACCGAGAAACAAAGAAACTGATCAAGCAGTATAGTGGAGTCCACCAAGGAGAAAGTACAAAAGGTGAGAAACCACATCATTTGGACAAATGTTAAGGGCGAGATCTCTTGTTGCTGCATGATGGGCACTTATATTGCTTGATGTGCTCAGCCCTAGCCGGGGTGATTTTCACACACTTTCCATGGAACCACTTCTCGCAAACGTCACAGCAAATCCAGAATTCATCTGATGCATAGTTCTCACCACAAGCCCCACACAAGGTCTCTCCGTGCTCATCATCATCTTCCTCATCCAAGCCCTCATCTTCATCCTTTGGTTGTGACGCTTTTGAATACTTTACCTGTGCTTCAGATCCCCGCTGCTTTTGCCACCCCAACATCAAGAGTCAAGCATAACCACTCAATAAAGAGTAAAGATAGTGTGGGCATTAAATATCCTAGCCTAAGCATAACCTGTATGCCATATGACATGGTTCCCTCGGTTGCCTAATCTTGAAAAACACAGAAGAGAGACAAATACCAGGCTTGGGAAAAAATCAGATAAATTTCAGGCAAGTACATTCACTTATAATAATAGAAAAAAGGCCCCTATACATTCATAAATGGTGAATATAAGTTCCCTGACTGCAATTTTTCGGATGTTGAACATCATGAGCCATCACTACTCATGACTAAAAACCTACCCTAACATTCAACATATTCATGGTTGGAGTCTGGTAGAATGATTTGCAACTAAACCAAGATCCATGTCACAAAGATGGTCTTAGGAATTTTAAGATCGCCACCTCTATAATTACTGCACCCAGTATGAAATATTGCTTATCTTGTTTTCTTCTTTTAATTATATGAATACACAGCTTTATGATATCAAAATCAGGCTAACAGATAATAGCCAAGTCTAATTTTCTTTCACCAAACTGAAAAAATAATATATAGAAAGTCCTCTTTTTACCGTTTTGCCATTTGACTTGGATTTGTTGCTAATCTGATTTGGGACTGATGACTTCTCCTTTACTTGTTGCTTTGTACTACCCGTCACAACTTCAAATATTGTTGGAAGATCATTAATCATATTAAAAAGCCGCTTCCTGCATTACAAATAAGATATCAAAACAGTATTTTATTAGAAAAACAATAAATCAACCACAACATTTACTTCAGTAAAATAAATATCATAACTTCACTTATTTACTCTGAGGTCACCACTGTTTCCTCCAGTACTTTCAACCAGGGATGGCGCTATTTTTTATTTACTTTTTGATAAGTGAACCACAAATGAGGCTAGTTAAAGTAAACCACAAATGGAGCTCTCTTTTCTTTTCTTTTTTTAACCACACCACCAATTGGGCTAATTAAAGTGAAAAGTCTATGCCTCCCATAAGACGAGTGATTGAGGTCAAGTCAAACCCAACTTATAAGTTTCAATGAGATTATGTCTTAGATTTGTTAGTTATGGACGCTGAATGAAAAGGAAATTTGTATTATTTTAAGATCTATGGGATTGTAAGTTATTTGTGAGATTATTTTGTAAATATGCTTTTATTATGAGCAAGTAGCAATATAGTAGGAATTTAGTTTAGGAAACTGTAGATTTTATTATTTATTATTATGGTTTCTTATTATGTTTAGGATTAGTGCCTATATAAGAGCACTCATATTAGGGTTTTAATTCAGACATTGATTATGGAATTTTGAGACTTAACCTATTTCTCTGTTTCTCTCCTTGTTCTGCTTCTTCTCCCTTTGTTCTCTCTTCTTTTCTAGTCTATTTTCTGTACGTTCTCTCTGCTTCTTTCTCTTTCTATCTATTCAGTCTGATTCTTTTCTCTGCTGCTTCTCTGTTCTCCTTATTTGCTTCTTCTCAGTCTAATCTCCCTGTTTCTCTCATTTCTCAATCTATTTCTTCTCTCTAAACTATTTGTCGTACATCAGTTACACACATCATGCATGTAATGAGCAAACATAAAAAGAAAAACAAGAAGTATAATAAACCCTTAGTTAACTAGTTATACCTCAAATGGTAGAAAACACCAAATCTCCAATCTAATCAAGACAGCAGAAATAATTTTCAAACCAAAAAAGCAGCAGAGGACAAAATATAGCTAGCAGATAGTATTTAATTCACTAGACCAACAATTAAAAAGAAAAGAGACATACTTTCCTGAACTGCAATCAATAAAACTAGACCAACAACTAAAAAGAAAAGAGACATACTCTTTCCTGAACTGCAATCAATAAACTCATTCTAGTCATTTTGACGAGTAAATCAGGCAATAACAACAGTAAAGATGTCTTAGATTTGTTAGTTATACACATCATGCATGTAATGAGTGAACATAAAGAGAAAAACAAGAAGCATAATAAACCCTTAATTAACTAGTTATAGCACAAATGGTAGAAAACACCAGATCTCCAATCTAATCAAAGACAGCAGAAATGATTTTCAAACCAAAAAAGCAGCAGAGGACAAAATATAGCTAGCAGATAGTATTTAATTCATTAGACCAACAATTAAAAAGAAAAGAAACATACTTTTCCTGAACTGCAATAAATAAACTCATTCTAGTCATTTTGACGAGTAAATCAGGTAATAACAACAGCAAAGAGTCAACCTATACCAAATTTAAAGTTGAACAGACTTGTTATACGCCATTGAATCAATTACTAGGGTTTCACTACTAAGCAGACAAGGATAGAAAACAGTGCATCAGAGATCATTTGACTAAAAATGGGCATAAAAAGGCTTTTAGCCAAATGTGAAGTTTTTTTCTTGATAAATAAAAGAATTTATTAAACGGCACCAAGAGGATGTAACTCAAAGCCAAAGGCTAATTACAGGGGATAAGGTCCACAAAATCCAAAAAGTCCTCCACGTTTACAAAAACGTTAAGTCTAAACCAAAAACTAAAGGTATTAAGCCATCTATCTCTAATAACATCTAAAGGCTTCTCTGTACCCTCAAACGCTCTACAGTTCCTTTCATTCCACACAATCCAAAAAATAAATAGAGGAATTAACAAATAGGCCTTTTTAATCTCCTTGGAGGCCTGTAATCCGCTCCAAGCCCACACTTTATCTTTAACCGTGCCGGAAACCACCCAAGAAACCCCCAAAATCTTATAAGTCATCTCCTATAAGCTTCTAGCCAACGGACACTCCAATAAAAGATGAAAAACAGACTTGGAACAACTTTTACAAATATAACACCTATTCACAAGAATTTTCCCCTTTTTTGTAAGTTGTCTATAGTAAGAATCTTTTCCCAGGAGGCTTCCCACACAAAAAAAGCTCATCTTCCTTGGGGCATTAGGGCACGCAATAGCTTTCTATGAAAAATTTGGAGATCCTTCCACACTCACCCCACCAATAAGACACTTATAGAAGGATTTCACCTCCAAGCCTTTGTCTATGTTAGGCCTCCACCTCATTAAATCCTCTATAGCCACGTCTCTCTTAACCCTATACAAGGTATCCAAAAACCTCTCCACCTCCTCAATCTCTCAATATTGAACATTCCGAATGAAAGGCACATTCCACGAAATCTCCCTATTGTTCAAAAGGACACAAAAACAATAAGAGTTTTTTTTTTATCTCTCACTAAATCAAAAATACCCGAAAATTGGTCTTTTAAAGGGGCATTACCAAACCAGTGTCATACCAGAGCTTCGTTCTTCTTCCATTACCTACCTGAATATAAACCCATGGGAGAAAATCCTGCCACCCATTTCGAATCCACCTCTACACCCCCACGACATAAGCCTCCCTCGGTTTCTTAGACATCCACCCATTAGGCTCCAACCCAAACTTAGCCTCCACCACTTTCCTCCAAAGAAGATCCCTCTCCGTCATAAATCTCCCTGACCACTTGCCCAAAAGAGCTCTATTAAATAAAGTAAGAGATTTAATACCGAGACCCCCTCTTTTTAGAGGTTGCTTAACCACCCCCCACTTCACTAAATGATACTTGTATTACTCTCCCATATTGCCCACAGAAACCTTCTTTGAAAACTTTCCAACCTCTTGGCCACTGAACTAGGAATAGGGAAAAGAGACGTAAAGTAAATGGGCAAGCTAGAAGGGTACTTTTGATAAGCATAAGATGTCCTCCCTTGGAAAGAAATTGACTTTTCCACCCGGCCAACCACTTCTCAAACCTCTCCACGATAAGATTCCACACACTTTTATCCTTGAATTTGGCTCCAAGAGGAAGACTAAGATAAGTAATAGGAAGAGATCCCACCTTGCATCCCAATAAAGAAGCCAGAAAGCGACCATTAATATTCTCCCCAAGAGGGATTAAATCACTCTTATTCAAATTGACCTTAAGTCCCGAGACCGCCTCGAAACAAAGAAGGATGCACCAGAGATGAAGGATTTGAACAGCTTCCGCCCCACAAAAAATGATTGTGTCGTCTACAGACAAAAGGTGAGATACACTCACAGTACTCCCATTTCTTTCTACCTTGAAATCACTCAAAAGCCCTTCACCCACCACTCTCAACAATATTTTGCTTAATGCCTCCAACATCAAAGTGAATAAAAAAAAGGACACAGAGGATTCCCTTGCCTAAGACCATGCGAAGCTCTCAAAAAGCCAGACGGACAACCATTGATAAGAATAGAGGAGGAGGTCGACGAAATGCACTTGAAGATCTACCTATACCATTTGTCCCCGAACCCCAACCTTTTTAATAAGTAAATCACAAAGCTCCAACAAACATGGTCGTAAGCCTTCTCCATATCGAGCTTACAAATCACTCCCCTCCCTCCATCTTTTAAATGAGCATCCACAACTTCATTAGCAATCAAAGCAGCATCCAAAATTTGTCTATCCTCCACAAAGGCATGTTGAAAGGGACTCACCACTTTCCCTACAACTTTCTTTACCCTAACAGTTAGAACTTTCGAAAGGAGCTTATAAAGGCTAATAGGTCTAAAATCTCTTACATTGAATGCTCCAATCTTCTTCGGAATAAGAACAATGAAAGTAGAATTCAAGCTCCTCACAAACTCCCTCGTAGCATGGAACTCCACAAAGAATCTAAGAACTTCTCCCTTAATCACTTTCCAATTATTTGCTAGGAACGCCATAGAGAAACCATCGGGACCCAGTGCTTTATCACCATTACACTCCCGAAGAGCAATGCAAATTTCCTCTTCATCAAAAGGACGCTCAAGCCAAGAAGCTTCCTCCCTACTAATACAAGAAAAAGACAAACCATCTAAATTAGGATGACTATCATGCGATTCCGTGTAAAGATTCTTGTAAAACTCACAAATCGCCGCTTTCAGCCCTGCCTCCTCCTCAAACAAAATGCCATCAAACTCAATGGAACTAAGTAAATTGTGCCTCCTATGCGCATTAGCCATACGATGAAAGAACTTAGTATTTCGATCACCCACCCTCAACCATAATTCTCTAGACTTTTACCGCCACAAGATTTCTTCCATGGAAATGAGCTTAGCAAGCTCCTTCTTGACCCACTCCCTCCTAGCTTCATCCTCCCCCGAAAGCCCCTCAACCAACTCCTTTTCTTCCATGTGAAGTTCTTATGATGCCTACATGAACTATATTGTATAAAACCAAGGGCGGAAAAGATAAAATCTTAATATTTATTAATGAACTGAAGGTAAAAATTTGCATATTGGCTGATATACCTGTCAGTTTTATCAAATCCAAATCTAGAACCAAAATAGAAGGAAACGGACAGCAGCCATGCATCACTATGGACAGCAACTAAAGATAACCAGTCCTTTTCTTGCATGCCATCTCTTGCAAAGTTAATACCCAATGCAGGCTCTGGGAGCTCGGGAGGAACTTCTTCAGCAGGTAAATTGACTTCCCATTGCTCACTGGGGAAGCCATAGAGGCACAGATTCTCTTTCTCTGCAAGAACAAAATAAAACTCATAAGGACTAGTTGAAACAAACAGCAGAAGAACAGGAACAAACAGGAAATAACCAAACATGAAAACAATGGCAAGTAAATGATAAAAACATCAAAGAAAAGTTGTCAAAAGAGAATGACGCAATAAAATAGTATTAAGATTATCAAGGTTTAAGAAAGGTTCACACTGCTGGCAGCAATTTGTTAAATATTATATATTAACAATAATCTCTGAATAGATTTTAAATGGTGCTACCTTTGCAAGCAAGAGACCGAATCCATTAACCACCTTTTGTTGAGATGCTCTTGGACTAGTCAATTGTGGAAAATGGCTTACCTGGTTCTTGGTTTGAGTTGGGCGTTGGCAAGCTCCATTAAGGGTGAAATTTGGGCTTAGAAGGGTTGTAGAGGTTCTAAAGAAATTAGTAAAGCTGTCGTTTAATTCCATTTGCTATTTTTTGGATTGTATTGAATGAAAGAAGTAGAAGGGCTTTTGAGAGTGTGGAAAAGCTGATAGCTTTAGTCAAAGATATATATGGCTTCACACCCTTAATTTTTGTTTAAGTGGGCATTTCATTTTTAATGCAGAAAAGATTCTAGAGTTTAAAGAATACTTGTCTTGTAAATGACTTTGTAATTGGGTTTGCACCCCCATGGTGCACATAGTAAATACATTTTTTGTTTATAAGAAAAAATGTAGTAACTCTGAATATGCAATTAAAAGAAGCCTGTTTTCAGGTCCAATCTCAAAATACTCTCAATCCATACTTTAACAAGGAGGAAATCAATAATATCAACTCGTAGTTAATTAAATCTATAATAATTCTACCTCCTTGCAGATTAATACCAGTTCTATTATGTCAAATCTCAACTGCAAACCTTTCCCTCTAAAGAATGATTAGCTCTCCGCTTAAAATCTTTGTTGCTCGGACTAGGATATGTGTCCCAGTTTTTCCGAGTGTTAGACTCGTCTATTTTTTGTAAGGTTTTGTAAGTTTTCCTTTGATTTTGAGTGTCGAAGAGAAGAGTCTATATTTGGAGTGTCGTGTCTAACTCGAGCACGACAGGGTAAAATGAAAAGTCCAAGCAATCACGCTTAAAATCATAAAAAATAAAAATAAATAAAAAATTATCGATACATAGAAAACATACATGATACATGCAACATGAGAACCGAAGTCACTGGTCATAATTGACAACAAACACGTGGCACAACACATTACCAAAAAATGCATTCACTTCTCCAATGCATAGCATTTGACTCAATTGAATGAATCTAACATAATACAAAGAATGTCTCACTCCAAACAAAACTTTTCCATAGACTACCACATCATACTATTATAGCTACATGTCTACATGGAAAAATAAATATTCTCTTAATCTAGAATAGTTTTTCAATGATCAAGGATAGAAACGAACATTAATTGACAGAACACCTATAATACAATAATCAAGTTTTCATACATTAACATGATAGTCATAACGGTATGTGGATTACAAATTTACTAACATCGAGGTGAAAGCGAACAAACAACCAAAAGAATTCATACTGATCACCAGTCAAGAAATGATAAGGCAACACTACTCGAAAAATTGTAATCCAAAAAAATGTAATTACAAGCTAATACTACCTAAAATCAAATCAGTGGATTTTAATCAGAATCCTAACAAAACGGTATAGAGAAGTATTTTTCTTTTTGAGGAAAGAAATGGCAAGCATACTGTCAGTTGTTGATAATTAACAAGCATACCATCATTCAATGTTCAATGGAAAAGGACATATTGCAAATATTTGTTCCAGAAACTTAAAGCTATAAAAAAAAGTAACAAGGAGTATTTAGTATTTACTATGCCATTTGCCAAAACATCAACAAATAAAACACTTCAATACAAAGAAAGAAGGCATTAAGACTTACCAGGATCACACTGCAGGAAAAATTCTTCAACATCTACAAGACAACAGAATCAAAAACTCATTATGCACTCAAAAAGCATTCTCAAAAACCTAACTTCAAACATTAAACACTCTAATAATAGTTTTTGTAAGGAAATATGTCTAAGTTAACCCTACAAACAACCACAAATTTAGCTTATAAAACAAAATCCTAAATTCTAATTTAAATTTTCAATTTTCATTTCTTCCCCTAAATTTTCCAGTAAGAAAATGAAGCTTAATGGAAGTACTGGAAGTAGAAAAAAAAAGGTAAATGTAAATTAAAAAGCTAATTTCTACATTTTGTCTCAGTTTCCTCAGAAACCAAATGCATACTAAAATTATTATGAAATCCAAACCAAAAGGCAAATACATACAATTGAAAAGCTATGTTCCTTTGCATACGACTTTTCAAAAATCAAACAAATAAATAAAAGTTAAATAAACATTAAAAATTAAGCGCGAATTCAAATCTCTAATTCAAGTAAATACAATAGAAATTCAAAAAATTTCGCTCTCTTAACCACAGGATTCCTCGCTAACACAAACAGGAAAACAAATTATTTAACCGAAACTAGACCAACAGAAAACACTACACTCAAATTTCACTAAAAGCAAAAACAACAAAAAGACACTAAATTCAAATTCAACCGGAGCCAAAATCCGACTGCGTAACTCAAACCAAAACGGAAACCGAGCACTAAACTCCATTTTCCTTATGCAAAGAAAATAGAACAAAACACAGAATTAAAAAAAATAAAATAAAACCTTCTATTCTTTTAGCTTTCTTTTCCGGATTTTCTTTTTATTTTTCGGAAAACAAACAGAAAGGAAACCTGTGGTGAGAGCTTTAATCATGCCAGCTCTCCGTCCCTTGAAATCGCTAAAAACTTCCTCTACTGTGCGTGGATTGTACTGTGTTCCTGCTCCTTCCATCTCTCTCACTCTGTTGACAGAGAAATTGTTTTTTTATATAATTAATCAAAAAATGAGAGTTAAATAAGAGACTTTACATAAAATGGAAGGAAAAAAGGAAAAAGATTTTGTAGAAGAGAGGACATGGAGGGGGTTTTGAGAATTGTTAGAGGTAATTTAGGGGAAGTGGACGGATTTGAATCTGGGTTTACTCCTTGGGTTAACTATATTTGAGAAAGTAGTTTTGAGTCCGATTATAGGTAGATGACAATCTAAAAAGAGTTGGGGTGATACTATGCTGTCAGTTACAAATGATAATGTTACAACCGGTGACGTGGAGTTATAAAGGATATAACACATCATATAGAGGCTATCTGGTAAAGTAGGTGATTGTACAAAGTACAGACACGGATGAAATTAGGTTTTCAAATGGGACCCATGTAATCTAGTCAGCCAAGAGTGAAGTAATTAGAACATTCCTGCCGTATGTTCTGTTTTGTGACGAAGGTACCGTACTACCGTTTTGGTCTGATAATAGTTTTGTTTTATAATTGTCAAATGATTTTTGAAATAATTTTTAATGAAACATGAAATTAAAAATTGTTTATTACGGTAACATTTATCTATTTGGTAAAAAAAAAGGGTTCCTTTTGATTTAGTTCAATTTATGATGAAATACACGTTCAATTCATTTAAATTTGAATTAATGGTTAGAATTAAACCACATTTTTTAATCAAAATATGCTCTTATCAATAAAGTAAAGATTTTTTTTTTGAAAAATCACATTTTTTAAATTATAAAAAAGCAAGTGGAATAATAAATAAAGCCATCAACCCCGAACGAACTATTACCCCATGGGGGAGTTCGGTGTTTGCAGGATGTATCTCGCGATGCCACTTCCACGATTCTTGTTCCTCTTTCAAAATCTAGCTCAACGGTGAAGGTAATTTTTGAAAATATTCCTTGATTTAAAGTTGAGACCCTTAATAGATCTCGTCTTTTGATAATTTTTGAATTGAACTTTTTCAACCACCAATTGATCTGATATTGCAAAAAATCCCTAAAAATTTAAAAGGTTAAATAAAAAAACCTTAATTGAATTAAATAAATAATCTGTTTAAGACAAATTTGAATTCTTAAAGTTAATTTGGTCATCTAATCATCAATCAAACAAAATGGAGAGAACTACCAAATGAAAGCTTTCACTTATCATCTCACTAAAATCTGGTGTAAAATGAGAAACTCTGCCACAGAGCATAAATCTCAAGAATTAAAGTGAAACAAAGATATATTATTAAGCACACACGTCTGCAGTTGTCGATCACCAATTTAGACATGAATGAAAAAGAACAGCAGTAAACTCCATGTCATTTATTTTTGAAAAGCTAACTGAGAAACGAAGTAACACTAACAAGTAAACTAACAGAGCCAAGGATGACTTCCCAATGGAACAGTAGCAGCCGCATTCCGCAGTTCAATCCGAAATACGGATTGCAGAGACGGATCAATGCTGACTTCACCTCTCACGGGAGGATAGAAAGATGGTGCAGGTTCCCACCACCATGCATGTCACCTGATCGGCCCTGCATGGCTCCGCCGACGTGAGATGGATAACCGGATAACCTGAATTCTGGTTGCTGGAAGATGTCACTAGGGTTGGTTGCACTAGTGATGTCGGAGCAGGAGGTAGTGGAACCACCATCCCTACAGTTTTCTGGCTGACGAACTTCACATTGCAACATGTTTCCAGTCAAATGTAGCTGACCCGAACCTGCGACATCCAGTCCATGGCTTGTGGGAGTAGGCGTGAATTCTTGGAGCTTCTTTGAGTTGAGAAAGCGCCCACCAGATCCCCTAGCCCTCTTTAAAGCATGACGATGCCGAGACTCATGAAGGTATGGCTGCAAACACTTATAGCAGCACGATCAGAGATTAATACTTAGCCAGTTGGATAACAACAATACGATAGTGCATTCCAATGTAATCAAGACGCAATAAGAGAGAAGAAGAAAAAACACAGGAGGCACATACTTTACGGATTTTGATGAGTTTGTTTTCAGCCTCAAGCTTGGCACGATGCTGCCTCCGCCTGATAATTGCATGGTACTGTTTTGCATTGACATAAATGGGTTCATCTTCTGTGAGACCCAGAGGCAGCGGCACTCGTCCAGGAATTATCCCCATCATTTGGGGATGATGAACCTGTTGACAATTTAATGACAAATATCTCATGAACGCATAACAGAGAAGACACATCCTTGTGTAGTCATAATTGAAATGGGATAGTTTAAATAAATTTCCAGCTAATGATTCAGAGACATGAAAAGCAGAATCCATGTCAATAACCACTTGATTATAGAATCCATAGGGTTGAAAGCAAAACATAGAATTAAAGAAGATACCCAGTAATCTCTTGATTCTCTTCTGTTTTCCTTTACAGTTATAAACAGTTGACAAGAATAATCTTGCTTAGCTTAAATCATTTTTGCATCTGTACCTTGAAAGTTCAGACTTTAAAAGAAGAAAAAAAACAATAGCACTCTATATAAAAAAAAATAGCCTTAGGTTAAAAAATATGGATGAGATTTTTTCCTACCAAAATTTGTTAAGATAAGAAAAGCAAAGAAGAATAAGAGAAAAGGAAGATGCAGAGTAAAAGAGAATGGCAAAAAGAATTATTAAAAGGCATACTACCTCACAGACCTCCTTTATGAACTTGGAAGAATCTGTGAGGTTGGCAAAATATTCAGAGCACACTCTTTCAAAGATTTTAAAAATACAAGATGTCTAGGATGTTGCCACCTGGTAAAATGGATGAACTAGTGCCTAGACTCTGAAAAATAACAGGTTGCTGCAGTTTTAAAAGACATATTGGAAGAGGGGACAAAGGAATACATAAACAATATTCCACTGAATGTTTTCAAATTGTTCAGTGGCATTGAGGTCGCTACTAGAAAAGATCAGATCCTCAACCTGGTTCTATAGCTCCCTACTATTAGAGCTTGCTCAGAGCAATAAGAAAATGTTTACCATGAAGACCCTGAAAGACAACTTTTCATGTTCTGTCAACCAAAAAACAAAGGTATATAATAAAAGGTAATTACCATAGCCTGTGGTACATAAGAAGCAGCCAATAAGCCACCAAAATATGGTTCAGCATATTGGAGAGGAAAACAAGCCTGCAATAAGAACCACAAAACATTAAAGATTCTAATCCAGTCCCACAGCCAGAAAACTGTAATGTTGTAAGTTTGTAACTTATGATTGATTGACTAACTTGGGTGGGAGGGAAGACAAAATCTTGAGATCCTGATGATGAGCCTAATTTAGTGTGACCTCGAACAGGCTTCTTGTGAGTCTCATCATATACTGAATAAGCACAACAGCTAATTAGATATGTTTCTAGTCTAGTAGCGCGGGAAGTGTTAATAGAACCATGAATTTAAGGTGAAGCCCAAATACATTTGGCTAATGGATATCTTCTCTTAGCTATGGTGTTAAGTCATTAAAACCACCTTTATAGCCAGCTTCAGCCTTCAGCAGATGGACAAAAGGCCATATCAAAATTTACGGCTAAGTTGATGCATCGCACAACCTGCTAATTCCTTCTGTATATAGTTGTGTTACTCTCATTTTCTTTTCAAAACAATTTTAATGAACACAGAACACAAACACATAGGATAACAAATATCCCATAGCCTCGATGAAAACCTTATGCATTTGCTACGAACAAATATATAGAAAACCATATAAAAACAGGACACCCTAGTGCGATTTGCACACCACACCACCCCTACAAAATACACCAATATTAAAAAACAGTGGGAGGTGATATAATGACCTGAAGGTACTGAGCTTTGTCCGTAAGGGCCGCTATCTCCCATACTAGCAACTTCATGGCAGGATTGACCAGTGGATTGAGTTGATGATGAGTCCTGGTCCTGAAACTGAAAACTCAATAGCTTTGTGCTATGAAAATGTTGTGGCATAACTCCCATCTTCAAGCTTAAACTTTCAGTCATAGTTGATCCTTGGACATTTGATTCAGGTGAATTTCCCCATGATGGACAAGCAACGATGTATGGGGATGATGAACGCGCAGAACTTATACCAGAAACTTTCTTATGCAAGTGTTGCATTGTCTTAAAACTGCTACTCAAAGTGTCCCAGACTATCACGAGAAGTTCACTAGTTCTTCTAAAGTGTAAAAGAGGAAAACATTCACTTGTACTTAGCTTGCCTGCTCATCAGCAACTCATCATCCAACCAAGTGTCAGCTGCCATAGTGGTATTGACTGGTCAGTCAATTTTTTTCCAAAAAAGTTATAACATTTTTAAAGAACTAAAAAGACTACATTATTTATTGATGAAGGAAAAACAATACACATAAATTAAATTATTGACACAACTTGAAGGACACCATCGCAACTAGTAATCAGCTTACTTATCAAAAAAAAAAAACACTAGTGATCAGCATAGAAACTCCATGAAGTGCCTAGCTCCCATGGACTTCACAATTCCATCAAAGTGCAAGGGGTTCTCGATGGTAGGAATGCCTGTCCTCTGAGAAAATTAATTACATGAAACTACATGGACATTAGACCAAGCACGGCTCAATAATACCGTGATTGCATATTGAACTTGGCAATTTGCAGACTTATCTCATACCATCCATTAGAATAGACTACAACAATAAGCATTTCTAAAAATTGATTCTTGTGAAATCATAATGCCTCTATAGTACAAAATAATATTTTATATAACTTTGGGAGGCCCCCACTTTCCCCTAATCCCAGATTCCAACATCCATTATCAAATGAAACAAAATTGCTGAAAGTTTTTCAGTACAACAACTGATTTCTTGATTTTCCAAAAAAAAAAAAACTAATTTCTTGAAGAACCTATGTTTTATCAGACAGACTTCGATGTCATTCTATGAACATGCATATAGGAAATTTATTGAGTGATAAAGAGAGCAGTTCTGTCAAAAATGAAATTGTGACTAAGAATAGTAGTAAGATACAAAATTCAATAACAAAGAAAGTAGCACGTCTGCAGCACTAAATCCACATATAATGAAATCCAAAGAATATTCAAGCCTCGTCACGCAAACCCAAAAATAGAAGTACTAAAACAGTATCAGATGCCACGCTCAACAAAGACTGATTCAATCAAAACCAGAGTGAACAAGACATATATACGAATGAGTCACATGAAACAATACATCCTAATAAGGAGAAGAAAAAAAGAAACAAAAAAAAAATCTATGAGAAAGTTGAATAAATTAATTCACAAAAGAACTCTACATTTGAATCACTAAACAGCCAACCTTGAATTGAAAACAATTTCAAACATGCAAAACCCACAAGTAAAATCTCAACCAAAAAAGGAAAAACTACAGAAAGTTGACCCTGCTCAAAAGAAGGGTGAGCATTGACTCATAAGAACACAAATTCTTACACAAAACACCAAACCCACCATCATGTCAGCCCCAGAATTGACCTCACAATCTCAAGCTCGAAATCCTAGTACAGAAAATATCCACCACCATATGAACATAACAAGATTCCCCATCAAACCAAAAATGAAAACTAAACAACAGAGGGGAAGGATAAACAGATAAAAATAAATAAAGCCCTTAAGAAGAGAAGCCAAAAAATAACAGAAGAAAGAAGATAAAACCTTTGGGATTTGGTAAAAGTGAAGAGAAATAGCTAACAAATCGGTACTGTTGTAGGCTTGATTTTGTGCATGTCTCCTTCCTCGGAACAACCCCCAACAAGACTCACTTTCTTATACAGCTCTCTTTCTCTCTATAAAAACTCGCTCTTTTTTCTCTCTTTTCCTTTGGGTATTTGGCTTCGGTGGAAATACTCTCTCCCAAGACCACTACATCTTCCAATACTCTCTCTCTCTCTCTCTATCTCTATCTCAATCTCTATCTCTCTCACCTCACCACCGCCGTTACCATCAGTCCATCACCATGAGCACCATCTTCTGGTCCTTTTAAATTATTTTGGTTGATTTATTTTTTTAATCTTTTTAACATTTTATAATGGTTAATTAAGTTGTGCTTATATGTTTTTTTGTTGGTTAGTATGTATGGTAGTGTATTTTGTCGTGTTATGCTAATGCGTAATAAATATTTTATACACCATATCTCCAGACGTCTTCGCTTGTGGCCTCTTTAGTCTTTAGTACCCTCAGCCGCCCTTCCAAATTTCACCCGTACTTCCCACACGCGCTCTCATTTCTCGTGAATTGAAACATGGTGTTTATTTTTTTTACGTCAATTAAAATAAACGATGACATTGACATTCTTTGTGTTTTATCTTGATATATAAATTTATAATAATAATATTTTTAATTAAATTATATTTTAAAAATATTTAATTTTAATTAAAAATAATATTATATATAAGTATGGTTTGATTAACGAGTATCTATAGACACTTATTAACAAACAATAAATAACTGATAAATACATTAAAATTTTAAAATTATATTTATACGAAATTTGTTTTTAAATTTACCTTTCAAACTTACCCTAAGGATGTATTTATAAATTTAAATTAAATTTTGCATTAATTATACTACAAGTACCTTATTTAATATTTTTTTAACAAATACTCACGACACTTGTTATCCAAACTATTGTATGTTAAGCAAATGAAAAGAGTAACAGTAACATCACCCTTACAAAAGTCACTTTGAACTTCGGAATTTTTTCAGAAATTTTTTAGAAATGGTAAGTTTGTCATTTTACATACATATAAAAATTAAATACATATCTCAAAATTTAGTGAAATTATGTATTAATTCATTTATTTTATCCTTTCAATATTTTGTTACAATGAAGTTTGATGAAATTATATGTTAGCTAGTTTATTTATTTTATTCGATTTAACATTGTAATCTAAAGACGCTCATTCTCATTAAACTTTTTACAAAAAAAACCATCTTTTACTATTGTTTTAGAGTGAAGATAGATAAACAATAAAGACAATCAATAAGTTTGGACAACGTAATAATTTGGAAGTTCAAAATGTAATTATGAAATAGATCGAATTGTATCAGATAAGGTCAAAAAATTCTCACTTTCTTCACGTTATGTGACATTTTTTTATTAATAGTTAGGCATATTGGTTGTTTTGTCGTTCATCAATCATTATTGTTTTAATGTGTTCTAATAAATTAATAGCGAAAATTTCTTTTCTTTTAAGATAAGAAGTCATTTATGGGTGTCAACTCATCAAAGTCTCAAATTATCAACCACCAGTTTTAGCATTTCCTCTCTCGTCATTTTAATCTTATAATGAATTCATTTGGTTAAGTTTAAAATCAGCTTTAAGTTGATATTTATTTTTTAAAATTTTCAATAAAATTTAATCAAATCAAATCGTGTTAAATAATAATTAAAGTTTAAAGTAATAGGTGATATGATTTAATTTGACTAAAGTTTTTGCAAATTTTAAAAAAAATAAGTACCAATATAAAACTATCTTTAAACCCAACCAAACGAATTAAACATAATGAAAGAAATTGATTTTTTTTAATTTAATTTTTTTTGTTTCTTTTGATAATTGAAAACATTGACTTGATTCAATTTGATTTTTTTTAAACGGTGAGATGAAAAGTTTAAATGTTTAATTATTCATAAAAAAATAATGGATACCCCACACTGATCATGATAATAACCAATGGAGACGCAATAAAATTTCAGTTTCTCTCCTTATATATTGCAAATTAACTTTTTTATATGTTATTATTCAAATTTCATAAAAATTATTAACATTTTAAAAAATTTAAATGTAAATATGAGATTTATGCTTCTAGTTTATACGTATCACCGCGCAATTATCAAATATGCCTTAACTAAGAAGTCTTCTTGGTTTTATAAAGGTTAGTTGTTCAAGACTTTGAAATAAACTTGAGAAGGACATGTTGATTTGAGGTTTCTTTTCTTTCCTTCTTTTTTCTTCTTTAAAGAAAAAGAAGCAACTTTTGAATGGTTATCGTAAACAGTAAAAAATGATATGGACTCAAGCATAAACCAGACTTAAGTAAGTGTTAAAGCTGAAATTCAGATAAAATCTTGCCCTCTCCAATACTGGATTTAGGGATGGACTCGCGTCGAGTTGAGTTTAATCGAATTTAAATATTAAGGTGTTTAATTTAAAATAAATAAGTTTAAGTTTAAGTTCAAGTTCAAATCGAGTTAAAAAATTAAGTTTACGTTTGATCAATTTTTTAATAGTTCGAACGCGATTCGATTCGTTTCGATTCGAGTTTGATAACAAACTAATTTGTTCGAGCTTGTGGCTTGGTCGTTCGATCTCGCACTCTACTCTTAAGCATGGATTCTAATTTTAATAAATAAAAATATTAATATTAATATAAATATTAGTTCGAACTCGATAATATCTTATCGAATTGTTTGAGAATTTTTTAAACCAAACGTTAAGGTATTTAAATTAGATTTAATAAATAAATCGAGTCTAATTTTTAAATTCAACTCAATCGAATCAAATTTTAACCAAATTTAAATTTAAATAATTCTATAAAAATTTGAACCACACGTTTGTAAATTTTAACAAGTACAACATTTTAAAAAAGAAAAATAAAAAGAAAGATAAGATGAAGGTGCTTTTTTATCATTTAAAATATACAAAGTGATCCCATTAATTTAATAATATAGGTGAGCATGGTCTTATCTTTGGGTTGTGGTTCATCGTTTATTGTAGAGCACTATAATAATGAGGGGCATCATTCTCTTAAAAAAAACGTTTTTTTTTTCTTTTTAAGTCAACCATCATTCTCAAATAAAGAACTTTTTCCTTTGTTGCACACCACAACGAGGAAAAGAAAAGAGGGCTATTGGAACAAAACTGGAGTACAAATTGAGTTATCGGAAGTAATTAATACTAATTTAATCTCCTAAATTAGTGTTAATTATTATTGTAAGATTACCAAACTTAAATAAAAATAAAAATCACACATCAGTTGTTAGACGACAACTAATGACGAGTTTTTGATTTTTTCTAATGCGTGTTAGGTTCTAATCAATACAAAACTCAAAATTGATTCCATTCCTTAATCTAATCAAGAAAGAACATAGTTTTTGGAATTTTGCTGTTGTTTCCGCGTATTACTTCAAAACACTTGGGTCAAAAACCTTCCTACATTGTGTCGATGAAGTTAAGATTATAATATATCAAAATATCTTGTGAGAAAAACCCTCAATACTTATCCACCATCATCAGCATAATGATAGTGACTATCGTAAGTCTAATCCCTTCAAATAAATTCAATGATTAGTTCCAGTTGGGTCAATTTTTTTTTATACAAGAATTTATAAAATAATTTCTATAAATACAAGTTTGATCAAACAATCCTTAAAAAATATAATTTCTATAAAAAATCAAAAGTTTTAATAAAAGTTTCTAAAATCCGAATTTGTTTCCAATATAACTACTCCAGCTAAAACAACACATTTTTATATAAAAAAAAATGTTTCAAAAACAATAATTTGACGTATATATCCCATCATAATAAGAGTGATATTTGCTATGAAGCACCGGCTTGGTGCAGAACGAAATTATTACTTAAAATCTTTTTTATTTGCAATAAAGATTGATTTGATAGAGTAAAAGTATGGAACTAAAGTTTAGCTTTGACACACTTAATGGATTGGTAGGGTGACATGGAACCCTAACAGCCTTTCAGTCTCACTACCAAGGAGAAGCAAAATGCATTACTCTGTAAAGGGGTGGAAGCGGGGATGGTGGGCGTAACAGTTCCCTTCCACCTCCATTCACCCTACATTGTTAAGGATTCGTTTGCCATAACATGCGCGGCAAAAACGAAGATACAAGCAAGAGCAGTAATAAAATGTTAAAACCCCAAAAAAAAATTATAGACCATTTCACCATCAATATTGTTCCAATCTACTCCAAAAACAGCCAATATGAAAGTACCACAGTCAATGAACACCTAGATATCCCAACAAAGCATAAAGGGGTGTATAATCAAATCCCAGATTGATCGCGTAACAGATTGCGATCAAGGAAGTATACAATCTTCACCTCCTGCTGGGCTTTCTTCACGAAAAATTGATCCATGCAGCCTGTCAGAAGTTTATTCATTGTAAGCTGGGTTGAACCGCCAAGATATACTGTCAGCCAGCTAACTGCCTAATAATCGCGTCCTTTATATGGCATTTCCTGTGAATATAAAATTCCAGGTCTGTGAGTCCCTAAATTAATCCTGAGCTGGCATAAATTTATTTTATGTAGCATGTCCTAGAGGAGGAAAGTAAAATTTATATTCCATATGAATGTGACTTTGTGGGTGCCCGTGTACATTCCCGCAGGCATTCATGCCATACGTGCGTATTCATGGTTCACTAAACATTTCTGAGCATATATTAAATTTGTTTCTAAAAAATAACCCTGATGCCATTTATTCAGTCTATGGGCAGGATCCAACTTATTTTCAACCCCCAAAACAGGAAGGGGTTCACTGTTCTTGTCAACAATCAAAACAAATATGGCAAGATAAAAAAAATAGTGAAAATCTCTTTTTTCAAAAAGCTTGAGCAGATTTTGGAAGAACCATACAGGACATATAAGCACCTTTCAATTACACTATATACATAACAGAGAAAATGTGACACAAGGAACCAGCCAATATCCCATTAAAAAAAAGAACCAAGCCAATATAAATTAATAACATGATTAGAAAACTACTTACAGGTTGGTAGCTTGGCATGTACAAGACTTGCCTAGGCTGGCCAAGCAGCATCTGTTGTCCATACTGCAATCCAATAAACAAATGATTAAAATATCGATACGGAAATGATAAATTCAAAATAATTTTTATGCAGCCATCAATATGAAGTTTCCAGTCATTTCAAACCTGAGGTCCATTTGGATGAAAATATGCTTGTGGTGATTGCATAGGAGTGGCCTGTGAATTAAATATAACAGGCTGGTGCCCAGAAAATGAGGGTCCAATCTGCAAAAAACACGGAGGTTGGCCATAACTACTAAAAAGTGAAACAGAATGCAACCCAAAGAACAAACATAAAGTAAATGCACATAAAAAAAGTAAAAAATGCCCCTATCCTAATATCTGTAAGTAGAACAGAGAATACCGCCATAAAATAGTAACCAATTAAGCAAGTATTTTTTTTCTGTTAAGTAAAAGATCATAATAGAAAAGCCTACAAGAAAGAAACTCAAACTCTATAAGGTCTTCCTGAAATTATTAGAAGTTGCAGAAAATTCTAAACATTATCCAAGGCCTTTGCTGTATTTCGTGAGTCGTGACACAACTTAGCAGCAGATTAATATCACTTTATTTGTTTGCCTAGAGAGCGACGAATCAACCCAGAAAACGCTGGAACAAGTAGCCATAAATGATCACGCCTCGGATTTGAGGGACCCACACTTGCAATCACAGGATCCTGAAGTAAAACTCCCGTGATCTGATCACTGAACAGTCTCAATTATAGCAGTAATGTAAGAGAAGAATATTAGCCCAAGATCTTAGCTTCTAACAGATATAAGTCCATTAGAAAGAAAAGAGAGAACTTCAGAGTAATACACATTACTACTATAGCAGAAGACTCGGGAGAATTGTAGTCTCAGAAAGCAGTAGGCAAAAAATCAATATGCTGCCATCTAAATTTTATATCAATAAATACATAAACCAAAGAGATAGTTCGGCAGAAACTGTTGGTGAACTAAACAGGACTTTACCGATCACTTGACGAAAAGGAAAAAAGACCCATCAAGAACCATGGCTGACACTCCTGTAACTTTAAACTAAGAAAAGCAGGGATAAAAACAAACAAGTAAAACATTATGTACGTACGCCAAAACCAACAGGCATGCCATGCATGTGTGGCACAGCAGACATATTAGTGGGATAGTAGAAGGAACCATCAGATACTGGGGATGGAGGCCGAACAGGTGATTGAGATTGAGATGGAGTGAAGCTCTTCGCATTAGGGTTAAGCTTGAACTCCTGATAATATTTTAGAGCACATCAGCCAAGCATGAAAAAACCAAGAGACGAGCTTTATAAAAAAACGAAACGGTTTGCGGTCTACATAGCTGTGGTTGATAATTTGTTTTTGTTAAGTCAACTGATCAGTATAAACATACAAACTAAAATTGACCACACCTTGGCATTGGGATTCAGGGTTGATCGTTCAGACGACAATGAGCCCACTGATGAGCTTGGTGATAATCCAGGACCAGTAGAAGCTGATGCAATGCCTACACGATCTGAACTTGAAGAAGTAGAACTATCAGGCCTTCCACGAGAGCTTACAGATTGTGTCTCTCCACTGACTTTTCCAGATACTGGACCTTCAAACAGTTCAAAAGAACTCCATTTTTCATTACGCTTATATGAAACACGGGACGAATCATAAGTCGTAGCATTAGCAGATTGTCCTCCTTTGTCAGAGCAATCAATCTTCACATTCATTGATGACTGAGAATCTACATTCCACATTACCTCTTAGTTAGCATTCTAAAATGATGCAGGAGCATCTAACAAGTTGGCTTAATTAGTTTTTAATATGTTTACTTGTTTCTCTTGTTTTATTTAGTTTATGGACAGAAGTAATATTTTCTAGCTTTTATTAACATGACTTAATGAGCACGGATGGTTAAGATTAGCTGGGCGTTATTTTATTCAAGGGTAGGGAATTAAGGGCCTCATCACCCTAGTATTTATTCTTTCAGGCTTATTGTAAGCAGCCTTTATTATTGACATTCAGAATTTAGTGGTTTTCAACCCTAAACCCTATTATCTTGTTCCATCTTCAACCTACATCAGAATTTCAGCCTAAGATCTGTTCTAGAACTACTGTTTCACTTCCTAACCCACAACATAAAATTAAACCCAGCTAGGGTGAAAATGGCATAAAGGATTAAATATTGCTGGTGAAAACCGAAAAAGAAAACAAAAAAGAACTAGCACATAATGCGTAGTAAGGCACATTGAAGCATGCACCCTACTTATCTACATAAAAAAACATGAAGTGAAATATGGCAATTAAAAAAAGGAAAAATGGGAGGTTCCAAGGCACATCCAACTAATTGTTAAATTCAACTAATTAGTTTAATGGCCCAATAGAAATAAGAGCATCTGGATAAGAAGTTTCACTTACCTCCAGTGTTTGAAAACGAGTCCTCAGCTGGCTGCATTGATACAAACAGCAGTGAAGAAAATGAGAAAAAGAAAAAACTGGACATAAAAATATCTGAACAAAACCTAACACAGGAAGGTCATCCAAGATTTCACAAGAACATATGCAAAATGGAAATTTATCTCACCATTTGCTTTTCTACAAATGCCTTAGCATCATCACTTCCTCCATTCTTACCAAGCATATTCTCCTGGGTCCTATAATTTCAAATGTTGAAATCAGAAACTTCTCTTTTTTAAGAAGCTGAGTCAGGAAAGCCATTCTCATTAACTAAAAAAGCAGCGCATCTACATCGAATGGAATTAAGTTATTATAAAAAAATAATAAAAATAACCTGCTTGCAAAGTCAGATGCAGAAATTTTAGATGGAAGTTCAGATGCCAGCTGTCGAGCATGATCATGAGAGCCACTGCGGTTTAACTCCACACTAGCATTTGACTGAGAAGGCTGTGCCTCATCCTGAAGGACAAAGAAATAAGGGTACATCACTAACATAAAAAAATGATCAGGAAAAGAGCAGACAAACACAAGCAAAAGCGCACACACGCATGTATCACAACAAATAACCCTAATAGTGTTAGGCTCACTGAGAAAATTTATTAGTAGTTTCAGAATGTGATAGTCATCAAATTGCATGACGAAAAAAGTTACGTTTCAGGCAGAGAATGGTAACTTAAGGATGGAGGAAGCTTGTCCCATTTCCTCATACTGCAAAGCCTCAATCCAACTCTTCTACGATATTCACTGTGAATATAAATCTAGTACAAGAATTTACATGTAAGTTAATATCAAGAATTATCAACTGTGTACACATGTATAATCTTATCTAAGTCCTCTTTGCTCAAACTCATTAGCCATGACGAATTATAAACTAGGTGTTTTTCTTTTCCTTTTGTGAACTGAAAGCCAGAAGGCCGTCAGCATGAATTTTCCAACAATATATTGATGATTGCCAAGCTAGCACTCAAGTTATCACAATCATGGGAAACAACACGAGAAATAAAACTGCAGAAGTCAGAGATCTAAAATATATAAAGACCTTCTGCACTCCTCCACTGCTCCACCATAAAAAGAGTTTCTAATGGGTATGCCTTCACCTAGAGGTAGGGGGCTCAATTTTCTAGCTTATACTTGAACTAAAGATCAACAAAAATTAAAGAGTGCACCTATCAAATACAATCCTATGTCACCCCGCCTAATTCAATGAGGAAATGTATCTGTCTGATCACTAGAAGAATTGAAAAAAGTAAATCAATCATCCTTCTCAAGGAAACTTCCTCTTTGACAAACAGAAAAGCTCTCTACGTTACATTTCAAGTCAACTTTACTCCAGCAGCAATCCCACCAGGAAGCAATCCTGATTTCAATTTGACAAGCTGGCTATTAGGTAACCAACACAACCCAGACACTTACTCCATCCCCACCAATAATAAATAAATAAATAAGGAGGGAATAATGAAGAGATCCAAATGCCATCATCATCCCAAAATCTCTTTTATTCTAGATAACTTGTAGTCCCACAATCTCAAATCCCTTGAAAAATGTTTCAGCTCAAATCGCCACTACCAGAAGCATGAAAATGATGGTAAGTCTGGTACTGTGGTTATAGAAACACTAAGAAAAGCCACAATCCTAATAAATTTGAGGGAACATTACTGCAAATTCAGCATCAAATGTAATCTATCACTCTGTATAATTCACAAATCTATAGCAACATATGTCTAGAAGATAATCCTAAAGATCTCAAAACACTTGAAATACAACCCGTTCTGCTTCTCCGATCTCAATAAAAATTTCCTGAATGCATAAATATTCACCACCATTACTGGAATAGAGACATCTCCTGCACACCCAAATTCAGTTTACACAGTAAGACCTCATGCAAACATAATGAAGCTCCGTCATAACACTGAATGGCAGGATCCTTTCAAAGCTGAATCCATAAGAGCATCAACCAAGAAAATAAACTCTCTTTTTGCAAGCTTGCTCTGTACTTAAATTTCACAATCCTTTGATACCGTTTAAGTTCATGTATAATGGATGCAGAATGTTATCATGTGCATGGATTCTGACTCGTCATAATCCACCCCAAAAAACGAGTTGACAACAATAAGACACGTTTACCATATCTATGCCATCACTTGATTGACAGTAGGTCCACATCTCAACAAAATTATTCCAAATTAAATATATCTTGCACACCCAAAAACTGAACGCACGATATCAAGAGATGTAAAACATACCTATGAAATCACCTAATCGACATAGCTAAACAAAATTTCACACAATCAAATATATATATATAATCACAGAAAATACTCGTATATCAACAACTAACTAGGATAAATTCTAGAGGAAGTTATTAATTTTGGAACTACCACTAACGAAGAGCTTGATGACAATTGAGCTCCATTATAGCTTTTCCCACTGGTCAAATCAGTTGGCCTCTTAGTGACAGAAGCAGAAGAATCTCCAAAGGTTTCAATATTGTGTGAATCCAACATTATGTCCTCTTCATCTTCATATCCACTATCATCCAATCCCCTATCCCTGAAGACCGAAGAGTATCTGGTCTCCTCATCAACATCAAATTTTTCATGAAGCTGGGAGCCTCTTTCCTGTTGAAAAAATCAACATGCAGTGTGCTAGGAATTTGTTGGACAAATTAACAAAGAAGTTTTAAGAGGCATAAAATGATACTGAAAACCGCACCTCTGCTAAATGAATATCTTCGGTTTCCTCACACTCAATCTCTCTAGCAATTTTTGTAGCTTCCCTTTCCAACTCTCTCATCTGAGGACCTCTGTCAAGTTTTGTTGTATACAGATCCTCATTGAAGGTGCTCTTCACTCCAAATAGCACTTCATTTGTCTCAAATTGATCCCAGCCCCTAGTAGAAAAAGTATATCAGTTGAATATGAAACATAAACAAGGAAAATGAAATAACAAAAAAACTTAACTCATCTTCTCAGAAATAACTAAGAAAGTAAAATTTTTGAAATTGAACATACAACAAAACTTCATTCCAACTATCTCGATAGGCTACCGGAACTCATGTCTCACCAAGTTACTCTATCTAAGGCCACTTTGCTAAATCAGATTCCAGTGGTCTGTTCTTCATACCTCAAGACTGTTTTTTAGAAAAAATACCCCAAGAAATTTTAGATACCTTCCCTTGCTTCATCAAACCATTCCAGCTATTGGCAAATTTAAGTTCTAATTTCTTCTCTCAGAACAAAACAAATATGTAATAACATATTCAAACATTAAATAAGAGAAAAGGAAAAAAAAAAGGAATACAATTCGCCTCAGCTCCATCAAGATATTCAGAAAATTAGTCCATTGGCAGTAAAATTAAATGTGGTATGATGCATTTAAAACAATCAACAGACAAGAAGTTCATGCCACACCACACTAAACGAGATTTTCGAATTGCCCAAACATAATCTATAACAAATTACGAATAAATATTGCAGAGGTTTGTCTTTCAATATATTTTCTGAGGGAACTGGAAATAAAGAGTAACTAACATAACAACCTATTCCAAGGGCCATCGAATATGTTGTCTAACTCGGGACACTGTGGATCATCTTCATCAGGTACCCAAGGTTCCAGCTCTCTCTCCACCTCGACATGACGAGATTGTGATATGAAAGAATCTGTCATAAGATCCTGCTGTTTTTCACGTTGGAGCTCATTTGACAACCCATCCCTGGTCACAGCCACATCCTGGCACCATCATTCAATTAACCCGATTGAGTCCCCAAGAATAAAAAAATAAAAAAAAAGATGTATTACACAACTTTATTTTGTCCATAAGTAAACTCTAAATCCCATGATTGAAAAGTTGAAACACACTATTGAAAAGGAGACCACAGATCAAACCAATCGAATTAGATTCACCCATATAAACCAGAACTGAGACAGTACAGTTTCGAAGAAAAAAAAAAAGTGCAGCGGAACCTTTGCTATAACTTGTACAAGTTCTTTGGCATGTATAATTAAAGTCTTTGAAGGTGCCTTGCTAACAAACTCTAAATGAGCCTTCTGCCCCCGCAAAGCACCATCCTTTATCAAGCCAGCCATCTTCAAGATGACTCCTGGAAGTGGCAAAGCAAGTGATTATAGAGAAGAAATTGATAAGTATACAATGTTATGTATTTCAAGGGAATGCTGAGGAAAGAAATTCAGCTCATTAGCAGAAATAATAGAAGCATAATTCCTATTGAAAAAAAAAAGCTAAATCCACAGAACATACCAAAATCTTTTTCAGCATTTGTTGCGTGAAATATTCCAGAATATACTGATCCATTTTTCACCTGAACTTCCACATGATGCCCAATAAGACATGTTGTTAAATATACTAACCGGTCACGGGAGGAACTCTCAACACCCCCAACTTTTCCACCAACCAATGCACCTATACCATCCCCTGTTAGAAGGCAGAACATAATATGACGGCTAAAAGAGTTAGGGTCACTGAAGTTCACCTGTATTTGTCATTCTCCCAGGGTTTGACTTTCCAGACTGCAATTTGTTCTCCGACCTTGTCCCCACATCTCTTTCAACTCTTCGACGGCCAAATCCATTAGCAGAAGGTTTTGGCTGCACAGCTGGTTGCAGATTCATTGTACCGTTCAATCTACAAGAAAAAACTTGGAGTCAGCAAATAAATGCACCAACTTAGTACTACTATGTCATAAAGAAAGCAGGTAAAGATAGTTCACCAAAAAGAAATATCAAAAGTCAAAACAATAAAGAAGATATGCAGTCAACAGTCAGCACATTAGCTGAAATAAGATTGTAGACAGATATTTCAAAATCTTTTACAAAATAGGTCCCAACAACATAATGAATGCCGGATAGGCCAGTTATGCATCAAAACAATAAGACTATGATCCCAGCTATATACAGGATCACTATTTTAACTAAGTTCTCTCCAATCCGAGCTCTGTGTCACTGTTAACAAGGACAGAAGTCTGGCACGGAAGTCTAGGCTAGTACTTAAATCATTGCTAACAGGGAAAGAAGACCAATGTTAAAAAAACATACGAAAATTACACTTGATCGCATCTGGTCAGGGAACAAACAAAAGATCGCTTTGAGATTTTTTTAATAACAATGCAATTATAGCTTCTGTGTTTCTTGCCGATATAGGTAATACATGCTGTAATTTTTAGCAGAGTAAACAATATTTTTTGTCCTTGTAGTTTATGATGCATTCTATTTATGTCCTTAGCTTTTTAATTGAACCAATCTTGTCCTTAAACGTTACTGTTTGATTTCAATTGGGTCCTTATGATGATTCCATCCAAAGCGTCATTATAAACCACTTCATATCTGGCTGGATTAATTGGGCAGGAAATCTCGTGCCCAGTGGATTCACTCCCTTTTTCACATGACTTTGCTATGATTTATTGAGTAAAGTAAACTCAAGAACATGGGAGACCGAAAACTATAGCTGTAAGATGGATCCATCTCATGTAGTTATACCGATCTGCAATTCTGGCGAATCTGCCACACTTAGGTCATCAAGGACAAAATCTTTGGACATAATCACCAGAAAGACCCAATGGAAATCAAACAATAGCATTAAGGGCATAATTGATATAATTGCAAAGTCAAGGACGTAAATAGAATGCACCATTGCACCATATACTTTGAGGATGAAAAATGTATTTTCCCATGCTAAAAGTTAGCATTATTACCTTGAAGCTGTAATTGCATTGTTATTAAAAAAATCTTGAAGCTATCATTTGTTTATGCCCTGACCAGATGGGATCAAGTGCAATTTTCCTATATTTTTCAACATTTTGATGTTGCGGTTAGAAGGACAGTGACACATAGCAAGAGGTTGAATTTCCCTGTCAGAAATAATTTAGTACTAGCCTCGATTTCCATGTCAGACTACTGTCCTTGTCAGCAGTGACACAAGGAACAATCAAGGATAAATGTATTTTATCAGATAACACACAAGGATAAAAAAAAAATAAACAAAAGTGCATGGGTAATTAACCAGAATTTGGGGAAAAGAAACAGTGTGAAGAATATGAGGCTAAGCAGAAAGTTTGCATTGAAGGCCAATTCTAAATAGGAGTCCCTTTTTCATGGATGCACATATAGTAAGATGAAGAACCTATTCAGACATATCTTCTTGCTGGTCTCTTAGATTGGTGATAGATGATAACATGAGAAGAAGGTTGGGTAAAGATAAAGCTGAACTGAGTTGTCCATAGTTTAATTGAAACAAATATTTCACTCTGAACAAAACCCTCATACATTTTATCATGGATCCCAAGACTCTCCTTTGAGCAATTGGTTCAGAATCTACTTCATTTAACTCGTTACTCTTCAACACACCAAACAGGGTTCACATCCATCCAAATAGGCCTAATTTATTATATGGCCCATAATTTCTTACCGAGTATTAAGTGTCTTAATCACAAATGCATGATCAAAGCATATTTTCAAGAATCCGTGATCATTAAGCCTAACACAGCTGCACAATTTACGTAAAAAAATTATTGACATTCAACAACAGTCAAACATGCACAGGCAAGTAATGTTCTCACATATACCTGGAACACCAGTGATTCGATAGAACTGACCTACATGCCCTGGGCCTAAACATGTGATCATAGTAAAAGGAACCTGTAGCTTTACGATACAGGTTCAACATGTTAACACGCATAGAAGAATCACAAGTTTCAAGAACTCTTAAAATCTCAAAAGCAGAATCAGAAACCTCATTTATCAACTGTTATGATATCTGATAACAATAAAATAAATGCTGTTACAAATAAAACCTTGAGGTTTGACCAGTTTTCACAACAGGCCAAGAGATTTTTTATGTTAAAAACAATTCCCTGAGATTTTTGCCATTTGCTTAGGGGGATGATGCTGTCACTGTTCACACGTATGAAGCACATTTCTGAACAGTTTTCTCAGCCCAAAATCCCCCCCCCCAAAAAAAAAAAATCTCTCCTCTTGCAATAATTGTAAATGTGTTAGTTGGTTTGTAAATTATTTGTAAATTTGTAGAAACCTTGTAAATTTGTTTTTAAATATTTGTAATAAGATATAGGAAAATGTAATTAAACATTTTTTTGGGGTAGAATCATGAAGTGCATTTAAGGCACCAAAAGAGTTGTGAAGTTCTATATTTGAAAGGTTATTTTGCTTATAATGTTTAAGGAGTCAGGCTGTTAGAATGTTTAAGGAAAGCTTGTGTTTCATTTTTTGTTGTAATGTTCTTTGGCTAGAGCTTTGTTGAAGATGGTTTATAAGGTTTTGGGTGTGTCTTGGGTTTTTGCTGACACCATGACAAATGAAATTTGAGCTTAGAGTGGGTTTTTGACCTTAAGAAAACTTACACTATTATTCCCCTTTCTATCTTTTGGTTATTTTGGAATGAGAGGAATCGTAAAACTTTGATGGCATTGAGAGACCTTTAATTGTAATTAGGGAAAAATGGCTCAATGGCCTTATTTTTTGGGCCACGGGGAATTCCTTTGTAAATAAAGTAGATGTAGTAGATTTTGTGGAGTTTCTCTCCTACAGATAGCCGCGTTGCACCCCTTGGTGCGCTTTTGTTTTTATACAATTTACTTATAAAAAAAAGGAGTCAGGCTGTTGGCAACGGCAGTGACCTCTGTTTGCAACTAAAAAAAGGTCTATAACGAAATCCGCCCAAACCTAAGGACTTCAATTATAAATTAGCCCAAGATAAAATGTCGGTTTCCTTCAACATTCTGATAGGACTAGGACTGCAAATTTAAAACTAAAGAACTAGAAAGTTTGACTACTGAAATCAACATAAAACTACCAGCGACCACAAAAAGAGACGTAACAGAACTAGACCCAAAAAGGACCCATGCTCCACAATTACCCACCAACAAAATACTCCTAAGACCACAAACTAAGGATTAATTACTCTCAGAAACGAAAAATACAAAAGACTAATTACTCTAAGAACCAAAACAGTTGATGCTTCTGGCATCAACAGCACATTTAGACAATAAAGACAAGAAAGTTGGAAACAAATAGTTGCTACCGTTCAATTTTAATTTGAATCCAATATACCAGACACTACAGAAAATTGAAAATGTTCTCTAACTCACATTATGCAGTTGCATATTCGTATTTTCTTTGCCAACATAAGAATATAGATACATAAATATGTCTAAAGACTCTAACTGAGGTTTCAGGAAAAAAACATATATGATTTACAGAAGCATCACATAACAATCAATACAACAAAATAAATATTATATCTCAAAAATCTTGGTCGTCACCTGCTAGCTTGGCTCAATAGCTCAAAGAGAGAAAATCCAAGAAATAAGAACCTGCTTCCCTCTGTCGGTAGTCCCAAAAACTGTAATTACCTATGTTTAAAGAAAAGAAAAGCAATGCTACTTTACTAATAGAAAAAAATATAAAACCAATTCTGAAAAAGCTTTAATGTGTAGGTGCAATCCGTGTGCATTTAAATACATAAAATTGGAATCAGTTTCAGTACATGCATTACCTATAAGGCCACAAGAACCACTGAGTAAGCAAAAAGAAGCTAAACCAATCACAAAATGCACGGCAAAAGTACCACCAAAACACACTGAATACGACTTCCCAAACATAAAAGACACATGATCATCGAATCGTACATAATATAAATATCATATATATACAAATATTATCATTGACGTACTATGCAGAGAGACAGGGTCAAAGAGAGAGATAGACAAGGGTAACCGAAGTTTGAAATTCCAAAGCAACACAATTCATCAATAATTTTAAGTAAGCCCATGTACAAATAGCATATAGGAGTATAAAATAAAGGAATAGCTTAAAAAACTACAGGCTTTTCATTTTATCATTTTCATTTCCAAAAATAATCCTAATTGGAACTAACAGCTCCACTAAACTAACCCTAAGACAATCACCTAATACATTTGCGTTCGAAATTTATGCGTTTCTTAACAAGTAAGCAGCAATGAATGAAATTAATCCCTAAAATAAGAAATTTGAGGATATAATTCTTACCTTAATCAGCTTAATTAATCAATAATTTACTTGATACTTGGTACTTCTTCTTCAAGACGGGGGGAGAGGGCGAGAGAAATGGGATTTTCTGACTCAGTGAGTTAGGGTTAGCGATTGAGGGTTTACTTAGGGTTCGAAGAGAGAAGAGGCTAAAGATCACAGCACGGATCACGAGGCAGAGAGGGTTGACTCGGTGTGATCAAGAGACGGAGAGAATTTTGATAGCGTTTCTGCGATTTTGAAGAGGTGAAAATTTTGGGAACGATGAAAAAAAATATCTTTATGAAGAGAGAGGTGGAATGATTATCTGTAACCGGGTGCATAATAATGGTAAGTTGATATTATTTTCTCTTTGGCTTCAATATTTTCCATGAAAGGAAATGACATTTCATTTTTTTTAAATGAAGAGAAATTATATCATCATTTAAAAAGCTAAATAGAATTTAATTGCATATCTTAAATGCTTTAAAATCTTTATAAATTAACCCATAAATTATCTTTTATTAATTTTTATTTCAAATTTCTTTTTTTTTCTCTCACATAAAACCTTGTTACCAAAAATAAACACGTGAAATTAACACTCACATAAAATTTCATTGCCGATGTTATAAGATTATGTTTTTTTTTGTCTTTTAAGTTTTTTTGTTTCACATCTAAATAATATTTATTAAATATTTTTATATTTAGATTGCATGGAATAAGACAGAATATTTTCAATTACAACTTTAAATAAATAACCTAATATTTTCTTAAACAACATGGACTTAAAAGGTATTTGTTTTTATATTGTTATAGTAATTTTAAAATATTATTCTTATATAAATCAGAATTTTGTTTATTTATCTAACAATGGAATGACAGGTGAATGAACTATTTGAGAGGATTTTGATAATGACAAATATTAGAGTTTAGTTTTTATTGGACTTTTGTAGTTTTAAAACTAATTTCTCAAATCATAGTACTCACTTATTTCCTATGTTATAGCATTTTTGGCTAAATAATTGCCAAGTCATTACTTTTAGGCTTGAATGCATTTTTACCTCCAAAGTTTAGGGGATCTTGTACTTTAATACACGAGTTTTTAATTTTGTGTCTATTGAATCATAGGATTTCAAAAACGTTGCAATCTTGTATATTTGTCTAATTTTCGACCAATTTCTAATTAATTGAATTAATGGTGTTAATAAAAATATTTTTTTAAAAAAATAACATTTGAGAAAAAAATATACCATTGATTAAGAAAAAAATGTAAAACGTTAAAATTAAAAACCCAAACCCAAACCTTAAATCTACATTTTGAACTAAAAAAAAAATCATAAATTTTCTTTATCTCCTCTTCCAATTCTTTTTATTTTGTTCTTTTTCTCTTCCTCCAATAACCAGTCTAAATTTTCCTCAATAAAAAAAAGTTCTACCCCTAGTATCAAAGAAAAACCTAGTACTATAACCTGCAAATCAGTGCGTTCCTATCTTCAAAAAAATTCTATAAAAAATCACAAGTCATAAGTCTATTGAATAATTTATGCAACCCACAAAATCACAATCACCAAAGCCCACACTACATCTATCTTTGTCAGTCTCACTGAGACTATGCCAAGCAATCACTAAGCAACTGATCTCATTAACACCGTTTTGGGTCTGCCAAGAGCCTTGAGTGGCGCATCTGAGTGAGGTTCTAGATCCGAACTTGACTATAGAAAAATCCCAAAAGATATGGACCTTAGGGCTACGAGACAGATCTGCAACTGATTGAAATCATGGATATGGTGATGTTGGGACAGTGTTTCGTTACTACAATTCACTACAAATGAATGAAATCTTTTCCAAGGCATGAGTATTGAGAAGTAATCAAAGAACAATAAACCACAACTGAAAAACTTCATTTCAACTCCAAAGCTTTAACTTTTACCATCACATTTTTGAAGTAATTGTTTCATTGGAAACGAATTCATCATGTCCACCAATAGATTAAAATAAACCAAAGACGAGTTCAAAACGAATAAAAAAAATGCAAAAATAAATATTTATACCAATCAAGATAACATTCAACTCATCCTCGAATGGAGGAAAAAATAACAAACAAATGAACAATTTGGCTATTGTTCACTAAAGAAAACTCAATATTTTCATTGTTTCAAGAATTTATTTCTTACATCTGCTTTTAGAATGAAGCTGTAGGCTCTTTATACTTTCATTTTTTATCCTAAAAAAAGAAAAAAAAATAGCTTGAAATAATGAAAACTAATCATTTTGTAACAAAGCATGAATAAATATTAATGAAATTATTGTAAATCATATTTCACTAAATCCTTACTTTGTTCAAGAAATAATATATAAATAACTATAACAACTCCATAAAATGTCAATTTAAGAATAATTTTTTAAAAAATAACCACAAATTTCTAATAAAAAAAATACAACCCGTGACAAGCAAATGGTTTTGTCAAATCATCATCTATTCATGTTTTTCCTACATGAAATCTCCATCACCCCAAATCTCAAGCAGTTGATAATTTTTAAATTCACAAACAACTGCAATAGCATTTCTTCACTATAAGATATATATTTTTTATTTTCAAAATAAAAATTAAAACTCTATAATAACTAAAAGCATACTCAGTGTTCACATACCTTTCAAGGTTACCCACTTCTCTGTATAGGATACTACATTACTGATCCATCCCGAGCGGACCCACTCAAGATGATACTGTCATATCTAAGATCTAAGCACGAAACATATATGCAACAACTATTATATTAAATATTTAAAATAATTACAACATTTTCCTCAATTCTTTTACAGATGAGTTAGTGCTTTATTTCTTTACAACTTTCAAGATTCACAAAGTATTCAAAATTTAACTCACAAAATATTCCAATAATTACAACTGATGCATGTACATGTATAACTCTACAACTATCAGTACAAATATTTACAACTTTTTTCTCATTTCTTTTCTCCTTTTATTTTATTTTCTTTCATTATTTCTTTTGTTCTTCTTTCTTTCCTTTCCTTTTATTTTGTTTGAGGATGTCAACCACAAAGACTTACATAAAACTTACTCTGAGTCTCAGGTCAACAATCTACCGGTATTGCTTGCAGCTTGAAGTCATTTAATATTGAAGAATGAGCTTCACAAGCTCAATGAATTATAATTTACTAGAAGTGCTAGATTTGTATGCTTCTAGTCATATTTATATCGCAATTCTCATAAATAATTTATATCATTCATTCATCTATTATTCCTCATATCATCATTTCTATCATCATATAGTGAACGATTCTAACTTCATCTCATGTAATTATTCAACTTATAATTATCATGATAATATTATTTTCACCATATAAATACCTTATCATAAGTTTCATACCATATAAAACAATCATTTATTGTATATAATATTAAATAATATTCTTCATTTATCATCTCATATATCTCATCATGAGACTTATATTCACATCATCAATACTTTCATAATCAATCTGATACCTTAGCATCTCAATAATATATAAAAATAAACATGTGTGCATCCACATTCACATTTCATCATTTCATTTCTTTCTTTCACATCTCATTACAGCACATCACATCTCCTCCTTACAATCAACGTATGGGTAATTCATTCATTTTCGGGTATCTATATCAATCTCTAGTACAAGTTTTAGGGATGTCTCCCCATATGTCAACATGTTTCATCCAGACCAGCTATGGTTTTGGTCTTCCATCTATGCATATTGTAACGACCCATCCCGAGTTGGCCACCTCTGAGACGGTGTTGTCACATTTTGAAAATCTCAGCATGACACATATATGCAACAAGAAAAATAACACCAGCAGAAATGTTTACATCAATCTTCAACCCTCAATATGGGAGATACATTATTTTGATTTTGACTTAATCATTATATACAACGTAAAATGCATGAATATATACAAATAAATTTTTATTTTATTTTCTCATTAGTCTGAGGATGCTGACATGTACATAGCTTACAGAAAATAATTTCGTCTGACTCTCAAGCCACCAGACTATTTGTCATGCTTGCTACCTGAAATCATTGTACAATGAGAGATGAGTTTCACAAGGTCAGTGAATTAAATTTACTAGAAGTATTCAATTGGTATAAATAGCCCCTTAATATTTAATCATTTATATCTCATATGACTGGATAATAGCATATAGTCTAACATTTAGATAGTTCTTATCATATCATACTTCTATGTTTCTTTCTCACCATAATTGTCTCTCTGTGAGACTCATTTATCTATAAATAAATGCATAATATCAATAACACTTCAGTAATAAATTCAACATATAAAACAGATGCAATGCATGAATTATTATTAGGGAACGTCTTCCCACATGTCAACATGTTTTTATCTTAGACCGGCCCACTCCTGGTTCTTTATTTTCAGCATATTCCGGCTGTCACGGTTTTCATTTATTTTCAGCATATACCGACTGTCACGGTTTTCCTTTATTTCTAGCATATACCAGCTGTTACGGTTTTTCAATTAGACTGGCGCCCTCCCGGTTCTTTTATTTAATGCATATGTATATGAACAATGATATGAAATATGCATATGAACAATAACATAAAAACAAACATGAATTCAAATATTTAAATTGGCTATCCCGATTATTCTCAAATTATTATTAAAAAAATTTCACTAAATTCCTCTCATTATAAATCACATCAAATCATCCATCATAGCTTGTCAAGATCCATTAAATTTCATCTCTTTATAATTCGTATCAAAACATTAATCATAGTTCATCAAGAATTTCACTTATCGCTTTTATTATTAAATCAACTTATTATTCCAAAAATATTATTTCTCACCTAATAATTTTCGACATGTCCAAAATTCATATTATACATATCAATCAAATTTTTATCTACCACCAAAGCATAAACTAATAATTTATTTTAATATTATCACTAGATATTTAATTTTTATTTAGATTACTTAAAATAAATCTAACTGACCACGTAGCACTTAGAGCTACCCGTGGATCACCTTCTTCCTTTTTCTGCTCCTCTCAACAATTTTCCCCAGTTGCTGACCGTTAACACTTGATATAATATTTATATTAAAAATTCTAATTATTTCTTCAATTCTTCCATAATTTACACCATTTGAAAATTCCCACTTTGAATTCTGAGAAATTTCATGTATGCTAAAAATTCAAAAATAAACATTATATTATTACCTTCTGTTGTTCTTATAGCTTCTCGTGACTCTCTGTAAAATTCTTCCGTAAACTCCTTCAAAATTTTGCTCTTTCAACATTTTTTTCGGTCCCTAAGTGTTTAAAGAAATCGAGTAATTGAAGGAAAACCAAACAGGATTTGGTAAGTAATAATATAAATTATGTATATATGTATATATACATGTATATATATACCAGTAGCCTATATATATATATATATACCAGTAGCCTATATATATATATATATATATATATATATATATATATATATATATATATATATATATATAGCAAGGCATGCTGCTCCTGGCAACTGTTTCCAGCTGGTTTTTTTTTTGGACGTTTGAGATTTTTTTTTTCTTTTTTTTATTCTTCTAGACAACTCTAGATTTTTTTTAAATTTAACTTTTCGCATTTAAATATATATACTATTTTAACTCTGTGTCATATTTATTAAATTACTTCTTTACCCTTACTATACGATTACATATATTACAAATCTACCCACCTTATAAAAATTTCTTCCCCAAAATTTCCTTACCTAACTCTAGAAACAAATGCGAATAATATTTCTTCATAATTGTCTCATTCTTTCACGTAATCTCTTCAACATCTTTATTCCACCACAGAACTTGAACTAATGAAATTCTTTTATTATACAAGATTTGTTCTTTTTGTCTAAAACTCTTACTGGTACTTGTATATAGGCCAAATCTTTCTAAATTTTTATAGCTTAGCTCGAAATATTTTAATATTCATCACGTAAACACTTTCTTAAAAGTGAAACATGAAATATATTATATAAATGTTTTAATTCTGGAGGCAAATTCAGGCTACTCACAACTAGTCCAACTTTCTCAACAACCTCATAGGATCTCACATACCTCGGATTCAGCTTTCCTTTCCTGTTTAAATCCCAATGGACATTTTCATTGAGATATTTTTCAATATACCCAATCACCTACTTAAAACTCAAGATGTCTTCTTTTATTATCAGCATAGCTATTCGGTCTACTCTGTGTTGCTTTACGATTCTCTCTAACCAATTTGATCCTCCCAATTGTTAACTCAATAATTGATGGACCATATATATTTCTCTCTCCCATTTCTTCCCAACATATAGGAGTTCTACACCTCCTACCATACAATGTCTCAATCGGTGCCATCCTAATACTAGTTTGATACTGATTATTATAAGCAATTTCAACCGATGGCATGTAAGCATTCCAACTTACTGAAAAACTCATCACATTTGCCCTTAACATATCTTCTAGTACTATAATAATCCTTTTTGTCTGAGCATGAAAAATTATATTAAATACCATGGCTTTCTAAAAACCTCTCCAAACCAAGATGTAAATCTAGCATCTTTATTTGACATTATGCTTAATGGTGCTCTATACAACCTCACAATCTCAACTATATCCCTCTTCAATCCTGACCACCAGAAATTCTGTCTCAATCCTCTACACATCTTATTGTTACTCGGGTGCATCGAGTATACATCATCATATACCTTTCTCAATTCTTCTTTCTCAACTCCGCATCATTGGGAACACAAATCCATGTTCCAGTACCAAAATACCCTCATTTCAAATTTTTGAACTCATATTGCTTTCTAGTGAGCACTCAATGTTTAATCTTTTCTATCCCTTCATCTCTACCTTGTATCTCTAAAGCATTTTGCTATGGATGATTGTACAACCATATTCGTTAACCATGATCCTCTATCATTGATATTCAACTTCATTCTTATCTATTTTAAATCTATCATTAATTTCACATCAGGACTCCCAATAGCAGTAACCTTCTTGTAGATTTTTTACTCAATGCATCAACTATCACCTTCACATTTTCTAGATGATAGTGAATTGTACAATCATAGTCACTAATCAACTCCATCCACCATCTTTGCCTCAAATTCAACTCTCTCTGGGCAGGTAAGTATGTCAAACTCTTATAACCCATGAATATCTCCCAAGTGGCTATATACAGATGATGTCTCCGATCTTTAAAGTAAACACTATAGTAGCCAACTCTAAGTAATGAGTAGGGTAATTTCTATCATGAATCTTCAATTGCCTAGAAGTCTGGGCCACAACTTTCTTATGTTACATATATCCCAGTTATTGATGTGACGCATCACTATACACCACAAATCCTTCATAGGAAACACCAATACTAGAGCTGTAGTCAATTTCTCCTTTAGTAATTGAAAATTTTTCTCACACTTTCCTCACCACACAAATCTTACCTCTTTCCTGGTCAATCTATTCAACAGTATTACAATAATAGAAAAATTCTAAAAGAATCTTCTATAATAACTAGCTAACCCCAAGATGATTATAATCTCAGTCACATTAGTTGGTCTCTCCTAACTTAATATTGCCTCTAACTTTTGTGGATCAACTGTTATGCCATTTCCCGATATTACATGTTCCAATAAGGTCATTTCTTTCAGTCAAAATTCACATTTAGAAAATTATAGCATACAATCTATCTCTCTTCAAAATCTCCAATACAATTTCTAAATGTTTTGCATGCTCTTCCTTAGTCTTATAATACACTAAGATGTTATCGATGAACACGACCACAAGATTATCAGAAATAGTTAAGACATTTTATTCATCAAGTCCATGAACGTTTTTGGAATATTAGTCAATCCAAATGATATCACAAGAAACTTATGACCATAACGTGTCCTAAAAGCAGTCTTAGGCACGTTTCCCTTCTCTATCCTCAATTGATGATAACCTGATGATAAGGATTCATAGTATCTATATGTTTGTTATATTTCCTCATGTTTTAATGGTTATAAATGCTTAAATCTTGGATTTTGATTATGTTTTGTATTTTGTGGAATAGATTGAGGAGTTATATCAAATCAAATTCAAAATCAAGAGATTTGGAGTGGAAAAATCGGAGCTAAAAAAGATGTACATTCCAGAAGCAGTTTTTGCTTAAAGCGCGGGCACGTCCTATTTTCCCAGAATGTTCACAGAAGTAGTCAGCAGATAAAGCGTGAGCACGCCTTACTGGATATGAGGTTCCGAGGTTCTGATTTAGGGTTGTGAATTTGTTGGAGAAAAAGGATATGTATGATAACTGGAAAGATTTAGTTACCCATTCTTATCTTTAGGAAAGTATTTTCCAAGACTCCTTATGAAGTTAGGATTTGCTTTTAATTAGTTTCCTTATCTAGGTAGGGTAACTATTATTAGAGGGAGTAACTATTATAAATGGGAGAGGGATCTCTCATGGGGAGACGGCTTGCAGCCCTAGAGACAGATTATTCACAAAAAAATTCCTCTTCTCTTTTCTTTAGGGGTTCTTTTAATTATGAGTAGCTAAATACTTTTCTTCCAGTTGAAGGATAATTGAAGTTTTGGTTCTTCATGAATTGTGAGATCTAAATAATTTTTATTGCTCTTTATTTTTTCTCTATTTATATATCTTCTATATTTATTAAAAATTATTGTCTTGATTGATTGATGCAAAGGGCCCGTTGTTCAATTATCAAGTTAATAAATTGCCGTTTAGAACTTTAAATCCGTAATTGTTTAAATGTTCTAATATTAGTGGTAAAATAACAAAGTTGATTATAGAGAGATTTTCGATTTATGTTATGAAGATATATAATCTAGTCTAAATGAATCGAGCTTGTGTATTTGTTGGCTAGAATTGGTAGTCTATCTAATTATTAATGCTGTCGATAGATTAAATCCTAAGAGCTTGTTTAGGGTTGTTTATTAACAAGGGAAGTAATCAAAGAGCTTGTTTTGGTTATCAAGAAAGTAAGGAGAGATAGGTTGTTAGAGCTTGTTAACAACCATAACCAATTTAGTGAAGAATAGAAGATTTTATCTGTTGGAAATCACCTTGACAAGATGCCCAGGTGGTGATCTTCCAAACACCCAAGTCTTGAATGACTTGTAGAAAGAATTTCAGCAATCGAACTCAAGAACAGAAAATCAAAGAAAGAAAGAAGACAAGTAATTTGTTGTCGAGGTTCGGCAATGTGCCTACGTCCCCGTGAGTTCCTCCAAACTCTCTGCACTATCTCAATGGTTCTTACAAAGTTACAGCAATCCCCTTCAAGAATCCAAGTTCTTAAAGAAACAAGAAGAGAAGGAAGAAGATGAGAACTCAACAATGTTCTCTAATCTAATCTAGACTCTCTCTATCTAATTACAACCAGCCTCACTACAAGAGTCCCTCTTGTGTTTATGTCTCTCTACACAATTCTCTCTTAGTGTTTACAATGATCTCACAATGTCACAAAACTCTCTTGTATGTGTGTTTTTGTATCTTGTATTTTTCTTATGAAATGAGGCCTTGAGAACCCCTTTTATAGCCTCTTAATTCTTGGACATTCTTGTGAGTCATTATCCTCCCTTTAATCATGTTCTTCCTTTAATCTCAGCCCTACATCACTCTCCAAGTGATGCTGTGTGTTTTGGTGTGGTGCACACATGATTGGAGAGGTCTTATGCATGCTGGATCATGTGTGCAGCCATGTGCTGTGTGGTTCGGCACTGAAATGGTGTGGTGCGGCGCTGAGGCAGGGCTGGAAGCATGGCTTGCTGTGTGCTGCGGCGCTGGTGCTGTGTGCTGCGGTGTGACCTGATGCTGCAGCCTCCTGATGCTGTGCGCACACCTCCTACCTGTGGGCAGAAACTTCCACAGCAGTGTGTCTGACCTTCCCATGCTCAAAATTGAAGCACACACATGTGTGCAACCTTATAACTTGCTGAACTTTGATATCCCACAATTGGTTTGGACATTAACCAAACTTAGACCATGTTTGGATATGTTTGAAACTTAGGCAAATAACAACAATCTCTACCTTTGTATAAGTGTTCAAAAAAAAAAAAAAAAAACAAAACCTGAACCATTGTGCAGAAAGCTTCAGGATCCAAACTCATCTTGAGTTACCAATTAACCAACTCCATTCCTAAGAAGTCCAAGGCAATGATTGGACCTTCTTAGAGGTAGAACCTTGGTGCCTAAATCTGCAGGACTTTTCTCCGTGGTCTTCTTGTCAACATGAATGCATCCTTTTGTACCATTTTCAAAAATGTAATGATACCAAACATCCATATGCTCTGCCCCCTCATGGAACACCGGATTCCTCCAAAAGTGCCCCACACTTTGGTTATCCAAAGATACCACCACCTGCTCTTTTAGGACCTCCCACTCGTCCAACAACCCTTTGCACCCCATAGCTTCCTTTATGGCTTCCATAGCCGCTATGCATTCTGCCCCGGTTGTTATGAGTGCTACCATTGGCTGCCACTAAGCCTCCATGTACCTCAGCAACCACTTCATCCCAAGCCAATGCTCTTTTCCGGGATTGCTCACACATTTGCTGAAAACATCCATTGCCCAAGAAACACTTGACCTGTTTCTCTTCCTTTCTCGGATGATTCTCCTCATCCCAAGGATCTTTTGTGCAAGGCTAAGATCCTTCCTCTCGAACTCCTCACTGAGTTAAGAAGTAAACCTTTCCATCCTCTTCCTGCTGTTCCAAACTAACAGCCCATCAATGACATAGGTGAGGATACTCACCATCTTCTCCACCTTGTGTCCAGGTGAGAAAGTTTATGTGAAACCTATGTCTCCTATTCTTGTGAACCCATTCGCCACCAGTCTAGCCTTGTTCCAGACTTCATCTCTTGGAGGGCACCCTTCTTTGATCTTGTTAGTGCACTTACATTCCACAACTTTCTGATTTCTTGGAATTTTTACCAATTCCCAAAAGTTGTTCTTCCTAAAAGAATCCATTTCTTCCTCCATAGCTAGCTTCCACCTTGGCGAATCCTTACATGCCATGGCATCCATGTAAGTCTCTTGTTCACACATCCCTTCTTTTGTCCAAGGAGTTGCTGCATCCACAGCATCCGCAAACTCATATCTTGAAAGTGGTCCAACCAACCTTCCTTCCCGGTTCCTTGTGAGCTGGTAGTCCTTCCGACTCGCTGCATCAACCTCTTCTAGTTCACCCTCCTCATGAGCGTCCTCATAAGCGTCCTGAGCTTGACATTCTTCAATGGGCTCTACCTGGTCCGAACCCTCTTGCCTCCTTTGCTCTACCTGAACAAAATCTCCCTTGATGCTATGCTCAACAATTTCTGAATTGGTTTGCTCACTAGCCCCTACAGGGTTAGTATTCTCCAAGTAGGGAAATAACAGTTCATTAAAATTAACATCCCTACTTATTATGAGTTTCAATCCTTCTTTTTCTAAGGACCACAACCTGTACCCCTTAGCCCCTTCCCCATATCCTAGAAACACATATTTTCTAGATCTTGGGCTAAGCTTATCCTCTTTTTGGAGTGCATACGCAGCACACCCAAAAATCCTAAGGTTGTCCAACTCAGGGGGTTTTCCACTCCACAACTCTTCGGGATTCTTATGGTATACAATCCTAGAGGGTGATCTATTAATCAAATATGTAGCTGTAGACACTGTTTCCCCCCAAAAACATTTAGGTAATCTGGATCCTATTAGCATGCACCTAACTTTTTCCATAAGGGTCTTATTCATCAACTCAGCAACTCCACTTTGTTGAGGGGTTTCCACAACTATCCTATGTCTTAGAATGCCATTTAACCTACAGAATTGATCAAGTTCTTGGTTAAAAATTTCTAAGCCATTATCGGTTCTTATCCCCTTAACTACTCTACCCATTTGAGTCTCAACCAGCCCTTTCCACACCACTAATTTATTCAAGGCATCTAATTTATTCTTAACCAAATAAACCCATACTTTTCTTGAATAATCATCAATTAAAGACAGAAAGTAAAAGTTACCTCCCTGTGTTGGTGTTCTTACTGGTCCCCAAAGGCCCGAATGAATGTAATCAAGAATCCCCTTAGACTTGTGCACTCCGGTGTTAAAGCTGACCCGGTGTTGCTTCCCAAGAATGCAACTCTCACAGAAATCTAGTTTTTCTACTTTATCACCACCAAGTAGACCTTCCTTGTTAAGCACTTGCAAGCCTTTTTCGCTCATGTGTCCCAAGCGAGTGTGCCAAAGGGCTGCCTTATCCAGCTCAGCCATCAAGCTTGCTGCTTGATCATTGGTTTCTGTTTCTCCGATCATCTCATAAAGTCTATCATTTCTTGCTGCCTTGATCACTACTAAAGATCCCTTGGCCACCTTGATCTTTCCTCCCTCTAATTTGCATGTGTACCCCATGGAGTCCAGCTGCCCCAATGAGATCAAGTTCCTCTTCAAGTCTGGAAGATATCTTACATTTCGTAGCAGCCTTATAACTCCATCAAACATCCTCAATTGGATGTCTTCAATCCCTCTCACTTGGCAAGAATTGTCATTCCCCAATAAGACTCTTCCCTCATTGATCTCCTTGAAATTCTTGAACCATTCTTTGTGAGGGCACATATGATAGGTGCACCCGGAGTCAAGAATCCACTTTCCGCTGCCTTGCCTCCTGCTCACATTTGAGCATGCAACAAGAACATCATATTGCTGTTCTCCTTTGGCAACCGAAGCCTCTCCATTGTTGGTATGACTTCTCCTCTCATCCCATATCCTCTTCTTGCAATCTTTCTTGAAATGGCCCTCCTTGTTGCAGTAGAAGCATCTCTTTCCTCCTCCATATCTTGTCTTGGAGTGAGATCTCCCATGGCTTTGCCCTCTACCTCTTGATTTCTCCCGGTAGCTGCCATAAGTGCTACTGCCATTCCGAGCTGCTGGCCTTCCTCTTACGAACAGCCCTTCACTACTTGATGCCTCCTTCATCTTGGCTTTGAAATCATGTGCCCTTATGGCATTGATCACAATCTCCTTTGTCAAAGAATCCCTTCTATACTCAATTGCATTAATCAAATTATCAAAGCAATCTGGAAGTGAATTTAATAAAATGACAGCCAATTGTTCATCCGGAAAAGTAATGCTACAGCTATTCAAATCTTGAACTAGCTTGTTAAAGACATTAAGATTATCTTGCAACTCCTTACTAGGGTCCATTTTAAAAGCAAAGATTCTTTTAAGAAGATAAATTTTGTTAGGAAGAGTTTTGGTAAGAAACAACTTATCTAGTTTCTTCCATATGACAGCTGGATCCTCCGAGTCTCCGCACTCCCTTGTGATACTATCCGACATGTGCAAGAAAATGGTGCTGTAGGCCATCTTCTTCATCTCGGTCCGCTATTCCTCCGTGACACTTGCTGGAAAAGCATCATCTTCTCCAATAGCCAAGTCCACTTTCTGCTGCATTAGAACCGCCTTGATCTTCCGCTTCCATAGGGTAAAGTCCCCCTTTCCATCAAACTTCTTCACACAGAAATTTGAAGCCATCTTTTGCGGACAAGATCCCAGATTTGTGCACTAACCACAACTACTTTCTTTAACCTCAAGAACACAGATCGAAGATGGATCTTTAACACCGTTCTTGAATCAACCTTCAAGAACACGACCGGATCTTGATCTTTAACCGTTCTTGATTCACCCAAGAAGTTTGATCTTTGATTCTTGGAGTCTTGGCTCCGTACTTTCTACTTCTTGTTCCGATAACTAGCTGCTGTGCTCTGATACCACTGTTGGAAATCACCTTGACAAGATGCCCAGGTGGTGATCTTCCAAACACCCAAGTCTTGAATGACTTGTAGAAAGAATTTCAGCAATCGAACTCAAGAATAGGAAATCAAAGAAAGAAAGAAGACAAGTAATTTGTTGTCGAGGTTCGACAATGTGCCTACGTCCCCGTGAGTTCCTCCGAACTCTCTGCACTATCTCAATGGTTCTTACAAAGTTACAGCAATCCCCTTCAAGAATCCAAGTTCTTGAAGAAACAAGAAGAGAAGGAAGAAGATGAGAACTCAACAATGTTCTCTAATCTAATCTAGACTCTCTCTATCTAATTACAACCAGCCTCACTACAAGAGCCCCTCTTGTGTTTATGTCTCTCTACACAATTCTCTCTTAGTGTTTACAATGATCTCACAATGTCACAAAACTCTCTTGTATGTGTGTTTTTGTATCTTGTATTTTTCTTATGAAATGAGGCCTTGAGAACCCCTTTTATAGCCTCTTAATTCTTGGACATTCTTGTGAGTCATTATCCTCCCTTTGATCATGTTCTTCCTTTAATCTCAGCCCTACATCACTCTCCAAGTGATGCTGTGTGTTTTGGTGTGGTGCACACATGATTGGAGAGGTCTTATGCATGCTGGATCATGTGTGCAGCCATGTACTGTGTGGTTCGGCACTGAAATGGTATGGTGCGGCGCTGAGGCAGGGCTGGAAGCATGGCTTGCTGTGTGCTACGGCGCTGGTGCTGTGTGCTGCGGTGTGACCTGATGCTGCAGCCTCCTGATGCTGTGCGTGCACCTCCTGCCTGTGGGCAGAAACTTCCACAGCAGTGTGCCTGACCTTCCCATGCTCAAAATTGAAGCACACACATGTGTGCAACCTTATAACTTACTGAACTTTGATCCAAAATTGGTTTGGACATTAACCGAACTTAGACCATGTTTGGATATGTTTGAAACTTAGGCAAATAACAACATTATCCTTGTATCTGTGATCAATTCTCTGAACCAATTCTGAAATTATACATTTGGTTGGATATTTGCCTGATATTGATTTCTCTTTAGTTTTTAGTTGATTATAATTGCTTCCTCTTTTATTTCACTTCGAAATTTCAAACCCTCTTTTTTCTTTGCTTTAATTTTTATTAAAATAAATCTACCAAATCCCTGTGGATACGACCTTGCTCATCACTGTTACAATTTATATTTTTCGAGAGTGAGAATTTTATTATTTGTTGGATTCGACACCCATCAATTTTTTGGTGCCGTTGCTGGGGACTAGTGTTAATTAGATTTATTTTAATGCTTTGTTCTTCTAATGTAGGTGAACTCCAACACGATCCTGAGATTGAGAAGACGGCTCGGAAGTTGAGGAAGGAAGCTAAATTGCGTGACAAACAAGCATCTCATCCTCACCCCCCGGATTTAATTTAGTACCTGACTTGGTTGATTCATCTAGTGATTCTAAAATAGAAGAAGCAATGGCCAATCAAGAGAGAACTTCAAGGGAAATGGCTGTACCAAATGTAAATCAACAGCCACTCTGCATTACATATCCAGCTTTGGAAATGGGTTTTGAGTTAAAATCTGGATTGATCCATTTGCTCCCAAATTTTCGTGGTCTTGAGAATGAAGATCTTCAAAAGTGTCTGAAGGAATTCCACGTGGTGTGTTCAAGCATGAAACCGCAAGGAGTGACCGAAGAACAAATCAAATTACGTGCTTTTCTATTCTCGCTTACTGAAAAAGCAAAGGATTGGTTATTTTATTTGCCCCCTGGCTCTGTAACCATATGGATAGAGATGGTGAGATTGTTTCTTAATAAATTTTTCCCTGCATCATGAGCTGCTGGCATTAGAAGGGAGATATGTGGAATAAAACAGAAAGATACAGAGACTCTTCATGAGTATTGGGAAAAATTTAAGCAACTCTGTGCAAGCTGCCCACAACATGGAATTTTTGAACAACTCCTCATTCAATATTTCTACTAAGGGCTCCTACCCATGGAAAGGAAGATGATGGATGCAGCGAGTGGAGGTGCCATAGTGTACAAAACTCCTCGTGACACTAGAGATTTGATCTCTATCATGGCCGCTAACTCACAACAATTTGGATTTAGGCAGGACACATCTCCAATAAGGGTGAATGAGGTAAGTATATCTTCCCTTGTAAATCAAATATCCAATCTAACTTCTATTGTTCAACAGTTAGCTGTAGGAAATATGCAACAAGTGAAAGCTTGTGGGATTTGTGCTATTATCGGTCATCCAACTGACATGTGCCCTACACTTCGAGATGATTCCTATGAGCATGCCAATGCAGCTGGAGTATTTCCAGGCCCACCACAAAAGAAATATGATCCCTATTCAAATACCTACAACCCAGGATGGAGGGATTATCCCAATTTCAGCTATGGAGCAAGACCACAATTCCAACACTTTCAGTATAGACCACCTGCTCCACCACTACAACAAACCTCCACAAGTTCAGGTATACCTCTAGAAGAAATTGTTAAATCACTTGCAACTAACACACAACAATTTCAACAGGAGACAAGAACAAGCATTCAGCAACTAGAGAATCAAATGAGTCAACTGGCATCTTCTATGAACAGATTGGAATCTCAAGGTAAATTGCCCTCACAAACTGTTGTTAACCCAAAATAAAATGCTAGTGCAGTTACCTTGAGAAGCAGGAAGGAGTTGAAGGAACCCAGTAAGGCAGCACGTGGAGAAGAAATTGAAAAAGAAGTAGTTGCTCTTCAACCTCAAACTGACCAGCTTAGAGGACTCGATAGTGAACAACCAAAGGCATTGGTGACAAATCCTCCCTTTTCTACTAGATTGACTAAATCCAAGAAAGAAGAGGAAGAGAAGGAAATTCTTGAAACTTTTCGCAAGGTTGAGGTAAATATTCCCTTACTTGATGCAATTAAACAAGTGCCTCGATATGTTAAATTTCTCAAGGAGTTGTGCACCAACAAGAGGAAGTTGAAAGGTAATGAAAAGATAAGTATGGGGGAAAATGTTTCAGCTGTCCTCCAGAAAAAATTACCTCCAAAATGCAAGGACCCAGGTATGTTTACTATCCCTTGCAAACTAGGTGATACTAGGATTGAGAAAGCAATGCTAGATCTAAGAGCTTCAATAAATGTCACGCCTCTCTCTATTTATTCATCTTTGAATATTGGTCCATTAAAAGAAACAAGTGTGATTATTCAACTTGCTGATAGATCTAATATATATCCTGAAGGAGTCTTGGAGGATGTCTTAGTACAAGTTAATGGGTTGGTCTTTCCTGCTGATTTTTATGTTCTTGACATGGAAGAAGATGACTCTTCTAATTCAACACTAATGTTATTAGGAAGGCCATTTCTAAAAACATCTAGGAAAAAAATTGATGTGGATGATGGTACACTCATAATGGAATTTGATGGTGAAATTATTAAATTCAATATTTATGACGCCATGAGGTACCCTAATGATGTGTCTTCTGTTTTTGTTATGGATGTTATTGACCCGTTGGCTCAGGAAATCTTTGATCTAATTGATGATGATAAGCTAAAAGTTATACTTAACAAGCATTTCACTCTTGAAGGGACTACTACAACTGAAGAACTCGTCATCTAAGAAGAAGCAAGGAACTTTGAGTCTGAAATGGGAAAAGAAGTGCCAGAAGAATAAATAATAATAACTGAATTGAAAACTTTACTTGCTCATTTGAAATATGCCTATTTAGAGAAAAATATTTTCCTCGTTATAATATCTTCTTCGTTGATAGGTAAAATGGAAGAATGGTTGCTGGAAGTCCTAAGAAGGCATATATTTCGGGGAAAGCTGAAATCTCGGTGGACTAGACCATACACCGTGATAAGTGTATCACCTTTTAGTACCGTTGAAATACGACACAAGAAAAACAAAGCGACGTTCAAGGTCAACGAGCATAGATTGAAGCACTACATTATGGGGACATTTGACCCTCAATCGTCCACAACCATTCTCCAAGAGCCATAAATCGGAAAGTCTAGCCAAAGATGTTAAAGAACGGTTTTTTTTGGGAGGCAACCCAACTTTTTGTCTTACTTTCCTTGTTTTCTTTATTTTATTCCTTTTTCTTTTATTTAGATTACTTTTAGTTTTTTTTTTTTATCATTTTTCGGAGTACATTTGATTTTCTTTCCAATTTTTTGGCAGAAGATGATTTTCGTAACCTGTGGGCACGCCTTATGGAAAATCTTGAATCCTAGAATTGAGCAACAAACCAAAAAAAATCTTTGAATACAACGTGCCCACACCTTATTCCAGTTGTTCTCCTGGTTGAAAGTGTCAAAAACAAAAATAAAAAAAAAATCAAAAATCAAAAAACAAAAAACAAAAAAATCAAAAAATAAAAAAAAATATATATATATATATATAAATTTTGACAATTTTTTCCTTTTCAATTTCTTTTCTTCTCAGTTGCCCTAACTCTTCTCTTGCTCTAAATTTTATAGCCGCCTCCTTCACCCAGCCGCCTCCTCCAAACAGCCGCCCAGCCCCACACTAGACCACCTGTACCGCACCACCAGCGGTGAGGGCAGAACGATGAGCTTCACTGCGTGCGCCAACCACACACAGTGCGCGTTATTTCTAGCGCAGCACCAGGCGCCGATCGCCCAGCCCCGCACCACAACGCGACCACCGAGCACCGCCCCAGTCCACCCATGCACCTCGTCCAACTCCGCGCAAGCAAAATAGTCCCTTGGACGCCCACCACACAGCACTCCACCGGTCCACTTCTATCTTTATTCCTCACGCCATGGGAAAGAACAAGATTGCTCCAAGCCAATTGAACACACAGCGAGGAACCCCTCTAATGCGTACAAGAGCCAGAATTGGGAAAGGGAAGCACATTCTTCCACCTTTAGAATCGGATTTGAAAGGGCATTTGACATTCACTAAAAATAAAGATAAGACAAGGTATTAGGACATCTGTATGCGGTCAATAATCCCCTGTAAATATATTCATCACCCTACAATGGAAGCTTTGGATATCTCTACTGCTGTGTTTGAGCTCATTGACAATATAGGGTGGTGATTATGCCTAAAGAGTACTGCGGTAGTTGTAGTACAGCTTTGGGGTGTCGATTTCATAGGGAAACAAGATAACTATAAGAGAAGGTGTGAACCTTAACATAGACGATAAAGATCAAGTGAGAGAATAAAGTATTGTGTGAAAATTGTGTAGATAATATAATGGAGGCAACAAGGGTCCAGGAATCCTCCCTAGGTTTGTTGCCTTATTCCAGTCTCAATTCAGTTGTCTTTATCTTGATTGCAAGTTTCACATCCCAAACAAGCAATCAGCAAATATTCAATTAAGCACCTATATAAACCCTAATGTAATTGTTATGAAATACTTTTTACTTTCAAGCACACATGACCTAACTTATAGATTATTAAGAAACGACAATATATCATGATGACAATACTACAGTAATGGACAAATCAATAAGAGAAATCTACCGAACTCAATCACACCTCAACAACATCACATAAGAAGAGCATGACTAGACTTATATGGGGGAGAAAGATGCAATCACTGGATTACGAGGAAATTTTCTAATTAAATTGAAAAGTAAATCATAATAATGTTTAACAATAAATTTATATTACAACTGAACTAATAAAGGAATTAAAGAACAACAAAACCTAGGGATTCATCCCTTCGCCTTGCTTGGAGATTAGTCGGCCATGGGGGAGAGTGTGGCAGCCTCTCTTGAGTTTTTCGGCGTTTTATCTATTTTTTGAATGTCTAATTACAAACCCTAAGTGGTCTATTTATAGTGTACAAGGTCTAGGGGTGTTTTAAGGTTTGAACAAGTCATTAAAGACCTAATTAGGGCCTAACTCGGAGAACAGGGTCTGTGCGCGCGCTACACCTTGGATTTAGTTGCATTGCACCTTGGCTTTTGTCAAGTTTCTTATGTGTGTGGTGGGGTGTGCCTTAGCTTCTCCAGGGTGCACCTCAGCCCTTCAAGGTGCACCTCAGCTTCTCCAGGGTGCACCTTGACCTGTTGGATATTTGTGGCTTCTTTTGGGCTTCTTTCTGAAGGGTGCGCCCCAGCCCTTCCAGGGTGCACCTTGACCTGATTTGTAGAGATCTTCTTTGTTTTATCTTTTCGCAGCCATGGCTCCACTTTGGTATGCATCGAATCATCTTGCTTCAAGCACCGAATGCTTTTCCCATCTTTTTTTAACTCAAGATACCTGAAAATGCAAGAAATAAGTTAATGTTCCAAGAATACCACTTTGGAGTTGTTAACGAATAAAAATGCAATTAAAACCTAAATTAACCCTAAAGTGCTAACAAATAAGTACAATTAAGATACATTTTATGGCTCTCATCACACACAACCCCTAACTAGCTTATTGCTAGTCCCTAGCAATTCAAGCAAAAACAAGAGATGAATTCTACGATGGGAATCAAAGTAAATGAAAAGAAATATTAGTGTTAACCAAGAGTGATTCACATTTTGTCTCAAAAATTGCACATAACACACGGCACAAAGAATCATTAAATTTCACCTAAATCCAAAAGTAATCCAAACATCAGTCTTAAAATCGTTATTGACTCTTAACATCCATCTTACCACAAACCATTAATCCGAACACCCGGATGATTTTATACATAACATTCATGAATACAAGTCTTAACCTCTAAAAAAATAATAAATTGCGTGATATCAATCACAAAAACAAGCTCCATAGGCTCACTTTTCAAACCACTCTCCTCTATTGTAGAAAAATCACACTACATTGAATCAATAGGTCTTTAATAAGCTTGTAACGTTTGGCTAAGGTAAAGGTTAAGAAAGAACGGGAAAGATTCAACAAGTAAAAGAAATTAATCTCTTAGTTTTGAACACAACTCTTTAAGCACTAATAACCTTACTTCAACACCCAACTCTTTCAACCATTTTTTTATAAGAGCATATCTCTCAATAAATCACCACTTTTCTTTTCTTTTCTTCTTTCTTTGCCATAATTCTCTTTTTTCTTTTCTTTTCTTTCCTTTTCTTTTGTATTTTGGTATAAGATCATTCACCTCCTTTTTCATTTTTTTTTCTTTTCTTTTCCACAACCCCCAACTTATCTTCTTTAATGTACCTGGATTATAGTAGTAATATTTTTTTTTTTCATATTTTTACCCTTACTCCTTTTAAGTGCTTCTCACAACATGTGTATAACTAAGTTCTTTTAAAAGAAAGGTAAGGATAAAATATTTTTAGGCTCATAAAGATGAGTAAATGGTTTATCGAAAGAAACAAGGCTCAATTTTTCTTTTCAAGAAAAAGGCTCAAATAGGTGACTAGTGATAAATATAGCAATGATAGGTTTGAAAGGCTCAAACGGTCCAAAAATGGCCTATATCATATCCTAAGTAATGTGCATTCTAGGAATTCACCTCAAGTGATTATCAAGTAAGTTCTAGAGCCTGTCGAGACCGCAAAAGTATTCACAAAACAATCACACATAAAACTTTTCTAAATGCTTTAGACTAATCATACAATCTTACCACAAACTAGAGTCTCAAACCAAATGAAGATTGATACTTCAATTAATTTCAAACCGAAGCAAGATTTAACTTCTTCTAAATGCTATATGCTATCTCAATTAAGCTCATATCATTGACATGTGAATTAACTCTAAGGCTAATACCAAGCATGCTAGAAACAAACAAAAAGGAAAATGACACCAAACAGTTCAATGAAAAACAATCATATGTTTCCTCCATCCCCAACTTAAAATAAGCATTGTCCTCAATGTAAAAGAAAAAGTTAAGGAAACTCCCTTTTTGACCAAAGGTGCGTGGAGTTGAAAGTTGTGCACGATCATTTGAACTTCTTCGTTTATTTGTTCCTGAAAAATAAATACGAAAGTAAAACTGGAAAACAACAAAATAATAATAATAAACAAGAAAAAAAAATGAAAATCAATAAAAATAAAAAGATACGTTGTGGGTTGCCTCCCATGAGCGCTAAGTTTTATATCTTCAGCCAGACACTTTTATTCCCTCCCCGAAAAACATGAGTTGGATACACCAGCCACTGCTTTGCTACAAAATTTTGTGCTTGTATGCTTTGGCAATGGCAAGGAATACTTAAAGTCCACCGCATGTGGCTCAAGTGTTTTTGGTGATGCCCATTTACTATCAGCAATAGGGTATTTGATTCCCGCATCCATGTGACTTCTCTCAAGCAACTTCTCAAAGCATGGTTTGCAAGATGTCTTAATAAATTCCTGTGGCTTATCAAAAACATCAACAACATTAACGGCATGGGGATAATTGGAAGAATCTTTGAACTTAAGATTATTAGGAATGAATTCCGAAGAGTTAGAATTATCTTTGATGTACTCATCCTCTTCATGTGGCTGCCATGGGACTCGAAAAACATTTACCTCTAGAGTCCTATTTCCAAATGATAATGTCATTAGGCCATTCCTACAATTAATGAGGGCAGTGGTGGTGGCAATGAGTGGTCTTCCGAGTATCAAAGGAAATTTGGACTCCGCGTTTATTGTAGAAACAGTATCTAAAACAAAAAAATCAACAGGATAATAGAAATTATCAATTTGCAACAAAACGTCTTCCACAATACCTCTTGGTTTTCTTACCGATCTATCTGCTAATTGAAGTACCACGGAGGTTGGTTTGATCTCATCTAGACTGAGCTGCAAGTACATGGAGTATGGCGTGAGGTTTACACTAGCACCCAAATCTAGCAATGCTTTGCCACTTTTATTTCCAATTTGGCAAGCCATCGTTGGACAGCCCAGATATTTATATTTGGGCGGTGTCTTGTTGTTAATTACAGCACTTGCTTGCTCCATTAAGAATGTCGTCTTCTTCACATTGTGCTTCCTCTTGAGTGTGCATAGATCCTTGATGACTTTAGCATAGTTGGGAATCTGTTTTATGACATGAAGAAAAGGAAGATTAATTTTAACATGCTGAAGTTGTTCAAGAATCTCACCTTTTAATGCTGTATTTATCTCCTTAGGTTTAAAGAGTGCTTGAAGGAAAGGCACCGGTGGGCGATAAACATCATGGGCCTCTTGTTACTTGGGGGCTTTATCCTTGTTGTTTACAGTATTAGGAATCAAGTGTGATGGTAGAGTGGGACCATCAATTGTCTTACCACTGCAAGTAATTTTGGCATTAGCCTCTCTAATGTTTTGATTTTCATGATTGGAGGTTTGTGCCATATGTTGTCCCCTTGGATTAGGTTGTGGCTGTGAAGGAAATCGATCTTGTTCTTGAATCGTCAAGAAACTAGTCAACTTGGTGAGTTGACTCTTTATTACCTTTTGTTCCTCTTTGATCGCTTGTTGTTCCTCTAACAACCGTTGATTTATTTTTCCTTGATCTTCCACACTCTTGGCATGTACCTGCATAAATGACTTAAACATATCTTCCAAAGGTAAAGATTGTTGAGGTGCATTAAATGAGGTTGCTTCCGGTTTCCATTGGGTACTAGAGTGGGGATGAGGTTGTATATCGGATCTCCAACTAAAATTAGAGTGATTATTCCAACCGGGATTATAGGTGCTAGAGTAGGGTGAGTATGGTTTGCTAGAGGGTATACCTAAAGCATTACACTCTCCCTTCATCTCAAAATAGGTTGGAAAATCCCTAGGCAAATGATCTACCCTATTACACATGAAACAAGGCTCATATGACTCTGCCCTAGCAACCGGTTTAGGGGTTCTAGTGTCCTTGGTTTTTAAGGCTTCAATTTCCTTAGTTAGGACCTCTAAACGGGCTTTAAGGCTGTTCTCTTCCTTAAGTTGGTAAATCCCAGCGGGTTGATTTCTCCTAGTGCCTTCCATGGCATCTAGTTCAGTCCAAGTATGGGCTTTTTCTGATAGGTCATCTAGGGAATCTATGGCTTGGTCGGGATCTTTTTGAAGAAAATTCCCATTGCACATCATTTCTATGAACTGCCTTTCCCTACTTAGGAGTCCATCATAGAAATAGCTAACTACCCGCCAACTCTCATACCCATGGTGTGGATAAGAATTCAAAAGGTCCTTGAAACGTTCCCAAACTTGATATAAGGTTTCACTCTCCTTTTGTGCAAAGTTTGAGATTTGTCTCTTGAGGTTGTTGGTCTTATGGGTTGGGAAGTGTTTTTGGAAGAAAACTCGGGTCATCTCATCCCAACCACCTATGGACCTAGGCCTTAACGAGTACAGCCAAGCCTTGGCTTTTTTCTTAAGTAAAAAAAGGAAAAACCGAATTTTGACGGTGTCTATCATATCAGCTCTACTGTGAAAAGCAGCTACTACTTCCTCAAATTCTCTAATATGGATATAGGGGTTTTCATTTTCAAACCCGTGGAAAATTGGTAGCAATTGGATCATACCTGACTTAAAATCAGGTTGTTGAACATTAGGGGGGAACATGATACACAATCGTGTAGCCGCACAGTTAGGGTGCAAGTAATCCTTAAGTGTCTTAGGGGGTCGATCTTCGTGTTCAATCATTTTTTCGGGACTAGATGGATTGTCAAATAAAGGATTTAAAAAAGAATTAAATTCTGACTCTAACACTGGCCTACAACCAAATCTACCCACAACGTCTCTATATCTATGCTTGTGAGGTAATAAAATACTATAAAAAAGAAAGAATCAAATAAAATAAAAATAAAAAATTAATGTAGCAAGCTAAAAGAAGGAACGAAGTTATCGCCTTTACAGCTGCTGAAAAGAAAAATTATTTACAACTCTTCTACCGTCATGTCAAAGGTTGACAACCTTCTTTGTACTTAAGCGCATTTCCCCGGCAACGGCACCAAAATTTGATTACGCCCAAAACGTAACGCGGTATTGTAGTACAGCTTTGGGTGTCGATTTCACAGGGAAACAAACTAATTACAAAAAAAAGGTGTAAACCTCAACACAAACGATAAAAGTTGAATTGACAAAATTTGAATTGTTGATTGTGTGAAAATTGTGTAAATAATTGATGGATAATATAATAAAGAAACAACAAGGTTTCGGAAATCCTTCCTAGGTTCGTTGCCCTAATCCTAACTTGATTCAGTTGTTTTTATCTCGATTGCAAGTTTCACATCCCAAACAGGCAATCGGCAAATATTTAATTAAAGCGCATGTATAAACCCTAATGTAATTGATATGAATTATTCTTTACTTTCAAGCACACATGACCTAACTTATAAATTATCAAAAGACGACAATATATCAAAATGAAAATACCATAGCAATGGATAAATCTATAAAATAGATCTACGGGACTCAATCACACCCAAACAAATACACATAGGAAGAGCATGACTAGACTTATATGGAAAAGAAGCATGCAATTACCGGACTAATAAGAAATCTACTAATTAAATTAAAGAATAAAACATAACAATGTTTAATGAAAATAATACCAAACTAAAACTGAATCAAATAGAGGATAATAAGAACAACTACACCTAGGGATTCATCCCTTCGCCTTGCTTGGAGACTAGCCAGCCATAGGGCTCATGCGTCCTCGAGTTACCTCCGGCCTCTCAACGATCATCTCCCCCTTGGTAGTGAAAGCTTTTGTGATTCCTCAGCTTGCCCAATAAAATTACTTCGGATTGCTCCTAAGAGCCCTCTGGATTGCTCCTAAAAGCCCTCTAGATTCACTTTCTGATGATCTCAGATGATCTCAGATTCTCCGATGGTCCTTAAAGCTAAAGTGGAGTGGGTCTTATATAGGCAAATACCATGAGTGCAATGTGTTTCCAATCCAATGCGGGATTTGGGATATAGAAATGTGTTTCTAACTGATGTGGGATGTAGGATTTAAGCCTTCACATGCCCTTCACGCTGAAATCCCGCATAGCCCACACAGCCTGACCTCTGTTTACTTAAACTGCCATAACTTTCTATAGAAAAATCATTTTTATGAATCGTAAAATTCTCCAGAAAATAGAATTTCGGATATTTCTAAGAATATATGGCTCATCTCCTGGTTTTTCTTGTATCAATACAGTTTAATTTGCAAAGATGATTGATCTGTACGGGCAATTCTAGCAATTTAGTGAAACTCCTTTGCAGTGCGGGCAGCAGCTGTTGCTCTTTTAAGCCCTCCATCTTGTCCTTCCAAATGCATTGCTTCACTCCAGTATGCCTCGAGTCTTTGTGCCTCAAGCAATGATAACTTTTCCTCCTCTTTTGAGCTTAAAGTACCTGAAAATGCACCGAAATAGATCAATGATCCAAGAATGATACTTTAGAGTTGTTAATGTATAAAAGTGCAATTAAAACCTAGATCAACCCTAAAATTATAACAATTAAGTACTGTTAAGATGCATTTTATCAAAACATACGTGGTAGCTGTAGTACAACTTTGGGGTGTCAATTCCACAGGGAAACAAGATAACTACAAGAGAAGGTGTGAACCTTAACACAAACGATAAAGATCAAGTGAGAGAATAAAATATTGTGTGAAAATTGTGTAGATAATATAATGGAGGCAACAAGGGTCCGGGAATCCTCCCTAGGTTTGTTGCCTTATTCCATTCTCAATTCAGTTGTCTTTATCTCGATTGCAAGTTTCACATCCCAAACAAGCAATCGACAAATATTCAATTAAGCACCTATATAAACCCTAATGTAATTGTTATGAAATACTTTTTACTTTCAAGCACACATGACCTAACTTATAGATTATCAAGAAATGACAATATATCATGATGACAGTACTGCAGTAATGAATAAATCTATAAGAGAAATCTACCAGACTCATTCACACCTGAACAACATCACATAAGAAGAGCATGACTAGACTTATATGGGGGAGAAAGATGCATCACCGAATTAAGGGGAAATGTTCTAATTAAATCATGATAATGTTTTATGATAAATCCATATTACAACTGAACTAATAAAGGAATTAAAGAACAACAAAACCTAGAGATTCATCCTTTTGCCTTGCTTGGAGATTAGTCGGCTATGGGGGAGAGTGTGGCAACCTCTCTTGAGTTTTTCAGCCTTCTATCTATTTTTTGAATATCTAATTACAAACCCTAACTGGTTTATTTATAGTGTACAAGGCCTAAGGGTGTTCTAGGGTTTGAACAAGTCATTAAAGACCTAATTAGGGCCTCACTCGGAGAACAGGGTCTGTGCGTGCTCTGCACCTTGGATTTAGTCACACTACACCTTGGCTTTTGTCAAGTTTCTTGTGTGTGCGGTGGGGTGCACCTCAGCTTCTCCAGGGTGCACCTCAACAATTCAAGGTGCACCTCAGCTTCTCCAGGGTGCACCTTGACCTGTTGGATCTTTGAGGCTTCTTTTGGGCTTCTTTCTGAAGGGTGCACCCCAGCCCTTCCAGGGTGCAGCTTGACCTGATTTGTAGAGATCTTCTTTGTTTTATCTTTTCGCAGCCATGGCTCCACTTTGGTATGCATCGAATCATCTTGCTTCAAGCACCGAATGTTTTTCCCATCTTTTTTTTAACTTAAGATACCTGAAAAATGCAAGAAATAAGCTAATGTTCTAAGAATACCACTTTAGAGTTGTTAACGAATAAAAATGAAATTAAAACCTAAATCAACCCTAAAGTGCTAACAAATAAGTATGATTAAGATGCATTTTATGGCTCTCATTTGGTGGCAAACTTACTTTTTCCTTACTTGCCCGACATGTATTGAACTAGTTAGAGAATTTTACACTACTTTCAAGTTCAACAAGCCTAATAATTTCACACTTCACAGCCCACAAGTACTCAAGTTTAGATTAATGGGAAAAGAATTTAAGCTCTAAATCACTGAATTCAACATTGCCTTTGGATTTATCTATGAAGAATATGCTAAGTCTGATGAATATTTGAACAGTTCTTGTGATTTTAGTGAGGCCTTTGAACCAGTTAGATTGCATAACACTCTGTCCACTGCTGATCACTATGACCCAAGTAAATCCAAAGATACCTACCTCCGTGATCCTGTCTTGAAATACATTCATAAGTTTCTTGCCTTTACTTTTTCGGGTAGGAAGGATTCTGCTGTTGTGTTGTCAAAAGCTGAATTTTATTTTTTGTGGTGCATGCAAAACAAAATCAAAGTGAATCTTAGGTTTTGGTTAGCTTCACAATTTTCTGGTGTCCTTAAAAACAAGTGTCCTTTGATTTTAGGTTCACTAATCACCCACTTAGCTGTTCATGAAAAATTGATTGATCTTGAGAATAATGATCTTCATATTGCTTATAAGATGTTGCCCTTGGACTTATATTGTTTGGAGGGGATGGGTTTAGTTGGAAGAAAAGAGGGTGTCTTCTATTTATATCCACCAGGAACCGTTCTGACACGATCACAACGCAAGCTCCTTGACGCTACCGATGATGACGAGGTCGAAGAATCTACAAACTTGCCTTCCACATCCACCGCATTTTCCCAAGGATAATTTGGCGATCAGATTACGAGACTTGCAGACAAAGTTACCAGATTGGACAGAAACATGACAACTTTCTTTGCTTACATGGGATTCACACCACCTTCACCCCCAAGAACGTGACTGATATCTTGGTTGATGCTCAACGTTTTCAGGGGAGTTTTCTACTTATTCTTATTCTTTTATAGTTTTTGAGTATTTATTTTTGATACATTGAGGACAATGTATGTATTAAGTGTGGGGAAGGGTCTTCGATATATGAATTTGATTTTACTTTGAACTTCACTTTTAGCTCCATTTTGATCAATTTTTGCGTCATTTTCCAAGAAAATTTTCAAAAATCCAAATGATACTTTAGTTCTTGTTTGTGATCCTTCTCTTCTAAATTCTAGATTCTATCGATGCTTCTCTTAAATGATCTGGATTATTGTGAATTATTGAGATAAATTGAGGTGTAATAAGGGATTAGCATGAATGGTTGAATTCTTATTTACTACATAGTGATTAATTTCTCTTGATGATTGATTGAATGAAAAATGTGTGGGATCTAATACACATGACCCTTTTTGTGCGCTTTTGAGCCAATGATCATTCATATTATATTATGCTCCATTTTCTTAATTTAGTGACTGTCATACATAGTTGATTTTTCTAGAACTTACTTTGTTATGCATGTCAGGAGACTACATTGTCGAATTGGGTGCATTGAATTAATAAGGGCATTTAGGTGGAGCCATTTAGCTTTCTTAAAAAGCCTACCTTGATTTTTACCTTAGAAAGCCAGTTTTGAACCTTGGCCCTTTTGTTGGAAGTTAACCATGGTATAAGCAATGTCAACCCATTCTTTTGTTGATTTCCCTCTTTTGAACCTTGAATTAAAGGATCGTACTAGCTTGTTCACATGACGCTTCAAATTATCTTTGAAAGGATTGAAAGATGCTGGGAATAAAGTGATTCAAGTTACAAGTGCCTTGGTTCTTCAACTTCAAATTATCTTTGAAAGGATTGAAAGATGTTGGGAATAAAGTGATTCAAGTTACAAGTGCCTTGGTTCTTCAAAAAAAAAATAAAAAAAATAAAAAAATAGGCGGCCAGAAAGAGAGAAAAGTTGTGCAATTTCGATTGTTTGGAAGTGAATTGATTGAAGAAAACATTTGACGTTATTGAGTTGTGCTTTGTGTGGAGAAGTTGGTATAATTCCTTTGATAAAAGTACCTAAAAATTCCTTCTAACCACACCTTATCTAAGCCCCGTTACAACCCATTTAAGACCCTTAGATTCTTTGCATTCAATTCAATCCATTGATGATAAAAATGTGATATATTAGCAAGCTTATGGTAAAGATCTTCTATGTTTTGACTTGAGAGTTCATTAATACCCTAAACACTTTGAGCGTATTGAGTGAATCCAATGAGAAGGTGTTAGATCCTATTGCATTTTGAATTCGAGAAGATCATTGAAGTGATTGTTCATGGGTGTGGTTTATAAGAATTTACTCTACGAAATTGTTCGTTTCTTATTTGTCTTTAGATTTAAATCTTTAAAGCATGATAATTTGGATTATAAAGGATGATTAAAGGTAGAAGAATGAACGATGATGAGAAAAGGTGACGAACTTGAGCTATTGTATGTGTTGCACATTTATCTACCTAAATAAATAAGTAAATAACCCTAGAAGACTCCGAGCTAAGCAAAAGATAAAAGAAATGATGTTCTTTGTGTGTATTTACAGGTGTATTTATAGGGGTTGAATAACCCTAGAAGACTCAGGAAACCCTAAACTTCCTAAAACGTAAAACCTCCTCTTTTGCCAAAACTGGTTATGCCGTTTGACTGTTCACGCCAGTATATGTGCGCTCGATCCTTCTTGTGTACGTACGAGCGCTTATGCGCTCGATCGCACCCAATAGTGCGATCGATCGCACTTTTGCTAGTAGCTGCTCCAGGATTTCCAGGTTTCTTCCTTTAGGTACCAAAAATGCTTCTTTTTATCCAAGACCCTATAAAAACATGTGAAACACAGAAATGAAGTAAAATGGACTAAATTATCATAACTAGGGACTTAACAAATGTAAATAAGGGGGTTTAAATATGAATATTTAAGCACCTATCACACCCCCAAACTTACATATTGCTAGTCTCTTAGCAATACAAAACTAAAAACTAAAATGAAAAATAACAACACACAGATAGATCCAATATCCATAGTGTCCACAAAAGTTTAGGTCTTCACACAAAGTTATGATGCACACTCATGAGCAAGCTTAACAAATATAAACATATCTTTGCAATGAATAAGAGTTTTGAATGCAAATCACTTTAATGAGGCAGTTTAAGACATCATAAGTTTGACTTTAGTGTGTGGTGAACTAGCACATAAAAGATTAGGTTTCCAAATAATTCTAATGTGTAGTGTTTCGATGACTCAAGATTCACCAAATTTCCTATTAGAATCAACAAAAATGACATAGTTTTTATTCTTTTTTTATTATTTTTTATTTGTGAGATTTTTGCCAAGTTAGTTCCCTTAAGCTTTCTATTTGACTCATGTAATGAGTGTTTAGCCAATGACTCCCAAACTAGATGGTCTTAGGGCATTAGGTGTAAAGACACCCCTAAGGACTTACTAACTCGAGTAAAAAAGGCTACGAAACTTAACAAGTCTTAATGTTTAGTTCCCTTAAGCTTTCTATTTGACTAATGTAGCAAGTGTTTAGCCAATGACTCCCAAACTAGATGGTCTTAGGGCATTAGGTGTAAAGACACCTCTAAGGACTTACTAACTCGACTAAAAAAGGCTACGGAACTTAACAGGTCTTAATGCTACCAATAAGAATTTTCAACTTTTGACGTGACACTCACTGCTTATTAAGGCAAGAGAGCCAGTTGCTCAGTGGAAAGTTCTTTTATTATTATTATTATTATGCCAAAGCGTTAATCTAACAGGTCATTTGGTTCACAGTCGAGCAAAAGAAACATACAAATCAAAATTACATGTCATACCCCACTCAACTATGTGCTAATGTGCTCGTGTTAGTTTAGGTCGAACTTGTGAATCCTTAAATACCTAAAAATAAGTGATCTATGTTCAAAACTTAATTATTGGCCTATATGTTCAAAGTGTTAAGCTCACTTATGAAGTCAAATCATTTTGTTTGTTTAGATCACCCAAAATTTTTGGAACAGAATGAACATGTATTTATCTATGAAAAAAAAAATGGGACATAGTGTGTGTTTGAGTGTGTCCCCATACCCCCAAACTTAAATTGCACATTGTCCCTAATGTGTGAATAGCATAGAAGGAGCTGACCTAGGAGATGAAGAACTATATTGCTGGTATGGCTCGTAGCACGCCCCCAAACTTCAACTTGATGCACTCACTCTATCCTTGAAAAAGAAAGGCATACAAACATAAACTAGAAAACAAGTAATAATAAACAAATATAAAAAGTAAATACTAACAATAAAATTAAATACTAAAAAGGATATGCTTTGGGGTGCCTCCCATGGGCGCTAAGTTTAACATCTTCAGCCAGACGGGGTATCCTCTCACTACTGATCGTCAGGTGGTGCAGTCGATGAGGTACGGAGTGCGGGAGGTGGAGGTTGACAGTTTAGGCATCCTAGCAAGTTGCTGTTCAATGTGCGCTCGATCGCACTTGTGGCAGAAAGTGCATACTCAGTGGCCTCAGTGCCACTGACCTTAATAGAGGCGTTTGAGCTACACGTTTATCAAAGTCTGGACTGCTCAAGCGCTCTCTATAGTAGTTTCAACATTTAGTCTTTCGGCAGGGTGCACTTAAAGTCCACTACATGTGGCTCAGGTGCTCTTGTTGCTGCTGCATACTGGACAGTCTGGGGTGCTAAATCTTCAACTCTTGGTTGCACTATAATTGCTGAGTGTGGTATGACTTTGTGTCCATGTACCGTGAATGTCTGATTTCTTGCAGGCAATTGCGGCAATTCCAAGATTGGTACCTGGACAATAAATGAGAGAAAAGTAGTATTAGTACTCTCAAAAGTTTCAAACGGAGGAGTGAGCTTACTTGGATGCTTTGGAGAGGCTTCAAGAAGGTGCACAGCTTCAATGATGTTATCTGTAATATCTTCAGATTCTGGCTTAGGCACCACATCTGAACTTGTGAAGCTGTGGGTGAGGGTGGCCTCCAATGGATCAGTGTGATGGACCTGAAAAATTTGCTCGACAACACTTTGTATCATACATTCATTAAAACATTCATTATCATTATCATCTTGGGGTAATTTCAACGCATCAAATATCTTAAATTCTATTGTCTCACCATTTACCGTTATACTTACAATACCCTTTTTCACATTAATTATTGTATCAGTAGTTCTCATAAAGGGTCTTCCTAAGATGATGGGCAGAGGTAATGGCATAAGGCATTCTTCAATATCTAACACAATGAAGTCAGCAGGCAAGATAAACTCACCGACCTTTACCAAGACATCCTCAAGTATACCTCTAGGTCTTTTGATGCTTCTATCTGCCAATTGCAAATTAATGGAGGTTGGTTAAAGCTCCCCCAAACCTAGCTTTTCAACTACTGTGTATGGTAGCAAATTTATACTTGCTCCTAAATCCAATAGTGAATGCTCAAAAAACTGGTCACCTATCCTGAAGGGAATGGTAAAACTACCTGGATCTTGTAGCTTTGGTGGTAGTTTTCTTAATAATACTACACTTACCTCTTCCGTTAGAGCCACTGTTTCATGGTCTTGAAACTTTCTTTTATTAGTGCAACACTCTTTTAAAAATTTAGCATAAGCAGGAATTTGTTTAATTGCATGTAATAAGGGAATGTTAATTTCTACTTTTCTCAAAGTTTCAAAAATATCAAACAATTTATCTTTCTTTGGCTTTACTAACCTTTGAGGGAAGGGTGGTGCATTCCACTTCTCCATTTCACTTACCTTGGATGGGGATGGCTTAGCAGGAGATGCTTGTGCTGGCTCATTAACTCTTATGACCTTATCATTTCTCAGAGTTGACACGACATTTAGTTGCTGATGTTCTCTCGGATTAAGTATTGGTTGGGCAGGAAGCTCACCTTGCTTCCTTGCACTTAAATTTTTAGCCATTTGCCCCATTTGAACTTCTAGTCTTTAGATTGTTTGCTCGTGCTTTGTAATTATTTGTCTTTGCTCAATTTGAATTTGTCTTCCATCTGCCATAAATTATTCTTGTGACGTTATCAGTTGTCTTACCATACTCTCTAGGTCACTTGTCTTTGACTCTTGAACTGGTTAGGCTACTTGGTGGAAGTTCCTTTGTTGCCCTTGAAGGTCAGGGCATTTTGATTGTTGCTCCATGAGAAGTTGGGGTGGTTTCGCCATCCAGGATTGTAGGTATTTGCATACGCACTGTTTGGTCTCACATAGTTCACTTGCTCAGGATCTGTAGATGAATATAAATGGCAAGTCTCAGTAGTGTGATCAAATTGAGAACATAAAGCATATACCTGGCGTTTTGTGCTTGTGGACTCGGTGAGGCGTTCTGAGCAGTCATGGCGTTTACAAGCATATCTAGCTTCCTCTCCATAGCAGCTATCTGAGTTGGAATTCCACCAATTAAGTTAATTTTATACATGCCCTTGCTTTTTACTCCTTGTCTCCTTCTAGATGAGAATTGTTGGGTGTGCTCACTCAATGCCTCAAACAGCTCCATGGCTTCTTCATTGCTTTTCTCCATCAGCACACCTCCACAACCTGAATCAGCAATACCTTTATTCATGTCATTTAAACCTTCGTAAAAGGCTAGCACCAGCTCATCTTGAGGTAGGTTGTGATGTGGACATTTGTGAAGTAGCTCATTAAAGTGTCCCTATGCCTCAAAGAAAAGGTCTCCTTCCCTCTATTGGAAAGATTGAATCTCCTTCCTCAATTATCTTGTCTTTTGAGCTGGGAAGAACTTTCTTAGGAACTTGCTGGCCAACTCTTCCCAAGTGTGGATAGAAACTACAGGCAATGAATTATAACACAGTTTAGCATTATCTTTTAAGGAAAAAAGGAAAATAATTAACCTGATTCCTTCTTGGTCTAGGCCTTGGATATGCTAGAATTTGCAAAGATCAAAGAACTCTCGAAGGTGCAAATGTGGATTCTCATTAGGTGTACCCCTAAAGTGAGTCAATGCACTCAATATTTGCGGAGAAATGTAGTAGTTGCCTTCTGCCTCAGGTTGATATGCAATACATGATGGCTGATCAATGTTTCATGGGATAAAGGATTACTTCATCGGTATTCGTGCAGATGGTTGCTGGTTTTTGAGCTGTTCCGCCATTGGTGCTTCGTTCTCGGATTCTTCTTCATTCTCCTTGAAGTTGTTCTTAAGCCTTTGTCGGATGGTCCGCTCAAGCTCGGGATTGAGGGGAAAGAATGTTGGATGTCGGGATCGAAGTCCATGCATAAATCAGGTAAACTAGTTTCAGTGCAGTAGCTCAACTCTGCTGCTCGGGTAACTCTCTGCTCTAATTGCGCTCGATCGCACAGAAGGATGAGATCGATCGCAAGTATCACAGAAATTGCGATTAGGGTTTGATGTGTCTGAAACAGAAAGGAAATTGATTAGGGTTTGATGAAAATAAAAATAAAGGTGAAAAACAGAAACTAAATTTTTTTAGAAAAATTTAAAGTAAAATAGAATAATGATGATTAAACTAGACGAAAGTAATTCTAAAAGAAAATTTAGCGCAATCCCCGGTAACGGCACCAAAAACTTGTTGCGCGTTTATCTATCTAAATAAATAAGTAAATAACCGTACAGTTTTACTTGCAAGTGCACAAGGTCAATAGAGTATAGTGTGCAAGTGCGAGATCATTTCCACAGGGATTAGTGAATTTCGTTTTAGAATCAATTTCTTAATAAAAGAAGATCAAAATAACTATTGAATGTGAATTAATAATAATGAGACATAGGGCTTTGATATCCACCACTAGTTATACTTTCCCAATGAGTAATAGTTCAATGCACTAGCCTTCTTATGAATACCTAATTGTTGCCAACCTAAGGGCATGGTATCTACTCCTTAAGCTATTGATTTCCCTAAGCATCGAGTTAGGCATGGTATCTACTCTAACTCTTTTCTTTCTTAAGGGATTCAACATGGTATCTACTGAGTTATTCCTTGAGAAAGCATAAGATTTATGAAAATCGACAACCACATAAGACCTAGGGTATGGTATCTACTCCCGGTTTCCCATGTTGATTAATCCAAGAATCCGGTGTGGATATTTTTTGTTACTATTGTTAGGCCCAGGACTCGGTCATCCAAATTGGTTTAACTAACTAATCCATACCACATGCACATATTGATCAGACATACACATATGAAGAATATAAATAAGCACAGGCATTAATCAAGTTTAAGCATCATAATCAAGGCTATTGCAAAGATAATCAATGAATGTATATATGGGAAAGCATAACTAGGGCTTCAATCAAGCCCTATAAAGAGTTAGTTACACATGCTGTCTAAGATAAACATTATAGCATAAACTAAACATAAACTATAAAACCCGAAGAATACTGTGGAGACGGGTTGTCAATCCTCTCCAAAGCTTACAACTCTGAGCTAAGCAAAAGATAAAAGAAGTGATGTTCTTTGTGTGTGTTTACATGTGTATTTATAGGGGTTGAATAACCCTAGAAGACTCAGGAAACCCTAAACTTCCTAAAACATAAAACCTCCTCTTTTTCCAAAACTGGTTATGCTGTTTTACTGTTCACGCCCGTACATGTGCGCTCGATCATATGTGTGGTGCGCTCGATCGCAAGGCTGTGCTCGATCCTTCTTGTGTGCGCACGAGCACTTATATGCTTGATCGCACCCAATAATGCGATCAATCGCACTTTTGCCAGTAGCTGCTCCAGGATTTCCAGGTTTCTTCCTTTAAGTGCCAAAAATGCTTCTTTTTATCCAAGACCCTATAAAAACATGTGAAATCCTGGAAAACCCGAAGAATACTGTGGAGACGGGTTGTCAATCCTCTCCAAAGCTTACAACTCTGAGCTAAGCAAAAGATAAAAGAAGTGATGTTCTTTGTGTGTGTTTACATGTGTATTTATAGGGGTTGAATAACCCTAGAAGACTCAGGAAACCCGAAGAATACTGTGGAGACGGGTTGTCAATCCTCTCCAAAGCTTACAACTCTGAGCTAAGCAAAAGATAAAAGAAGTGATGTTCTTTGTGTGTGTTTACATGTGTATTTATAGGGGTTGAATAACCCTAGAAGACTCAGGAAACCCTAAACTTCCTAAAACATAAAACCTCCTCTTTTTCCAAAACTGGTTATGCTGTTTTACTGTTCACGCCCGTACATGTGCGCTCGATCATATGTGTGGTGCGCTCGATCGCAAGGCTGTGCTCGATCCTTCTTGTGTGCGCACGAGCACTTATATGCTTGATCGCACCCAATAATGCGATCAATCGCACTTTTGCCAGTAGCTGCTCCAGGATTTCCAGGTTTCTTCCTTTAAGTGCCAAAAATGCTTCTTTTTATCCAAGACCCTATAAAAACATGTGAAACACAGAAATGAAGTAAAATGGACTAAATTATCATAACTAAGCACTTAACAAATGTAAATAAGGGTATTTAAGCACCTATCAGTATGCTTGAGGACAAGCATTGTTTAAACGTGGGGGAATTTGATAAGGATTCATAATATCTATATGTTTGTTATATTTCCTTATGTTTTAGTGGTTATAAATGCTTAAATCTTGGATTTTGATTATGTTTCGTATTTTGTGGAGTAAACTGAGGAGTTATATCAAATCGAATTCAAAATCAAGAGATTTGGAGTGGAAAAATCGGAGCTAAAAAAGATGTACATTCTAGAAGCGGTTTTTGCTTAAAGCGCGGGCACGTCTTATTTTTCAAGAATGTTCACAGAAGCAGTCAGCAGATAAAGCGTGAGCACGCCTTACTGGATACAAGGTTCCGAGGTTCTGACCTAGGGTTGCGAATTTGTTGGAGAAAAAAGGATATGTATGATAGCTGGGAAGATTTAGTTACCCATTCTTATCTTTAGGAAAGTATTTGCTAAGACTCCTTATGAAGGTAGGATTTGCTTTTAATTAGTTTCCTTATCTAAGTAGGGTAACTATTATTAGAGGGAGTAACTATTATAAATAGGAGAGGGATCTCTCATGGGGAGACAGCTTGCAGCCCTAGAGACAAATTATTCACAAGAAAAATTCCTCTTCTCTTTTCTTTAGGTGTTCTTTTAATTATGAGTAGCTAAATACTTTTCTTCCAGCTGAAGGATAATTGAAGTTTTGGTTCTTTAAGAATTGTGAGATCTAAATAATTTTCATTGATCTTTATTTCTTCTCTATTTATATATCTTCTATATTTATTAAAAATTATTGTCTTGATTGATTGATACAAAGGGCCCGTTGTTCAATTATCAGGTTAATAAATTGCCATTTAGAACTTTAAATCCGTAATTGTTTAAATGTTCTAATATTAGTGGTAAAATAACAAAGTTGATTATAGAGAGATTTTCGATTTATGTTATGAAGATATATAATCTAGTCTAAATGAATCGAGCTTGTGTATTTGTTGGCTAGAATTGGTAGTCTCTCGAATTATTAATGCTGTCGATAGATTAAATCCTAAGAGCTTATTTAGGGTTGTTTATTAACAAAGGAAGTAATCAAAGAGCTTGTTTTGGTTATCGAGAAAGTAAGGAGAGATAGGTTGTTAGAGCTTGTTCACAACCATAACCAATTTAGTGAAGAATAGAAGATTTTATCCTTGTATCTGTGATTAATTCTCTGAACCAATTCTGAAATTATACCTTTGGTTGGATATTTGTCTGATATTGATTTCTCCTTCGTTTTTAGTTGATTATAATTGCTTCCTCTTTTATTTCACTTCGAAATTTCAAACCCCCTTTATTCTTTGCTTTGATTTTCATTAAAATAAATCTACCCAATCCCTGTGGATACGACCTTTCTCATCACTGTTACAATTTATATTTTTCGAGAGTGAGAATTTTATTATTTGTTGGGTTTGACACCAACCACATGATCTCAGGTCTATTTTTGCAAATACCCTTGCTCCATACAACTTAAATAAATCATTTATCCTGGGTAAATGATATTCTTTCTTAATGGTTATCTTATTCAACTATCTGTAGTCTATACACAACCTCATCATTCCATATTTCTTCTTCGCAAACACTACAGGGGCTCCCAAAACACATTAGGTCTGATAAATTGTTTATCGAAAAATTCTTGAACTTTCAATTATCTTAACTTAATAGATGTCACTTTGTAGGGTGCTATTAAATATATGTGATGAAATTGGTATCACATCAATAGATAAATTTAATCTCCTTACTGGGAGACAACCTAGACAACTCATCAAGATTTCTTCTAACTTCATATTTTCCTTTTTAGAATCCATTGTGTATGCCAAATACTCCTCACAACCCTTCTTCAACCATCTCCTAGTGGTCAGGCAAAATAAGATAGTTTGAGAGTATCTTATGTTCTCCCTGAAAGTTAAACTCCTTATGCCCATATCTTAAACACTACATTCTTTCTGGAACAATCAACCCAAGCGTAATACATCGACAACCAATTCATTCTCAAAATTAAACGAAATTATATCATATTCAAAGATAATAAATCAGCTTCAGATTCTCTATCACTGATACGAATCACACGACTCTTGCAAACATTTATGATTATCACTCTATCTCTAGTGGGAACTTTAACAAAAATATTTTGCATCAAAAGACTAATGCATTCTTTAATAGACTTCATATGAATACTGGATACAAAAGAATGGGTTGCACCAAGATCAACCATCATTGATATGTCCACATTCTCTACATATAAAGCACTTTAATTTTTTGACAATTTTGGCATAAATATCTTATCTGAATACATCTATAACAAACTTCTGTCTCTCGATCATACATCAGATTACCACTTCCCCTTAGTGGTATACTTCCTCTGCCATGACTCCTAGTTCCCATAACCTGTCTCCCAAATCTAAGGGTCCCACCGATATTACCCTGAGCTACAGAAGTAATAGATTATGCTTGCCTCTAACTCTGTACTAAAGTTCTCTGTGACAAGGAACACCTCATCTGGCTGGTCTCCCACCCTGCACACTCATACTGGTACCATCTATGGGTTCCTAAAATCTAGACCACTTCCGTCGATTTCTCCTACCTCTAATTTCCATCACATCCTCCTCAATCTGAAGTGTTATATTCGCCAACGTAACATAATTCATATGCCTTATGTAAGATAGTTGGATCAAATCTTAAAACATAGTTCATCTTTGAACCTCTTACAGTTTTTCTCCTCTAGGACCACCATTTTCGGTACAACCATTTGAAAAGACCACAAATTTGCTATAATACTGAGCCATAGTCAACCTATTTGCCTCAAATAAATAAAATATCTATCTTGTTGGGCTCTAAAGGTCTAAGGAAAGAATTTATCAAGGAAAACCTCCTTAAACCTATTCCAGGTTAAGGGTCTATCAATATTTGTACTTACCTTGTGAAGAATATCCTCCCACCATTCTCGGGCCTCTCTCTAACTTGAACGTAGCAAGGACGATCCTCTGCCTGTCAGTCATTGGTAAAATATCAAAAAAAATATCTCTACTTGTTTCATCCATAACTCAAGCTTAAAACGGTTTATAAATCCTTTAAACAACAAAGCATTTAACTTAATATATCTAACAAAACAATCTCTCTGCATCTCGTGCATAAACTCATTTTTCCCCTTTGAACATTTACCATTACTGGATTTACAACAACCTCAAGCACTGCCCTAGCCTATTCATCAAGTCTATACTATAGGCTACCATCTCTATCATCTGTTACATTCATCTTCTCAAGAGCATGTGTAAGAGTTTATATTCAGACTCAACCTCGACTTGTAAAAATACTGGGGGCCTACCATGGCCTCTTAAATCAACAACTCTAACTCTAGCTCTGGCACGTCCACGTGTCTTCCTCAGACTATTAAAATATAATTTATTTTAATCTTCCACTTTCTTACTTTCTATGCAGTCTACAGAATCATAAAACCTAATGCTCTAATACCAAAATAGTAACGACCCATCCTGGGTTGGCCACCCCCGAGACGGTGTTGTCACATTTTTAAAATCCCAGCGTGACACATATATGTAACAAGAAAAATAACACCAACAGAAATGTTTACATCAATTCTCAACCCTCAACAGGGGAGATACATCATTCTGATCTTGACTTAATCATTATATACAACGTAAAATGCATGAATATTTACAAAAAAAAATTATTTTATTTTCTCATTAGTCTGAAGATGCTGACATGTACGTGGTTTACAAAAAATAATTTTGTCTGACTCTCAACCCACCAGACTATTTGTCATGCCTGCTACCTGAAATCATTGTACAATGAGGGATGAGCTTCACAAGCTCAGTGAATTAAATTTACTAGAAGTATTCAATTGGTATAAATAGCCCTTTAATATTTAATCATTTATATCTCATATGACTGGATAATAGTATATAGTCTAACATTTAGATAGTTCCTATCATATCATACTTCTATGTTTTTTTCTCACCATAACTGTCTCTCTGTGAGACTCATTTATCTATAAATAAATGCATAGTATCAACAACACTTCAGTAATAAATTCAACATGTAAAACAGATGCAGTGTATGAATTATTATTAGGGAACGTCTTCCTACATGTTAATATGTTTTTATCTTATCCCGGCCCCCTCTCAGTTCTTTATTTCTAGCATATATCAGTTGTCACAGTTTTCTTTTATTTTCAGCATATACCAGCTGTCATGGTTTTTCAATTAGACTAGCTCTCTCCTGGTTCTTTTATTTAATGCATATGCATATGAACAATGATATGAAATATGCATATGAACAATAACATAAAAACAAATATGAATTCAAATATTTAAATTGATTATCCTGATTATTCTCAAATTATTATTAAAAAAATTCACTAAATTCCTCTCATCATAAATCACATCAAATCATCTATCATAACTTGTCTAGATCCACTAAATTTCATCTCCTCATAATTCGTATAAAAACATCAACCATAGCTCATCAAGAATTTCACTTATCGCTTTAATTGTTAAATCAACTTATTATTCCAAAAATATTATTTCTCACCTAATAATTTTCTACACGTCCAAAATTCATATCATATCTGTCAATCAAATTTTTATCTACCACCAAAGCATAAGCTAATAATTTATTTTAATATTATCACTAGATATTTCATTTTTATTTAGATTACTTAAAGTAAATCTAACTCACCACATAGCACTTAGAGCTACCCGTGGATCACTTCCTTGCCTTTCCTGCTTCTCTCAGCAATTTCCACCGGTTGCTGACCGTCAACACCTGATATAATATTTATATTAAAAATTCTAATTATTTCTTCCATTCTTCCATAATTTACACCCTTTGAAAATTCCCACTTTGAATTCTGGGAAATTTCATGCATGCTAAAAATTCAAAAATAAACATTACGTTATTACCTTCTGTTTTCTTATAGATTCCCGTGACTCTCTATAAAATTCTTCCGTAAACCCCTTCAAAATTTCACTTTTTCAACATTTCTTTCGGTCACCATGTGTTTAAAGAAATCGAGTAATTGAAGGAAAACCAAACAAGATTTGGTAAGTAATAATATAAATTACGTGTATATATATATATATAGGAAAAAATTGAAACCGGCAGCCTATTCAAATGTGCATTCTTAGCATGCTTTGCTGCCTTACATGCTGCAAGGCCTGCTGCTCTTGGCAATAACTGTTGCCCGCTGTTTTTTTTTTCTTTTTTTTATTCTTCTTAACGACTCCATATTTTTTTTAAATTTAAATTTTCACATTTAAATATATATTTTATTTTAACTCTATGTCATATTTATTAAATTATTTTTTTACCCTTACTTTATGATTAAGGGTATTACACATATGATCAATCACATACAAGCAGGCAAATAATAACATCATACAATTCAAAATCATTTTCTTTCGTAAAATCTTTCTTTTTATCATATAAATCAAATTGTCTCTTCATATATAATATCAACACAATTATCATAATTTCAAGAGATTTATTTCCTTTTCAACATACAATTCATCAATTTCTCATCAATAATATCCTTTCAAGAATTTCAGTTCATCAACTAGTTATATATACTTTCTTTCAATTACATTATACTTCATACTTCTAATTAATCGTTCAAATAACACATATATCATATTTTCACCAAATCAATCATGTTTATCATATATATATATATATATATATTCAATAATTATCTCATATTATTAATCATTTCATGTTTTATATACTTTTTATGTTTGTCTCGCTTACTAACAGTAAATTCAACTCACCACGTAGCACTTAATGCTAATCGTGGATCACCACATTTCCTTTCTTACTTCTCTCAGTAATTTCTCTAGATTGCTGATTACCACCACCTAATCATAAAATACTCTCTATCTCATACTTTCAATTTCTATACTTTGTACCCGTGTAAATTTCATGTATGTATGTTCATCTTTCTCAAATTCAATGTTTTCAAATAGAAATCATTTTTTTTTTGGTTTGAATCCAAGTTCAAATCTCATTTTAAAGAAAAGTAGAAGAACATATTCTAAAAATTGAACTATTATAATAAAATTCTTGAATTTTACCTTCTCAAAACTTTTTTCTTGGATTTCTTAAAAATTCTTCTATGAATTAAACGATTTCTTAGACAGGATTATAAATCCCTCAAGTTTGTAATGTTTGAGAGTGTTTTCTAGAGGAAGAAAATGATAATTTAAACGTTCAAAAATGATTTCTAACTTCTCAAAATGCTTTATATAAAAATTTTGGTATGAGGGATTGACCATTTAATAAAATTTCAAATTTGCTCTTAAATTGTAGGTGGATTGGCATCCGGCTAGCCGATCCGATCAACCGGCCAACCAACTTCAACCACCGATCGGTTACCAGACGATCGGTCCAACCTTCACCAGTTGATTGGTCACCTCACCAGCCAATCAGTTGGTTGACCGGTTGGGTCACCAGTCGATCATACGGTCGATCAATCCCTCTATAAATTTGAAAATTTTCTTTTTTGCTCAAAAAATTTCTAACTTTTTTTCTTTCATTTCATTCAACATTTTTCTTCAAAGATCATCTCATACTCAATTTTTCAATTCACATATGTATGCATGTTAAATTGAACATAGAATTTAATTTACTTTTTTACCCTTACATCAAGGGTACGTGTATTACAATTCTATCCACTATATTGAAATTTCGTTCTCAGAATTTTCTTACCTATATCATGAAAAAGTTGGAGGTATTGTTTTATCATACTAGCTTCATGTTCCCACGTGATTTCCTCAACATCTCAATTCCGTCACAACACTTGGACTAGCGGAATAACCTTATTATGCAAGACCTGTTCTTTTGTGTCTAAAATTTTGATAGGAAGTTGCACAAAAATTAGGTCTTCCTGAAGGTCTAATGATTGATATGAAATGCTGTGAAATTCATCATGTAAATACTTACGTAAAACTGAAACATGAAAAACGTTATGCAACTGATTTAATTCTAGAGGTAAGTCCAGTCTATATGCCACTGGTCAAACTCTCTTAATGATCTCATATGATCCAACATACCTTGTACTCAACTTCCTTTTATGTCTGAACCTCAACACTCCTTTCCATGGAGATATTTTCAGATGTACCTAATCACATACTTGAAATTCAAGAAGTATTCTTTTATTATTAGCATAACTCTTTTTTCGATTTTGTGCTGCTCTAAGGTTCTCTTTAAGCCAGTTTGATAATCTCAGTTGTTAATTGTATTATTTTTGGACCAAATATCTTTCTCTTTCCCACTTCTTCCTAACATACAGGAGTTCTACGTCTTCTACCATACAAAGACTTAAACGTTGTCATTCCAATATTAACTTGAAATTGATTATTATATGCAAACTATATCAAGGGTAGGTAAGCGTCCTAGCTTACTGAGAAACACATCACACTAGCCCTCAACATATCCTCTAGTATTCGAATAACTATCTCAGTCTATCCATCTGTTTGAGGATGAAAAACAGTATTGAACTGCAACTACATGTCCATGGCTTTCTGAAAGTCTCTCTAAAATTGAGATGTAAATCTGGCATCTCTATCTGACACTATATCAAAGTTACTCCATGCAACTTTACACAATTTCAGCAACATACAATTTAGTCAGTCTTTCAGGACTCCACGTATTTCTAATAGGAAGGAAATGAGATGACTTAGGAAGTCTATCTACTAGTACCGACACAACATCATGACCTCTCTGGGTACGGGGAAAGTTAGTTACGAAATTCATACTCACATTCTCCCATGGCGATTCAGGCACTAGAAGAGGTTGTAGCAAACCTGCCGGATGTCTATTATCTGATTTAACTTGCTCACAAACTAAACATTTAGAAATATAATCAACTACATCCCTTTTCAATCCTGATCACCAATAATTATGCTTTAATCCTTTGTACATTTTATTATTACCCGGGTGCATTGAATACAAAACTTCATGTGCCTCTCTCAATATTTACTTTATCAGCTTAGCATCACTGAGAACACAAATTCTATGTCCCAATACCAACATGCCATCATCTTTGAGTCTAAACTCAAATTGGTTTTTACTCAGCACTTCCTGCTTAATCTTTTATATCTGATAATCTCTATCTTACATTTCTAAAAGGCGTTCTACAATGGATGATTGTACAGTAATATTAGCTAACAATCCCTATTTCTCATTGATATTCAATTTCATTCTCATACCTCTCAACTCTACCATCAGATTCACATTATGGGTCTCTATAGCAGCTAATCTTCATCTGGATTTTCTACTCGAAATATCAGCTACCACATTCACTTTTCCTGGATGGTAATGAATCGTACAATTATAATTGCTAATCAACTCCATCCAATGCCTATGTCTCAATTTTAGCTCTCTCTGGGTAGGTAAGTATCTCAAACTCTTATGGTCAATACATATGTCACAGGTGGCTCCATATAGATGATATTCCAAATTTTCAAAGCAAATACTATGGTAGCTAACTCTAAGTCAAAGGTCGGATAATTTCTTTTATGATTCTTCAATTATCTAAAGTCGTAAGCCAATGCCTTCCCATGTTTCATCAACACAGATCCCAACCCTTGGTGCGAAGCATCACTATATATAATGAATTCTTCATCACCAGAAAGAAGTACTAATACAGCAGTGGTAGTTAATCTCTTTTTCAACATTTGGAAACTCTTTTCACACTCCTTAGACCACACAAATTTCACATATTTCCTGGTTAATATAGTAAAAGAGGTTGCAATTATCTAGAAGTTTTGGATAAACCTCATGTGATAACTATCCAATCCCAAGAAACTGCTAATTTTAGTTATATTAGTAGGTTTCTCCCAACTCAACATTGCTTCAACCTTCTAAGAGTCAATTTCTATTCCTCCTTTAGATATTACATACCCCAAAAAAGTTACCTCCTTCAACCAGAACTCACATTTAAAAAATTTAGCATATAATTTTTCTCTCCTTAGAATTTTTAACACAATTTCTAATGCTTTATATGCTCTTCCTCACTCTTAGAATGCACCAAAATGTCATCAATGAATACAACCATAAATTTATCAAGAAAACGTTTAAAACTCTATTCATTAAATCCATAAATACAGCTGGAGTAATTGTCAAATCAAATGGCCTCACAAGAAATTCATGGTGATCATAGCGTGTCCTAAAAGCAGTTTTAGGCATGTCTCATTCCTTTATCCTCAATTGATGGTATCCTGATCTCAGGTCTATCTTAGAAAATACTCTCGCTCCATACAATTGCTCAAATAGATCATCTATCTTGTAAAGGATACTTGTTCTTAATAGTTATCTTATTCAATTGCTTGTAATCTATTCATAATCTCATGGTTCTATCTTTCTTCTTTACAAATAATACCCGGGCTTCTCACGGTGGCACAATAGGGCGAATAAATTGTTTATCTAACAATTTATGTAGTTGCATTTTCAACTCTCTCAACTTAATGTGTTCCATTCTATAGGGTACTATAGAAATAGGTACATAACCTGGAATTAAATCAATGGAGAACTCAATCTCCCTATCTTGAGGTAAACCAGATAACTCATCAGGAAGTACCTCCGGATAATATCTCATAACTGATATCTCTTCCAACTTTCTACCTTTCTTACTATAGTAGACCACATAAGCTAAAAATCCTTCACTCACTTTCCTTAACCACTTGTTAGCTGTCAGGGCAGAAATAAGACAATTTGAAAGTATCTTACGTTCTCCCTGACAACTAAACTCCTCTTTTCTAAGTATTCTAAATACTACATTCTTTCTGAAACAATCAACCCAGGCATAATATGCCGACAACCAATCCATTCCTAATATTATATCAAAGTCTATCATACTCACAGGTAATAAATTCACTTCAAATTCTCTCTCACCTAAATAAATAATACATCCCCGATATACATTTTTGATCACAACTCAATCCTAGTGGGAACCTTAATAATTATATTATGCAATAAATGGCTAATACATACATCTATAGATTTCATAAAGGATCTGAATGCAAATGAATGAGTTATATCAGGATCAATCAATACTCTAGCAGTTCTATTAAGGAAAAATATTGTACCTATTACGACATCAAGAGTTGATTGGGCATCCTGCTAGGTTAGTGCATATGCTCTACTCTCTTTGAGTTGTGTCTGACGACCACGTCCTTTCTTAGCCACTGTTTCTCTACTTGGAGCTCTACCCTGATTATTTCTAGATCCACCACATCTCTCTAAGTATCATCTTCCAACACCTCTAATAGAAACCACCTCAGCTGATCTAATCCTCAATGGACAATCCACACTGATATGTCCATCCTCTCCACAAACGAAACACATCAAGGTAGGACAATTCTGAGACAAATTTCATGTCTGATTACACATGTAACATGCTCTACTATCTATCAAATATAATACTACTACCTCCCCTTAGTGGCACACTCCCATCTCTACCAAATACATCTTGCCTTTGCTGACTCTTAATAATGGGTCCTTGTGAAAAAGAACGATCTCTTTGTGAAAAGGATAATTTTTTCGTTGCCTATTTTATGCCTGAAGACTTAAAACATTGATGAGATTCATAAAATGCATCTAAACAATACTTAATTGTTAACATTTTAGGGTTGATCTCGGTCGTAATCGCACTTTTACATGTTGATAACTCTAAAGTGATATTCATAAATCATTGACTTAATTTGATGCATTTTCAGGTGCTTTGAGTACAAAAGAGATAATAAAGTGATCCATGTTTAAAGCACCAAAAGATCTTGGGTGTCGGTTCTCGTTTTTATCCAAGGTTTAGACATGTCCAAACATGATTCAAAGATGGTTAAAGTCTAAACCAAGGCTGGAGTAATAAATTACAGTAAGTTAACAGACTGTGCACAAGTGTGTGCATCACTTTGGAGCAAGATAATAGTAGGCACACTAGTGTGTGCACTTCTGCATACAAGCTGAAGGAGTTTCACTGAATTGCCAGAATTTCCCGTACATATCAATCATTTTTGCAGATTAAACTGTATTGATGTAGGAAGAACCAGGAGATGAGCCATATATGCTTAGAAATATTCGGAAGTCTATTTTCTGGAGAATTTTACGGTTCGTAAAAAGGATTTTTCTAGAGAAAGTTATGGCAGTTTTAGTGGAAACAGTTCAAGCCAGCAACGCAGGCCTAGGCGCACAGCACGGCCCACTCGCCTCTTGACCGGATTAGGGCGAGCAAATGACATTCTCCAAGACCAAAATACCCCCTCATGCTCTATAAATATATCTTTATAGAGTGTGCAGCTGGGCATTGAAGAGAGAAAGCAAGGAAGAGAAAAAAAAAGAGAGGATTCAAGGGATCCAAATCCAACATTCTTCCATTTTATTTCTAAGTTTTCTTTGGTTGCAAATAAAGGGGAGAACATCCATATTGTTCATCCACCTTGAACTCCATGGCCAAATCAAGGGGAGAGCATCCTTATTGTTCTTCCACCTTGATTTCCATGGCCAACTAATCATTTTACAAGGGAAAGGGATGAATCTTTAGGGATTTCTTGTTCTTTATTTCCTGTTCTTGATTCAGTTGTACGAATTTATTGTTAAATATTGTTTATGAATTATTCATTGATTAAGTAAGAAGATTTGAGTTCATGTGATAGATGTACTTTTTATTCTTCTTCTTTTAGACTCTCTTAATCCGGTGATTGCATCCTTCTCCTCCATTGAGGTTGTTTGGATGTGATTGATTCCGTAAGATTTATCTTATTGATCGTCCATTACTGCGATATTGTCTTTTACGATATATTGTCGTTTCTTGATAATCTTTAAGATCGGTCATGTGTGCATGAACCAAAATCAATGATTAATTCGTAGCAATTATATAAGAGTTATAAACGTCATTGATTGAATATATTCCGATTGCTTGTTTGGGAGTTGAAACTTGCAATCGAGATAAAATCGATTGAATCAAGAGTGAAAATAGGGAACAAACCTAACGAGGATTCTCGGAACCTTGTTGTTTCTCATTTATATTTCATTTACATTTATGCAATTTTCCTTTACATTATTTCACTATCAAAGCTCAAAAATCTTTAGTTTAACTTTTATTGTTCGTTTTAAGGTTCACAAATTTTCCTTTGTACTTAACTTGTTTCCCTGTGGAATCGACACCCGAAAGCCATACTACAATAACCGTGTTATACTTTGGGCGTAATCAAATTTTGGCGCCGTTGCCTGGGAAAAACTTTTAAGTACAAGGAAACTTGTCAACTTTGAGTGTGACGGTAAAAAAAAATAAAAAAAAAAATATATTAATATTTCGTTGTTAAGTCTTTATTAACTTAGAATTTTGGTTGTGTTAAGTCTATTTTAATTTTTAGTTTCTAGTTGATTTCAGCGAAAAGAACGGTATGCAGTTCAATTTGTGGTGCGCAATTTTCAACTTCTGTACATTTTTGGCCACACAGGGAGTTTCCTTTCCTTTTTCTTTTACATTGAGGTCAATGCAATGTTTAGGTTGGAGGTGGAGGTGGAGGAAACACATTTCTTTTCTTTTTTTTCATTGAACTGCTTGGTGTCACTTTCTTTCTTTTCATTGTTAGGATAAAAAAAAAAGTTTGTTTGTTTTTAGCATGCTTTGTGTTAGCCTTGGAGTTAATTCACATGTTAATGATATGAGCTTAATCGAGATAGCATATAGCATTTTGAAGAAGTTAAATCTTGCTTCGCTTTGAGAATAAATTAAGTGTCAATTTTTCTTTGGTTTGAGACTCTGGTTTGTTGTAAGATTGCATGATTAGTCTAAAGCATTTGGAGAAGTTTTATGCGTGGTTGTTTTGTGAATACTTTTGTGGTCTCACAAGCTCTAGAACTTATTTGATAATCACTTGAGGCGAAAATCATAGAATGCACACTACTTAGGATATGATGTAGGCCATTTTTGGACCGTTTGAGCCTTTCTAAACTTACCCTTGTTATATTTATCGCTAGTCACCTATTTGAGCCTTTTTCTTGAAAAGAAAAATTGAGCCTTGTTTCTTTCGATAAACCATTTACTTACCTTTATGAGCCTAAAAATATTTTATCCTTACCTCTCTTTTAAAAGAACCTAGTTATACACATGTTGTGAGAAGCATTTAAAAGGAGTAAGGGTTGAAATATTAGAAAATATTACTACCATAACCCAAGTACATTAAAAGAGATAAGTTGGGGGTTGTGGAAAAGAAATGAAAAGAATGAAAGAGGAGGTGAATGGTCTTATGCCAAAATAAAAAATAAAAAGGAGAAAAAATGAATTATGGCAAAGAAAGAAGAAAAAAAAATGGTGATTTATTGCGAGAAATGCTCGAAAAATGGTTGAAAGAGTTGGGTGTTGAAGTAAGGTTATTTTGTGCTTAAAGTGGTTGTGTTTAAATTAAAGAGACTTAGTTCTTTTATTTGTTTAAACTTTCCCTTTCTTTCTTGACCTTTACCCTAGCCTAACGTTGCAAGCTTATTAAAGACCTATTGATCCGATGAAGTGTGATTTTTCTACATAGTGGAGAGTGATTTGAAAAGTGAGCATATGAAGCTTGATTGTGATTGATGTCACGCAGATTAATATGTTTTTAGAGGCCAAGACTTGTATTCATGCTATGTTGTGCATAAAATCATCCGGGTGTTCAGACTAATGTATTGTGGTAAGATGGATGGTAAGAGTCGAGAACGATTTTAAGGTTGACATTTGGATTATTCTTGGACCTGAGTGATATTTAATGATTCTATGTGCTATATGTTATGCTTGATTTTTGAGACAGATTTTTGAATCACTCTTGGTTAACGCCAGCATTGCTGTGTTTTGTTTTGATTTCTAAATAAAGAATTCATTTCATGCCTTTCGCTTGAATTGCTAGGGACTAGCAATAAGCTAGTTGGGGGTTGTGATGAGAGTCATAAAATGCATCTAAACAATACTTAATTGTTAACATTTTAGGGTTGATCTAGATCGTAATCGCACTTTTACATGTTGATAACTCTAAAGTGATATTCATAAATCATTAACTTAATTCGATGCATTTTCAGGTGCTTTGAGTACAAAAGAGATAATAAAGCGATCCATGTTTAAAGCACCAAAAGATCTTGGGTGTCGGTGCTCGTTTTTGTCCAAGGTTCAGACATGTCCAAACATGATTCAGAGATGGTTAAAGTCTAAACCAAGGCTGGAGTAATAAAGTACAGTAAGTTAAAAGACTGCACACAAGTGTGTGCATCACTTTGGAGCAAGATAAGGGTAGGCACACTAGTGTGTGCACTTCTGCATACAAGCTGAAGGAGTTTCACTTCTGCACTTCTGCATATAAACTGTATTGATGTAGGAAGAACCAGGAGATGAGCCATATATGCTTAGAAATATCCAGAAGTCTATTTTCTGGAGAATTTTACGGTTCGTAAAAAGGATTTTTCTAGATAAATATGGCAGTTTTAGTGGAAACAGTTCAGGCCAGCACAGCAGGCCCAGGCGCACAGCACGGCCCACTCGCCTCTTGACCGGATTAGGGCGAGCAAATGACATTCTCCAAGACCAAAACACCCCCTCATGCTCTATAAATATATCTTTATGGAGTGTGCAGCTGGGCATTGAAGAGAGAAAGCAAGGAAGAGAGAAAAAAAGAGAGGATTCAAGGGATCCAAATCCAGCATTCTTCCATTTTATTTCTAAGTTTTCTTTGGTTGCAAATCAAGGGGAGAACATCCATATTGTTCATCCACCTTGAACTCCATGGCCAAATCAAGAGGAGAGTATCCTTATTGTTCTTCCACCTTGATTTCCATGGCCAACTAATCATTTTACAAGGGAAAGGGATGAATCTTTAGGGATTTCTTGTTCTTTATTTCCTGTTCTTGATTCAGTTGTACGGATTTATTGTTAAATATTGTTTATGAATTATTCATTGATTAAGTAAGCAGATTTGAGTTCATGTGATAGATGTACTTTTTATTCTTCTTCTTTTAGACTCTCTTAATCCGGTGATTGCATCCTTCTCCTCCATTGAGGTTGTTTGGATGTGATTGATTCCGATAGATTTATCTTACTGATTATCCATTATTGCGATATTGTCTTTTAAGATATATTGTCGTTTCTTGATAATCTTTAAGATCGGTCATGTGTGCATGAACTGAAATCAATGATTAATTCGTAGCAATTATATAAGAGTTATAAACGTGCTTGATTGAATATATTCCGATTGCTTGTTTGGGAGTTGAAACTTGCAATCGAGATAAAATTGATTGAATAAAGAGTGAAAATAGGGAACAAATCTAAGGAGGATTCTCGGAACCTTGTTATTTCTCATTTATATTTCATTTACATTTATGCAATTTTCCTTTACATTATTTCACTATCAAAGCTCAAAAATCTTTAGTTTAACTTTTATCGTTCGTTTTAAGGTTCACACATTTTCCTTTGTACTTAACTTGTTTCCCTGTGGAATCGACACCCCAAAGCCGTACTATAATAACCGTGTTATACTTAGGGCGTAATCAAACATCATCCACTACAATGGGACCACAAGATCTACATTAAGCTTAATTGCCTCTCTTTGTGGTGGTTTCCATACAACCTAAGACTTTGCCTTTCCCGTAGTGGTTTACACTCGTCAGCTTGTGAATCTCCTGAATACAATCACTCGCCCGCTCAATTATTTTTGAATGAGATTTAGCTTTAGCCAAACAAAAATTCTGGTTTTTGTTATTCCAGATACTCCATGCTATCACTGTAAAAAGAATCTGCAAATTCTCATCTACCTCTTGCAACAACACCATATCCACTAAGTCACCAAACTTCTAAGGCCGAGCTCGCACCACCATCTGCCAGCAAGAACTTAATTGTCAAACATTTTTCGCCTCCTCACAACCCCATAAGGCATGAATACTTGTCTCTATCTCCTGATTACATATGGCACACAAACCCTGCTCCATCACCTTCTGTTTCATTAATTGAACACTTCTTTGTACGCCCTCCAAAAAATGTTGTAGTGTATTTGGTACCTTAAAACTCCAAATTTTCTTCTATACGGATTTCCCACCCGAAGAAGAAGAACAAGCACCTACCCCTGCATTCGCCATCATCAGTTTTTCTTGGAAAAAAAAGTGACACGTCGGTCGCACCGAGAACTTACTGAATTTCGCCAAACCAACCTGTCCTCTTTCTTAGACACCAACATTCAAAGGATAACCTCCGCCAAATGATTTGGCTTTAAGATGCACAACAAAGCTCTCTCATGGGTACCACTGAGGCAAGTGTCTTCACTGAGTCTCTACATATGTTTTTTTTTTCAAAACTTTATATTAATATTCATGTTGAATATGCTTAATGGTCTCATCTTTAATTATATATATATATATATATATGTATATATTCTTTTGTATCTATAATATAATTGTTTTCCAATTAATATTAACAACATCAGAAGTATTATATTTTGAAATTCAAATTCAAATTCATGAGACTTATGAGAAATCCAAAAATGGATTTTCAAATACATGATTTCAAATTCTTAGTTTTTATATTTTACCCAAACAATGTATTTTTTAATACATGAGTTTAAAAATGCATACATTTGAAACACATATTAAATACAAATTCACATTCCCAAGCACAATCTAAGAGAACTTTTTATGATGGTGCATGAGATAGTAATTAAGCATACGAAATGAAAATTAGATATATATTTTCTTTTCTTGTTGAATATAATGTGATGGAAATTGCTTTAGATGGATATGTGATTGACATTAAACTAGAGAATAGAGCGACCCGAATATGACCACACATAGCTAGCATAGCAATATGTATAAATGATTAAAATTGTCATTGGAGTAATTCCACAAGCTTCTGGTATGCTACTTAACTCAACATGCATTCATAAAGTCGCTTTGCTTAGAAACCCCAACCATTCCAAAAACAAAATAAATGAATATATATAGCAACAATCAAGCTCCAAATAACCATAACCAATTCTTAGTTTTCTAGATAAGTGTTCATATGAAGGCATGAAGCTAACATGAGTCTAATTGACTTAGCTATAAGGCCATAAATTCAAATTTCTCTTCAGTTTTCCCATATAATTAATTTTTATTTTTATTTTCTTTTAATTCCAAGCTTTGTTAAAGAGAGAATAAGGGTTGGTTAAAATCCAATACCTATTGAATGAAATTGATAAAGAAAATATAAGTTTGCTCTTATGGTTGAGCCTTACACCAATAAAAGGTCTCAAGTTCAGATTGTGCAATCCCAATCACCACAACTGATAAAATGGAAAAAAAATTTAGTTATTTTTAGAGGAAATAAATTTTGAGTGACAATATTACTAGAGTTCAAATTGTCAATTTTATGTTTCAATAAAGGATGATAATTTTGTCAGCTAAAACTTATGTCAGTTTTAGATGACCAATGTTGGATCAAGAAATGAAATTAATAGTTGCACTTATCTATTTGAGAATATTAGAATACTCTCTTGATTCAATGACTGTTAGTTAGGGCTGAATAGCTGAACATAAGCTCTAGTTGATAATCATTGTCTTTTGACAAAATTAGCCTTCATTTAATTAATTTTTTTTATACTAATATCCTTTTTTTTCTCCCTCTTTAGTCCTTTCCTTCCCCCCTCACTGTCAAAACTACCAGACTGAAATTCCCGAGAAAAATAGCCACTGCAAGATAAACCCATTTAAATGACCCTAATTTCCCCCCTCCCCCTATTTGGTCTTCTATTATCTCCAACAATTGTTGTTCACAAGAAAAATTGCCACTGATATATGGGAAAACTCTCTATCCAAGGACATAACAACACGTGACACATTTCAATGGTGAAAAGGTAATTTCAAGAACAAAATAGAGCAACCAATTAAATGATTATATATAGCAAAGGGTATAACGATAATTTTACATCAGAATCATAATCCTACTAGGACACTCCACCCTGTGAAAACCTTAGTCTTATTAGAATACTCCAACCTATGGGAATTCTGATCCTATCATGATACTCAGTATCAATCACTTTCTTAATTGGACTCTGCCCCAAGACTCTATAAAAAAAGAGCTCTCATTATCACAGGTACAGACACAACTTATAATTATATTACTTTTTAGCTTTATTCTTCTTTTAGATCATTGACTCGGGCGTCGGAGAGTTTTCTCGTGCACAACCCTCGGAAGACCTTTTAATTTATGTGTCTTTCATGTGTGCAAGGGTCCGTGAACTCATTTAATGGATTTTTGACATCAAAAGAATGGTGTCGTCCGTGGAAATGATAACAAATTTTCATCTATTAACTATGCCCAAAATTTATACCTACTGTTGCAAAAAAAAAATTATGGCCTCACGCACCCTTCATCTTTTGAAAGAACGCTCTTAAAACATAATGCTTCCATCTTGAAACTGAAGAAAATTATCATGTCTCACCATCCATAAATCCAGATGGCACAAAACAAGTGATGGATATACTGATTTCGTATGGGTCATGCAAAAATTTAGCAAAATCTCTTCTTAGTGAACAGTTTGTTAAGATCTACAATTGGCGTGCACCACCAACAATTACAGATCAAAAGTTTCAGTGAAAATTTCACGACAATCATAAGCCGAATAAAAGTGCACGCACCACCACAAGTTCTACTGAGAATCAGATCTTTTCTCCTATATCCACGATGACTAGATGATCAACAATCCAATTGGAATGCATCATTGAGTTGTCCGCCTCAAATCTACCACCCTGTAAAATTTCATGAAGATTGGACATCATAAATTTCTCTATCGGAATCGTTGAAGTTCATTGAAAAATGGTGTATTTACCATTAGACTTGTCAAAATCCGGACTTCAACAGTAAAATCCAACCATATTAATAGATTCATCGACCTCTGATCTACATATCTCCAAAGTTTTAAAGCGATTAGACGTCGAAAAATCATTTATCAAAGTCGCTAAATATCGATGAAAAAATGAAACTTTTACTGTCAATTTGCAAAAATCAAGCGATAAAAAATTGGCACCACCACCACAAGGTGTCTCGGCATCCTCTCCCAAGTATGCCAAAAAAATTTCGCGGTTAACCGGTATCCATTAACCGGCACGCACCGAGTCAAACCACGAAAGAAATTGCTAAACAGGAAGTCCGCTATCTTCAAAATATTGAAAAAGAACTCTTGCTACAGGCCATATAAATTCTCATTATCTATTCAATAATGCTATTGCCACGTGTTTATATCTTAATGGACAACTAGAGTACATCACATATCTTCAAATCTGCCATTGCCACATATTTGAATCTCATTAGACAACCAAATTGGCATTTATCTCTTCAAATATAACCTATGCCACGTGTCATATTTACATTGATTCTTCACATTTTCATTTAATCTTAAAAAATAATATCTTACTGTCATGTGTCCAATATCCAATGGATAGTCAACACCAAGTCAGCACTTAGTGCCTAATCAATGCCCAATCAACCAAAACATCATCGCCACACCACCACTTAGGCGCAACATCATCACCATTTAGGCACCACATCATCACCACTTAGACTGTACATCATTGCCACATCACCACCACTTTAGTGCAATTTAGGCATCACGTCACCACCACTTTAGTATTGCTTAAATGCCACATCATCTCCACATAGGCATCAAAGTCAACGCCATGTCAGTTGACTCAAACTAACTGGTTTGACCAGGTTTGATTGCCCAGTTCACCAAATTGATAAACCGATTTAGCTATTTTTAACCCGGTTTCAGATCCAACAAGATTGATTCTTAAGGTTTTATGATGTGCTCGGTTCAAATCCAGGTTCATAATTTCAAGATTCAACTTTAACAGATAAGTTTCTTCACAAACCCATTATTTTAACTCACATTTGACCAGTCGATTCACATACTTCAAGCTTGGTTTTGAACATAGGCAATCCGGTTCATAAGGTTTTATGTTGTGTTTTTTCAAATTCTAACTCAAAATTTCAAAATTCTACTTGAATATATGAGTGTCTTCATAAACCATTTATTTTGACCCACATTTTGACAAGTTGGTTCACCCAATTCAAGCTCGGTTTTATACATAGATAATCTGATTCCTAAGGTTTTTCAACCTCCTCTTTCCAAAACCGGTTTCAGAATTTTTTAGGCAAGTTTCTTACAAACGACCAAAGAAAATACTAATATTTATTTATCAAAGGGCTCTAAAAATGCCCCCAACCTAAACCAGTGGAGGTCAAACAATCGAAAAACCTTATGATCATCCAAAATCAGGTATGATCTTTCCTTGCTTCATATATTATCGAGTTTTCATACCAACTATGCAGTTGCAACTACACCTCCGAGAAAAATCCAAGGATGTAAGCCAATAGCGCATCCAAAGCAATCTACTAATGACACCACTAAATTCATAAGCCAATGACACATCTAACGTTGTCAACCAATGACACACCAGAATCATCGTCACCGACGTATCTAAAGCTGTCAACCAATGACACATCTAATAACACACTAAAGCCATCGTCACCGATGCAACTAAAGCCGTCAGCCAATGATGTATCAAAAATTGTCAACCAATGACGCACTAGAGTTGTTATCATTGACGCATCCAAAGCCGTCAACTAGTGACGCATCCAATGACGTCAACCAATGATGCATCAAAAGCCATCAGCCAATGATGAATCTAAAGCCATCAGCCAATGAAGCATCTAAAGCTGTTGTCAGCTAAAGACACACTGAAGCTGTCGACAGCTAATGACGCACCAAAGCTGTTGTCACCGATGCACTAAAGCTAACTCCCAAAATCTGTCATTACTGACACATCTAAATTTGTCAGCCAATGATGCATCCAAAGCCGTTGTCAGCTAATGATGCACCAAAATCGTCTTCACTGACGCCCTAAAGCCGTCGTCACCGATGCATCTAAAGTTGTCAGCCAATGATGCACCAAAGCCATAGCCACCGACACACCAAAGCTAATGCCCTAAATTCATCGTCTCCAAGGCACTAAAATCATCGTCTTTAATGCAAAAAGCCCCCATCTCTAAGACACCAAAGACCTAGGTATATCTACATTTGGAGAGTAACATAACGATAAACTATGCTTGTGATAGTAATAATGGTACTAGTACAATGTGGAAACATTTGAATAGGTATACTAAGTATCCTTATAATATTACGTGCAAGAAACAAAACACTTTGTCAGATTATCAAACTACGGCAAAAGATGGTACTACTACTTTGAATATTTCGGGTGTGGCAAAAAGTTTTGATAATGAAGTATCTAGAACCCTACTTGCTAGAATGGTCATTGTTGATGAATTACCTTTTAAGTTTGTAGAACATGAAGGTTTTAAGGATTTTGTTGCCTCATTGCAACCGAAATTTAAAATTCCTTCAAGATTTACGATAGCTAGAGATTGCATGGTACTTTATTATGCTGAGAAAAAAAAGATAAAAGATCTTTTCCGTAAAGAATCTCAAAGAGTTTGCCTAACAACGAACACATGGACTTCTGTGCAAAACATTAATTATATGTGTCTCACCATGCATTTTATTGATAGCAATTGGAAATTACATAAAACGATTTTAAACTTTTGTCCAATTTCTAGTCATAAAGGAGAAGCAATTGGGAAATTGTTTGAGGTATGTTTGCTAGAATGGGGTATTGAGAAAGTTTTCACAATCACAGTTGATAATGCAACTTCCAGTGATAAATCTCTAAAGTATATGATGAAAAGAATTAATTAATGGAATGGAAGTGTCTTGAATGGTGAATTTCTTGATCTGAGATGTTGTGCTCATATTTTAAATCTCGTTGTGAGTAATGGTTTGAAATATTGTAAGGACTCAGTTGGTCGGATTCGTGATGCGATGAAGTATGTGAGGGTTTCTCCGGCGAGGTTGGAAAATTTTAAAAAATGTGCGGAAGAAGAGAAAATATCAACCAAGTGTCTTGTATGCTTAGATGTTCTAATTAGGTGGAACTCAACTTATATGATGCTGGAAGCTGCACTTAAATTTCAAAAGGCTTTTGAACGGTTGGAAGAACAACAAGAATCACATTTTCTACATTATCTCAATGATAAAAGTGGAGTTCCCAATGAGAATGATTGGAAAAATGCTCATGCATTGGTTAAATTCTTGAAAACTTTCTATGATGCTACTTTGCGTTTTTTTGGTACTTTATATGTTACTTCTAATTCGTTCTTTAGTCAAATTGTTGGTATTGAATATCTGTTGATTGAGTGGTCAAGAAGTGAAGACCCACACTTGAGTATGATGGCTTTGAAGATGAAAGCGAAATTTGACAAGTATTGGAGGGATGTTGAGAAAATAAATATGATGTTGTTTATGGCAGTTGTTCTTGATCCTAGATATAAACTAACTTATGTGAAGTTTTCTTTTAGTCAAATTTATGAACTTAATGTTGCCATAAGATGTGTTAAAAAGTGAAAGATACTTTGGTCCGGTTGTTTGATAATTATAGTTTGCTTTCTAATTTTTCATCCTCAAGTAGTAAATCAATTTCAATGACTCAAATTTCTAGTGAGATGGAAGTTGATTTTTTTGGAAGATCCTCTTTTTGTGATGACAAATCGATAAGGTACCAAGAGGAAAAAACTGGTGTGGATAAATCAGAGGTGGATATGTATTTGGATGATGCTGATGAAAAAGATAATGTGAAATTTGATATTTTGAATTGGTGGAAAATTAATTCAAGTAAATATCTAATTCTTTCTCAAGTGGCAAGATGTGTTGGCAATGTCTATTTCTATAGTTGCTTCTGAATCAGTTTTTAGCACGAGTGGTCGTGTTCTTGATGTCTTTCGTAGTTCCTTGACTCCTAAAATAGTGGAAGCTCTTATTTGTGCACAAGATTGGTTGTGAGCTTCACCAATACCAATCCATGTTAAAGAGAGTTTGGAAGAGCTCGAGAAATTTGAATCAGGTAATTAAGTTTTATAGTTTCATTTTAATAATTTTATTGGTTAAACAGTTTTTTATTTTTCCATGTACTGATGTATCACTTATTTTTTCTAGAGTTATAGGTTTAAAGGTGAAATCTACTTTCCCTAAATATTGATGGAATACCTCCATATTTTGGTAAGTTAGTTTTTTTTGTGTGTGTATATATATATATATATATATATATATATATATATATATATATATATATATATTCTTCCTTAGAATCCTAAAAAAATCAATTTTAGCTTTCTATATTTTTCGTTTACTTTATAGTTTTTATCTGATATATACGTGTGACATTATGTAGGAATTATATCACGAAGACTTTAAGGCTGGTTTACAATCATTCTACAAAATTGAAAGAGTTTTGGTGTGCTATATGCTGGAAAGTGTTTGTTGTGCTTCTAGTCATCTCATTTGGTTGGCAAATTTTGGTGTGCTGTATGTTGGAAAGTGTATCTGTTAATGCTTGTTTTTATAACAATATCCAAGATGTTAACAAAAGTATTGAATATTAGTTTATATAAAGCTGATGCACACAGTTTTTACTTGCAATATGTATGGATTTGGTTTTGAATTTAGTATAATATTTTTTTTGTTATGTAATATGTATGATTTAATTTTTTAATAGAAAAAATATATCAACTCGGTGACCCAAACCGATTAGAATGGGTTGGGTTGAGTTGAGGTTGGATGGGTTCACGGGTTGGGTTGGATTGAGATTTTTTCAACTCGGTATGAATGAGTTGGATTGAATTTTTAGACTAAACCGACCCATGCTCACCCCTAGTGTTAATTATGTATTCTTTATTGGTCCTCCATTGACCAAATCAAATCTTGACTAAACTTGATTCTATATTTTTTTATAAGTAAAATTTTATATAAAAATAAATATATACAAATAAATCCAACTTTGGGGTCCACCCCTTCACAAAAAATGAATTTTATGGTCATTTACAACTTGATTTAATACACAGTACTAAAAAGTTGAGGTTTTGAAAGCGAAACACAGAAAACAAAATTGCATTTAGTTTAAAGCTTATGAGAGAGAATATCCAACTTGAACTTCAATGACTTAACGGAAACAATTTGCAAGAAAAATCAAGAGCCCAGAAAAACAAAACAAATAAATATAAATAGCAGACACCCATCTAGCAATTCAGCAATAATGTAACAACTTCAATTCTATATTCATGATTGACTGTACTTATGTTATTTGAATTCGGATATAAATGTTTCACATGAGTACGTATCTAATTGACAAATTTACTAGTTTTGGACTAGCCTATTTTAATAATTTTTTTATTTTTTAAATTTGGAGTGTCCAAATACCATACTCTTGTCTAAGTATCGAATATTCGACATGGACATTATCGAAAATTCGACATGGGTATGACAATGTAAAGTGAAGAATCCATGTAACAAAAATCTGTACTCCAATTTCGATCGATCAGTGCTCCAATTTTGTAGCTAAGCCTAAAACTCCAAAATATATATGAAGCTGTACGAGACATGGAAGCAGAGCCAAGAAGAGGGAAAAACAAAATCTGCATATCAAAATAAGAACAAAAAAGGAAGCAAGATCTCTATACGGCTATCTATGGACTTTAGATTTCTTTTTTACCCATGTGTGTATATGTATGTGAATTGGAATATTGCTGTAAAATTAAGAAGGAAAACCTTGCTAACCATCTGTTGAATTAATGTCCAGAACAAGAAGAAATAGGAAGCATATGACATTAAAGATTTCTGTCCATACATTTTAAAGCAAATTTCATGTGGATTTAACATCAACTAACAACTTTTTATCCAAGCCAAATTCACTTTTAGATTAAAAAATCAACCAAAAATTCAAATCATATAACTACGAATATGGTGCAGATGTATATGAAATTCAATATATATACAAAACTAAAATCAAAGCAGAGACAAAGCATCAATGGTTTGCAAACTTGTGACCGAATATCTTTCAAGTCAATTAAAATGATACAGTCCCATAAAGTTTAAATACACATTGTCAAGAAGTTATAGATCCTAGAAAGTAGGAATACCCTACCTGTAGATCCTAAAATATAGACAACCATATATTTTACAAAAGATATTTTTAAAACAAACCCTTTGATTAATTCTCCTAACTACATCCAAGAATATCTCTAACAATCCCCCTTAAGCAGGCGAATAAGTATTCTGCTTTCCCAGCTTGGAAATTATTCCATGCTGCTTAGCCCTTTAGTTAGTATATCAACCAATTGTTTTGTAGTCAAGACATAAGGAGTACAAACCAGTCCACCATCCAACTTTTCTTTAATAAAATTCCTATCAACTTCAAAATGATTTGTTCTATCATGTCATGTTTCACGAGATTATGTGCAATACTGATAGCTGACTTGTTATCACAATAAAGTCGCATTGGTTCACTCCTCTTGATCTTCAAATCATCCAGAATAATCTTAAACCAAAGTAGCTCCCAAATGCCTAAGCCATTGCTTTGAACTCTGCTTCTGCACTTGATCTTGCTACCACACTTTGCTTCTTACTTCTCCATGTCACCATATTTCTTCCAATGAAATTACAATAGCCAGATGTTGACCTTCTGTTCACTACTGATTCAGCATAGTCAGCATATGTGTATGCTTCCAAGACCAAACCTGAGTTCCTTTTAGGCAAAACACCTCTGCCTGGACTTCCTTTCAAGTAATGTAAAATATGGTGTGCAACCCACAAACGAAATTCTCTTGGTGAGTGCATGTTAACTAACCATACTAACAACATAAGCTATATCTGGCCTTGTGTGTGAGAGGTAAATCAACTTCCCAACTAGTCTCTGGTACATCTCTTGGTCCACTACAATATCCTCAGGTGCCTCACCATGTTTCTGATTTGGATCAATAAGAACAACTGCTGGTTTACATCCTAGTTTTCTTGTTTCTTTCAACAAATCTGTCACATTTTTTTGTTGAGAATTGAATATACCTTGCTGTGAATGTGCTACCTCAATCCTTAGAAAATATTTTAGCCTTCCCAACTCCTTAATCTCAAACTCTTTGGCTAAACAGACATTCAATCCCTCCCTTTTTGTCTCATTATCACCAGTTATAATGATGTCATCAATGTATACAAGGAGAACAATTACCTCCCCATCTTGAGAATGTTTAATAAACAAAGTATGATCACCCTGACTTTGTTTGTATCCTGACTTCAACTACATTTTTGCAAATCTCCCAAACCACGCCCTAGGAGACTGTTTCAAACCATAAAGAGCTTTCTTTAATCTGCAAGCCTTGTTAGATCCTAATGCTCGCCCATAACTTGGTGGAATTCTCATATAAATTTCCTCTTCTAGATCTCCATGTAAAAATGCTTTCTTCACGTCGAATTGTTGAAGAGGCCAATCAAAGTTTGCAGCTAGAGATAACAATACTCTTACTATATTCATCTTGGCCACATGTGTAAAGGTCTCCTTATAATGAATGCCATAAGTCTGAGTATAACCCTTAGCTACTAACCTTTCCTTGTGAAGAACCATTTGCAACCGTCTTCTTCCCCTTAGGCAGATCAACTGTGTCCCATGTCTTGTTCTTTTCCAAAGCCTCCATTTCCACTTGCATAGTTTGTCTTCAATTCTCATTAGATAATGCCTCAGATAAGATGGTTTGAATTGGGATGGTGTTATGACTCACAAGAAAGCTTTTATGAGATGGTGAAAACTTATCAAAGCTCACAAAATTAGAGACATGATAAAGGGATTTTTTGGTACATTCACAGGTTCCATTCCTAACAGCAACAAGCAAATCTGAAGAGGGAAGAGTTACCTTAGTACCAGTATTAGGAGTCGATGATGGAGTTTGTTGTGGTACAGATGATGACTTGTTTCTTCTTGAATACACCTGTGAGAAACTTATAGCATCACGCCTTGAAATACCTGTAGTTGTATGTTGACTTAATGACCCAGGGTTTAGGTTCGGTTTCAAGACTAGTTGACACTGTTTCAGGTTCAGTAATTGATGTTGGAGAGGTTGATATAGCCGAAGCAGAGGCAAGTAGGTCTAAAGGGCTGAAGTCTTCACACTGTTTCAGGTTCAGTAATTGATGTTGGAGAGGTTGAGACACCCAGAACTGAGGCATGTAGGTCTAAAGGGTTGAAGTCTAAGGAAGTATCAAGCTTATCTTCCAATAAACTCTTCCCCTGAAGATAAGGCTTGGTTTCATGAAAGGTAACATCAACTGACACATAAAATTTTTGTGTAGATGGATGATAACATTTATAACCTTTCTGTGTGGATGAATATCCAACAAAAATGAACTTAATGGCTCTAGGGTCTAACTTACTTCTGAGAGAGCTATGGATGTGAAAAAAGGAGGTGCAACCAAGCACTCTAGGTGATATAGAACTAGAAGTATTAAAGTTTGGAAAAAAATGCGTGAGGAGAGATATTGGTGATTGAGAGTCAAGGACAGAAGTAACCAACCTATTTATGAGATAAATGGAAGTAAGAACTGCCTCCCCCTAATAGGATTTTGGAACTGAATTCTAAAACAATAAGGATCGAGTAATGTCTATAATGTGTCCATTTTTCCTTTCTGCCACCCCATTTTGTTGGGGTGTGGAAATACATGACTCATGAATGATTTCGTCCTTTAGAAAATATGGTGATAAGGTGTGACTAAAATAATCAGTGGCATTATCCGAACGGAATCTTTTTATTTTCCCATTGAATTGATTTTGAGCCATTGCATGGAAAATAAGAAACACACAACTCACATCAGATTTATGCTTTAGAAGATATACCCATGAAACTCGAGTACAATCATCTATAAAAGACAAATCATTTTGCACCAGAAAAAATTAAGAACTCTAAAAGGGCCCAAAATATCAATATGAATCAAATGAAAAGGTTCTGAACATCTTTTATTACTCATTGGAAATGAAACTTGTTTGTGCTTGTTGATTGAAATCGCAAGTGCACGAATCGTAACAAGTAATAAAGTGAATGAGTAAGAGTATCGTCCCACGAGGATTAAAAAATTACTAATAAGTACTAAAATTTATTAAGCTATAATTTATTTGATAATTCGAATGAGAGTGAATTGTTGAACTTGAGAGTTTAAAATAACGAAATTAAATAAGCAAGTTGAGATCAAGGAAACAAAATTCTAGGGCTTTCAATTCACCATAATTGATCCTATGCGAATTTCCTACTTGAACTAATTGCAATTATTTCTTATTGTTGATAATCGAGTCTCTAATTTATTCATTAATCTTCTCAAGCATTAACAAAATATCTCAACAAGCAAATCTTCTACATCTCTATGAAAACTTTAAACTTGTCAAAATTTAGTAAGAACAAGAAACCCCATAAAGATTACGCAAGTCCATAGATATCTCTATCCTACAGATTCCTTGTGGTATCTCAAACACATGTTGAAATAATTATCACTTCTCAGTCTCAAATTGAATCCCAAATCATGCAAATGTTGATCAATCATTCACAAGCATTAAGCATAGAATGAAATACTCAACAATATGAAACAACTACTAAATTAGTTCAATTAAAGGAAGATTCACATAATCATAGTTAGGCTATATCTTAACCCTAGAAAATGGAGATTAGTTCATGATAAACTTGAATAAAAACATAATCAAAGAGTTAAACATCAAGAAATTGAAAGAAATTCGGAATAAAGAAGAAAACTCAAAAACCATTCTTATCTTTGATGTTCTGCTTCCTTTGATTACTCAAGAAAATAATTCCCCCTTTTCGAATCGTAGATTCTGCAGATTTTTGGCCTCATATTGCGGGGCTGTTTCCTAAACGTCCAAATCACGAAACTGCTATTTGAGGAACAATTATAGCCGTTGACCTAGCTTTCCAACACTTCTTGAATCAACTCAATATGATGTCGTACGAGTGAGATATGGTGAGATTACTTGAGACTGTCCAGAGATGTTTCCAATTCGATATTACATTAAACCCACCATGACTTCCATTTGTTTGATCGTTTCCATTAAGCTTTCATTTCTTTTGATTGGGTTGGGCCAAGCCCACTTATATTAAGCTCTATCTTTTGAGCGTTGGGCTTTATTATTTTTAGCTTCATCTTACGAAGATAGCAAACTTGACTAGCTTTGAATTACAGGCAAAGAAACGTTCCAGAACACCAACAATGAAGCTGCAGCAACTTCAAGCCCGGTTTCGACCTTGATGCAGCCATTATCTCTCAAAACTCAAAACACGAAAGTTGTAGAGCTGTTTCTTGGCGTTCCATAGCATCTTGAATAATCTCAATCGAAGCTTGGATGAGAGTGTTATGCCCAGATTACGAAGCGATGTCGAAACTGTCCAAAAATCACCCAATTAGCTTCGATTTGCACTTAACACCTCCATTTGCATCCTAAATAAAAATATAATACTAATGAGTATATTTAGGCACCAAATGAGCATAAAAGACTAAACATTAAAAGAGAAAAATATGAAATTTTGCATTCTCATCAAATTCCCCCACACCTAACTTTTGCTCATCCTCAGGCAAAACTCAAATTCACTTTTCCAAAAACACCAAGGTTGCTACGCCATCAACAAAGAACAACCAAGTTTTTCAAAACTCATAACATATCATTAACAAACATTCTTAAACAACTTACAATTACTTAGTAAGCATTTTCACTCGAAGATTGAGTAAATTAAATACGTAGACCTTCACGGAAATTAACACTCGACTCTTATGTGTTTGGAGGATATGTGTTTCGCTCAAATTCATTCTAATGGAAATGATCTATCATAAGCTTGCATATCTTCTCATTCTCCACCATTGGGATCACATGCATAACACGAATCATAGGAACTTTTCAAGGGTTGTAACGAGGTTTAGGATCAAGATGCGAAATATTTGGGAATGTAGCTCAAAAACCATCGAAACTAGTGGAGCAAAAATGAATCAACTCAAGCTCGAATATATAAGACATGTAAAACCAATCACTCCACTCAACAGCTTCTTCAATTTGGCTTTAAAGCATTTAAACCAAGTAAAACTCCTGCGTTAAAAAAGAGATCGTTCAAATGAACACTTTCCGTTTGCAGCAGGGAACAATCCTTCGCAACAGCTTCCACCTTTGTATATATCATGTATAAACAGACCCCTTTCTTCGAATTTTAGGAGAAATTATAAACATGGACAGTTTATAACATTAAAAGTAATTTCCTCCATCACTTCCTTTCTTTTTTTCTCTTTTTTTATTTATTTATAATTTTTTTTAACAAATTATATCAACAATGGAACTCACGAATTGAGAATGAAAACATGTTCCATATCACCAATCATAGCCATACCAAAAATACAGACACCCCCACACTTACTTCTTGCACACCCATACATATCATATTGATGAACAATGCTCCACTAGCTCTACGGCTTGGGTAAAGGCATTGTTTTTCGGGTTTAAAGCTTGTAACGTGGGTTCACAATAAACGAAAAAAAAACCAATAAAGCTCAAAGGGGTTCAACAAAAGGAAAAAATTAATTACAAGGTAGGCTATTTGGCTTATGTAGCTTATAACAAAGAGGGTCTTAATCATGTTTATGCATACATGTGTCAATATGACCTCGAAGAGAATCAAGGCAAGTTCTAAAGAAACAAATCCATGGAAGAATATCTCACATGAAAGAAAATAGTGAGACTGATATGAATGTGTCAGTCTAAGGGCTTAAAATCTCACTAGCTTTTGTCTACTAAATTTAGTCATTACCATTCTCAAGGAAAATAACTAGACTAATTAATTCCAAGTGGAAAGATTACTTATTCCATCATGTTATGAATTTTTCAAGCTTAATTGAATCTTGCTCATGACATACACAACCAAAAATCGTTGAAAACCACAAAAACAAAAACCAAAACTCCCTTTTTTTTTTTTAGAGATACAAAATTAAAACATAACCTAAATCTCCTCCCCCACACTTAAAACATACATTGTCCCCAATGTGCAGCAAAGAAAGCAAATACATGGCAGAAAGAAACTTCCCTGACCACTGGCGGAGACGGATTAAGCTCTCTTGCCTCAGTATCTCCATCAACGCATTCAAGTTTCGAAGCAAGGAAGGGGGGTACTGCATCATTGCCACACCCTTGTAAAGAAAAAAAAAATCTGAAATCAAAACACACAAAAAGCAATTGAGGAAAAAAATAACTAGAAAACTGAATCAATTGCAAGGAATAATGAAAATAACAAAACAAATGTTTAGAATCCTTGGGTTGCCTCCCAAGAAGCGCTTAGTTATAGTCAGTAGCTTGACTGTTGCTCTTCTTCTAGGCCGGATAAAGGAGAATTGTGGTCTTGTTGCTGTCAACTCCACCATTCAAATAAGGCTTCAGACATTGTCATGAGTTACTTCCACTGCTCCATGGGGAAAAACTTTAACGATCATGAATGGGCCTGAACATCGCGATTTGAGCTTTCCTGGAAAGAGGTGAAGTCGTGAATTGTAAAGTAAAACTTGTCGTCCAGGTAGAAACTCCTTTGATATGTGCTTATCATGCCAAGCCTTAGTCCGCTCCTTGTAGATTTTTGCATTCTCATAAGCTTCATTGCAAAACTCGTCCATCTCGTTAATTTGCAAAAAATGCTTTTCACCTGCTGCTTGGAGATCCATGTTTAGGCGCTTCATCGCCTAATAAGCTTTATGCTCGAGATCTACAGGAAAATGGCATGCTTTCCCATAGACCAACCGATAAGGAGACATTCCCAAAGGTGTTTTGAACGCTGTCTGATAAGCCCATAGCGCATCATCTAGCTTTTTAGCCCAATCTTTTCAGGAGATGTTAACTGTTTTCTCTAGAATTTGCTTCACCTCCCTATTTGATACATCTGCTTATCCGTTTGTCTAAGGATTATAATCCAATGTCGTCTGGTGTCTAACTCCATATTTTAATAATAAAGCTTCAAATTGCTTGTTGCAAAATTGAGTTCCTTCATCGCTAATAATGGCCTTAGGAGTCCCAAATCTAGTAAAAATATTCTTTCGGAGAAAATTAAGCACCACTTTTCCATCATTAATGGGAGTTGCGATTACTTCTACCCATTTGGACACATAATCCACTGCTAGAAGAATGTATTTGTTGTTGTAAGACGAAGACGAGGACGAAGGGAATGGTCCCATGAAGTCAATATCCCAAATGTCAAACAGCTCTACCTCTAGAAAATTCTGCAAAGGCATTTCATTCCGTCTAGATATGTTCCCAGAACGTTGGCATCTATCACAAGCAGCAATAAAAGCATGAGCATCCTTGAATAAGGTTGGTTAATAAAATCCGGATTGGAGAACTTTAGCCGCGGTCTGATGAGCTCCAAAATGCCCTCCACATTCTAGTGTATGGCACTGCATCAAAATGTTTGTCATCTCCTATTCTGGAACACATCACCTAATGATTTGGTCCGCACAATGCCTATAGAGTACCGGTTCTTCCCAATAGTAGTGCTTTACTTCTGAGAAAAATCTCTTCTTTTGTTGGTAAGAAAAATCTGAAGCAACGATTTTTCCTGCAAGAAAATTGGCATAATCTGCATACCAAGGTAGAGACTTGTTAGAAAAAATTGCTAAAAGTTGCTCATTCAGGAAATTATCATCTATGGGCAGTTGTTGGGACTAAAGTTGCTCTAGTAACTCCAACCGTGAGAGATGATCCGCCACTAAATTTTCAGTTCCCTTCTTGTCCTTAATCTCAATATCAAACTTTTGCAATAAAAGAACCCAACGGATGAGTCTTAGCTTGGCTTCATTCTTGATAATAAGGTATTTAATTGCGGAATGATCGGTATAGACTATTACCCTATTTCTAATGAGATATGACCGAAACTTGTCTAAAGCAAAGACTATAGCAAGTAGCTCCTTCTCAATCGTGGCGTAGTTGAGTTGGGCATCATTAAGGGTCCGACTAGCATAATAAATTGTGTGAAATTGCTTGTTCTTTCGCTGCCCAATACCACTCCAACCGCATAGCCACTTGCATCACACATCAATTCAAATGGTAGATCCCAATCCGGTGCTATAACAATTGGAGCCGACACAAGCTTCTCTTTAAGTAACAAGAACGCCTTCTCACACTCTTCATCAAAGACAAATGGAGTTTCCTTCACCAGCAAGCTACAAAGGGGTTTGGAAATCTTAGAGAAGTCCTTGATGAATCTTCTATAAAATCTTACCTGTCCAAGAAAACTCCTAACTCCCTTTATTGTTGATAGAGGTGGCAGCTTCTCTATTGTCTCAATCTTGGCTCTATCTACTTCAATCCCTTTAGAAGAGATCCGATGACCTAAGACAATTCCCTTTTTTACCATGAAGTGTCACTTCTCCCAATTAAGCATAAGGTTAGTTTCTTCACATTGCTTCAAAACAAACGCCAAATTCCCAAGGCAATTATCAAAAGAAGATTCGAATATGGAAAAATCATCCATGAAAATTTCAATAATCCGCTCTACTATATCCGAAAAGATTGCCATCATACACCTTTGGAAAGTGGATGGCGCATTACAAAGCCCAAAGTGTATTCGACGGAAAGCAAAAGTACCGTAAGGGCATGTGAAGGTGGTCTTCTCCTGGTCCCCTGGTGTTATGGCTATTTGATTATACCACGAATAGCCATCTAGGAAGCAATAGTAATCATGCCCGGCTAGCCTATCCAACATTTGATCAATGAATGGCAAGGGAAAGTGGTCCTTCCGAGTGGCCTTGTTTAGTTTTCAGTAATCCGTGCAAATTCTCCACCTGGTGACGATTCTTGTAGGGATTAACTCATTGTTAGCACTGTTCACCACCGTCATTCCTCCTTTCTTTGGTACTAATTGAACAGAACTAACCCATGAGCTATCAGAAATTGGGTAAGTCACTCCGGCATCTAACCACTTTAAGATCTCTTTACGCGTCACTTCCTTCATTGTCGGATTGGGTCTTCTTTGGTGCTCTATCGTCGGCTTGCACTCTTCTTCCAACAAAATTCTGTGCATACAAATAGAAGGGCTAATTCCCTTGATATCCGCAAGCGTCCACCTAATAGCTGCCTTATGTTTTCTAAGCACTCTCAACAACTTTTCTTCTTCTTCAGTAGAAAGCTTAGATGAAATAATTACCGGAAGAGTAGATAATTCGCCAAGATAAGCATACCGAAGGTGTTTCAGTAAAGGTTTAAGCTCCAATATAGGCAGCTTTTCAATAGATGGAAGGGGCCTGAGGGTCCTTGTCCCAAATCTTCAAAATATTTCCTGTTGTTAGGACCAAGGGAATCCATCCAGGAGGCATATTCTAACATTTTAGGATCCTCTACCATAGTCGGATTAGAACTAACCAAACAAGCTTCCAATGATTCCTTTTGTTGATTAAGCACTTCAGTGATCAAAGAATCGATCATTTGGATGCTAAAACAACTCTCACTTGGTTCTTGATACTTGATGGCATTAAAAACATTAAAGGTTACCTCCTCTTCTTGCACCCTCAACTGCAATTCTCCCCTTTGGACATCAATAAAAGCTCGGCCAATAGCTAAGAATAGTCTGCCAAGAATGATGGGGATTTCTCGATCCTCCTCCATGTCTAGAATGATGAAGTCAGTTGAAAAAATAAACTTGTCCACTTTGACAAGCACGTCTTCAATAATTCCCCATGGGTGTTTTATTGAGCAGTCTGCTAATTACAATGAAACTGTAGTAGTTCTCGTCTCACCTAATCCAAGCTTCCTGAAAATAGACAAAGGCATTAAATTAATACTTGCACCTAAGTCACATAAAGCTCTTTCAAACACAAAATTTCAAATTGAACATGGGATAGTGAAGCTCCCTGGATCCTTAAGCTTTGGAGGCAATTTATTTTGTCGAATTGCATTGCACTCTTCAGTAAGGGCTACCATTTCATATTCTTCCAATTTCCTCTTATTTGACAAGATATTCTTCATAAATTTCACATAGCTCAACATTTGTTCGAGGGCATCTGCAAAAGGAATGTTAATATGCAATTTTTTAAACACATCTAAAAATTTAGAAAATTGCTTATCAAGCTTATTCTTTTTGAGTCGTTGAGGGAATGGAACTCTTGGTGCCGGATCCTGTGGTGGGATTGGTTGACTTTCGGAAATCTCTTTGAATGGTGTTGTGTGAAGTTGCACCTCTTGATCTTCTTTTTCAAACTTCTCACATCCTGTTGGAGTTTCTAACTCTTTCCCGCTTCTCAAAGTTTATTAAACTATAATCTATTTGATAATTCGAATGAGAGTGAATTGTTGAACTAGAGAGTTTAAAATAACGAAATTAAATAAGCAAGTTGAGATCAAGGAAACAAGATTCTAGGGCTTTTAATTCAATTAAAATGATGTAGCCCTGTAAGATTTAAATACACATAGTCAAGAAATTATAGATTCTAGAAAGTAGGAATACCCTAACTGTAGATTCTAGAAAATAGACAACCATATATTTTACAAAAGATATTTATAAAACAAACCCTTTGACTAATTTTCCTAACTGCATCCAAGAATATCTCTAACAATCCCAACATGGCTTGTATCATCTCGAGGGCACTTGTAAACCAAGTAGCTTCACGTTAAAGATAGGGTTTGGCTTTATCATTATCATTTTGGTCTTTCTTCTTTTAGGACTTTACAAGTTATGTTTCCAACTTTGTTTAAGGGACTTGATATTCAAACTTTTCACTGTGATGTTTGTCAGTTTGCTAAACACAAAAGAGTTTCATTTCTCGTGAGTAATAAAAAAATGTTCAGAACCTTTTCATTTGATTCATAGTGATATTTGGGACCCTTAAAGAGTTCCTAATGTTTCTAGTGCAAAATGGTTTGTCTTTTATAAATGATTGTACTTGAGATTCATGGGTATATCTTCTAAAGCAAATTTCTGATGTGAGTCGTGTGTTTCCTATTTTCCATGCAATGGTTCAAAATCAATTTGGTGTAAAATAAAAAGATTTTGTTATGATAATGCCACTGATTACTTTAATCACACCTTATCACCATATTTTCTAAAGGACAGAATCATTCATGAGTCTTCATGTGTTTCCACACTCCACGGGGTAGCAGAAAAGAAAAATGGACACATTATGGACACTACCCAAGCCTTATTGTTTCAGAATTCAATTCCAAAATCCTATTGGGGGGAGACAGTTCTTACTTCCATTTATCCCATAAACAAGTTGGTTACTCCAGTCCTTGACTCTCAATCACCAATATCTCTTCTCACAGTTTTTTGTCCAAACTTTAATACTTCTAGTTCTATATCACCTAGAGTGTTTGGCTGCACCTCCTTTGTTCACATCCATAGCTCTCTCAGAAGTAAGTTAGACCCTAGTGCTATTAAGTGCATTTTTGTTGGATATTCATCTACACAAAAAGGTTATAAATGTTATCCTCCATCTACACAAAATTTTTATGTGTCAGCTAATGTTACCTTTCATGAAACCAAGCCATTTTACACCAAGCCTTATCTTCAGGGGAAGAGTTTATTGGAAGATAAGTTTGATGCTTCCTTAGACTTCAACCCTTTAGACCTGCCTACCTCAGTTCAGGGTGTCTCAACCTCTCCAACATCAAGTACTGAACATGAATATGGTGTAGATGCATATGAAATTCAATATATATACAGAACTAAAATCAAAGCAGAGACAAAGCATCAATGGTTTACAAACTGGTTACTGAAGTATGTATTACCTGCAACAGTGAGGTGTTCTATGGCTGATCAATACTAACTGTGAAGGGGAAGAGAGAGAATGGCGGTTGAGCTAGTCGTTGCTGATTTTTATGTCGTTGTTGGAGAGGAGATGAAGGAGCACCTAAAGATATATGATTTTAACATAATAAAAAGAATACAAAGAAAATAACTGGAAACATTAGTCGAATTTGGGAAGCTCGTGTAGTTCTAAATATAAAACAAAACCCTAAAGTTAGATTTAACAATTTATGGAACATGCAATCAATACAAATACATACATACTATAAAAGAGGATACAAAACTTACAATTATTTGTCCTTTGATCCTCAAATATTTCTGCTCAAAGAGTCAAATCTTAATGCCCCATCAAATCAAGTTGGTGGAAAAGTATATCAGAGAGCCCCCCACAATTTAAGATTTTTAACCGCTTAAAGACCCCTTTTCATCTGTAGTTGATAACATTAGAGTAACCCCATCGGTTTTTAACTATCCACATATCTCAAATCCAATCCTTTTATTGGCACCTGCTACACCTGTAACCCTGAAAAATAATTTAAACGAATTGTGGGTGTTATTAGAAAGATGTTAAATATTGAAGTCACAAAAGTTATGTAGAAGTAGGAAATCAATTCCTTCTTGTTAGAGGGAAAGAATTCGGTTTTGCCATTTCTTAGTGAAAAGCAGAAGCCTAATGCAAGGCAATTATATAAGTAATATCTATAGTCTTGCTTCCGATACATTTAATTGCAAGCATGAAGCGAATACAAAATCAAAACGTATCTAAGGACCCATATAAACTACAAAAAAGTTTTATTTAGCATTTATAGCCAACACAACCTCTGTTTCCCAAAAGCAACATTTGTAGCAAAGTCAAAATAATTAACAAAAAGAGAAAAAATTAATTAATAAACAATAAAAGGTCAATTGTACATGAAACTGAGAGCCATTTTTTTAACATCAATTTTATTTATAAATAAGGAACATCAATTACATAAGAATTACATCTTAGCCCCATATCACCCCACTTGCGTAAAGAGATGTTAAAAAAATCCCACAGTTCAAACATATAGAACCATAAACCAACCCCACACACTGCCTTAAGATCATACACTAAAACCCATAGTTTTCATAATCGTACGATTCGAATCGAAATTTACTAAAAACGATACGAATCGCATGCATGAACCTTAAACTAACTTGAATCACACGTGAATCGTGAATCCAGTGAAGCGAATCGTGGAATCGCACTGAATCGGTGATTCAGGCACGATTCAAAGAAAGGGAATACCCGGGTCGGGTCTATGAAACCTGTATATGAAAAACCTAAAATAGATAATAAATTTAGCAAAATTTTTGGGCAAATCCTTACCTGTGGAACTCAACTAGGTTATCTGAGCAAAACCTATACAAAATCGCACGCCTCTGCTTCATCTTTATCCTTCAATTTGAAATAAGTTCTTGCAGGAGTTGCAGCATATCTGTCTTGCGCCATCAGTTTCTTCTTTGCTTCGAAGGTAAGCGATCTCTTCTCTCTCTCTCAATCGATATCTTCTATCTCTGTTGATATTTTCTCTCTCTTGATCTTTACTCCTTCTTTGTGTCGATCTCTTCTTAATGGGGTTTTTGGGTTTATTATTGGTTCTCTTTGAGCCATCAGTGGGTGTGGCCTTCTAGGTTTTTTGGGCCTTTTTAATTTCTCTCTTTGCGCCATCAGTGGGTCTCTTTTTTAGAGTAACATGAGTTAATTTTTTTTTTGGCTTTTCTCATTGCGCCATTAGTGGCTTTTTTCAAAGTAAAGTTTTTTTTTTTTTGTAATGATTCCCTGTCCCCACTCTTACAAAACTGATTGTCCTTTAGTTAGTCCCCACTCAGATTATGTAGTTATGCAATTTACCATATGTTGCCTTTTTTGTTAAGATTTGTTGTTTAGTTTTGCATGCCTATGCTTACGCTTATGTAGTTATGTTATGGTCCTTACTCAAAGATTAAAGTTACTTTAAGTTCTGTTTTTTATGGTCCCGTTGTTTGTTTAAAAAATTAAAAATTGTATTTTTTTTCATGCTTCCAGTTTCGGTCCCCACTCCCCTGTCCAGTGTTTGCTGTTTTTTTTTTCAAATGCTTCTGGACCTATGATCCATTGGTCCCCACTTATCCACTATATTTTATTTGTTTTATTATTTCATATATATGTGTTGATGTTTAAAAATTAACATATTTTATTCTATTGTAGTTTGTGCATTGTACAAATTTATTGAAAAAAATGGTGAAAACAAAGAGACAAAGAAGGTGTTGATCATACTTGGGAGAATTGTACTCGAGTGTGAGATGGTAGAATGAGAATGAAGTGTAATTATTGCATGCTTGAGAGGTGGGGTGGTGTTAGTAGAATAAAACGTCATTTAACCAGCTCACATTAAAATATAACACCTTGTACAAAATGCCCCGAAAATGTTAGAGATCAATTGAAGAAAATTTTGAGTAAAGGTGAAGGGAATAATGCTGATGAATAAATTAGAAATGATGGTGAATGCTTTAAAGAGAAGGAAGAATTTGATAGAAATGTTAAAAGAGGAACTATGGATGCTTACATCGGTTGAGGAAAAGGGAAGCAAAAAACAATGAATGAGATGTTGAAACAGAGGGAACCGGTGATTAGAGATCTATGTAGGTTTTTATATAGACATACATTGGCTTTTAATTTAGTTAAAAGTCCATTATTTATTAAGATGATGGAGTCGGTTGGTGAATATGGTAAAGGATTAAAACTCCCTTCTTACCATGAAGCTAGAGTCACCTTTTTCAAAAAAGAAGTTTCTAGTGTGCATGCTAGCTTAGATGAATATAGAAGAGAGTGGAAGAAGACGAGATGCCCAATTATGTCAGATGGATGGACCGATGGAAAAAAAAAAAAGATCAATCACCAATTTTCTTGTCAATAGCCCAAGAGGAACAGTGTTTTTAAAATCAATTGACACTTCCTCGATTATAAAAGATGGTGAAAATTTATGTGAAATACTTGATGGACTAGTGGAGGAGGTGGGAGAGGAGAATGTGGTTCAAGTAGTGACCAATAGTGCTTTGGCATATGTGTTGGCCGATTCTCTTTTGCAAGAGAAGATGAAGAAATTAGTTTGGTCCCCTTGTGTCGCTCATTGTATAGATTTGATATTGAAAGATATGGAAGATTTGCCAATTTTCAAAGATACCATAACCAAAGTTAAAGAAGTTGCGGTTTACATCTATCTGACATATTTGGGTGCTTAACATGTTTAGAAAGTTTCCCAAGAAAGAGGAACTAACAAGGGCAGGAGTTACAAGATTTGCTACATCCTTTCTTACTTTGAAGGGCTTTGATGAGAACAAATTCCAATTCGACATATGTTTACATTGGAGGAATGGGCAAAGAGTTCTTATGCTTCTAAAAATGATACCAAGAGAGTGGAGGAAATAGTGGAGGAAATAGTGCTAAGTGATTCAAAGTTTTGGAAAGCAATCAAATATTGTTTGAAATGTGTCACGCCAATTGTCAAAGTTTTAAGACTTGTGGATGGTGATGTGAAACCGACAATGAGGTATGTATATGAAGCTATGGATCGTGCTAAAGAACAAATTGCTCAAGGTTTCAACAATGAAAAAAAAATGACCGCATTTGGAATATTATTGACACTAGATGGAATTTACAACTTCATAGGCCATTACATGCAGCGGGATACTTTCTTAACCCAAAGCAAGTTTTCTAATCAATTTTAAATTTTATTTCTTAATTTCCAAATGTTATGTTTCTAGACTTGTAACTACTTTCTAGTTTTGTTTCTTAACTTTGAATGTCATTTTAATTTTTAATAGGTTTCAATATGATCCAAACTTCAATCCTGACATAGAAGTTAAAATCGGACTGTACAAAACAATTGCGAAATTGTGCCCGGATATAGAACAAGAATCAAAATTGATGAGCAAATAGAGAAGTTTAAGAGAGCCGAGGGCATGTTTGTAATTTCCATGGCTAAGGCAACAAGAGACAAGAAACAATCGGTAATTAGACTTCTATTTCTCTTATCTTTTTAGTTTTCTATATGTTTATGGCGCTTACACTCTTATTATACTTCTTATCGTATAGCTTTGTGGTGGGAGAGTTATGGAGAAGAATGTAAAGAGCTTCAAACTCTAGTTATTCGGGTCTTAAGCCTAACTTGTAGTGCCATGAGATGTGAAAGAAATTGAAGCACATTTGATCATGTCCATTCCGAGAATAGAAACTGTTTAGAGACAGAAAGGTTGAATGCTCTTGTATTTGTCAAATACAACATTCAATTTGAGTAGGCAAAAGAAGAGACAACAAAAGGGAGAGATATATGATCCTAGTAGTCTATCCGATACAGAATCTGATGATGAATGGATTACCGAGAAGAAAGCTTCATGTCTCCCTTTAGATGATTCGTTGATGGATGCCCATGAATGCTTCCAAGGAGGAGTTGGTATTAGTAAAAAGAAAGGTGAAAATAAAATGTTTTATTTCTTTTTTTGAAAATTTTACGAGGATGATGAATCACTTATATTTATTTGTTTAAATGTTTATAGTACTAAGGAACTTGAATGTTATTGGCCTTGCCAAGAAGAAAGGCAAGTAGAAAGTTGATGATGTGCTTGAGTTGATTGATGATGAGGAAGAAGAAGTGGAAAAAAGAGGAAAGGAAGAGGAAGATAGAGAGGTCCACGGGGAGATGGTCAACTTACTAGATGATAATGATGAGCTTGATGATCTTGACATTTGAGAGTTTTTAGTATATGCAAGAATAGAATGGTTTCTTGTTGACAAAATTGTAAGAAAGCTTGAATATAACTTACCATATGCATGAATAGAAAGGTTTTTTTGTTGGTGAAGTTGTAAGAAAACAAAGTATATTAATTAATGAAAGTATATTTTGGTATTTGCAACATTTTAATGCTTTATTTTTTCAAACATGTTTTATGTTTACATATTTAAACATTATTTACTAATTACAAAAAACGAATCTTAAGATTCGTTTCGATTCACGATTTACCAAAATAAGATTTTGATTCACGATTTGACAACTACACTAAAACCAAACCTGCTGAATATTTCCGGGCTAAAGAACCATCATTAAAGCAGGTCCTAAACATCACAACGAAAACCAACAAAAACAGGAAAATTCAATTTCTATCCCCAACATACTACAGATCTACAGAAGCCAGCACTGCTGCAGAAGAAAAAAATATCCCTAGAAATTATAAACAACAACATAGGACCCAGTTAACATCCTCATGCATTCTGCAATTTTGCCTATAATCCATGTCTGCAACCTATCACCCACATCCCACAGTTCTTTCTTTGTGAAACTGCAGAGAAACAATCCAAAATACTGATGCCAACCTTTACAACCGCGCCTCCTAAATCTCCATTCTACTTACCCCAGCCTTGGCCAAACTGTGCCAAAGAATTCGCTTCGTTTCTTAACCACTATGACCTTCCCCAGTAGATGCTTAAGGTTGTTGATTTCATTCATCATTTTCCAATATTTCCACGGCTTATCACCATGATCTGCAATCCATGAAGCTGCAACTGCTGAATCTGTTTCTATAATCGAAGAATGAGAAATCTTCAAATCAGACCTGGCAAAGATAACATAGTTTCTTTTATATCCACTAACTCTGCATAATTAGAATCAACCATCCCTATATTTTTCTTTAGCAAATCAACTCACCAAAAACACCACAATATACATGACAGATAGAAAAACACGCCCAGACCCAATACAACAGCTGACCTACCTCAGCCAAAATAAAATGACAAAACATTGGCCAAAATCATAACCTCTACACACCTGATACCAAGAGCAACTTAGAATAAAAAACAGCGCATAAGAAACCAGGAAAATGCAGAAGGAGATGCAGACTACTCCTGAATTAAACACCAAAAATCCATGACAGATATATCCAAATAGAAAGACAGAACTCGTTAAGATATCCAGGCTACCGGATCAGCAGGTCTGTGAACACCGGCTTTGGCTAAAACATCTGCAAACTTATTAGCCTCCCTTGGAATCTTTCAAAATGTAACTGAACCAATCTCCTAACACAAAAACTCCATTTCATTACTAATACAAGCATATCTCCAAGGGAATTCTTCTGACTTGACACCCAGGAAATGGCCACCGCCGAATCTGATTCAATAATAAGCTTCTTCATACTCGCCCAACAATAACCAATGCTTCTTTAATTGCAAGCAGTTCTGCCAGATTCGATTAAGATGAACCAATGTTTTTGGACAAAATTGCAAACACATACCCATTATGATCTCTCGAAACATCCCCAATACCTGCAGGACCAGGTTTCCCAATTGAGGACCCATCTACATTGAACTTAAAAGAATAACCATCTGCTGTAAGAGGACACCAAGAAACTATCTGTTTAACAGTAGCTTTCCTTCCTGACTTACTCCCAATGACTGAAATATTCTGAATTATGTCAGAAATGAAAAGGATCCCAACTCCATTCTATCATTTGCTTTAACCCACCACACAAATCTAGTTTTAATCAAATCTACCACCTGCTGCACTTCAAACTCCTTATTATTGAAAATTAACTCATTTCTCCTCAGCCAAATAGACCAGACTATAACATAAAATAACATTTTCCATGAAACTTTCATCTCCTTTCAAGGACATAACATACTGAGAGCAATTGACGATCAGAGAATTATGATCGTAAACATTAGTCTACTTAAATAATAAAAGTCATAAGCAAAAGTTATAATCAACCAACATACTGAAAACTTAGAAATGAAGCAATGATTAGACAAAGAACCAGATAAAGGGTTTTCTTTTTTTCCTTTTTTTTTAGAATCTCTTCAACCAGATAAATGGTTTTCTTTTTTCCTTTTTTTTTTTTAGAATCTCTTCAATTGCGATTCACTCATCAATTTATTTTTGTTTTAGCAAAACTGCAAGTTGAACTGAATTGCAGCTAAACTGTAACCAACTTCACTCTTTATCTAATAAAAGTTTAAGCTCAATAAAAAAAATCCAATCTATTCAAGAAGTAATGTATACCTATTGTTGGGTCTAACCCGTAGGAACCCAGCACCTGTTCTAACAAATAGAAAAATGGTGAACTTTCAAAAATGCTTCCCGTGGGTTAGGTACTATTGGGAGATGGCTCTAGGATAGTTGGTATTTCTTGAAAGGGCATTCACACTTCAACGAAAAGAGAAATTTAGCGATCTTGAATCCTTTTGAGTATTTTTTGGTAAGTGTTGTGGGAAAGAAATAAAAGAACTTTTGAGAAGGTTGATGTAATATCCGTATTTTAAAAGTTGGGTAAGTGTATATTTTCATCAATATGACAAAGAGTTAAATCCCTGAATGGCTGAATGAAGATTTCTGGAGACCAAGGTTGAAAAGCAAAAAAAAAAAAAAAAAAAAAAAAAAAAAATCAACTTGGAATAGTATGCCACCGAGAGAACAATTTCAAGTGGAATGTTTGGTTTTATTTATTTTTGTTGTTAGTGGGGAAAAGTAAAGTAAAGAAAAGAAAAGAAAAACAAAGGTGAATCATTATGTTGATAAGGCAATCATGTCTTATTTTTTAAATCCTCCAAATCATGGAGACGATTGAAGGAGGGAGCTGTTGAAATTTGCAGCCAAGCTCTCCTATATAATGTGTGCGAGAGATTTATGAAGAGAACGCGAAAGAATGGTTGATTAGTTCCAAATATTTCATCTGTGTTCTTAAAACACTTGGGAGTTTAAAGAAAGGTGGAAGGAACAAAATTTTGAGAGTATTTTCGAAAATATTTCGGGAAGCTATCAAAATAGCAGAAGGTAATAAGGTAATGTTATTTTATCATTTATGAAAGTTTCAGGAGGTTAAAATAGAAAGTTTTTCAAACTGTGTGGTTTATGGAGAAAAGAAGAAATAATAAGAAATTTAAATTCCAATATTATGTCAGGTGTTGATAGTCAACAATCGGGAGAAAATTCGAGGAAGATCGGGAAAGGTAAAGAGGTGGCCCACAAGTAGCTTTAAGTGCTATGTGGTGAGTTGGATTTACTTTAAGTAGTCTAAATGAAAAATCAATTATTTTAGTGATAATCTTAAATTTAATTATTTAAGAATGTTTGGGTGATAGATGAAAAAGTGATTTATGGGAATGATAGAAAATTTGGATATGTAGAAATATTTCTCGGTGAGTAATAATATTTTTGGAATTTATAAGTTGACTTGAAAATAAAAGCAATAAATAAATTATTGATGAGACATACCGATGTTTTAACACGAATTATGACGAGATGAATTTTAGCGGATCTTGCTAAATTTTTATGGATGATTTAAGATGAATTTTAGTGGATCTTGACAAATTCTGATGGACAATTTGAGATGAAATTTAGTGGATCTGGACAGAATTTAATGGATTATTTGATGTGATTTGGGAAGAGAAGAATCTTGTGGATAATTAGGATAGCCAAATTAAGTGGCTTGAATCTTTATATTGTTTTTATATTTCTGTTTATATTACTGTTTCATATCATTGTTCATGCACATATGCATTAAATAATATAATCGAAAGGACTGGAAAGGCAGCCGGTCTAATGAAATAACCGTGACAGCCGGTATATGCTGGGATGAAAAGTGAAAACCGTGACAGCCGGTATATGTTGGAATTAACCGGGAAGGCAGCCGGTCTGATGAGAATAAAAGAACCGGGAGGGCAGCCAGTCTAAGATAATAATAACCTGTCGACAGGTGGGAAGACGTTCTCATCATAATCATTCATGCATCTGCATCTGTTTTAATTATCGTTGCATTATTTGAAATGCTGAGATGTGGTATATTAATTGTGAATTAAATTATAGATGGCTGGGTCTCATAAAAAGAGACAGCTATAATGATGAGATGTGTGAGATGCTGAGTTGTGGTATATTAATTGTGAATTAAATTATAGATGGCTGGGTCTCATAAAAAGAGACAGTTATAATGATGAGATTTTCGAGATGCTGAGATGTGATACTTTTTGTGAATTTAATTATAGAAGGTTGAGTTTCATATAAAAAGACAGTGATAAGACTTATCTAAATGATGGACTTTTTGATATGAACCTCATTACGAGTTAATTAGGAAATAATTGATAGTCTTAAGGTGAACCAATGATTGAGAAGAAGAGATTGATAGTAGAAAGTTGTTATCAGGTTATGCGAAAAATAAATTTTAATATTAAAGGATTATTGATAGAATTTGGAATACTTTCAGTAAATTTAATTCGCTGAGCTTGTGAAGCTCACTCCTCACTGTTCAATGATTTCAGGTAGCAGTCAAGATAAATAGTCTGGTGGGTTGAAAATCAGTCGAGATCTCTTTCTATAAGCCAAGTACGTGTTAATATCCTCAGACAATCGAGTTAAAGACTTGTAAAATTTTTATTGTAAATATTCATGCATTTATATATTTTATGTTTAAGTGAATATCAGATTTGTTTACCTCTCCTGTTAAAGGATAAAAAATAAAAAAAAAATCTGGTAGTATTATATTTATTGTTGCATATATGTGTCGTGCTTGGATTTTCAAAATGTGATGACACCGTCTAGGGGTGGCCAACCTGGGATGGGTCGTTACAATTTTGGTATCAGAGCATCAGGTTTTAAGATTCTGTAGACTGCATGAGAACCTAAAAAGTGGAAGATCTAAATAAATAATATTCTTAAATGCAGAGTCTGAGGATGACACGTGGTCGTGCGAGAACTAGAGGTAGAGTTCAAAATCAGAGGGGACGTGGTAGACCCCCAATTTTTAGGAGGACTGAAGCAGAGGAAGAAGTTGAGTCAGTGGTTCCCGCAAGGGAACATGGTGATAGTGCAGCTGGTACGAGTAGAGCTGGGGAAGTATCTAAAAGTAATAATGATGAATTGCAAGATGCTCTTAACCGTGCTTTAGAGAGGATGAATGCAGCCGAGGAACGAGTTGCTAATTTGCAGAGAAGATTAGAGGAAAGGGATGGAAGAGAACCAGAGGTAGTGAGGCAAGAGGTTCCTGATGGAGGGGTATTTGCAAATGAAATGCAAGGGGATTGTTTTGTGAGGTTTCTTATGTTTAAACCTCAGTCATTTAAAGGATCTGTAAATCCGGTGGAAGCTGAACAGTGGATTGAGCATGTGGAGAAATATTTTGAGGTCTTACCGGTGTCTGATAAACAGAAGGTTGCTTTTGTTTCGTTTATGCTGGAGGGTGAGGCTTCTCAATGGTGGAAGGATATTTTGCCCAGGATGAGTACACGAATAGATCAACCTTTGACTTGGAATAAATTTAAGAATGAATTCTTTGCAAAGTATTTTCCAGATTCTTTTCGGGCACAACAAAAAAGAGAATTTATCCACCTAAAACAGGGAAATTTATCGGTGGTTGAATATGATAGTAAATTTGTAGCCCTGTCAAGATTTGTACTCGAGTTCGTGAATAAGGAGGAAAGAAAATGCAAGAGATTTTTAGACGGATTACACTATGAAATTCGTTTTAAACTCTCTTACATGGGCATAGGAAATTATGCTGTACTGGTAGATAAAGCATTGCAGATTGAGAGAGATTTAATAGAGTTTAAAGGTAGGAGGGATTGGTTGAAGAGAACTAGATTTGAGGGATCTAGAGGTGGTAGCAGTATGGCTGTACAGGGTGGGAGACCACCCCAGAGGGGGCGTTCTTTGTCACAAGGAACGGTAGGGCAGACTCAGAGGCAAGCAAAATCTGTTACTTCAGTAGCTCAGAGTAATACCAGTGGAACCCCTCGATTTGGGAGACAGGCTATGGGGATTGGGAGTTATGGTAAAGGAATGAATATGCCACCAAGGGGAAGTGGAAATCTGATTTATGATCGGGAGTCAAGGGTTTACTTTAAATGTAATCAGATGGGGCATTTATCTCGGAACTGCCCTACACAGATATGCTTTGTATGTGGTGAGGGAGGACATGTTGTTGTAGATTATCCAGCGGGGAAGTCAGTTGAAGCAAGCATTGGAAGTGTCGGGAGAAAACCGATGGAGAAAGGCAGCAGATCAGGAAATATGCGGGGCAGAGGTCGAGGATCTGTAGCAAAGCGAGGACGTGGCAGTCAGATTTATTCCAGAGATGGCAGAGTCTATGCATTGACCCAGCAGGATGCACAAGCCACTCCTGATGTTGTTATGGGTATGATATCTATCCTTGGTAAGGCTGCTAGATTATTAATTGATCCTGGTGCAACCCATTCTTTTGCATCTAGTAGTTATATGAAATCTATTGATGCTAGTGCTAGTCCTTTGATGCATGCCATTATTGTTGAGGTTCCTACTGGAGATAGGGTTATTATCGGAACAATTTATCAAGGTTGTGTGATTAATATTGCTGACCAAGAATTTGAGGTTGATTTATTGCCTTTAGATATGACAGATTTTGATGTGATTCTAGAGATGAATTGGTTAGCTGCATGTCATGCATGGGTAGATTGTTTTAGGAAAAATGTGGTGTTCAGGATACCCGGGCAGGAGGAGTTTAATTTTCAGGGAGAACGTAAAATACTTGTTAATTGTCTGATTTCTGCCTTAACTGCTAGTAAATGGTTGAGGAAGGGTTGTGAGGGGTATTTAGCATATGTGATGGATTCTAGCAAAGAGGGTAGACAGCTAGACGAAATCTCGGTGGTAAAAGATTTTTCCGATGTATTCCCTGAGGAGTTGTCGTGATTGCCTTCCAATAGGGAGATCGAATTTTCTATTGAAGTGATTCCAGGATCAGCACCTATATCCATAGCACCCTATAGAATGGTACCAGCTGAATTGAGAGAGTTAAAAGTTCAGCTTCAGGAGTTGCTAGATAAACAGTTTATCTAACCTAATACATCACCCTGGGGAGCCCTTGTGTTATTTGTCAAGAAGAAGGATGGGACATTGAGGTTGTGTATTGATTATAGACAATTGAATAAGATCACAATCAAAAATAGATATCCTTTACCCAGGATAGATGACCTATTCGAGCAATTACAGGGAGCTAGAGTGTTCTCTAAGATAGACTTGAGGTCGGGATATCATCAATTGAGGATAAAAGAAGGGGACGTGCCTAAAACTGCTTTTAGGACACGTTATGGTCATTATGAGTTCTTGGTGATGCTTTTTGGGTTGACCAATGCTCCTGCAGCATTTATGGATCTTATGAATCGGGTGTTTAAACCATTCTTGGACAGATTTGTAATTGTGTTTATTGATGATATTTTAGTATACTCTAAGAATGAAGAGGAGCATATGCGATATTTGGAGATAGTGTTGGAGATTCTGAGGAAGGAGAAATTATATGCGAAATTCTCTAAATGTGAGTTTTGGTTGAATGAAATATCCTTCTTGGGACATGTTGTGTCGGGAGAGGGAATAGCAGTTGACCCACAAAAAGTAGAAGTAGTGTTGACTTGGGAGAGACCCACGAATGTAACTGAAATTAGAAGCTTTTTGGGATTGGTTGGTTATTATAGAAGATTTATTCAAAATTTTTCTATGATTGCTAGACCTTTGACTAAATTGACCAGGAAAGACAAAAAGTTTAGGTGGTCAGAGGAATGTGAGAAGTTTTCAGTTGTTGAAAGAAAAACTGACTACTGCTCCAGTATTAGTGCTTCCATCTGGTGATGAAGGATTTGTGGTCTATAGTGATGCGTCACATCAGGGATTGGGATGTGTGTTGATGCAACATGGGAAAGTTATAGCTTATGCATCTAGGCAACTGAAGAATCATGAGAGAAATTACTCGACCCATGATTTAGAATTGGCTGTCATAGTCTTTGCTTTGAAGATTTGGAGACACCATTTATATGGAGCCAAGTGTGAAATTTTTACTGATCATAAAAGTTTGACGCATTTACCAACCCAGAAGGAGTTGAATATAAGGCAGAGGAGGTGGATGGAATTAATTTATGATTATGATTGTATAATTCATTATCATCCAGGAAAGGCTAATGTAGTAGCAGATGCATTGAGTAGAAAAGCTACAGGGAAATTAGCTGCTTTTGGGAGTCATGATACTAGCCTGATGATAGAATTAAGAGGAATGAGGATGCAATTGAGTGTCAGTGATAAAGGATCATTAATGGCAAATATGGTAGTTCAATCTCCTATTATTGATCGTTTATTACAGCTACAAAGTAAAGATGAGGGAATAGAGAAAATCAGGCAGGAAGTGTTGAGCGGGAAGTCGACCGAGTTTAGAATCAGAGAAGATGGTATGGTAGTATCGGGACAAAGAATTTGTGTTCCCAATGATGTGGAGATGAGAAAAGAAATACTAAAGGAGGCTCATGATTCGATATATTTCATGCACCCGGGAAATAATAAGATGTACAGGGGGTTAAAACAGAATTATTGGTGGTCAGGGATGAAGAGGGATGTAGCAGAATACATTGCTAGATGCTTGACTTGTCAGCAGGTAAAATCTGAGAATAGACATCCAGCAGGTTTATTACAACCTCTTCCAATACCTGAGTGGCCATGGGAAAATGTAAGTATGGATTTTATCTCTGGTTTTCCCCGTACCTAGAAAGGGCATGATGCTATGTGGGTTATAGTGGATAGACTTTCTAAATCTTCACATTTTCTTCCTATTAAAACTACCTGGAGTCCAGAAAAGTTGGCTGAGTTATATGTGGCAGAGATAGTGAAATTACGTGGAGTGCTATTGAGTATTGTGTCAGATAGAGATTCTAGATTTACTTCTAGATTTTGGAGGGGTTTTCAAGAAGCTATGGGTACGCAATTACAGTTTAGTACAGCTTTTCACCCACAAAATGCTGGACAAACAGAGAGAATCATCAAAATACTATAAGATATGCTGAGGACAAGTGTATTGAGCTTCTCAGTAAGCTGGGATGCTTACTTGCCTTTGATAGAGTTTGCATACAATAATCAGTATCAAACTAGTATTGGGATGACATCCTTCGAAGCTTTGTATGGAAGGAGGTGTAGAACTCCAGTATGCTGGGAAAAAGTTGGAGAGAGAAAGATATATGGCCCAGAAATGATAGACTTGACTACTGAAAGAATCAAACTGGTTAGGGAGAATCTCAGAGCAGCTTAGAGCAGACAGAAAGGATATGCTGACAAAAGAAGACGACCTCTTGAATTCCAAGTTGGTGATTGGGTATTCTTGAAGATATCTCCGTGAAAGGGAGTGTTGAGATTTAAGAAGAAGGGAAAGTTGAGCCCAAGATTTACGGGCCCCTATGAGGTGATCGAAAGAATTGGACCCGTAGCATATAATTTGAATTTGCCTCTGGAATTAAGGCAATTACATAATGTTTTTCATATGTCACTACTGAGGAAGTACTTGCACGATGAGTCCCATGATATCATGAATCAGGCGATAGAAATTCAGAAGGATTTGGCTATTATGCTAACACCAATCGGAATCCTAGACAGAAAAGAGCAAGTCTTACGCAATAAAGTTATTCCTTTGATTCAAGTATTATGGCGTAATAAAAATGTTGAAGAAGTCACGTGGGAACATGAAGCAATAATGAGGAAGGATTATCCCTAACTCTTTACTTGATTTCAACAAGGAAATTTCGAGGATGAAATTTTGTAAGGTGGGTAGATTTGTAATATCCATATTTTAAAAGTTGGGTAAATGTATATTTTTATCAATATGACAAAGAGTTAAATCCCTGAATAGCTGAATGAAGATTTCTGGAGACCAAGGTTGAAAAGCAAAAAAAAAAAAAAAAATCAACTTGGAATAGTAACTCAGGACAGCATACTTGCTGCCACCGAGAGAACAATTTCAAGTGGAATGTTTGGTTTTATTTATTTTTGTTGTTAGTGGGGAAAAGTAAAGTAAAGAAAAGAAAAGAAAAACAAAGGTGAATCATTATGTTGGTAAGGCAATCATGTCTTATTTTTTAAATCCTCCAAATCATGGAGACGATTGAAGGAGGGAGCTACTGAAATTTGCAGCCAAGCTCTCCTATATAATGTGTGCGAGAGATTTATGAAGAGAAAGCGAAAGAATTGTTGATTAATTCCAAATATTTCATTTGTGTTCTTAAAACACTTGGGAATTTAAAGAAAGGTGGAAGGAACAAAATTTTGAGAGTATTTTCGAAAATATTTCGGGAAGCTATCAAAATAGCAGAAGGTAATAAGGTAATGTTATTTTATCATTTATGAAAGTTTCAGGAGGTTAAAATAGAAATTTTTTCAAACTGTGTGGTTTATGGAGAAAAGAAGAAATAATAAGAAATTTAAATTCCAATATTATGTCAGGTGTTGGTAGTCAACAATCGGGAGAAAATTCGAGGAAGATCGGGAAAGGTAAAGAGGTGGCCCACGAGTAGCTTTTAAGTGCTATGTGGTGAGTTGGATTTACTTTAAGTAGTCTAAATGAAAAATCAATTATTTTAGTGATAATCTTAAATTTAATTATTTAAGTATGTTTGGGTGATAGATGAAAAAATGATTTATGGGAATGATAGAAAATTTGGATATGTAGAAATATTTCTCGGTGAGTAATAATATTTTTGGAATTTATAAGTTGACTTGAAAATAAAAGCAATAAATAAATTATTGATGAGACATACCGATGTTTTAACACGAATTATGACGAGATGAATTTTAGCGGATCTTGCTAAATTTTTATTGATGATTTAAGAGGAATTTTAGTGGATCTTGACAAATTCTGATAGACAATTTGAAATGAAATTTAGTGGATCTGCACAGACTTTAATAGATTATTTGATGTGATTTGGGAAGAGAAGAATCTTGTAGATAATTAGGATAGCCAAATTAAGTGGCTTGAATCTTTATATTGTTTTTATATTTCTGTTTATATTACTGTTTCATATCATTGTTCATGCACATATGCATTAAATAATATAACCGAAAGAACTGGGAAGGCAGCCGGTCTAATGAAAAAACCGTGACAACCGGTATATGCTGGGATGAAAAGTGAAAACCGTGACAGCCGGTATATGCTGGGATGAAAAGTGAAAATCGTGACAGCCAGTATATGCTGGAATTAACCGGGAAGGCAGCCGGTCTGATGAGAATAAAAGAACCGAGAGGGCAGCCGGTCTAAGATAATAATAACCTATCAACAGGTGGGAAGACGTTCCCATCATAATCATTCATGCATCTGCATCTGTTTTAATTATCGTTGCATTATTTGAAATGCTGAGATGTGGTATATTAATTGTGAATTAAATTATAGATGGCTGGGTCTCATAAAAAGAGACAGCTATAATGATGAGATGTGTGAGATGCTGAGTTGTGGTATATTAATTGTGAATTAAATTATAGATGGCTGAGTCTCATAAAAAGAAACAGCTATAATGACGAGATTTTCGAGATGCTGAGATGTGATACTTTTTGTGAATTTAATTATAGAAGGTTGAGTTTCATATAAAAAGACAGTGATAAGACTTATCTAAATGATGGACTCTTTGATATGAACCTCATTACGAGGTAATTAGGAAATAATTGATAGTCTTAAGGTGAACCAATGATTGAGAAGAAGAGATTGATAGTAGAAAGTTGTCATCAGGTTATGCGAAAAATAAATTTTAATATTAAAGGATTATTGATAGAATTTGGAATACTTTCAGTAAATTTAATTCGCTGAGCTTGTGAAGCTCACTCCTCACTGTTCAATGATTTCAAGTAGCAGTCAAGATAAATAGTCTGGTGGGTTGAGAATCAGTCGAGATCTTTTTCTGTAAGCCAAGTACGTGTTAATATCCTCAAACAATCGAGTTAAAGACTTGTAAAAACTTTATTGTAAATATTCATGCATTTATTTATTTTATGTTTAAGTGAATATCAGATTTGTTTACCTCTCATGTTAAAGAAAAAAAAAAATCTTGTAGTATTATATTTATTGTTGCATATATGTGTCGTGCTTGGATTTTCAAAATGTGATGACACCGTCTAGGGGTGACCAACCTGGGATGGGTCGTTACAGTTGAAACCCCTATTAACACTGCAAATGATAGATGGCTTTCTATTTTGACCTTCTCATATAGGGAAAAATCTAGTATAGATTAGATAGAGTTGTTTAGTTGTATGGAATTCCTTCTCGTAAGCATTAGTTTTTGTTCCGGGTTGGCACCCCCTTGTGCCCTTCTTTTATCAAAAAAAAAAACTTCCAAAAATGCTTTCTCTTAAATTATCCCAATTCAAAATTTCCCAAGGAAGACAAAATATAAAGCCCCCTATTTTTTTAAATAAAACATTAATACAAAAGACCTTGAAATAGTATAAATTATTATCATTCAAAATGATAATAAGCTACTCCAACTTGACCAAATAAATTGAACTATAGTTATCAACTATATCAAAGAATGAGTTGAAAATGACTCAAAATCAGTATGAAGACGTAAAGAGAGATGTGAAATACCTATAAAAGTATATGGAATCCCACCCAAATGAAGTTCTCCACTAAAGAATCAGTCTATAATATCAAAACCTATAAGTTTAATAATCATATATAAAGAAACCCTAAATTGAAAAAGAAAAAGAAAAAGAGTATAGATTGTTTTTTTGATAAGAAAAAGAGCATAGATTGTTACCTTGAAATCAGAAGGAGATAAACCCCTGCTACGAGAGACTTGAATCAAACAATGAGAAAGGAAGGAAAAGGAACCCTATTTTTGGTATACTGGATAGTGAAGGCAAAGCCAGGAAAAAGAAGAAAATAAATTTGGTTGCTAAGAGTTCCTCTAGCTAGGCTTTATATAGAGAAGTTATCCATTAAGAGTAGAAACAGAGAGCCATTAAAATTATATCTGGGAAAAGATTGTGTACATCGCACCTAGGTAGTAGACTGGTAGAACACTTTCAACAGATTGATAAATCTCAATGATTATGATAAGGAAAAAGGAAGATATAATAAGATTAGAAAAACTGAATGATATTAATCAAGGATAGCAATGGAAAATACAGGAAAAACAGTGAGTGAAAGCTAGGATTTCGAGAGCCTAGTCTCTCCCTTTTGATCTCATAAATTCCCCCCCCCCCTCTTCCCTTCCCTCCCTATTCCTGTTTATATCTGAAGCATCAGCTCACAGCAGCTAACAGACTCAACTAACCAACAAAAATAACAAACTCAATAAAGCCCGCTCATCTAACTAACTCCCTGCTAACAGAAATTGGAAGCTTCCCCTGCAACTAATCCTTCATCACCTTGTTGAGCCTTTGCCGCACATAAGTTCTCTTAATCAATGGTCTATCAATACCGCCCCCTCGGAATCTCACCTTGTCCTCAAGGTGAAAGGTGGGAAATTGCGCGTTGAGAAAATCGAACTCTTCCCATGATGTCTCAAAATCGGGAAGATGCTTCCACTTAATCAATACCTCCAACTTCCCGTGTGCATTGTAGCGTAGCCCGTCCACCGCTTCCGGTTCCACCTGCCATTCCATCTCCTCCGTAAGGACCTCAGGGATGGGTTGCACCCTGGTAGTCACGCCTACTGCTTTAATCAACACCGAAATATGGAACACTAGGTGAATGGAGGTAGTAGAAGGCAAGTCCAACTTGTATGCCACAGCACCAACTCGAGACAGCACCTGATAAGGACCGAAAAACTTAGGAGATAACTTCTCATTTGCTTTCCTTGCCAAAGACTTGTGACGATAAGGACGCAGCTTAATATAGACCCAATCTCCAGCCTCAAATTCTACTTCGCGGCGCTTCTTATCCGCATAGTCCTTCATGCGTTTCTGAGAGCAGTTCAAGTGAAATTTGAGTTCATCTAAAATGTGATCCCGAGCTTGTAGTTGAGCATCCACCTCGGACATAAGAGTGGAACCCCTTTCAAAACGTAACAACGGTGGTGGATCACGGCGATAGAGAACGCAGAATGGAGTAGTGTGCGTGGAAGAGTGGAATGAAGTATTGAACCAATACTCTGCCCAAGGTAACCATTTAACCCACTGCTTGGGTTTGTCTCCCGCAAAACACCTTAAGTAGGTCTCAATGCTCTGATTGACCACTTCAGTTTGCCCATCCGTTTACGGGTGATAAGTGGTGCTGTGCTTCAACGATGTGCCCTGTAAACGGAATAGCTCCGTCCAAAATTTGCTTAGAAACACCTTATCGCGATCCGAAACAATGGAGCGAGGTACCCCATGTAAGCGGATAATCTCCTTGAGGAATACCGCTGCAACATCTTGGGCATTGAAAGGGTGTTTGAGTGGGATAAAGTGAGTGTATTTCGAAAGACGGTCAACCACCACAAATAAACAATTGAACCCATCGGATTTAGGCAGTCCTTCCACAAAATCCACGGATAAGTCTTCAAAAACTTGTTCCGGAATTGGTAGTGGTTGCAGTAGCCCTACAGGGCTTAGAGTCTCATGTTTATTCCGTTGACAAATTGAACATTCGGCCACATAATGCTGCACTTGTTTCCTCATACCCCGCCAATAAACATCTCTAGACAGCCTCTGAACTGTCCTTAAGACCCCAGAATGTCCTCCCACTTTGCCCCCATGATATTCTGCTAGCAATGTCGGAATGAGAGTGGATTCCGACGGAATCACCATCCGTCCTTTGTATAATAAAATGCCGTGCGGTATGCTGTAGTCTGGAAATGAGTCTGACCCTTGTAATAGCTGCTGTTTGATTGGTCCATAAATGAGGTCGGAGTCAACTTCGTTGTTCAGCTCATCGTCTTGCACACAACATGAAACAGTGAGGACAGCCAGCTCGCAACCTTCTTCTCTTCGTGATAACGCATCAGCCACTTTATTCTCAGGACCAGGTCTGTATTCGATGTCAAAATTGTAACCCCACTACTTCGAAACCCATTTCTGGTGCTCATCAGATACCAGCCGTTGGTCAAGCAAAAATCACAAACTCTTCTGGTCAGTACGCACAATGAATTTGCGTCCCAAAAGATAAGGTCGCCACTTTTGGATCGCCAAAACAATAGCCATCAGCTCACGCTCGTATACCGACTTAGACCGACCCCGTTGGTTAAGTACTTGACTAAAGAATATGATTGGTCTCTGGTTTTGCATTAATACCGCACCGATGCCAAAACCAGAAGCATCCGTTTCCACCACAAATATTTGATGGAAATTAGGAAGAGCTAATACGAGAACAGTTGTCATGGCCACCTTCAAAGCCTCAAATGCCTGTTGCACTTCCTCATTCCACCCAAAACGATCCTTCTTGAGTTAATTGGTGAGTGGTGCCGCTATGTGCTCATAATTGTTGACAAATTTCCAATAGTACCCTGTTAAACCCAAGAATCCTCGTAAGGCTTTTAGGTTAGAAGGAGTTGGCCATTCCACCATCGCTTGGATCTTCTTAGGGTCCGCTGCCACCCCTGTAGCCGATACAATGTGACCCAAATACTCCAGGTCATTCTGTCAAAAAACACATTTCTTGAGGTTAACTATCAATGAATGGATCTTCATTGTCTACAAAACCGTCCTCAAGTGTTCCAGATGATCCGTCATAGATTTGCTATTTACCAAGATGTCATCAAAGAATACCAATACAAATTTCCGAAGGTACTACTTAAATACCTCATTCATCAAAGCTTGGAAAGTCGCCGGTGCATTCATCAACCCAAACGGCATCAGCAGGAACTCGTAGTGGCCTTCATGAGTCCTGAAGGCTGTCTTAGGCATATCTCGAGGGCTCACTCTAATTTGGTGATATCCCGACTTGAGATCCAATTTAGAAAAGAACCATGCTCCATGTAGTTCATCTAAGAGCTTCTCTATCACCGGTATTGGAAATTTGTCTGGAACAGTTACTCGATTCAAAGCTCTATAATCAACACAGAACCTCCAGCTACCATCTTTTTTTTTAACCAGAACCATGGGACTCGAAAATGGGCTGTGGCTTGGCTGTATGATACCTGCTGACAGCATGTCACTGACCAAATGCTCGATTTCATCTTTTTGCACTTATGGATACCGGTATGGTCTCACGCTCACCGGTTCAACTCCTTCCTTCAAAGTGATACAATGATCAAGCTCCCGTTGAGGAGGTAATCCCCTTGACTCCTTTACCACTTCAGGATATTCTTGTAGCAGTGTGTTGACCGCTTGGGACACCTCCAAAGCTCCTACGTTTTCATTCCATGACACTAAGGTCCCCAATTCAAGCAAATACCTGTGTCCTTCATGCTACACAGTACGCATCATTGCCTTGAGCAATATCTGTTTTTTGCAAAGTACTGGTTCTCCCTTCAACGTTACTGTGGTTTGACCCAAGGTAAATTTCATGGTTAATGCCTTCCAATTGACTTGCATCGCTCCTAGTTTCGTTAACCATTGCATGCCCAAAATGACATCTTCTTTCCCTAACTCCAAGGGTAGAAAATCCTTTACCACCTCTACTTCAGGAAGAGATAGTAACACGCCTTTACAAATGCCATTGGTATATACTGTGCCTTCTGTTCCCATTATCACTTTGTACGCTATAGTCGCCGTTATTGGGAGATTCAGCCTCTGTACTACCTCTTTAGAGATGAAGTTATGCGATGCACCGCAATCTATCAGCACCGTCACCATTTGTGTTCCAATCTCCCCTCGCAATTTCATAGTATGGGGATCGGTAAACCCCATTACCGAGTTCATAGAGAATTCAATTGCTCCTTCTACTAGCTCAAGAACTTCTTCTTCCAGTTCTTCCTCTCCAGTTTCTTCAATCGTACCAGCATCATCCACAATTAACATCTGTAGCTGCCGATTTTTGCACAAATGACCAGGAGAGTATTTTTCATCACAACAGAAACATAACCCTCTCGCGTGACGGCTTAGCAACTCAGAATCGGTGAATTGCTTAAAGGTTGATGAGTTTCGGTTCGCCGTCGTTGTCTCCGGTGCCGTTTTTCTCTGGTCTGGAATGGTGTGACCTGTGCTTGCCGTCGAAGATGGTCGTACTGAGTTTGAAGGTCGAAACGCAATTGTTGCATTGTTTTCTGTATACCTTGGGTTCGAATAAGAGGAACCTGATATCGGTCGAAACGCCGTTGTAGCACTGTTTGCTGTATACCTTGGGTTCGAATAAGAGAAACTCGACCCGTGACCTGTTGATCTACTCCATGACCCACTGGATCCAGGTCCGACGCGCGACGCTTGGAAGACATTGTTCTTATCTTCGATCATTCTTGTTGCATCCATCATCTCGATCAAATTGTTAGGTTTGAGAAGACGCACCTCCGCTCTGATCGTCGATTTCAAGCCATTGAGGTAGGTGCTTTCAAGAACTTCCTCCGAAAGCCCCTTTAATGGTGATGTCAGGACTTCGAATTGCTCCTGATATTCTTCGACGGTGGTTTCTTGCCATACGACAAGAAACTTCTCGCACAGAGATCCCTCCATCTTCGATCGGAACCGATTTAAGAAAGCTATTTTGAATTCGTTCCAGGTACGAAATCTGAACCTATCTTCTACATATTGAAACCATGCAAGGGCTTTCCCTTCCATGCTTAGAACCACCGCTTATAATTTCTCCCCATCGTTCATCTTACTCAAAGAAAAATACCTTTCAGCTCGAAAAATCCGTCCATCCAGATCTATTCCCGTGAAAATTGGTAATTTCAATCTTCGAAACGCCCTATTCCCAAACGTCTCTGTCACAGCTCCTCCCATAGTCTGCGACTCCATCAACTGCGATTGTTTCATCGTAACTTTACCTTCCATCGTTTGCGACTCCATCAGCTGTGATTGTTTCTGCTTCTCTTCCATTCATGATGAAGAGCACGAGTCATCCCTCCGTGCCATTTGATCCATCTTCTCCATCAAAATAGCCATCGACTTCTCTAAGCTCCCTACTGACTTCTCCATGCTCCCCACTGTCCTCTCCAAACTCTCTACTGACTTTTCTAACCCACTGATTTTTTGAGCTTCAATTTCTATTTTCTCCTCCAACGCCTCCACTTTCCTTTGTGCCATCTTATTCCAGAAAAGAACTGCTCTGATACCAACTTGGTAGAACACTTTCAACAGATTGATAAATCTCAATGATTATGATAAGGGAAAAGGAAGATATAGTAAGATTAGAAAAACTGAATGATATTAATCAAGGATAGCAATGGAAAATACAGGAAAAACAGTGAGTGAAAGCTAGGATTTCGAGAGCCTAGTCTCTCCCTTTTGATCTCATAAATTCCCCCCCTCTTCCCTTCCCTCCCTATTCCTATTTATATCTGAAGCATCAACTCACAGCAGCTAACAGACTCAACTAACCAACAAAAATAACAAACTTAATAAAGCCAGCTCATCTAACTAACTCCCTGCTAACAGAAATTGGAAGCTTCCCCTGCAACTAATCCTTTATCACCTTGTTGAGCCTTTGCCGCACATAAGTACTCTTAATCAATGGTCTATCAGTAGACTCAGTTATAACTCCTTAATTAATGTAGTGTCTGATCTTTTGCCGTTAGTTAGTAGACAATTTCTACAATAATCAAATTTTAAGAAGTTAGAAACTCAACTTTTCTTTGTCATGGATAATGATAACCCATAGCAACTGCCATGTGAATACTCTGCTTGGGAAGTATAATCGGGTAAAATCAACAACTCTTCAGCTTGGTCTGCTCCCAGTTTTGACAGGAAATCAGCACAAAAATTACCCTTGCGAAGATGGCATAAGAAGATACACTGCCAAAACAAAAATTATGATAAAAAGGGAACTTGTGAATTGATTAACGAAAGCATAGAATTGATGCAGAGAGCTCTGATTCTAATGTAAACTGACATGTTCTTGTTACTAACCTCTTCCAGCGCAACTGTTAGAACAAAAATGTCCTCAATTACTGGATTCTCCAGAAAATAAATCTACCAAATGAAACATAATAGATTTTTACACTTAAAAGGTGCAAAAAACGCATCTATGCAAATTGAAAACGGAACAAAATGCCAATTACTCCACCAAATAATAAAATTACCTGGTATTTTTCATGTAGATTAAGTGCACTCCATATAAGTATCCTGGTTGTATATAGAAACAAAGCTTCTATCAATTAATCAATTTGCTTGCGAAAGAATCATATCATGTAGCAAAGTAAAAGCAGTTAGCATATGCTAAAGCATTACTATAATATATTAATTAACAACATTCAAAATCCTTATATGAAATTAGGAAAAAAGGCTTAGGTTTCATTCCATTCTTTTTACGGCCTCAATCTCACAATATTTAAACAAAGTTCAACTAAGTTATCTTTGAAACTTCATCATATTCATAAAACCAAGTAAAGATAATTGCTCTGAATTTCTGGACAAGTTCCACACAAAGGACAAATGAGAAAGAAAAAAAAAACAAAATGAAACGAAAATACTCTAAGATAAAAACAAACATGCAAGGGTAAGTGCATATCAACATAAATCGTACTCCATCTATGAAGCATAAAGATGGAGTAGGAATTACAGAATTGAAACAAATGAGGGTAGAAAATTTAAATAGCGCAAAAATACTTCATCATAATCATGAAAATTTTGGGTTGGGGGCCATTCAATTCATGTGGGAAATTGATTAAAAAAAATAGGTAAACCAATTAAGGCTCAGAGCAAAACATAGATGATGGAACTTGTTAAACTGAAGAACAAAACGAAAGAAAGAAAAGGAGCGTACTTGGGTTTCTGCGAAAGGATCGTTGCTTCTTGGGAGGAAGACACGTCGCGACATTGGGTTGAAAAGAAATTGAGATGGATGCAAAACCTCTGCAGTTAGGGTTTACGGTTGATTGTGCAACTCTGTAAAATTGAATTTTGGGAATGTGTTGTGCGCACAGTTGAAATTAACATCATCACACTAATAAACATTTTAAGGACATCGGGTTTGTCCATGCTCTTCATCGAGGAGGCTAACTAACAGGATCGGGCTGCCACTTGATTTCCTTTGACCTCATCGCACAATTCTTCGGAGGGGTTGACGTGGATAACGGGTGGGTAATTCATTATGGGGCGATAGTGACGGATTAAATGAATGTGGTGAAAAATATTTGATTTTAATGACTCGTTAAAACTATTTATTTATAACATTTTAAAGCATTCCATAATTGTGTAAAAATAAAAACCTCATAAGAAATTTAATAAAAATTAAGAAATGGATATGAATAATCGATATAATTTAAAATGTTTAGGAAGGATTTGAAAACAGCGTCCAACTGGTAAGAATTGGATGAAAATCAATTGAGGAAAATAAGAAAAATACCCATGTGAGAAACTGGCCTAGAAAGATTAATTACTTAATTCTAACCAAAAATAATATTGTGTCCAAAGAATGGGGGGAGAAACAGGACATGGCTTGCCGCTCAAAAAATATCGCACAAAGTTGCAAATTAGCCCACTTTTGAGTACTAACTAGGCCAAAAGTCTTTAATCATTTTAGACTCATGTTTTCACACTAAAAGTAGCCCAGCAGCACCATACCCAGGAAAAATGTGTTTTATATCATTAGAAACACAGAGTCAGAGAGAGCAACAAAAAAAAAATCAAACTAACTGTTTTGTTGTCTATTAGCGGGTCACCCATTTAACCCGCGGGTAAACCCGACCCGGTCTAGAATTTCACAGGTCAGGTCGGGTGCGAGTAACATTTTAACTAGTCAAAAAATTGAAACCCATATGCACTTTTTAGCAGGTCAAACGGGTTTAGGTTCAAATTTTCACCTCTATCTTTAGGCGATACGTTGAAACTTATCTGTTAGTACTCATTATGGTGGTTTGGCGAGGGTAGCTCCCTGCTATCACCGATAAAGTGATGATTCCTTCGAATAAACTAGATATTCGAAAAAAGTAGTATAGGGGATGATTAGAAGTTTTTAATTTGCCCTCAAATAACTTCATCTTTTTGAATGCATCATTATACAAGATATCTTGTGAGGGGCCATTATGTGCCAAAATCTTCTCGACTACAAAGTTTGGATGATTAGCGTTACGACCACTGCATCATCATGGGGAACTACACACCTTCAAGTTCCATGTCTGTGAAACTGATGGTCTGATCGGTTCGAGTTTTCTTGTTTAGTCCTTTCACTAAGCCAACAAAGAGTGCATAGGCTTTGCGAGAATTTGAGGATTCTTAACCGGAGGCTGACCCCCCAAAGATAGTTCGAATGGTGCTTGCTCTGAAAGTGTTATCCAATTTTTTTCCTGGGCTTTAGTGTCTTTGCTCCTTGTCACTTCGTCCGGGGCTTTACCTAGGCCTTTACATATCTCAATGGTCAGGACTTCTTTTACGAGTTGGGCTTCGTCTGGAGTCCATTTGGACGAATTTCTTTAGGTCCCCTCTTTGAATCAAGCTTTCAATTTCATCTTTTAGGTGTCTGCATTCGCTACTATCAAGGCCATGGTCTTTTTAAAACCAGCAAAAATGACTAGTATCTGTCTTGTCGGAAGGGGATTTGATATTGGGAGGCCATCATATGATATCTTGGTTACAATTTCCATCAAGAGCTCTATCCTCGAGGTATTGAGTAGAGTGTAACTCTGAAATCCTCTAGAAGCTCTTTCTGTTTTTTTTTTTTTTTTTTTACGTGGACATCATCTCGGCCTCCCTATTTTTTTCTCTTGGTCTTGGATATTTATAACTCTTTTCTTTTCTTTTTGTCTTGAGCCTTTTCCCTTTGATTGCGGAAAGTTTGGACTTCTTCAGTGATAACAAACTCATTGGCCTTCGCCAGTAAGGTTGACATTGTGTGTAACTGAATTCTAGACAAGTAATGACTGAAGTCTAGGCTCAAAGGTCATTGACGAAAGCAATTACTACCAATTTTTGGTCTGAGTCCCCGACCTGCACCATTGTTGAAGTGAAACGGGAGATGTAGTCACGAAGAGTTTCATCAATACTTTCTGATCTCTTTTTAGGGCCTTGACTGATAAAGAAATGTGTCGCTAACTATTTATTGAGATCATCTAAAGACTTGATCGAACCAGTTAGCAGAAGAGAGAACCAAGTCCTTATTGTCTCATGTAAGGTTATTGGGAAAGCATGACACTTGGTCCCCTCATAATGCCCATGGAGAAACATTATAGATTTGAAAGCCTTGAGGTGATCAATAGGGCAAGTCTTCCCAACATAAAGTTCGATATGGGGCATCTTGAAGTTTGTTGGCATTTCTAAGTCCATGATCACCTTAGAGTAGGGGTTACCTGAAGGTCTGATCTCATTAAGGATGTTCACTTGGCTGCCTCTAAGTGCAGGCCCAATGCGCTTATTCATTTCTTCAGCTGTTTGCTAACCTCTGATTGCTTTTGTTCTTAGTTCTTCTTCAATGGTCAGAAGTTGGATACCGACTTGGCCTCATGATCGGACAATTGGGGATCTCTAATGTGACGGTAGATCCTCTCTATCGGGCACGCATGACTTCGACCATGCTCGACTCAGTCTTCTCATTGACTAGAACGAACTTTGACCACGTGAGCCTCGTTGGGATGTGACTGATGGCGATTAGGTTCAGGCACCATACGAGTGACCAACGCGACAAGGTTGTCATATTGATGTTGAAGGTGCTCGTGCTTGGCTCAGCTCGATTGACTGGAGATAAAGTGTCTTTAACTTGGAGGCCGACCAGAGGATCAAGTTGGACTCCTTCATCAATTGGCTCGAGGTTTTGGTGAATCTGTGAAGAGTGATGATGGTTGTATCCGCTTGTGAATCTTGGCGGCGGGTTAACTTTGGTAAGTTCTCTTCTCTCCCTCTTGAAGATTAGGTTAACAGTGTTATTCAGAGTGGCTTGAGAAGGTTTTCTTGGTGGCATCTTTTAGATAAATTTGTCGTTCCTATAGATGACACCAAATGTTGATGCCGAAAAGTAGTGAATGTGCGGTCTTGTCAAGTCTAGTTTTACGTCTAATCCAGTCATTTTGCTAAGGTCAGATCCATATGAGTTAAGTACAGGAATACTTAAAAAATGAAATCTCTCAGAGATTTTATTTTCTAGAAAGACCCTCCAATGTTTAAGTCAACAGATAACTAAGGATGGCGTGAATGCAAAGAGAGAATTCTTTGAGAACTATGTAAAAAATTGAGCTACTTTGAATAATGAACCCAGCCAAGAATCTTACCTTAATAGAAAAGTGGTGGGACTTCTAAATGAAGTTACCATTTTTCCCTTTTAATAAGGTGGTGCCTTTGCAAGCCATGTCTCTTCTACATTAGTTGTTATACTTGGGGTATGAAATTACCATTATGACCTTGAGGATTCGCCACGTGTTTGACTTGTATTGGATGATGTACTTTTACCCACATCTGCAGGCTTTTCTTTTTCTTTCTTTTTCCATGTCAAATTCTTTTGCGTGATGAAACTACGTAGCAACACGAAATTAGTGGCTCAAAGAGCCAAAAGAATAAGGTTGTGAAATCCTATTAGCCCTAATTGATACTTATGAAGATAGCCTCCTTGCTGCCAAAGTCGATTAGTACCATTCCTTTTCTATATTTGTCTCCCTCTATATGTTTTTTATTCTATTTTATTTGATTTATGTCTAATTGTGGCTAGGGATTTTGGTAATACGGAACAAATAACATAGGAGGTTCGAAGTTTGTTGAGATTTTTTGTTAGAGATTACAATCCACAAGAAATAATTTTGTTTGTTTAGTTTGAAGCCAATACCGAAGTTAAGGTTTGGATTTTGATTTACTCTTACATGTTTTGGAATAATCCAAACCCATAAATTACAATAACCTATGAGAACACGTCGGGTTTGTAAAGATGGTATTGTAAGAGGATGGGAGGTATATTACCATAAAGGTGCTCATGATGGTGGTTTAGCGATGGGAGGTGTAATACCCGTATTCGTAAAGTAAGAGTAAAAATGTAATTTAATAAATGCGACACGAAATAAAAATAATTTATTTACGCAAAAGATTTAGTATGGAATAAAATAATTTTTTTGAAAAAAATAATAAATAAAAAAAGGATGTGTGGGGGGCGTAGTTACAAAGAACTAGAAAATGAAATATATATATATATATATATATATATATATATATAATTCTGGACGTCCAGGTCCAGCAAGAAGAAAGAAAAAATAATAAAATAAAAATAAAAGTTTTCAAAAAAAAAGTCAACAAAAGTTGGTAGCAGATGGCAGCACCTGCTGCCAAGCAAAGCAAAGGAATGCAAAGTTTCAAATGAAACTCTGCAAGTCTTGAACATTTCATAAAACATGGAGACAGTGGAGAATATGTAGGGGGTTAAAGACAAATGGTGCAAGTAAATTGATGCTGCCGAGATTTTTTGTAGCAAAGCTTATATATATATATATATATATATATATATATATATATATATATATATATATATATATGAGAAATCTGTTTACAGATTTCACATACTCTCTTTCAATTTCTCGTTTTCTCTAAACATTTTGGGACTAAAGAAATGTTAAAAGAGCAAATTTTTGAAGGGGTTTACTGCGGAATTTCATAGAGAATCACGGGAAGCTATCAGAAAAACAGAAGGTAATAACATAATATTTATTTTTGGAATTTTTACCATTCATGAAATTTCCTAAGAAGTCAAAGTGGAAATTTTCAAAAGGTGTGGTTTATAACGAATTGAAGAATAAATTATAAATTTAATATAAATATGATGTTAGCTGTTGACGATCTACAACTGAGGGAAATTTATGAGAGGAACGGGAAAGGCAAGGAGGTGATCCACGGGTAGCTTTAAGTGCTACGTGGTGAGTTGGATTTACTCTAAGTAATCTAAATAAAAAATGAAAAATCTAGTGATAATATTAAATTAAATTATTAGCTTATGTTTTGGTGATAGATGCAGATTTGGTTGATAGATATGATATGAATATTGGACATGTAGAGAAATATTTTGTGAGAAGAAATATTATTAGAATAATGAGTTGATTTAATAATAATGGTGATAAATAAATTCTTGATAAGCTATGGTTGATGTTTTGATACGAATTTTGAGGAGATGAAAGTTAGTGAATCTTGACAAGTTTTGATGGATGATTTGATGTAATTTGGAATGAAATTTAGTGAATCTTGACAAGCTTAAATGGATGATTTGATATGATTTTGGGATGAGAGGAAATTAGTGGAATTTTTTTTTTATAATTTGAGAAAAATCAGGATAGACCATTTAGATATTTGAATTTATATTTGTTTTTTTTATATATATTACTGTTCATATGCATATGCATTAAATAAAAGAAAAGAACCAGGAAGGTAGCCGGTCTAATGAAAATGAAAGTACCGAGAAGGCAGCCGGTCTAATGAAAATGAAATAAACCGGGAAGGCAGCCGATCTAATGAGAATGGAATAACCGGGAAGGCAGTCGGTCTAAATAAGAATGAAAGAACCGAGAAGGCAGCCGGTCTAAGATAATAACAACCTATCGACAGGTGGGAAGAAGTTCCCATCATAATAATTAATGCATTGCATTTGTTTTAATTATTGCTTGCATTATTGAAACGCTGATGTGTGATGTGTTATTGTGAAATTATTCATAGATATATGAGTTTCACAGAGAGACAGTTATGGTGATAAAAACTATCTAGATGGTAGACTTTATGATGTGAACCTCATTACGAGGTAATTATGAGATAATTGATGGTCTTAAGGTGAACTAATAAATAAGAGGAAGAGATTGATAGAGAATGGATATTATGACATGTATAGTGATAGTAGAGTGCTAGTATCAAGTGTATGAGATATAAATTGATTTAAATATTAAAAGACTGTTTATACAAATGAGTACTTCTAGTAAATTTAATTCACCAAGCTTGTGAAGCTCATCCCTCATTGTACAATGATTTCAGGTGGCAGGCTTGACAAATAGTTTTGTGAGTTGAGGTTCAGAAAAAATCATTTTCTCTAAGTCACGTACGTGTCAACATCCTCAGACAAAGGATAAGATGAAATAATAAAAATTTATTTGTAAATATTCATGCATTTTACGTTGTATAGAATGTTTAAATATCAGATTGATGTAACTCTCCTATTGAGGGTTGAGGATTTATGAAAAATTTCTTTTGGTGTTGTTTATTTTCTTTGTTGCATATATGTGTCATGCTGAGATTTTCAAAATGTGATGACATCGTCTTGGGGGTGGCCAACCCGGGATGGGTCGTTACAATTTTGGTATCAAAGTATTAGGTTTTATGATTCTGTAGACTACATAAAAAGTAAGAGAGTGGAAGATTAAAATAAATTATATTTTAATAGTTTGAGTATGACACGTGAATGCACTAGAGCTAGAGTTAAAGTTGTTGATTTGAGAGGGCATATTAGGCCCCCCAATATTTTTTGACAAGTTGAGGGTGAATTTTAATAAGAGGTTCCTATGAAGGAACGTGTTGTCAATATAATTGATATTGGTAAAGGTGTGAGAGAATCTAAAGTTGAAAGAGATGAGCTAAGAGTAAGCTCTTGCACATGCTATTGAGAAAACGAATGTAACAGATGATAGAGTTGATAGCCTATAATATAGACTTGATAAATAGGCTAGAGCAGTGCCTAAAGTTGTTGTAAATTCAATAACGATAAACGGTTAAAAAGAGGGAAAAGTGAGTTTATGCATGAGATGTAGGGAGATTGTTAAGCTGAATGCCTTATTTTTTTTAAAGGATCTATGAATCCTTTTAAGCTTGAGTTTTGGGAGAAACATATAGAGAGATTATTTGATATTTTACCAATGACTGATAGGCAGATGGTCGTCTTTACTACGTTTAAGTTAGAGAGAGAGGCCTTAGAATGGTAGGAGGATATTCTTTCTAGAGTAAATACAGATGTTGATAGACTCTTAACCTGGAATAGGTTTAAGGAGGTTTCTCTTGATCCTTAGACCTTTAGAGCCCAACAAGATAGAGATTTTATTTATTTGGAGTAAATGTATGGACTGTGGCTCAGTATGATAACAGATTTGTGGTCTTGTCAATGGTTATACCGAAAATGGTAGACTTAAAGGAGGAGAAGTGTAAGAGGTTCAAAGATTAACTATGTTTTAAGATTTGATCAAAACTTTCTTACATGAGGCATGTTTATTATGTCAGATTAGCGGATATATCATTTTAGATTGAGAGAGATGTGATGGAGTTTAAGGGAAAGAAAAAGAATGGTTAAAGAGGCTTAGACATGAAGGTTATAGAGGTAGTGGTAGTATGAGTGTACAAGGTGAGAGACCACCCCAGATGAGGTGTTCCTTGTCACAGGCAACTGAAGTATTGAGTTAGAGGAAAGTAGGAGTCTATAGCTCATAATACTATTGGTGGGACCCCTAGGTTTGAGAGACAGGTTATGAGAACTGGGAGTCATGGCAGAGGAAGTAAGTATGCCACCAAAGGGAAGTGGTAATCTGATGTATGATTGAGAGACAAAAGTTTGTTATAGATGTATTCAGATAATATATTTATCCTAGAATTTTCAAAAATGAAGTGTGTATTAGTATTTTGATGTAAAATATTTTTGTTGAAGTTTCCACTAGAGATAGAGTGATAATCATAAATGTTTACAAGGGTTGTGTGATTCGTATCAGTGATAGAGAGTCTGAAGCTGATTTATTATCTTTGAATATAATATAATTTTAAGAATGAATTGGTTGTCGACGTATTACACTTGGGTTGATTGTTCCAGAAAGAAGGTAGTGTTCAAGATATGGACATGAGGAGTTTAATTTCAGAGAGAGCATACAATACTCTCGAACTATCTCATTTTTTTTTTACTCTGACTACTAGGAGATGGTTGAAGAAGGGTTGTGAGGAGTATTTGACATACATAATGGATTTTTTAAAAAAAAAAAAGAAAAAAAGAAGTTAGAATAAATTTTAATGGTGAAAGATTATTCTAATGTAATTCTTGATGAATTATCTAGGTTGCCTCCAAGTAGAGAGATTAAATTCTCTATTGATGTGATACGAAGATCATCACATATATTTAATATCACCCTACATAATGACACCCACAGGGTTAAGAGAGTTAAACTTACCATTTTAAGAACTTTTGGATAAACAATTTATCGGACCTAATGCATTTGGGGAGCCCTATGTTGTTCGTGAAGAAGGAATATGAAACGATAAGAGTGTGTATAGACTATAGATAGTTGAATAAGAACAAATATTTTTTCCCAAGATAAATGAATTGTTTGAGCAGTTGCAAGGAGTGAGAGTAATTTCTAAAATAAATCTGAGATCAGGTTATCACCATTTGAGGATAGGGAAGGGAGACGTGCCTAAGACTTTTTTTAGGACACGTGATGGTCATAAGTTTCTTGTGATGTCATTTGGATTAAATAATGTTCCAGAAAGATTCATTGACTTGATGAATAAAATGTTTAAACCATTTCTTGATAAACTTGTGGTTGTGTTCATAGATAACATCTTGGTGTATTCTAAGACTAAGGAAGAGCATGTAAAATATTTAGAAATAGTGTTGGAGATTCTAAGGAGAGAGAAATTATAAGCAAAGTTCTATAAGTGTGAGTGTTGACTGAATGAAATAACTTTCTTGGAACATGAAAAATCGAGAAATGGCATAATAGTTAATCCACAAGAGGTAGAGACAATATTAATTTGGGAGAGACCAATTAATATGATTAAGATTTTAATCTTCCTGGGGTTAGCTGGTTATTATGGAAGATTCTTTCAGAAATTTTCTATTATTGTAATACTGTTGAATAGACTGACTAGGAAAGAGATGTGATTTGTATGGTGAGGGAAGTGTGAGAAAAATTTTCAATTACTAGGAGAAATTGACTACAACTCCAGTATTGGTGTTTTCTTCTGGTGGTGAAGGATTTGTGGTATATAGTGATATGTCACATCAATGAATGAGATATGTGTAACATAGGAAAGTTGTGGCCCTTATTTCTAGGCAATTGAAGATTCATGATAGAAATTGTCATACTAATGATTTAGAGTTAACTGCTATTGGGAGCCCTGATGTGAAATTGATAATAGATTTAAAAGAGATAAGAATGAAGTTGAATATCAGAGATAGAGGATCATGGTTAACGAATATGGTCTTATAGTCATCCATAGTAAAATGTTTTAGAGATGCAAGGTAAAGATGAAGAGATAGAAAAGATTAAGCATTGAGTGTTTACTAGAAAACAAAATGAGTTCAAAAATTTGAAATGAGGGTAGTTTGGTGTTGGAACATGAATTGTGTTCCCAATAATTCGAAGTTGAAAAAGTAGATATTGAGAGAGGTATATGATGATGTATATTTGATGCACCCGAGTAACAATAAAATGTATAGAGGATGGAGACAAAATTTCTAGTGGTCAGGATTGAAGAAGGATGTAGCTGAGATTATGAAGTGGTATGGAGTACTATTGAGAATAGTGTCATTTAGAGGTGCTAGATTTACACTCTGGTTTTAGAGAGGCTTTCAGAAAGTCGCGGGTACACAGTTGTAATTTAATAAAAAATTTTATGCTCAAACAGAAAGGATTATTAGAGTACTAGAGGATATGTTAAGGGCAAATGTGATGAGTTCTTAGTAAGTTGGGATGCTTACATGCTATCGATTAAAGTTACTTATAATAATCAGTATCAAACTAGTATTGGGATGGCACCGATTGAGACATTGTATGGTAAGAGGTGTATAACTCTTATATATTGGGAAGAAGTGGGAGAGAAATATATTTGGTCCATCAATTATTGAGTTAACAACTGAGAGGATCAAATTAGCTAGAGAGAACCGTAAAGCAGTACAGAATAGACCGAATAGCTATACTGATAATAAAGGAAGACCTTTTGAGTTTCAAGTAGATGATTGGGTGTAAGTAAAAATATCTCCATGAAAAGGTGTGTTGAGGATCAAAAAGAAAGAAAAGTTGAGTCTGTGGTAAGTGAACCCTATGAGGTTGTTGAGAAAGTTGGGCTAGTTGTGAGTAGCCGGAATTGCCTCTAGAATTAAAAAAATTTTAAATAATGTATTTCATGTTTCACTTTTAAGAAAGTATTTACCTGATGAGTATTATAATATTTTGAACTAAGCTATAGAAATTCAAAAGGATTGGGCGCACATACAAGTACCAGTGATGATTTTTGACAAAAAGAACAAGTCTTTTATAATAAAGAAATTTAATTAGTTTAAGTTCTGTGACGGAATAAGGATGTTGAAGAGATTACGTGAAAGTGTGAGACAATTATGAAGAAAAATGATTCACATATGTTTCTGGAGTTAGGCAAAGAAATTTCAGGGACAAAATTTTTGTAAGGTGTGTAGATTTATATTACCCATATTCGTAAATTAAGGGCAAAGAAGTAATTTAATAAATACGACATGAAACAAAAATGATTTATTTACGCGAAAGATTTAGTATTGAATAAAATAATTCTTTTGAAAAAAATAATAAATAAAGGACGTGTGGGGGCGTAGTTACAAAGAACTAGAAAAGGAATATATATATATATATATAATTTTAGATGTTCTGGTCCAGCAAGAAGAAAGAAAAAAAAAGGAAGAAAAAAATAATAAAATAAAAATAAAAGTTTTCAAAAAAAAAAGTCAACAAAAGTTGGCAGCAGGTGGTAGCACCTGCTGCCAAGCAAAGCAAAAGAATGCAAAGTTTCAAATGAAACTCTGCAAGTCTTGCACATTTCATGAAACGTGCAGATAGTCGAGAATGTGTAGGGGGGTTAAAGACAGATGGTGCAAGTAAATTGATGTTGCCGAGATTTTGTGTAGCAAAGCTTGTATATATATACACTTATGAGAAATCTGTTTACAGATTTCACATACTCTCTTTCAATTTCTCGTTTTTCTCTAAACATTTGGGGACCCAAAAAAATGCTAAAAGAGCAAATTTTTGAAGGGGTTTACAGTGGGATTCCATAGAAAATCACGGGAAGCTATCAGAAAAACAAAAGGTAATAACATAATGTTTATTTTTGGAATTTTTAGCATTCATGAAATTTCCTAAGAAGTCAAAGTGGGAATTTTCAAAGGGTGTGGTTTATAAAGAATTGAAGAATAAATTATAAATTTAATATAAATATGATGTAAGGTGTTGATGATCTACAACCGGGGGAAATTTCTGAGAGGAACGGGAAAGGTAAGGAGGTGATCCACGGGTAGCTATAAGTACTATGTGGTGAGTTGGATTTACTCTAAGTAATCTAAATAAAAAATGAAAAATCTAGTGATCATATTAAATTAAATTATTAGCTTATGTTTTGGTGATAGATACAGATTTGGTTGCAGATATGATATGAATATTGGACATGTAGAGAATTATTATGTGAGAAGAAATATTATTAGAATAATGAGTTGATTTAATAATAATGGTGATAAATAAATTCTTGATAAGCTATGGTTGATATTTTGATAAGAATTTTGAGGAGATAAAAGTTAGTGAATCTTGACAAGCTTTGATGGATGATTTGATGTAATTTGGAATGAAATTTAGTGAATCTTGACAAGCTTAAATGGATGATTTGGTGTAATTTGGAATGAAATTTAGTGAATCTTGACAAGCTTAAATGGATGATTTGATGTGATTTGGGATGAGAGGAAATTAGTGGAATTTTTTTTTATAATTTGAGAAAAATTAGGATATACCATTTAAATATTTGAATTAATGTTTGTTTTTTTATATATATATTACTGTTCATATGCATATGCATTAAATAAAAGAAACGAACCGAGAAGGAAATCGGTCTAATGAAAATAAAAGAACCGGTAAGGTAGCCAGTCTAATGAAAATGAAAGAACCGGGAAAGCAGTCGGTCTAATGAGAATGAAAGAACCGAGAAGGCAGCCGTTCTAAATGAGAATGAAAGAACCGGGAAGGCAGTCGGTCTAAGATAATAACAACCTATCGACAGGTGGGAAGACGTTCCCATCATAATAATTCATGCATTGCATCTGTTTTAATTATTGCGTGCATTATTGAAATGCTGATGTGTGATGTGTTATTGTGAAATTATTCATAGATAGATGAGTTTCACAGAGAGACAGTTATGGTGATAAAAACTATCTAGATGGTAGACTTTATGATGTGAACTCCATTACGAGGTAATTATGAGATAATTGATGGTCTTTAGGTGAACTAATAAATTAGAGGAAGAGATTGATAGAGAATGGATATTATGACATGTGTAGTAATAATAGAGTGCTAGTATCAAGTGTATGAGATATAAATTGATTTAAATATTAAAAGACTGTTTATACAAATGAGTACTTCTAGTAAATTTAATTCACTGAGCTTATGAAGCTCACCCCTCATTGTACAATGATTTCAGGTGGTAGGCTTGACAAATAGTTTTGTGAGTTGAGGTTAAGAAGAAATCATTTTTTATAAGTCACGTACGTGTCAACATCCTGAGACAAAAGGAGAAATTGAAATAATAAAAATTTATTTGTAAATATTCATGCATTTTACGTTGTATAGAATGTTTAAATATTAGATTGATGTAACTCCCCTGTTGAGGGTTGAGGATTTATGAAATATTTCTTTTGGTGTTGTTTATATTCTTTGTTGCATATATGTGTCGTGCTGAGATTTTCAAAATATGATGATATCATCTCGGGGGTGGCCAGCCCCGGATGGGTCGTTACAGGAGGTCCCTGTTGTCACTGGTAAGGTGATGCTTACTCTCAAGTAGACTGGATCTCTAAAAAAGCTAGAGTTGAAAATATTGTGGACAAATGAAGTTCTTACTTATGATGTAAGTAAAAAAGCAAAATTTTAATATGAAGGTTGAACTTTTTTTTATGATCATTGACTTTCTTGCATGTGGTACACTTTTTGGGTGGAATACTCATGTCCCACTGGTTTGTCCTTACTATATAGAGCATACCAAGTCATTCTAGTTTCCTCATGATAGGAAGGCTTCTTGGTTTGAGAGTCATCATCAATTCTTGCCTCAGAATCATACATTTCAGAAGTAAAGAGACAATTTGAAGAAGGAAACAATCGAGAGAGGTTTCCCTCCACTAGGATTGTTTGGGGAAGAAGTGTTGGCTAGACTTTTGTCTTTCGATGAGATAACATTTGGTAACACGACTAAGAAACAAGAGATTCTAGGATATGGTAAAGAGAATAACTAGTTGAAAATGAGTATCTTTTGGGAATTACCATATTGGAAAACAAATCTCATTCGACACAATTTGGATGTCATGCTTATTGAGAAAAATCTGTTTCATAATGTCTTCAGCACAATTATGGATGTCAAGGGTATAAAAAAAGACAATTCAAACGCTCATAAGGATATTAAGAACTTCTGTGAGTGTTTGAAGTTGGAGTTTGTTCAAGTAAATGGGAAGCCTAAAAAATCTAAAGCATCCTACACAATGAATAAGTCTTAGATAAAGGATGTGTGCAAATAGGTGAAGAAGTTGTTGTTCCTAGACGAGTATGTCTCATATATAGCTTGGTGGGTGAATGTGAATATGAATGAATGCAAGCTCCTTGGGATGAAGAGTCATGATTACCATGTGTTCATGAAGAGATTAATACCATTTGTGTTCCATGACTTTTTGTCAGATGCTATATGGATCTGGATCCGTTAACTGAACTCAGTAACTTCTTTAGAGACATATGAGCAACTGAGCTGAGGGTTGAGCATAAAGAGTTTCTTGAGAAATACATTGTTGTGACCTTATGCAAGATGGAAAAGATATTTTTCCCATCATTCTTTGACTCTATGAAGCATTTGTCGATCCATTTACCATATGAAGCTAAAGTTGGGGGCCTAATGCAGTACCGACTGATGTATATCCTTTCAAGAGGTGATATCTCTTATTAGTCTTGGTTTATATTAAAGTGTTTTGTGATGAAAAATGTATAATTTCTTAATAATATGTATATGCAAAATAAGTGTATGCACAACCTAAAGAAAAGACCTGTAATAAAGTGCATGTTGAAGGCTTAATTGTTGAGGCGTACATCATATATGAGACTTCAAATTTTTCAAAATTTTCTCTTACTAATTTGAACCGAATGTTCGAACAAAGTTAAATCGAGTCGGTCAAAACAATGATGGGCAGATTGGACAATTTTCAGTTATCTAGGTGGTGCATTTGGTTATGAGACTAGTAGAGATTTTGATGAAAATGATATTAAGGTTACAAAGATATATTTTCTTTTGAATTGCATAGAGATTTTGTCGTGTGTGGAGTGAGTGCTTAATTCATATCTAAAACCTAATGTTTACAACCTAGATATCTATTAACCAGTCATTTTATCATTATTGTAGGCAACATGACGAAATATTGAGGCGTCAACAACCTCTTATAATCAATGACCAAATTAAGAAGCTATATGAGAAGCACTTCACGAAATGGCTTCATGACCTTGTAAGTAAAAATTGAATGAGATAATTGGCATAATTTTATAAATAGATTAATATAACTATATAGATTTTACTTTAATAGGTTTTTTAGGGATGACACCATTGACAACCTCATACGAGAGGTAAGACTTGGCCAGTGTAAACGTGTGACTTGTTATAGTGGATATAATGTCAATGGATTCAAATTTCACACTTAAGAGTATGGAAAATTCAAGAAAGCGATGAATAATAGTATACATGTGAAAGGTAGTTGTTACGACGCGTACGAACGTGACTTCTATGGTGTGTTGATAGACATTATAGATGTATAATATATAGGGAAAGGTAACACAGTTGAATTGTTTAAATTCCACTGGTATAATTTTGAGAGAGGACATAAAGTACACCCCAAACACAGTCTTATAGATATAAACATAAATCAATGCTTCATTCAGATGAGCTATTTTGTGTTGGCAGAGCAAGCAACACAAGTATACTACGCACCATACTTGTCGAATAAAAAAATCAAAGATTAGATTGATGGACATTTTGTAAAGGTAAAGCGAGGAAAAATATCTATGTTCATTCATATGAGGACACAAATCACGATATAGTGCTTATCGTTCCAATCTACTTTCAAGAGGAAGAAACAACCTTTTCGATCCCAGTTAATTTGGACAATAAAATTGATATGATGAGTATTCTTGTGATCCCATTAGTATAAAGGAAGATATAGATCCATCAAATATATGTACTCCCGCAAACGTAGAAGAAGAAGACGAAAAAGAGGAAGAAGAAAAGAAAAAAGAATAGGAAGAAAAGGTGGAAGAAGAATAAGAAGATGAAGAAGAATAAAAAGATGAAGAAGAAGAGGAAGAGAAGAAGAAGAAAAAGAAGAAGAAGAAGAAGAAGAAGAAGAAGAAGAAGAAGAAGAAGAAAAAGGAAAAGAAGAGGAAGAAGAAGAAGAAGAAAAAGAGGAAGAAAAGGCAGAAGGAGAATAAGATGAAGAAGAAGAAGAAGAAGAAGAAAAAGAAGAAGAAGAAGAAGAAGAAGAAGAGAAAGACGAGGAAGAAGAAGAAGAAGAAGAAGAAGAAGAGGAAGAAGAAGAAGAAGAGGAAGAAGAAGAAGAGGAAAAAGAGGAAGAAGAAGAAGAATAGGAAGAATAAGAAGAGAAAGAAGAGAAAAAAGAAGAAGAAGAAGAGGAAAAATAAGAAAAAGAAGAAGAAGAAGATGAAGAAGAGGAAGAAGAAGAGGAAGAAGAAGAAAATGAAGAGGAATAAGAGGAAGAAAAAGAAGAGGAAGCTGAGGAAGAGGAAGATATAGATCCATCAAATATATGTACTCCCGTAAACGTAGAAGAAGAAGAAGAAGAAGACGAAAAAGAGGAAGAAGAAGAGGAAAAAGAATAGGAAGAAAAGGTGGAAGAAGAATAAGAAGATGAAGAAGAATAAGAAGATGAAGAAGAAGAGGAAGAGAAGAAGAAGAGGAAAAGAAGAAGAAGAAAAAAAAGAAGAAGAAGAAGAAGAAGAAGAAGAAAAAGAAAAAGAAGAGGAAGCAGAGGAGGAAGAAAAAGAAAAAGAAGAAGAAGAAGAAGAAGAAAAAGAAGAAAAAGAAGAAGAAGAAGAAGAAGAAGAGAAAGACGAGGAAGAAGAAGAAGAAGAAGAAGAAGAAGAAGAAGAAGAAGAAGAGGAAGAAGAAGAAGAGGAAAAAGAGGAAGAAGAAGAAGAATAGGAAGAATAAGAAGAGAAAAAAGAAGAAGAAGAATAGGAAAAATAGGAAAAAGAAGAAGAAGAAGATGAAGAAGAGGAAGAGGAAGAAAATGAAGAGGAATAAGAGGAAGAAAAAGAAGAAAAGGAAGAGGAAGATAAGGAAGAGGAAGAGGAAGAAGAATAAAAAGAAGAAGAAGAAGAAGAAGAAGAAGAAAAGAAGGAGAAGAAGAAGAAGAAGAAGAAGAAGAAGAAGAAGAAGAGGATTAAGAGGAAGAGGAAGAGAAAAATAAAGAAGAAGAGGAAGAAGAGGAAAGGGAAAAAGAAGGGGAAGAATAAGAGGAAGAAGAAGAGGAAAAATTAAAGGAAAAAGAAGAAGATAAAGTGTAAGAAAAAGAAGAAGAAAAGGAAGAAGAAAAGGAAGAAGAAGAAGAAGAAGAAGAAAATGTGGAAAAAGAAGAGGAACATGAGGAGAAACAAGAGGAGGAACATGAGGAGGAAGAGGAAATAGATAAGGGAGACGATGAGGAAGAAAGGGAGGAAGAAGAGGAGGAAGAGGAGGAAGAAGATGAGGAAGAAGAGGATGAAGAAGAGGAATAAGAAGAAGAAAAAGAAGAAGAAGAAGAAGATGATGAGGAAGAAGAGGAAGAAGAAGAGGAAGAGGAAAAGAAAGAAGAAGAAGAAAAAGATGAAGAGGAAGAAGATGAGGAAGAGTAGGAGGAATTGGAGGAGTAAGAGGAAAAGGAAGAGGAAGAATTAAATAAAGAAAAGGAAGATAAAGAATATGAAAAAGAAGAAGAAGAAAGAGAAGAAGAAGAAGAAGAGGAGGAGGAAGAAGAGAAGGAATATGAGGAAGAATAAGAGGAGGAAGAAGAGGAGGAGAAGAGGAGGAACAGGAGGAGGAAGAGGAAGAAGTGGAAAAAGAGGAAGTAGAAGAGCAAGAAGAGGAAGATGAAGAAACAGAAAAAGAAAAAAAAAAGAAGATGAAGAGGGAGAAGAAAGAATATTAGGGAGAAGATTAAGAGAGAGTAAAGAAGAAGAAGAAGAAGAAGAAGAAGAAGAAGAAGAGAAAAAAGTGAAGGAAAGGGAAAAAGAGGAGGAAGTGGAGGAAGAAGAAGAAGTTAAGGAAGAGAAAGAGGAAGAGGAAGAGGAAGAAGAAGAAGAAGAAGAAAAAAAAGAAGAAGAAAAAAAAAGAAGAAGAAGAAGAAGAAGAAAAAGAAAAAGAAGAAAAAGTAGAAAAAGAGGAAGAAGAGGAGAAAGAAGAAGATGAAGAAGAAAAGGAGGAGGAGGAAGAGGAGGAGGAAGAACAAGAGGAGGAAGAATAAGAAAAAGAAGAAGAAGAAAAAGAAGAGGAAGAGGAAGAAAAAAAGGAAGAAAAAAAATGAAGAAGAAGAGGAAGAAGAAAAACAAGATGAAACAGACGAGAAAGAGGAAGAAGAAGAGGAAGAAAAATAAGAAGAAGGGAAATAAGAAGAGGAAAAAAGAAAACAGGAAGAAGAAGAGGAGAAAGTGGAGGAAGAGGAAGAAGTATTAGTAGAAGAAGAAGATGAAGAAGAAGAATAAGAAGCGGAAGAAGAAAAAGAAGAGAAGGAAGATAAGAAAAAAGAGGAAGAGGAGGAAGAAGAAGAAAGAGAAGAAGAAGAGGGAAAAGAAGAGGAAAATGAAAATGAAGAAGAGAAAGAAGAGGAAAAGGACGAAGAAAAAGGAGAAGAGGAAAAACAGAAAGGAGAAATAGGAAGAAGAAGAGGAAGAAGAAGAAGAAAAAGAGGAAAAAGACGAGGAAGAATAGGAAGAAAAAGAGGATGAGGAAGAAGTGGATGACGAAGAAGAAGAGCAAGAGGAAGAAGAATAAAAAGAAGGTGGAAGAACAAGAAGAGGATAAACAGGAAGGTAAAGAAGAAGAAGAGGAAGAAGAAGAAGTGGCAGGGGAAGAAGAGGAAGAAGAAGAAGAAGAAGAAGAAGAAATAAAGAAGAAGAAGATGAAAAAGAAAAGGAAGAAGAAGATAAAGAAAAAGTTGAATAAGAAGATAAAGAAGAGGAAGAAGAAGAGGGAGACGAGGTAGAAGAAGAGGAGTTAGAAGAAGTGCAGAAGAGGAAGAAGAAGAGGAAAAGGAAGTGAAAAAGGAAGAAAAAAAAGAAGAGGAAGAAGAGAAAAAAGAATAGGAAGAAGAAGTAGAAGAAAAAGAAAAGGGAGAAGAAGAGGAAGAAGTGGAAGAGAAAGTGGAAGAGGAAGAAAAGTAAGAGGAAGAAGAGGAAGTGGAAGAGGA